>OY728153.1:558270775-558935775 GCA_963277665.1 Viscum album | reverse complement strand
ATTTTTTCTCACATCCATTTGACTTATCATGGGAGTCATAGGAAGATAACATATGAACTATATGAGAGAAATACCAAATGTGTATTATTGGGTTGTATAGGGAATGTTTCCTATATATACCTCATTTGTTAGAATCATAGGGGTAGTGTGTCATATGTGTTTGAAACCTTTTTTGTGGCATGTGGTAGTGGTATTCTCCTAGGAGTTTTTATTTATATATAGTCTAATGGGATTTCCTAGGATATAGTTATGATCAGTTTTTCAAGACTTTGTTCCTTGTTTTCAGTTCATAGATTTATTACTAGATCCATAGGTTCATTTTCATGACATTAGGTCCTTATTCAGAAAAATTATGATGTTTTTTAAAAATTCATTTGTATTCACCTAGCTTGTTCGATTATTGAAAAAAGTACATTTTTGTACACTTGGATTGCAATTTCATCATGATTGGGTTCCATTTTATGATTTATGTAAAAAATTGACTATTTTAGTTTAATTTAATATTTTTTTTGTTAAAAATATTTGAAATTGTTTTTTAAAAAGGAAATAGTTCTATATAAATCTTAAACGGGTTTTAAAAACATTTTTTCCTTGAGATTTTTTTATGAAAAATGAGTTTTCACGAAAAATTAGGAAAATGGGTAAAATAGTATTATGGGTCATATTTCAAGGATTGAAAAGGAACACTTTACTCAATGTGTTTTTTTAATTTTTTAACCATATTTATTATTTTTTTATTTTATAAAAGGGGGTTATTTTCTAAAATTATTTGTGGAATGTCATTTCACTTTTTTATAATGAATGTTAAAATAATATTTTATTGTAATATTCAAAAAGTAATTTTATGAATTTTATTACTAATCGTATTTACATTGTCTTGGCTGGTGGACACCTACTATTCTATTTATCTCATACCTATATATCTATTTTTTAGGTTTCTTGTATTAATCCATTCATCAATTATTTGGTTCCAGTTTATCCATGGTTTGGATGAATGAGATGTGATAAGTGACTGGGGGTCACTAATAGAGATTGTTGGAGCTATTCAAGTTCGTTTTCTCTTAATATATTTATTTTGGGATGTTACATCAGGCTTTGGATAGGTATGTTTATACATCTACTTACCTGTTGTATTTAGTTCAATTAGATGTTTATCATTCAATGTATGTTAATTCATTATTCCATGTTGGTTGGGTTTTTTTCTCTTTCTATTATTTTTTTTATTTATATATATATATATATATGGGTGAAATTATACACCAAGAGAATTCATGAGGCCTAATCAATTGTTTTGATTTTATGGGGAATCGAAATGACCTTTGGGATAGTATAGACATGGTTTGGGTGATGGGTAGAATAGTATAATGTGATGTTTTATTAAATCCTTATTATGGTTGAGAATCTAAGAAATAATTATTCTATTTGTATTCACATGTTCTCTAGGAATATTTGAATAATTATATTGGTATTCAAGGAAATTTTTCAGAGGAACCTTGTCCTTTGTGTCATCCTTCATTAATCACAATATGAGTATTCCCTTTCTCTCTATTTATCTATAGAGACAGGTAGATGGAATCACTAGGGGTTTAGAAAATATATTAAGTCTCAATATTCTATATAATTATTCATATCCTCTAAAAATGATTTAAATTAGAATATATATTTTCGGTAAAAAAAATTAATAATTTTGAAAGGTGATTGGTTAATTTTAGTTAGATTAACACTTAATCTAATAGGTATAAGAAAAAGAAACCATAAATTTTGGATCACCATGGAATAAATAAGTAACCATGTAAAAACTATAAATTAAGAACTGTTGTTATTGTGTGTACCAATCCCTGTCTTGGACTCTACAACATTCTTGATCTTTAACTGATGTGTTTGATGACAATCAATGAAGTGATAGAAAAAAGCCTCTCAGTTACAGAGGTATCCACAAGCCTTTATGGATCTATCATCATATGAGAGGGACTATCCTACAACCATAGTTTGTTAGAACATCACTATGATAAGGATGAAGAAGAAGGGATCTTTGAGATACAAGGGGTTTCAACTATGTATGATGTAATCACAGTTACACTTATACTGCCATCTAATGGAAGTGATTAATATAACATCTGAGGAAACTCTATGGGTGATATTGAATTTATTCACATGTTATAGTGGATTAATAAATATTGTGGATAGTTCATTCATTCAGAATATAAATGAAAACCACCCTCATGTTTCATCTTATGAAATTTTTCAATAAATGATAATAGAAGTATAGGATTTCTCAAGTGTTCAGACATGTCACCAAAGGAATTGGTAAAATATGAAGGATATATATTCCCTAAAGTGACTTCATTTGTGTTATTAATTGATATTATAAGTAATATTATTCCAATTTATTTGGTGACAAGGATTAAAACTCGAAAAAACATCCACTTAAGCTATCATTTAAGGGATTGTCTCATAAGATGTAATGTGAGGGAGGTGTTTCAATCATAAAATGGATGCATGAATTGGCCATGTAATTTATTTAGTCATAATAATCTATTAATAAATATAATAACACAAAAGGGACAACCTCTTTTGTTATATATATCACAATATTTCAATGATAATTTAAGGGTAAGTTGTATTGCATAATGATTTTTTGAAACAGCCTGTAACCCAAATATCCATTCTTCTGCCTTATTCTGACAGTGAAGTTCTATCACACAATGGGTGAAGGAGTTTCACTCTCACATGATAAGATATTCAACTCATAATTTGGATACCATTGGTGGTTAATGGTTTTTTCCTACCACCTTGGTGGTCATCATAAAAAAAATTAGGCAAAGATCAAGAAAGATTCAGAGGCTACTACAAAAAAAGATATACACACTTACAATAGTGCTTTTTTATAGTTTTTACAGAGTTTCATTTTCTGGAATGAAGATTCTAGATTTATGATTCTTTTATTAACCTACATTTAATAAGTGTTAATAAACCCTATATAATCATAAAATGCCATTAGAGTGATCCGTGTTCACAGTGATATCAAGTTACATTTGAGAAATAAAGAACACTGAAGAACAGAGCACCACATCCATCATCACCATGACATGGACACAGAATCCTTGCACAATGGAGATGACCATTTTAGACCACAAGTTAAGAATTAATGAATAAAAATGACCTTATTTTGTTCACTATAACATGGGTAAAAGGCCACTTTATACTACACAATAAGTGTTAACACAAGAGAAACAGACACCCTAAGTTCACTATTCCAGAGTGATGGAGTAATTTATAGATCAAACATTAAGTGTTAATGCATGTAAAATGGAAAAACACACATCCATATTCCATGGTGAGGAATATTGTTTTACATAGTTTTTATGGTTCTTAAAAATGGAATAAGTGACTTCCACACAACCTAGCGCAAGTCATGTTGTAAAGAAAACCAAGGTTTTTTATTTTTTATTTTTTAATTGAATAAATAATTTATAAATTGTATAAAATTATTGTAAAAGGTATTTTAAGGAAATTTATTAATTGATAATATTTTAATTAATTAATTATAAAGGGATTATAATTTAATAATATGTTTTTATGAAACATTTATTACTAAAGATTCCAGAAATATTAACGGATTATATATATAAGAATTTTTTTATTTATATGGGATGTTTTATGGACTATAAATACAAAGGTTTATTTTATAATCCTACAATGGATAATTTGAGAAGTGCTTATAAATTACATAAATTTGGAAAATATATCAAATGATTTATATTTTAAATTTTAAATTATTCATAGTGAATTTTTTTTAATTGTTCAAAATTAATAAGGACTCATTAGAAATTCTAAGTACATGATATTTACATAAAGTAATATTTTTACAAAATATAAAGAGGAGTTATAAAATTATTTATAATTCATGATATTTTCAAATATTTAAATTGAAATTCCATATAATTATGAATATGAAATTTTCATATTAAAGATAATATAAAGATTTGTATACATTTTTAGGGAATGTTTGTAATAAATAAACCTATGTTATAAAAGAATTTATAACGATATTTTATTTCAAAATTGTTCATAAATGGTTTTTTCATGTTAAAATATTTTATTTATTCATTTATTTACTTGTTACCCCCAATTTTTTCATATATATAATTTTTTATATTAAGAATATTTTTATATGTCCAAATTTATATGATAAATTTATTCTCAGATAGAGCCTTTATTTTTCAAGGTTATAATGACCCTATAATTAATTTTGTTTTTCATATGATATGACCTCTATTTTTATTTGAAGTTAGATGCATGAATTTTGTTTTTGAATTTTGTTTTTGAATTTAGTTTTTTCATATTAGTATTTAGAGTTTGATGAATTGTATTATCTAATTAGTAAAGTGTCACCAGATAAAATTATTTGGGGTTGGACCACCTACCAATATGAAGGCTTATTCCCTATCTAGAATTTTGAACGACATTGGTTATTTTTCACTTTGGGCTTACTCATGTGTATATTTACAATCTTGTATAACTCTATGAATTTAAATGAAATGTTCTCGTTCCATGTTCACATGATGTATTTGGGAATGTGGGAATAAGTTTGGATTCTAATTTTTGATGAGTAACACAACCCTATGTTCTAGGTAAAGGGTTACACATTAATATGGATTGAAAATATTCAATTAGTATAGGTAATTATATTCTGAACTAAATCACTACATGGATCCATACAAATGTAATAACATGAGACAATATGATTAGATTTTCACACCTGATATTTTTAGAATTTCCTTTTTTCGGGCTTAGGTCAGGTAATCGGTAACTTTTTATTAGTAACAGGGTCTAAAAGGATTGAATTTTGAGTTATTTACTTTTTTATATCTGTATAATAGTTCTTTACTATGAGTTCTTCCTTGAATTTTCAAGAAATATTTTGAAAAATGGTTAGAAAAAATCTGGTGCATGGTTGGTGAGTGGTTAGTTGAAATCATGCACCTTTCCCAGGTCTCGTACGGTAGGTCTAGGTCGCCGACAGAAGTGACCACACAACTTCCACATGGTAAGTCAGACTATGTGGATTGATCGTGTGTTAGGTGTTTACCTCAGCAAAGACAGAAACACGATAACCGTATGGTTTTACAAACCCTTCAGACTAACCATACAGCCATTCCATATCATTAAAAATGTCTTCCCTCTTTTATCTGCCCCGATTTATCCCCCCCCCCCTTAATCGACCCTCTCATAGATCCAATCCCTCAATGCGCCTCCCTCCATACTCCTCTCCCCTTGGGCTCCAATTGTTGGTTTCTTTTAGCTCAGTTTCTCCAAGATCTCTCAAGTACGTCCTCTTATCCCTTATTTCTCTCTTCTTTTTAGGGTTTTCTCTCTTCTCCTTTGAATTTACAGTTTTCCAATGGGTACGTGGTTTGATTTAGGGTTAGATATGTATTTATATGGTTTAATATTTATTTCTTCTATTTAATATTTCATTCTTAGTGTTTTCTCAAGGTTCGATTGTGGTTTCTCACCCCTTTTTCCGAAATCTTCTTAGTTTAGGGTAGGTGGTACCATGACCGGACATTATTAGATGAATTTAATATACTTGTTTGACTTTATAAATATGTATTATGGTTTAATGTTGTGTGGAAAAGGGTATTTTTACGTTATTTGGAATTCATATGTGGCGGGAATGGATTTCATAAAAGAAAATTACTAGATTTTGTGTTTGTGCTTTACTGTGGCATTTCGAAGAAATGTTTTATGGGATGTTTTAATGGTGAGAATCATGTTTTCAAAGTCTTTTAGGGTGTGAATGTGTTGAAATGGTTTTTTAAAGGAAAATATATTACTTTGGTATGTTGATCTTGTTTTTCCATTTTAATTTGAATTGGTAATTGTTTATATGATAACAAGAATGTTTTCAAAATGATCTTAGCTTGTGTATGATTTTAAAAGAAGCCTATCCCATGGAATTGGTTGATCAATGGTAAATTTATTTGAATTTTTTTTGTTGTGTGTGAAATTAAAGCTGGTTTGTTATGAAATTTTTTTTTCCATGAAGTACATGACATTGTTTTGTGAATGTGATGGCATGTGTAAAATGTGAACATGGACTCGAGCACAAGGTAATCATGGGTATCTGGTTGGGTTGACGAGTTCTTGTACGCTAGATGATATGGAAGTGGTTCATCCCAGTTTCATCTATTAGTATTGATGATTACACCTCTAACTTAACATGGTGATGATGGGAGACCACTATGCCATTAGAGTGTCCCCTCCTAGTGACTCATGTACAAGAACATTGTTATTTATGCTTTCTAATCCACGTTTCACCGAGGTATAAGGTTATATTATCCCACTTGATCTAGACTTTCCCTAGTGATTTACACATGGTTCCCTCTTGTGACATTATTCTTATAATATTTGGTTCCCACCTAAGACATACGGTGGACCACATGTGTGTTTTATAAATATATTTTGAATTAATATGTTGTGAGAATGGTTTTCTTGGAAGTGTTACTTTTTATAATTTTTATTTATAAAATGTTTTTCATAAAAATATTTAAAATTTTGTTACTTAAATGAAAATGTTAGATTATCTATTAAATTTTAAGGAAATGATTTTTTTATTAGGGTGGAATCCCACTGGGATTTAGCTCACACCCTATATATACCTTTGGGTGTATGTAGACCATGTTGTATTCTCGATTCATGTAAATACATGGTTTACTAGGATGTATATTTGGTCTTCTAGTGGTATTCTCTTATGGATCTTGGGGGCTATGTATTGAGGATGTTTCTCCTCTTATTACGTGGAGGATTGGGATGGAGTTTTAGTTCCATTATTGTAGTATTTTAGAGGTTTTTTCCTAAATTGTAAGCATTAAATATAGAATTTGGTTATGCCATGTTTCATTAGGAATTTTCAGTTTTGTTTTTTTGGTGATTTATACGTATAAAATCAGGTTAAATCATTCGCATGTTCTACCTTGATACCCAAGAACTTATTGCTAGCCTTGGGGATCAGGAACACCCTTCAGGTCATGCCATGAACTGGGCCAGGTGGTGGTTCGGATGACGACACGGCTAGGTTTGTGACAAAACGGTATTACAGAAGTTTTTATCTTTTGGTTCATGTTTTTTGGGGATGATTCTAGGTAGAATGGATCTAGGGATGTCGGTACTTGATGTTCGAACTAAGAGTAAGGTGTCAGGCCACCACACCTCATGACGGGACTCAAGTTACTTGGAGAAGTCGGTTTTTTTAGGTTATTTGGTTCTTGTGTTTGGTTGATGTTTGGGGAAATGAATTGAGATTTGGTCCAATGGTTTCCGTGAGCCCATAAGGCCTGGAAAGCTATCTGGATTTGGGGACATGGTCCTATAACACTCTCTATGACGGTTCTGTGACTGGAGCATGGCCTCCAACCATGTTTCTGAGTTACCCATTAACACTAGTTTCATCTTTAATTATTTTTTGTTTCCTTGTGTTATGAGAAATTAATATGGAAACTATTGATTGATAATTTATGAAAATTTTGATTTTAAAGGGGAAAATGTTTGATATTCAAATGGTGGAAAATGGTTTTTCCAATTATATTTGAATGATGCTTTGGAAAGGTGGATTTTTATGAAATAGTTTTGAGTGAATGTGGGTGAACTTATCGATATTATATTTTTATAATCAAAATTTATGGTTTATTGAAAATTGGTTGTTTGGAAAATGAAATTTGATTTTTCGAAGGGTTTTGAAACTTTTTTTAAATGAGAAGAGTTGAGTTTTTACTTAAATGGTTGGTGATGAGGTGTTATTTTTTGTGTAGTATAAAAATGTTTTGAAATTGGATGGAATGTTTTTGGAAATTAGGTGAAAAATTTGGAAATTGTTTTTATTTGAATGGTTGGTTTTTTTAGAAAAACAATATTGTGATATTCAAATTGAGTTTCATATTCTATGGTCAGTTGCCTTGAGAAAGTGGAGATGTTGTTTGAATGTTGTTTCGGAAAATAGAAAATATTTTTTTATCTTTTGTATTCTTATAGGTGACCACATTCATGGGTTATATGAGTAATGTGAATGAGTGCCTGGGGTGGCATGGGGACAAGCATGTGTGACGCCCATGAGGTACCATTAGTGAATGTGCAACCCACCAAGTCCTATTTTATTTCCAAAAGTATTTTTAATGAAAAGGTTTTGAGTGTATTTTTTTATGTTTGGTAATGTTGTGGTGGGTTGTTTTGAATTTTAAAATCCCACTGCTTTGAACAAAATTCCAAGGTTGTGTTTTTTCAGTAGGTTGGTTTGATGTAATGGTTAGTGGTCTCTTTCGATAAGTGATTTAGGAATAATTTATGGTGGTTACCTTTGGTGTTTCTTGATTGTTTGTGGTAATGTTTGGCCAACATACTACTTTGATTGGGACCTTGGGTTTCATTTTTGGCCATTGTACACCCTCATAAAGAATTGATGTATATTTGAAATCTAGTCATCAATGATTATTCATTAGTAGACCCTCTTGTTGATCAGTGTAAGGACTCTCTCCTTGAATTTTAGAGGATGAAACTTCTTCACTTTTGTTTTGGTTAAGTGAATAATATCCTAGTGGAAGAGTGGATGTATAAGGAGTTGAAATAATATTTGTCCTCTTTTAGCTTCCTGAGTCATCAAATGTAAAGTTTGGCACTGTTGTGTCTGAAGGTCATATCTGGAAGCGGTGAAGGGAATTACAAAGAAGAAAGGTGGAAGCAGACTGGAGTTTTTGGTGTTGGATACTATCCTAAAGTGCCTTTGGGTCTTTCATTGGAACCATCCATGAAAGGGTCCATTCTAGGAAATTGGTGTGGAAAGTTTTTCATAAGAGACTATTATAGTCGTCAACAGGAATCATGTACTTTTGAGGACTTGGTTTAGGGTTCCTATCCATGTAATTATTCTTTCGGTCACAAGGATCATGTTTTGTGATGTCTTATGGTGTAGTGTTCTCATTTTAATGAAAAGGTGGGTGTTGTGGAATCTTTATGGATCTTTTTTTTTAGTATAAGTGTGTCCTTCTTTCAAGGAATTCTGAATTTCTCTATTCTGAGTGAAGGTGACTTTATTGTACCCATACTTCTGTTTTTTCTAGTTTGGGGTGAAAGGGATGATTCATTTCTATCTCCTAGTCCCTTTTCTTAGAGAAAGTTCCATGTTGGAGTAAGTGGATTTTTTGGTTTGTTGTGTTTTCTGGTGTTGTATGAATCATGGTGCGGTTGCTTGTGGCCCCAGAAGGAGTGGTTTCAATCATGGGTTTTTTGATCCCTGCATGTGATTATAGGGATGATTTAGTCAATAAATCTCTATCCACTTGTCTTGAAGTAAACTTGACGCATATTCAAGAACCCCTAGAGGAGTAAAGGACCTTGTTCTAGCATTTCTCTTCAATTTTGGAAAAGAATATAGTTTCAACCATGTGTAGTTGTGTCGTATCGAATGGTTATTTTTGGTGGAAGGAGGCATGAGGAACTCATTTCCACATTGTGAACCATGTTGGCCATAGAGTTCCCCCATGGTTATAAGGATTTCTGAACATAGCATTTTCATAAAACCCCAGCGGTTGTGCCTCATCGGATGGAGTCTTTTTTTGATGGTCCTTGTATGGCTAGTTTTATGAATTGATCTTCATTTTAATTTGGTATCATCTGAGTATGGTAATTAACTATGAGAGTTTGGAACTATTTGGTGTTTTGCATTTGGTTTAGAGTATTTTCCATCAGACCCCCTGTGGTGTGAGTTTTTGATTGGGTTGGGATTCTCACATCAGTCTATGTGGGTTGGTCCTTATGGTGGTGAGACCCACCCTGGGGCTCACTAAAATTCATCTGGAAGGAATTGATGTTATCTTATTCCTTATGGAGGAGTTATTTTGGCCTCCCCATGTTGTTATATCGGTTTCTACTTGGGTGTTAGCTCATTTACTATGGTGGGAATTCTGTTAGGGCCTCCCCATGTCAGTAATTGGGTTTCATTACTGGTGTTGGATTGGTTGTGGGTATTCTCATTTGGAGCTATCTAGCCCCAAGATCCTCTCTTGATTAATTGTTGGTGGTTGAGGTATGCCCAACAATTTTGTGAAGTAAAGCTATGGTAGCCTCGTTTGTGTTTGTTGTTCATTTCAGGTAAATTTCATGAGCTTATTTGGAAAATTTTATGGTTTTTTGTTTCGAGATATTAGATTGTGCATTGTGGGAGTCTCATTTCCATTGACCAATCAATTGGAGGTGTTTTAACGTTTAGGGGTGGGCGGTACCTAGAAGGGAGTCCATTTTGGTATCTCAAGTTCAATTTGTAAGTCACTTTCTTCTATTGATGATGTTCTAGTATTCTTCTCATTCATCAGGGAATATTCATGATCCTTGAAGGAATATTTTGTTTTTAGATCAGTCATGCTGGGTATTTTCAGGGGAAGAAATCATTATGATGGGGGAAATTTTCACACCCAAGTTTTTTGATTTTCTTTTATTTCGGTTAGGGTTGGGTTCTTATTTATTTTTATTAGGAACCGGGTGTGAAAGGTTCGAATTTTGAGGCATTTCCTTATCCTATCATTAGCCTAGTTCTTTCCCATGACTTCTCCAATTAATTTTCAAGATAAAGTTTGAAAAAAGGGTCTAAAGACCCCGGAACATGGTTGGCGCACGATTAGTAGAAACAATGCACCCTGTCTAGGTAAACGTGAAGTAGGTCTAGGTCTTCGATAGATGTTACCGCACAGAATATGTGTGGTAAGTTATACCATGTGGATTGCCTATGTGGTAGGCGTCTCCCTTGGTAGTGATGGTCTCATAGTCTCTGTATGGCGTGAAAAATCATGCGGACTAACCGTGCGTCCATAACATCTCATTAAAAATGTTTTACCTCTATTATCTATCCCCGATTTTAACCCCTTTCCCCCTCCTGATTGACCCTCATGTCCCTCTAATCCCTAGGTGTACCTCCCACCATCCTCCCCTCACCTTAGGATTCGGTTTTTGGGTGTGTTTGGATCAGTTTCATCAATATATCCCAATTAATTCCTCCCCTCCCTTGTTTCTCTATTCTTTTTAGGGTTTTCTCTCTTCTCTATTGGGTTTTTAGTTATCCAGATAGTAAGGGGTTTGATTTAGGGTTTGATATTGATGGTTAGGGATCAATATTGATGTCTTATGTTCAATATTTCCTTCTTAGGGTTTTCTCTAGGTGAGGTTGTGGTTTCGAACCCCTTTTCCAAAATCTTATTGGTTCAATGTAAGTGGTTCCATGACCTAACATTATTAGATGAATTTAATATTATTTTTTTAATTTATAAATATGTATTATAGTTTAATTTTATTGGGAAAAGATATTTTTATGTTTTTTGGCATGATTATCTGGTGGGAATTAATTTCAAAACCTAGAAATTCTAGGTTTTGTGTGTGTCCTTAGTGTGGCGTTTCATGGAAATGTTTTATGGGTTGTTTAAAAGTTGGTAATCATGGTTTCAAATTATCTTAGGGTGAATTTTTTTTTAAAATGATATTATAAAGGAAAATGTATTACTTTGGTATGTTGAGATTTTTGTGCACCTTTTAATTTTAATTGGTAATTGTTTACATAATGAGAATAATATTTTAAAAATGATATTATATTGTGTATGATTTTACAATGGGGCTTGGCACATGGCATTGGTTGTTAAATGGTAAATTTATTTGAAAGTAGTTTTAGTGTGTGTATAATGAAAGGTGGTTTGTTTAGGAAAAGGTGTTTTTCTTGAAATGTCTGACATTGTTTTCTGAATGTGATGGAATGTTTGAAATGTGGAATTGAACTCAAGCACAAGGGAATCCCAAGTTTCTTGGTGGGATGGTTAGTTCTAGTATGCTAGATAATATAGAAGTGGTTCATCCTGGTATCGTATAGATGGGTTGATGCTTACAACTCTGAATAAACATTTTGATGGTGAGAGACCACTGGGCTATTGGGGTGTCCCCTCATAGTGTCTCATTTATTAGAACATTGTTAGTCATGGTCTCTAAGCCATGTTTCACCAGGGTACGAGGATCTAGTGTCCCACTTGAGCTATATTGACCATAGGAATTTATCCATGGTGATCCCTTGTGACATGATACTTATATGATATGGTTCCCACCATTAATATATTGTGGACCTCATCTGTGTTTTATAAATTCTTTTTGAAGCAAGATGTTGTGTCAATGGGATTCTGAGAAGTGTTCCTTTTTAGAATTTTTATTTATAAAAATGATTCCTTAGAAATATTTTAAAATAATTTACATAAAAGATCATGTTAGATTATATTTTAAATGATAAGTCATGGAATATTTTTATCTAGGTGTCATCCTACTAGGTTATGGATCCAACCCTAAATATATATTTGAGTGTATATAGACCTTGTTGTATGTTTCATTTAGGTAACTACATAGTGTACCGGGATGGAGTTTTGGGCCACTAGTGGTCCTTTATTATGGATATTGGTGGTGGTGGATTGAGGATGTTTCTCCTATTATTATATGGAGGTTTGGTATGGATTTTTAGTACCCTTTTTGTAGTATATTTTGGGTTTTGTCCTAAATTGTAGACGTTAAAACTGGAATTTTTTTATTTCATGATTGGTTGGGAATTTTCAATTTTATTTTATTTATTTTGGATAGTGATTTAAATTTATAAAATTGGGTTAAATTGTTCCCATTTTTTACTTTGATACCCATGCACTTGTTTCCAGCTTGTGGGATCAGGAACACCATTCAAGCCATGCCACGGTCCTGGTCGGGCACTGATTCTAATGACAACCTGTATTGGTTGGTGACAGAGTTTAAATATTATTCAAATAATAAGTGTGATATTCTATCCAAATCATCACATTGTAAGACATAGATGATTTAACTAAGTAGATCATGGCCAATGTGGGGTTATCTTAGAATATCTTGGATAAGGAAAGAAAGTAATTGGAAAAACTAGATCATCCTTGTGTAGTTTTACACCGAATATGGAGGCCTTGTAATGTACTATGTTAGTTCATTTTGGAAATTTTATCTGGGTTATTCTAGCTAGAAAACTACATGATAACCGAGTAATAGAGTTGAGTATTATCCATATAAGTTACTTAGAAAAGATTTGTATTCTCAACTATCCAAGGCTCAAATGTAACATGATTGATATTATTCACTGGCCAAATAGAAATGTGATGTGTTTCATGCCAAATAGGGGTTTTAGAAATTTTTGAATATGAATATTGTTCCACTAATTAATATGATGGATTTTAAAATGGGTCATCATTTAAGTGGGAGATAATTTAAGGAATTTCCTTTTTAAATGGAAAATAAAATATGATACTCATCTGACAAAATCTCCAACTATTTATGAATTGAATCACCATCATCAAAATAAAATTCAAGAATAAAATTTGAAAATATAAGATTAATATAAGAGACTAAATAAATTGGGAAGTTATGAAAATATATCAAGTATAAAAGAAATTCTATGTGCCAGAGTAGTTCTTTCCTGAGTAACCAAGGGGTAAAATTATTCAAAAATATTATATAGATTTTTTTGGTAGCACATAATGATTAAATTATGTTTTCAAATTAATTATATTCTTGTTGAACAAAATAATATTAGTCTCTATTCATGAAATCAATATTATTCAGTACAAAAAATTCTTTAATTATAGAAAAAGTGACCATTGGAGAAGAATTTTCCAAATTACTTGATGTGTTGTAAGAAACCTAATCGATAGTCCACATCAATTATAAAACTTATAGAATTAAATTCAATTATTTTGAAGATATATTATATAAAAAATATTATTTCAAAACAATGTATATATATGTGTCCATAAGATAAGAAATAATTGTAGATTAAGTCTTGAATATTTTCTAGGTAATAGGGTAAAGGAGTTGTTGCATTGATAACTTGTATACTTTAATCTTGGGATACCATATAAAAAGAATATTATTTTATGTCATTTTTCTCTTGAGAAGATCATGTAAAAAAAATTTAATAAAATTATATCAGTGTTCTTAATTGACATAGGAAATGATTTTATCAATTCCATTACATGTTTTAAGGGAAAATAAAAATAGATTATTCTGATTAGAAAATTAATCCTATTATAATTTATTGAATTGTTCTAAATATATGATTGAATCAAAGAAAATCATACTTTTTACTTTCAATGTTTTGAGAATAAATGAACTAGGAATGTAATTTCTAGGTACTAATTCTATATAAACAAAAAGTGGCTAATGGTTCAAGACAAAAGAATAAAATTTTGTTGAATAACATTAAGAATGTTTCTTCATAAAGAAAACAAGGTAATTGAAATATAGTGTTATTAGGTAGAATGATCAATAATTCCATATGATTTATTATAAAGATTCCTGAAGGTGTTTTCAAAAACTCCATGGAATATCCATGTGTTATATAGGTTTTATAGAAATAAATTCATTAATTTTTAAGGGTATTTGATAGAAAATGTATATTTTAAAAGTGTTATAAATATATAGAAGATAAAAATAATATAAAAATTGATTGATCCGATAGTTTACATTTATTTTTTGAAGCTAATAGTTTCTATACAAATTTTGAATGTAAAGGAATCTATTAAGATGAGATAAATCTATTTATAGGAAGTGTATCTTCATCAAATTTATCATATATGAAAATATATGTGGTTTGATAACAGATTTTTTTAAGCCCAAAATAATATGATGGATTTCATACACATGGTTTATGATTCATCTAGTACAATGACATATGTTTAGAGAAATATAAAGAGAAAATTGGTTTTTTCCAGATAAAATATTTATCTAACTATTTGTTAATATACGATTGAATGTGATTCTTACCCATTAGGGAGATATTTCAAATTATAGTTTTATTTTCAAAGAATATTCTCAAAAAAAATAAAATATCATACATGATATGAAATCAATTTTATATTTTTTAAATATTCATACTAGGAAGAAATAAGGGTTTATTTTTAAAACACAAAAGAATATGTTTTACTTGTTATCTTAATATTCCAAGGAGAATTTATTGACTAAAAGTTTTGTGGGGGTATATTTTGACATTGATCAGTTCAAATTTAATAAATAAATTTTTAAAATTTGAGTAATCTTAAAGAATTTAGGTTTTTTAATGGTAAAAAAATATAAATAGTTACATTTAGTTACAAAAAAAGTGGATATCACTAGTAACTAAAAAATTATTCAAGTCTAAATTTTATGTTTTAATTAACATAATATCCTATAGAGTATAAAATATGTGATGATAAAGAAAAATTAAAAGAGTTTCATTTAATTATCATGAATAAGGGAATGTCACAATAGGATTGTACCAGTCAAATGAAAAATTTCATTAATCTTTAAATCCTAAAAGAGCTTAATGTATGGAGGTAAGGAAAAATGTAAAGAGTCAAATTAGTAACCATAAAAGAGTGGTATTCACATTATCATAATAGAATTTATGTTTTATTATTAAACAATAACAAAAGTAGTTAAACTATTTCAATGAAAATAGTAACAACTAGGCCCCTCTCGTAGCACAGACACCCCAACTTAAAATGGATATTGGTTCTTGTCCTGCCAAGTTCCACCAATTGCCTGGAAGACATGTGGTCCCCACCATGGGGCCCACCCATGTGCCAGAATGGGTCATCTAACTAATGACTATCCCCACATACAAACACTTTTTCTTTATAGTGTGCTTTTTCCTCACTTAGAGACACTCTAGGAAACTTCCTAGAATATCACCCAACATGATCACTACTCCCGGCCAAGCACACTTAACAGTGGAGTTCTGATAGGGTATGCTCCCAAAAATAAAGTTGGACTTTGTTAACATGAGTAATATCATTTATTCATTTAACCCTTTATTATTATGAGGTGTTACCTCCCCCCCCCCCCCCTTAGAGAACGAAATCCTTGTTGTGGACCCTACGTCTCAACCCATGAAGTGCACCATACTTATTGTTTAGTTCATGCTTAGATACAAAATGTAACAATTAGGCCCCATTGAGAGCACATACATCTCGCCTTAACATGTTCATCGAGTCCTGGACTACTAGGTATGTAACATCCCAGGTAAATAAAGAATATGGAATTTCCATATTTATTAATATTTTTGAATTAAATATTAATTTTAATTTAAAAGGGATGCAATGTTTGATAGCATACTTGATACACAACAACGGGTTTCTTTTAAATCTTATGTTGCACACAACATTGGGTCATACTGAAAAATAATAATATAATATTATTTTAAATGGTAGTTAACGCCTAGCCATTTTATTAGCTGGAATGGGTATAACTAACTAAAATATTATTATATATGTTTATGAAATTGTTTTTAAATTTATCCAATAAACGTTATAGGCTTAAAATGTGAATGAATCAAATTTTAAGCATAAATACTCTAATATTATTTAAAATGATGATTTACCACCTTTTAATGGAGAACCCTCTTTAAATATATTTTTGGTCACTTTTATATGTTCTATTTGACAAAATAAAATTCTTATTTAGAATCAGGGAATCAAAATTTACTTTGGGTAAATTTTTTGTATTTTTATGATAATGTTCATTTTTTAATGAATAGTGAAAAATATTGTATTTTAATTAAAAATTGTCTTTTAATAAAATTTAATTATAATGATAGTTTATATTTTAATTTATTTTAAATTTTAATTATATTATTTTTTTACCATTTAATCAAATTTTGGTCATTGGAAGTAATTTTACTTTGAAATTGGACATAAACAAGTGTCAATCTTTTGATAGTTATTGTTTCTTAAAAACACACTTTTTGTTTTGACAGTGGGAATTAATTTTAAATTCATTTATTCCACTTATGTGTTTTAAATTTTGAAAAATGGATTCCATACTTGGAATCAGAAGGCATAAATTTTGTAAATAGGTAACTTTTATTTTTATACATTATGAATATTTACTTCAGTAAATATTTTATTTACCATGGTTGAAGGGTAAATCTAGTAATAAGGGTTAAATAATAATATTATAATAATATTATAATAATATTAAATTACCTTAAAATGTATCTTGATCCTATTGGCTGATACATTTCCGACCAAGGTCATCCTTGCGTAGATTTTGGGACCTCATGGAGCCACTTGGGAGTGATAATGACACTTTATATTAATTAATTTAAAGTAAAGACAAAAATGAAATAAACATATATCATTTAGTAAATAAATTTTTACATGGAGTTATATAAGTTATCTCTTCAACTATAAATATTCCTTTTCAATTTAAAAATATTTCTTACATCAGGCTATTTTTTTATAATTTTTAGACATCAAATAAAGAAAATTTTTAATGACACAATAATGATGCAGTGTTTACCTCGTTAATGAATGATTTAAATAAATAAGATTATAAATATTAAAATAATATCCAAAACCTGTCCGATTCTTATTGAATGATTTTATTTCAAATATTATTCCTATTATCTTCGACTTTAATGAGTTTTGGACTATTATTAACTGAGTATAATTATATAATAAAATAATATTTTCAAACATTAGTAAAGAGCTCATCCTCCCCTTCTAAAAATCCATCACCTCTAACCCATTACTCAAACCTCTAAAGACCCTTGGATCATCCAATATCTTCCCAATTAATCTCCCTACATCCCTATATTACTCCTATAATCCTTCCCCTAGGCAGAAGGCAATTCAAGTAAACATTTTTGTTCATACCAATGGGAGATACCCGATTTAAAGGTAATGTCTTCTCTTAAGTTCTTTTCTCTTATTTTACTTATCCAACCCCCTAAACTCTTTTTATTCCTTTATTTTAAAACAAAACCAGTATCCTAAATATACTAGGTTCTTTTTATGAGAATTATTTGAACAACAGTTACACACACCTTCATCTAATGGGTATAGAATATATTGTTTCTGTGGACGGCGAACTACTTCCTCACGATAAGATGATTGTTAAATATTATCCTACCACCTATTATGGTGGACATTAAGATGGAACTGAATTTATATGTAATATATATTATATTTATATTGTTTCTATACTTCTTTATTTTTCATTTATATAATACCTTTATGGTTTCCATAGTGGTTAAATAGGATAATTTCATTTGAGGAAGTGCGGACTACCGCACCCTCAAAGTGATATGACTCGTTCATGACATACATGGGATGAATAAAGGAGGGAGTTAATGAAATTATATATTATATCATACTGTAATTATAATATACCTATGTATCATTACATTTTCATTCCATTAAAATATGAAATAGAAATTAAAGTAGCGTTTATGAGTACGTACGGCTTACCGTCTCCATGAACTGTGCACTTCATTTCTTATCTCCTAATGTAATGTACTATTATAAATACATATATATATTGGATATATATTATATATTTTATATATAAATCATGAATATTATTCTGGAGATAATGGGTCTTTGACCACATGGACAACTTCTAATTATAAGAAGTTCATTTTTGACTCAAGTACCAAATATCGACCAAATGACCATTATTAATTTAAAAGATTAAATAATATTTATAACATGGTAATAAGTGATATAAAAGGAATAATAATATTGAGAAATTTTCTTAATCAATTATAAATTAACCTTAGTTTATTCTTCATAAGATTTAAGAACGAACGGGTCAAGTCGGACACGAGGTAAGGGACTTCGTCTCAATCTCCTTTCATTGAGGATTATTTTGTTTTGTACATGAATTTATTTAATACAGTATATAAACACCTTTGAATTTTCATTTCATTCATGGGGAATATTTTTGTATTATGTGTTTTACTAAATGAAAAAAAAATAATGTTTGTTTTAACATAAGCGGTGACAATGACCTTTTCTGCTGCCATGAGTATTATTTGATCTTTGGATTCTTTAACAAGTTGTAATGTTTTTTAAAAGGAAAATAAATACCATATACTCTTTTACGTATTTTGGTATTGAAAATGGTTTTGATAATGGATTTGTTATTTCAATATATTTAAATGATATATTGTGATTGAAATTTGGATATGTTATATTTCCTTTATATTTGTTTTATGTGTTATGATTTTATAATGGTACTTGGACATTTGACGGGTGGCTAATTGATAAACCAAATGATGGGTGGTGTCATGATAAACCAGGACTGGTGGTTACGTTATAACCTCCAATTCAATGGGTATAGAAGTCGGTCATATGGCTATTCCATTTAGTGATATGTTTGGAAGTCGACCATATGGTTATTCCATTTAAGTATGTTTATATCAAAAGTGAACTTTATATGTTATGTGTTCTTTATATGGATTTTATGGTAATAACTTGGTTAGAAAAGGGTAACCAATGATCTTTTATTTAGTGAAGAGTATTTACTACTTCATAAAGGTGAAAATTATTACTTATGATAATGTATTCATGGTTTACTTGTTGTTTTGAAAAACTAACAGTTTTCTTTCTTTGTGTTTCCCTTACTGAGCTTTTTATGCTCATCCCAATTTTTGAAATTTTTTTCACAGGACATAAAGTGGAATAGGGTCAACGATGGGATTAAAGAAAATTCATGTTTTCTAAAACATGGAACTAAACATGCATATTTTTTTCAAGAGTTTTTATTTTATGAAAAAATAGAAACTGAGTAGAAGTGTCTACTTTGTAATTTTTGAGATTAAATGTAATAGTTATCGCCTAACTCTCTAAAACTCTAAACCTAAAAAGATCCTCAATGTGAATTATTCATTTAATTCAATATTATGTAATGTTTTAAGCTCGAGTCCTTATAGTTGGTATTAGAGGATGTTAAGTATGCCTTTTTTAATGGTTACTTATTAGAGGAAGTCTATATTGAGCAACCTCCTGGTTTTGAAAATTCACAAAAACCAGATTCTGGTTTTTAATCTTACTAAAGATCTTTATGGCCTTAAACAAGCACCTAGAGCATGGTATGAAAGATTAAGTTCTTTTCTTTTAAAACATTATTTTAATATTGGGATGGTAGATCCAACATTGTTTAAGAAAACTCTCAACTATAATATTTTATTGGTTCAAATTTATGTTAATGATGTAATTTTTTGTTCAAGAAACAAAAATATTTTTCATGAGTACTCAAATTTATTGAAAAAAATAATTTTAAATGAGTATAATTGGATAATTAAATTTATTTTTAGGACTTAAAGTTTATCAAAAAGGTTTTCAAAATGTTTTAAATCAAATAAAATACATTACTGATTTAATAAATAAATTTGGACTTGAAAACAGAAATACATATTCAACTTCTATGTGTACTAATATAAAACTTGACTTGGATGAAACTGGAAAATCAGTTGACAATAAGTTATATAGAGGTATGATTGGAAGTTTATTATATCTTACTTATAGTAGGATAGATATAATGTATTCAGTATGTCTTTGTGCTATATTTCCATCTGGTCCTAAATAATCTCACTTAAGTGTTGTAAAAATAATTTTTAGATACTTAAAAGGAACTATTTTTTAATTTATTCTCTATCTACAAACTTTTTATTTTAATTTAATTTCATACTCAAATTCTGAATTTGGAAGTTGTATATTATATAGAAAAAGCACCGCAGGGACTTCTCACTTTTTAGGGAAATATTTAGTGTCATGGTCAAGTAAGAAACAACATGCATTTTCCCAGTCAACAGCCGAGGAAGAATATGTATCTGCAGGAAGTTGTTGTGCACATGTTGTGTGGATGAAAAACACTCTTATGACCTTTAGACTAAATTTTAATAACATGCCTATTTTATTTGATAATACTAGTGCTATATATATTTCAAAAAACCATATTAATAATTCTATAACTAAACGTATTGATATCAGACATCATTTTCAAAGAGGTAATGTTCTTAACAAGTATATATTCTTGGAATTTGTAAGAACTAAAATTCAATTAGATGATATTTTTACTAAACAACTTCCCATTGCACGTTTTGATTTTATTAAGGGGGATCTAGGTTTATTTATTTTTAAATGAAATTTTATTTTTAAATTTATTATTTTAATTCTTATTTTATTTGTTTCTATTGTTATTTGTTTCTAGAATAAGTTAAAAACTTCATCAGTTCTGTTTTAATCTTCTATCACGTAAGTTTTTAATTTTAAATATTTTAATAATTACTATGTGCGTAATGAAATGGGAATAAATGATGTTAGAAACCATTTCCAATTCCAAACCCATTAATTTTCTCAAAACCTTTCAAATCACCAAAAAAACCTCTTACCGCCTTCGTATACCTTAGAATAACCCTTAAAAACCCTTAACCTTTGAGCCTTCAGAACTTTGAAAAATCAATGGCCAAGACAAAGAGAATTGATGAAGTAAAATATAGTAATACCAAGCTTCAGTGCACGGAAGGAATAAAGATTCTATAGGGAAAAGTAATCGACCTGGAATGGTTGTATCAAATGCATCTCAGGCTACGACAAGCCCTCGCATTTCAAAAACTCAAGAAAAATTTTAGTGGAGAAATACAGAGTTTCTATATGAGGTAGAGCTTTGTCACTTTTTCATATCTGTTCAGTTCAATCTTGTAGATACAGAGGACACCATATTTGTGAAAATTGAAGATTGGTATTTTTCAATTTCATCTGTGGAAATAGATAGAATCCTAAACTTCCCTCATGAGGGAGTTTATAATTTCAATTTAAATAATATTGGAGATAATTAAAATAAGTCCGAGGAAATTATGTCATTTTTATTTGGTTCTACAAGTATAAGAAAAATGTAAGTGAAGGATATGCAACCTGATCAGAAGATTCTTATTAAGTTTGTGCAAACAGGGATTGCACCAAAGGATGTCAGATATGGAGAAGATTTTATTTCCTGACATGTACCTAATTTTTTTTCTTATGAGTGAAATCAAGAAGAACTTTTCTATATATATGGTAAGATATATCAACTACTACTATCAACCAGAGGCGATAATGAACTTATATCCCTATGGAAGGTTTATTTCAAAATTACTGTTTATGTCTAATATGGTGAGATTAATATATTCTAGATTAAGATTCCATCACAGTAATATTTTCAGTGCAGAAACTCTAAGGAAGATTGGATTCTTATGGAGTACTATGAAAGGTAAACTTATGTCTGTTGGAGCTGAGGAAGACCCGGAATCAGCTCAGGGGGAGAAACCTGCTAAATATTAGGAAGGCATGGTAGAATCCTGAGTAAGTGGAACCATAAGAAGAATGTGATTTTAGGTACTTGATACACCTGATGATAAAGAAATACAAGAAGTACTTCAGAAGAGAAGGCATAGGGTGGCTCAATCTTATGAGGAACCTGTTCAAGAAAATGTTGGATCAACTAAACCTCTTCTAAGTTACAAATTTATTAGAGAATATATAGTACATTAAATTAAACAACCACCAGTTTCTCATATTGAGGAGACTCCTCAAGTAGAAAAATGAATTGTGCATCCAACTGTTGAAAATCCTGGGGAAGTTGAAGTGGCTAGATCTGAAACTGTACAGCCCACTGAAATTTTTCAAGAGGAATTAGCTGAAGAGGAACCTATATTAGAGGAACCTATCTTGGAGGAAATCAATGAAGAAGATACATAGGATGATCAAGAACCTAACCCAGTAGAGAACCCTTATAAAATTCACACTAAAATTATTGGTAAGGATTTTTCTATGGTTGAGTCAAGAAAAGACTTGAAGGAAAAATCAGTGGAGAATCTAGTAAAAAGGAATAATGAAGAGAAGTATGATGTTGAATCCGTAACTCTAGCTCTGATATATCCAGTGGAAGATCAAAATGATAATAAGGAAAACAGTGCCTATGATTCTTATAATGATCATGTGGAGGAGTTAATCCAAAATTTTTATAAAGGTCATGCTGAAAATTCATCTTTGAGAAGAGAATTAGAAAAGGAGAGGCAGAAGTTTCAGAACATGAAAGATAGTTCAGTTTCAAAAATGGAAGTGTAAGTTTTTAAGATGAAAATGTTAGCTGAAGTTGGAAAATTGAAATCTGAAATGGTAATGAAGTCAGATTTGGCAGATTTTAGAACTTTCATGGAGTAAAAATTTGAAACTGTCAGGGACTGTCAGGAAGGTACCTCGGGTATTTCGCCTGATCTAATAAGGAGATTTTAGGCCATTCTAACAGCAATAAGTAATATGAATGACAGATTTCAAGACTTACAGTGTAACAATTCTCCACTATCTGTTCTGTTGGATAATCAAAAATATCTTGTTGACCAGCATACCTCAGATGAACCAGGGATTAGAGTTATGTTGAACAGATTCATAGAGAAACTCAATCAGTTTATAGAGAATGAATAGAGGTTACATGAGTTTTTTAGAGTGAATCTGATTAAATACATCCTTCTGACTCAGGAAGGAAGATATCTCATAGTCTAATTAGGCGATGGATTGATGAAAAGGTTGATATTGTAGATGTTAGAGCTCAAGGAAGTCATTCAGAGGCGTTGAAACCTGTTTCCCAAACCTTTTTAACCCAACCTTGATTCTCAATGTCATTACTATACTTGTAATTATATTTTCAATGAAATATATTTTCATCTGATGTTTCAGTGTCATTGATTTTTTTTAATGTACTCTCTATGTTAAAATTCCAGTAATCCAGATTCAAATATTGATAACCAGTTTCCCATAGCATTTAATTCAGTTCAGTTCTACATTAAAATGTGTTATATTCCTTCTTCTAACATTATTTTTGATATCACAAAAATGGGGATAAATATAGATAAACACAAAATATTTTTCTGGAGAAATAGATAAACACAAAAATATTTTACTAATAGTGTAATAGAAAAGAAAGTTTTTCATTTTAAGGGGAGAAATTTCTAAAAGTTTTTTTAAGGATATATTTTTAGATAAACACAAAATTCATTATTTATAAAGGAGTTGATATTATTTTACTTAAGAATTTTATTAAAAAAATAAAATATTGTTTTTATCTTTTCAAAATTCTAAATTATATGAAATTAATTTTGTAACATGATTTTATTGGTTATTTCATGGGTTTCGTGATCATAACAAATGGGTAGATTGTTGAGCAAGTATTGTTTTCAACAACACTCTATTTTAATTAAGGGGAGATTTTTGAGAACAATACTCTATCTATTTATAATGATTTTGATGTTCACAAATACCCTTATTTGTTATTCAAATAATTTTACATTGAGTATATTTCAGAAAATTAATATTATTATTTCTTTATTTTGGAATAATATTTAAGAGTTTAATCCATTTAGAATATTTGATAAAGTATTCAGAAATCATTTTATCATGTTCAGGAAACATTTTTCATGCTCAACTTATTCTAAAATCACTTTAGCGTGTTAAAGAAACATTGTTCATACCCTACGTTGAGGAGAGTAGAAATGGAATTCATCATTTACATTATGGGGTATCAGAAAAGTATGGTTAAGGAACCATACGTTATCAGAAAAGTATAGAAGTAACCTTACATTTGTAATATCATGAAAGTATGGAAGAATAACCCCATGTTAGTATGGAATGTTATGTTTGTTTCTCAAAAGTATGGTTCATCAACCTTACTTTTGTAAACAACCTTACATTGAATCCTGAACCTTACATTTAGAAGCTGATAAAAGTATGGATAATATACCGAATGATTGAAAGTTGAATTGAAAAGTATGGATGATCAACCTTACCTTTGAAGAATGAATCATCAAATCATACTTTCTTGATCAACCTTACGTTGTGAACCTTACGTTCAGAGAATGTATGCTATGCAGTTCAACCCTAAAATACGACTTTATTAAGCCATGGTCTTTATACAGATTATTAGGTTGATTTCAAACCAGATTCAAAGCCTGATTTTAATACGCATCTTTGACTGATTACAAGCCATTTATTTGTGATTCAAAGGATCAATTTAAAAGGATATTTTTATGCTGAATATTGAGGGAAATTATGACTTCTCTGTTATTAAAAATTTTGAATATCACGATTCTAAAGGCGGATTTTGTGTATCTAAATTTTAAAGGAAAAAAATTTTCATTATTATATATATCTGTGTTATTCTAAATTGTAGTGTGTGTGATGGATCATAGTTAAATGATTAGAAAAACAATTCCTTGAGTTTTTCACTGCTGTTTTACAGCGATATACGAGTCACACAGATATGCTGCTACCATGAATTATCAAACTATGTTTTCTAAATAAGAAGAAACACATTGAAGATTCATCATTCCTACAATGAAGATATATTTTGAATCCATTTTTTGAGTTTCTGAATTTATTTCTATATCTATTTGAACCGGATCACCTCAGAACTACTTTGACCTAAAGATCATTCTTTCGGAAGACGACGATCTATTGATTGTCAGTTGCGTGTTGTTGCAACCGTGAAGAACATTTGAAAAGTATTTCAAGACAAATATTATTTTTATTTTGAGTAACGATATTCTCATACTAGTATGTGTATTTGGTTCTGTGTATGAACCATAAGGATCTATTTTTAGCCTTAACTTGTAAAGGTGTCAACCGCCTACTCTCAGTTGTGGATGGTCCGTTGATTAGAGGATCATATAGTGAAAATCACCAACCTCGTGGAGTAGAGCGTTGGTGGATTAGACTAGGAATATTCTGTTCCCCGAACCACTATACATCCTTGAGTTTTTAAAACTGTTTATATTTTGCTGCATAAACAATCTGATAAATATAAAAGTTCATATCCGGTCATCATCTCCATTAATGAAGATTTTTTAAAAGACACAATTCACGCCCCTCTTGTGTGTATTTGGTATAACCTGATCCAACAATTGGTATCAGAGGTGGTTATTTTGGTAAATCTATAACAAGAAGAATGTTTTTGGATTATACAGAGCACAATTGATGATACAAGAGAGGGTATGTCAATGGTTCGAGCCCCCTACTTCAACGGTAAAAATTATGGATGCTTGAAATCAAGGATGATAATTTAATTAAAAAACCTTGGATACAGAGTCAACTAAAAATTTTTAACTCCTTATGTGATTCCAGAGAAACCTGAAACATGGAGTGCTAATACAGAAGCAGTGTATGAAATAAACATGAAAGATATTAATGCCATCATGTGTGGTCTTGGACCATATGAATTCAACAGAGTATCTTTGTTCCCAATAGCTTATAAAATATGGTAGATGATTTCAATTTTCTGTGAAGGAATTGACAATGTCAGATAGATGAGGTATGCCACATCTAAATTAAAATTTGACACATTCAGAATGTTTGAAGTAGAAATCATCACCCAGAAGAATGGAAGGCTTAAGGAAATTGTTAATAACAACACTGTCTTGGGAGATCCTATCAAACAAGAAGATCAGGCCTTGAAATTTCTAAGAGTACTACCACCTAAGTGGAATTGAATTTTAGATCCTATTAGGCAATCCTCACCAGCCAAGATCTTACAATGAGAGAGTTAATTAGAACTCTTAGGATGTATGAATATGAGATGTAAGACGAAGAAAATGAGCATAAAGTTTTAATAAAAAAGTAAAATAATACTCTGAAGGTAACATCTCAAAATAAAATCATAAAAATGAAGAATGATATCAAAGTGAAATAAAAGAAATATGACTCATCTAATTCAGATGTGGAACTAGATCAGTTGTCCAGAAAGTTCATTAAATTCTACAGAAAGAATAAAGGATTCAAAAAATCATTTAAAAAGGATGAAAAAGAACCAAAAGAAGTCAGATGCTATGAATGAAAAAAGATGGGTCACATTAGACAAGATTTTCCTCAATTAAAAGGAGAAAATTAGAATGAATTCTTCAAAAACAATGATTATGAGAAGAAGAAAAAAGGGCAATGAAAGCTAGTTGGATTGTTTCTAAAGACTCCAACATCTCATCAAAGTCTGACTCAGAGAAAGAATAATCAAATCTGAATGAAAATATGTTATTTATGGTAGAAGCTAATGAGGTACAATCTTACTACTCATCTAATTCTGATTCTAGTTATACTTTTTCAAATAATAAACATACAGCCTACTGAAAAATGCTGGAAGAGAAATATAATTACTTATTTTAGAAACATAAATCACTAAAAAATATTCATACTGCTACTATAGGAGAAATAGAAACTCTACTAAAACAAAATCAATAGTTAATTAGAAAATATAACTTATCAAACACAAATTGTATAGATAATGAAACTAAAATAAAAATGATGCAAACAGAAGTAGAAACATAAAAAAGTTGAGCTCTTATTTTTACAAAAGGAGAAAATACACTAAATGAAATACTTGGAAATAATGTGATTAAAAAGGAAATATATTGAATAGGCAATAAATGTGGGAAACCTAAATTGTATAAGAATTGTTTTTTCCCAAGTATAAAAGGTAAAATTTGAAACTACTGTGGAACAAAAGGTCACATATCAAAAAAATATTATTTAAGGAAACTGCTAATAAGTTGGATTAAGAAATCCTTTTTTGCAAGAAGTTTATATGATTCTATTTATTATAGAAAAATAAATTAAGCCTACATTCCCAGGTCTTTATTGGCTAACACTGCTGGACACAACAAAATATGGCTACCAAAACAAACCTTTGTTTAAATTCTATTACTAGAAGAAGGTCACAGAAGTAGAACTAAAATATGGTATATGTACAGTGTATTCTCTAGGCATATGAGTAGAAATTCATTGAACTTTAAAACATTAACTCAAAATGATGGTGGTTTAGTCACATTTGGTGACAATTCCAAAGGTTAAATTATTGGCATTGGAACTGTGGAAGATCCAGAAGTTTTCTCAATAAATAAAGTACTCAATGTACAAGGATTGAAACACAACTAGATAAGTATATCTCAACTCTGTGATGATGGTTATTTTGTTGATTTTTCTAAAAACTATTGTTCTATTTCTAAAGATAAATTTTGTAAATTTAGAGCACTTAGAACTGATAATGGTCACACCCTGGTCTTAAATTTCTTGTGTAAACAAAAAGTAAAATTCTTAACTTCTAAGATAAATGAATATTTGATCTGGAATAGAAGACTTAGACATTGAAATATATATTCTTTAAAAAAGTTATCTAAGAAACAATTAGTTTCTGATTTTCCTAGTCTTAAATTTTAAAGTGATAGATTTTGTGATGCATGTCAACTTGGAAAGAAACACAAATCATCCTTAAAATCTATTAACAAAATGGATACATCTAATCCTCTAGAACTTATCCATATGGATTTTCTTGGACCTTCAAGAATAGAAATATTGGCTGGTAAATTCTAAGTATATGTTTTAGTTGATGATTGTTCTATATTTACTTGGATTTATTTTCTAAAATATAGAAATGAATCGTTTACTATATTTGAAGGTTTTTGAAAAGATGTTAAAAATTAAAAAGATTCTAAAATAATTTCATTAAGAAGTCATCATGGTGGAGAATTTGAGAATATGGAATTTAATTCCTTTTTCTCAAATATGGGTTTTAAACACACCTTCTCTGCACTAAGAACACCTCAACAAAATGGAATTGTTGAAAGAAGAAATAGGAATATTCAAGAAATGGCTAGGACTATGCTAAATGAATACAGTCTTCCTACCTATTTCTGGGAAGAATCTGTAAGAAAAACCTGTTATATAATGAATAGATTTTTAATCAAACCCATTTTTAGAAATACACCCTATGAACTCCAAAATAGAATAAAACCTAAAGTAAATTACTTTGAATATTTTGGATTAATGTTTTACTCCTTAAACACAAATGACAATCTTTGTAAGTTTGATCCAAAATCTGATGAAGTCATTTTCTTAGGATATTCTGCTACTCCTAAAGTTTATAGAGTTTTTAATAAAAAGTCAAGGATTATTGAAGAATCATTTCATGTGAAATTTTATGGATTTGATCCCTTTGAGAAAATTAAATACCAAATTGATGAATCTGAATCTAATGATAACATGAGACATGAGAACTTAAATTATGACTTTGATAAATATTTAAATGAAATTAAGCCCAATTCAGAAGGATATGACATTGAAGAACCTAATAGTATACTACCAAGATAGTCTAGAACCCTGAAGAATCACCCTTTAGAAACAGTTATAGGAGACCTAGACACTGGAATAAAAACTAGAATAAATGTAGGAAATCTTGATTAATTCCCTTCCTTCCTATCCAAATTAGAACCTAATACATTAGAAGAAGCCTTAGCTGATTAAAGTTGGATGATAAAAATGCAAGAAGAAATAAACTAGTTCAAGAGAAATGAAGTTTGGAATTTAGTTAAAATACCATAGAAATATCCAGTTATAGGAACTAAATGGGTCTTTAGAAATAAACAATATGATCAAGGAATAATAACTAGAAATAAATCAAGACTAGTAGCTAAAGGATATAATCAGGAATAAGGTATATATTTTGATGAGACCTTTTAACCCATATATAGATTATAAGCCATTAGGATCCTTTTATCCTATGCATCTCATATGAACGTCAAATTATTTCAGATGGATGTTAATTCAGCCTTTTTAAATGGTTACTTATTAGAGAAAGTTTATGTTGATCAACCTCTTGGTTTTGAAAATTCAAAAAAATCAGATTTTTTTTTAAACTTACTAGAGCTCTTTATGGCCTTAAACAAGCACCTAGAGCTTGGTATGATTGATTAAGTTCTTTTATTTTAAAAAATGATTTTACTGTTGGGATTGAAGAACCAATATTGTTTAAGAAAACCCTCAACTCTTATATTTTATCAGTTCAAATTTATGTTGATGATGTAACTTTTGGTTCATCAAACAAAACTCTTTGTCATGTGTTTTCAAATTTAATGCAAAAAGAATTTGAAATGAGTATGATGGGGGAATTAAATTTCTTTTTAGGACTTCAAATTTATCAAGAAGATTTTGGAAATGTTTTAAATCAATGCAAGTACATTACTTTTTTACTAAAGAGATTTGGACTTGAAAACTAAAAGACATATACAGCTCCTATGTGTACTAATATAAAACTTGACTTGGATAAAACTAGAAAATCAGTGGACAACAAGTTATATAGAGTTATGATTAGCAGTTTATTATATCTTACTACTAGTAGGATAGATATAATGTATTCAGTATGTCTTTGTGCTAGATTTCAAACTGATCCTAAATAATCTCACTTAAGTGATGTTAAAATAATTTTTAGATACTTAAAATGAACTATTTTTCAATATCTTCTCTATCCAAAAACTTTTGATTTTAAATAAATTTCATATTCAGATGCTGAATTTGGAAGCTATTTATTAGATAGAAAAATTACCTCAGGGACTTTTCACTTTTTAGGAAAATATTTAGTGTCATTGTCTAGTAAGAAAAAACAGTCAGTTGCCCTGTCAACAGCCGAGGAAGAATATGTATCTGCAGGCAGTTGTTGTGCACATGTTTTGGGGATGAAAAACACTCTTATGGACTTTGGACTAAATTTTAATAACACACCTATTTTATGTGATAATACTAGTCCTATAGATATTTCAAATAACCCTATTAATAATTCTAGAACTAAACATATTGATATCAGACAACATTTTCTAAGAGATCATGTTCTTAAAAAGGATATATTCTTAGAATTTGTGAAAAATGAAATTCAATTATTTGATATTTTTACTAAACCACTTCCCACTTCAAGGTTTAATTTTATTAAATGGGATCTGGGTTTATTTATTTTTAAATGAAATTTTAATTTTAAATTAATTATTTTAATTCTTATTTTATTTGTTTCTATTATTATTTCTTTTTAGAATATGTTAAAAACTTCGTCAGTTATTTTTTAAACCTTTGTCGCATAAGTTTTTACTTTAAAATATAGTAATAATTATTATGTGTGTAATGAAACGGGAATCAATTATTTCAACAACCATTTCCAATTCCAACCCCATTAATTTTATCAAAACCTTTTAAATCACCAAGAAAACCTTTTATCGCCTTCATCTACTTTTGACTAACCCTTAAAAACACTAAACCATCGAGCCTTCAAAAATTTGAAACAAAAATCGACAAGACAAAGAGAATTGAGAAAGGAGAAGCTAGTAATACCAAGCATCAGCGCACGGCAGGAAGAAGGATTCTATAGGGAAAAGTAATCGACAAAGACTGGTTGTATCAATTAGATATCATGCTACGACAAGCCCTCGTATTTCAAAATCTTGAGAAAACTTTAATTGGAGAAAATACAGAGTTTATATATGAGGTAGATATTTTTCACTTTTTCAAATTTGTTCAGTTTAATCTTGGAGATATAAGGGACACCATATCTTTGAAAATTGAAGATCATTATTTTTCAATTTTATCTGTGGAATTAGCTATAATCCTAAATTTCCCTCATAAGGGAGTTTATCATTTTGATTTATAGAATATTAGAGATAATGAACATAACTGAGAGGACATTATGTCATTTTTATTTGGTTATACAAGTATAAGAAAAATGTTAGTGAAGGATGTGGAACCTGATTATAAGATCCTTGTAAAGTTTGTGCAAATAGGGATTGAACCAAGAATTTCAGAGATGGAGAAGATTTTATTTCCTTACATGTACCTAATGTTTTTTCTTATGATTGAAATCAAGATGAAGTTTCTGATATATATGGTAAGATATCTCAACTACTTCTATCAACTGGATGATAGAATTAACTTTTATCCCTATGGAAGTTTCATTTCAAAATTACTGTTTAAGTCTGATGTGGTGAGATTAATAAATACCATAGTAAGATACCATCATATAAATATTTTTAATGTTGAAACTCTAAGGAATATTGGATTCTTCTTGAGTATTGTGAAAGGTAAACTTATGCCTTTTGGAGATGAGGAAGACCAGGAATCAGCTCAGGGGGAGAAACCTGCTAAATCTAAGGAAGACATGGAAGAATCTAGAGTAAGTGGAACCACAATAAGACTGAGATTTTAGGCAGTTGATACACCTACTGATGAGGAAAGTCAATAAGGACTTTAGAAGATAAGGCATAGTGTGGCTCAAGCTGGTGAAGAACCTATTCAATAAAATGTTAGATCAACTGAACCTCTTCTAAGCTACAAATTTATTAGAGAATCTACAGTATAGGAAATTGAACAACCACTAGTTTCTCATATTGAGGTGACTCCTCAAGTAGAAAAAGAAATTGTGCATTGTACTGTTGGAAAGCCTGTAGAAGTTAAAGTGGATAGAACTAAAACTGTACAGCCCACTAAAATTTTTCAAGATGAATTAGCTCAAGAGGAACCTATATTATAGGAACCTATCTTGGAAGAAATCAATGAAGAAGATGATCAGGATGAGAAAGAACCTAAACCAGTAGATAACCCTTCTAAAATTCACACATAAATTATTGGTGATGATTTTTCTGTGGATGAGTCTGGAAAGGACTCAAAGGAAAAATCAGTGGAGAATCCATTATAGAGGAATAATGAAGAGAAGTTTGATGCTGAATCCCTACCTCTAGCTCTTATAAATACAATGGAAGCTAAGACTGAGAATCAAGCACAAGGATCCTCTGATTCTGATAATAATCATGTGGAATAGTTAATCCAAAAATTTAATAAAGTTCATGATGAAAATGAATCTTTGAAAAGATAATTACAAAACTAGAGGTAGAAGTTTTAGAACTTGAAAGGTAGTTCAGTTTCAAAAATGGAAGTGGAAGTTTTTAATAAGAAAATGTAAGCTGAAGTTGGAAAATTGAAATATGAAATGGAAATGAAGTCAAATTTGGAGGATTTTAGAATTTTCATGGAGAAACAATTTTCAACTATCAGGGATGGTCAAGCAGTTACCTTAGGTACTTTTCCTAATCTGATAAAGATATTTCAGGCCATTACAGCAGCAATAAGCAATATGAATGACAGATTGTGGGACTTACAGTGTAATATTTCTCCACTATCTATTCTTATGGATAATCAAAAAAATCTTGTTGACCAACTTACCACAGATGAACTAGGGATCGAATTTCTATTGAACGGGTTCACAGAGAAACACAATAAGTTTATAGAGAATGAAGAGAGGTTACATGAGTTTTTTAGAGTCAATATGATTGAATACATTCATCTGAATCAGGAAGGAAGAGATATCATAGTCCAGCTGGGAGATGGATTGATGAAACGGTTGAGACTGCAGATGTCAGAGCTCAAGGAAGTCATTCACAGGTGTTGAAACCTATTTCCCAAACCTTTTTAACCCAACCTTGATTCTCATTGTCATTTTTGTGCTTTTAATTATATTTTCAATGAAATATATTTTCATCACATGTTTCAGTGTCATTAATTTGTTTTATTGTACTGTCTATGTTATAATGACAGTAATCCATAATCAAATATTGATATCTAGTTTCTCATAGCATTTACTTCAGTTCAGTTCTACATTAAATGTGTTATATTCCTTATTCTATCATTATATTTTATATTTCAAAAAGGGGGAGAAACATAGATAAACACAACATGTTTTTTTAGAAATATATAAACACAAAAATCTTTTACTTATAGTGTAAAAAAATGAAAGTTTTTCATTTTAAGGGGAGAAATTTCTAAAAAACATTCAGGAGAAATTTTTGGATATACACAAAATTAATTATTTATAAAGGAGGAGATATTAGTTTACTTAAAATTTTTTAAAAAAATACAATATTGTTTTTATCTTTTCAAAATTTTAAATTATATGCAATTAATCTTGTAAGATAATTTTATTGGTTGTTTCGTGGGTTTTTTGATCATAAAAAGGGGGAGATTGTTGAGAAAGTATTGTTTTCAACAAAACTCTATTTTAATTAAGGGTATATTGTTGACAAAAATAATATATCTATTTATGATGATTTTGATGTTCAAAAATAGACTTATTTTTTATTCAAATGATTTTACTTTGAGTATATTTTGGGAAATTAATATTATTTATTTCTCTATTTTGGAATAATTTTTAAGAGTTTAATCCATGTGTAATATTTGATAAAGTATTCAGAAATTGTTTTAGTGTGTTTTGGAAACACTTTTCATGCTCTAAGTATTTGGAAATCACTTTAGCGTGTTCTGGAAACAATATTCATACCCTACGTTGAGTAGCGTAGCAATGGAATTCATCATTTACTTTATGGGTTATCAGAAAAGTATGGTTAAGGAAACATACATTATCAGAAAAGTATGGAAGGAACCTTATGTTTGGAATATCAGAAAAGTATGGAAGAAGAATCCTATGTTAGTATGGAATGTTATGTTTTTTTCTCAAAATTATGTTCCATAAACCTTAATTTGGTAAACAACCTTATGTTGAATCATGAACCTTACATTTAGAAGCTGATAAAAGTATGGATTATATACCAAATGTTTTAAAGTTGAACAGAAAATTATGGATGATCAACCTTATATTTGAGAACAACCTTAATTTTGATGAATGAATCATCAAATCTTAATTTTCTGATCAACCTTACATTGTGAACCTTACGTTTAGAGAATGTATGCTATGCAGTTCAATCCTCAAATACGAATTTATTAAGCAACGGTCTTTCTGCAGATTATTAGGATGATTTCAAGATAGATTCAAATCCTGATTTTAAGATGCGTCTTTGACTGATTCAAATCCATTTATTTGTGATTCAAAGGATCAATTTAAGAGGATATTTTTATGATGAATATTAAGGGGAGTTATGACTGCTTTGTTATTCAAACTTTTGAATATCATGATTCAAAAGGCAGATTTTGTGGATCTAAATTTGAAAGGAAAACAATTTTCTTTATTATATATATTTGTGTTGTTTTTATTTACAATGTGTGTGATGGATCATTATAAAAATATTATGAGAACAATTCCTTGAGTTTTTCACTATAGTATTACAGAGATATACGAGTCACACAGATCTGCTGCTACCATGATCTATCGAACTCTTTTTTCCAAATAATAAGAAACACTTTAAATATTCCTCATTCCTACATCGAAGATCTATTGTGAGTCCATTGTTGTTTGAGTTTCTGAATTTATTTCTATATCTATTACAACCGGATCGGCTCATAACTACTTCTGCCTAAAGATCATTATTTCTGAAGACGAAGATCTATTGGTTGTCAGTTGCGTGCTATTGCAACTGTGAAGAAAAGTTGAAAAGTATTTCAAGACAAAAACTCTTTTTATTTTTAGTAACTGGATTATCATATTAAGATGTGTATTTGGTTCTCTGTATGAACCAGAAGGCTCTGTTTTTATCATTAACTTTTAAAGGTGTCAACTTCCTTCACTCACTTTTGGATGGTCTGTTGATAAGAGGACCGGATAGTGAAAATCACCAAGCTCTGGGAGTAGAGTGTTGGTGGAGCAGACTAGGGGTCTTTTGTTTCCTGAACCACTATATATCCGTGAGTTTTTTAAAATATTTATAATCCACTGCATAAATAATATGATAAATATAAAAGTACATATTCAGACATCATCTCAATTTGTGAAGAATTTGTAAAAGATACAATTCACCCCCCCCCCTATTGTGTGTATTTGGTATAACCCGATCCAACACTTGGATTGTCCAACCTCTACCCAATTAATCTCCCAACATCCCTCTATTCCTTCTAGAAGCCTTCCCCTTGGCAGAAGGAAATTCAAGTAAACCTTTCTGTTCAAACTAAAGGGAGATACCTGATTTAAAGTTAATGTCTTCTCCTAAGTTATTTTATCTAATATTACTTATCCAATCCCTGAAACTCTTTTTATTACTTTCTTTTAAAACAACATGAGTTTCCTTAATATACCAGGATTTTGTTATGAGAATTATTTGAACTACACTTACACACACCTCCATCTAATGGGTAAGAACATATTGTTTCTGTGGATAGCGAACTACTGCCTCACGATATGATGATTGTTCAATATTCTCCTACCACCTATTATGGTTTCCATTAAGATGGAACTAAATTTATATGTAATATATATTATATTTATATTTTTTCTATTCTTATGTATTTTTCATTTATAGAATACCTTTATGGTTTCCATAGTGGGTAAATATGATAATTTCATTTGAGGAAGTGCGGACTACCGCCCCTCAAAGTAATATGACTCGTTCATGCCATATGTGGGATGCATAAAGGATGGAGTTAATGAAATTATATATTATATTATACTATAATTATAATATTTCTATGTATCATTAAGTTTTCATTCCATTAAAATATGAAATAGAATTGAAAGTAGCGTTCATGTGTACGTACAACTTACCGTCTCCATGAACGATGCATTTCATTTCTTATATCCAAATGTTATGTACTATTATAAATACATATATATACTGGATATATATGATACTTATGATATTTAAATTAGTAATATCATTCTGGATATAATGGACTTTTTACCACATGAACAACTTGTAATTATAAGAAGTTCATTTTTGACTCGAGTACCAAATATCGACCAAACGACCATCATTAATTTAAATGATTACATTATATTTATTACATGGTAATAAGTGATTTAAAGGTAATAATAAACTTTATAAAGTTTCTTAATCAAGTAGAAATTAACTTTAGTTTATTATTCAGGAGATTAAATAATGAGTGGGTCAAGTCAGACATGAGGTATGCGACTTTGTCTCAATCTCCTTTCATTGAGGCATATATTTTTTTGTACACAAATTTATTTTATAGGTATATAAACTCATTTTACATTTCATTTCATTAAAATGGAATATTTTTCTATGAGGTTTTTTACTAAAAGAAAAAAAAATGAATTTTTTTTTTAACGTTAGTGGTGACAACGACCTTTTCTGCTGCCACAAGTATTATTTTATCTTTGGATTCTTTAACAAGCTGTAATGTTTTTAAAAGGAAAATAAATACAATATATTATTTTAAATATTTTGGTATTGAAAATGGTTTTGATAATGGATTTTTTATGTCAATATATTTAAATGATATATTTTTATTGAAATTTGGATATGTTATATTTCCTTTGTTTTTTTGTTTTATTCGTTATGATTTTATAATGGTACTTGGACATTTGACAGGTGGTTGCGTGATTAACCAAATGACGGGTGGTGTTGTGATAGACCAGGACAAATGTTTACGTTATAACCTCCAACTCATTGGGTATGGAAGTCAGCCGTATGGCTATTCCATTTAGTGATATGTGAGGAATTTGAATGTATGGTTAATCCATTTAAGTATGTTTACATCCCAAGGTACCTTTATATGTTATGTGTTATTTCTATGAGTTTTATGGTAGTATTTTTGTTACAAAAGGGTAAGAAATGATACTTTATTTAGTGAAGAGTATTTACTACTTCATAAAGGAGGAAAATATTACTTATGATAAAGTATTCATTGTTTAATTGTTGTTTTGAAAAACTAGCATTTTTCCTTCTTTGTGTATCCCTTACTGAGCTTTTTATGCTCATCCCAAGTTTTGAAATGTTTTTCACAAGACATAAAGTGAAATAGGGTCAAGGATGGTATCAAGGAAAAGTCATGTTGTCTAAATAATGTAACTAGATATAGCCTTTTTTCTAGAGTTTTTATTTTATGAAAAAATGGAAACTGAGTAGAAGTGTCTACTTTGTAATTTTTGAGATGAAATGTAATAGTTATAGCCTTACTCTCTAAAACTCTAAACCTAAAAAGATTATCAATGTGAATTATTCATTTAATTCAACATTATGTAATGTTTTAAGGCCAAGTCCTTATAAGGTACCACTAACAGCCCTGGAGACATGTGGTCCCCACCTTGGGGTCCACCCATATGCCTGAACGAGTCACCTGACTAATGACTTTACCCATTTTCCAACACATTTTCATTCCAATTTTCCTTATCCTAACTCACACACACATAGGGAAAATTCCCCAAAGTTCTCCCATTCAGATCACTACTCTAGGCCCAGATTTCTTTACTATGGAGTTTTAATCAGATAGGCTCCCGAAAATAAAGTGGCACCTTGTTGACATAAGTCACATCATTTAGTCATTTAACCCTATATCATTCTAAGATGTTACAAAATCTTTTTATGGAATATGGTTCCAAAAATGATGATGATTAATTTATAGAGTTCTAATAAGAAAATAGAAGTTTACATTGTATCATTTTATGTTTTGAAGTTAAGATGTTTTGAATATGTTCAAAATATTTAATAATTAAAAATATAATTCCTAAGTCTCATTTTTATTCAAAATTAATTTCTTAATAGATAAAAATTTCTAAAGAGTGTACTGGGAGGGTTTTATCATATGATCACATAGTGATGCAACAGAAATTATATAAATAATGTAATGAGTTAAAAAAACACCTAAAAGTGAAGCATACAAATGGGTGATACGATATTTTATCATTTATCATACGATAAAGAGGTTTTTATGTTAGGATTGATAAATATTCTGAAAATAATTTTAATGATATGAAATGTATCAAAATAAATAACATGCAATATTCACTTTATAATTATTTATAGTTTTCATCATATATGTATTCTATAATATACATTTTGTGGAGTGTAATGGTAACTGACCTCTCAAAGAACAAATGGGAGTAATCCATAAGTGATGATCTTCATAGAGTATTATAGGTTGTAATGAAATGTTATGGTTATTATGAGTATGGTTCTAGTATGGAGATACATAATGTAGTAACTAGAGACACCCAACTATATATCTCTCTTTTAGGATCTTATTCCCATGTTGTTAGTAACTATGTTCAACCATTAATTCTCGATAGCCCAATCACAAAACAATCACAGTTATTCAGGAATTTAAATAATACATAGAAGACAAATATTTTACCAGGTTCAACATAATACGATATGTTCAAGGATAACACCCCAAGTATGTGATGATGTTCCAAAATATATGAAACTTTATTAGTTTTCTGAATATATTTTTTTGTCAAATTCACTCCCTACTAGGTTTACTACCTTTAGAATTTTCTAGGATCACTCACACATCTCTAATTAAATAATACATATTGGTCACTACAATCCCATAAAATAATTCAACAAAGTATATTTCACAATTTATATACCTATAGGATTCATCATCATATAAGGAACATGATGTTATATCTTTAATCAGCATAAGACCCAACTAACATTATAACTACTAATTTGGTTCTTTGTTTCTATCCACCTCTACTACACTCTTCTTCTATGTTTGATGAGGATAGTTCTATAATGTAATAAACATGTTTCCCTGTGTTAAATTCAAATCCAAATTATAACAAAAATAATGACTCTTCATCCTTATGGATCACTCATGAACCCCATATGTACTCTTTCATTTCCAGAATATTAATGGGATGACATTGTTTGAAAATATCAGTTCCAATAAACCTAGAAAAATTATTTAATACAAATATCAATTTGTTTTGTAACCCTTAGTTCATAACAATTATCATAAAACATTGTGCATGTGACCTTGGTTGTGAGAATCTAGAAGAGTATCCTCTGTAAAATAGAACATAGTGTGACATTCAGCACGAGAATTTATGCATGTTACCCTGGTGCATAACTCCAAGAGAATTTTTGTTGAGAGTGATATATATAGTTATGAAAATACTTCTTCCTAGGAACATTACATGTCCAAAATTTCATTACTATGTTATGTCACTTGATCTTTTTCACTTAAGCTTCCTGAAAAACTGAACATATGTATTGTATTTAACTCCTTAAGTGAATTACTTCTACAAACCCATTTTCATGTGAAAGATACATTGTCATGAATCTAAGAGCTCTCATCCTTTTTCAAAAACAAACGCCTTATTATATTAAAATCTATTACTCTATAATTCCATTATATAACATGAACAATGGGTATTTATAGAGGCTTTCCACTGAATTTGTCTCTAATAATCATGTTAGGTCATTAATTCCACTTACATCACTTATAGGAAATATTCCTAAGAATCCACTCTTCGATCACGTAACCAAACTCACACAATTTTGTTAGACTAATCAATTTTATGGATATAAACATTGTCTGACACACTCACTTAGAAAAATTTCATTTTTTAAATGAAATCTCATATACCCTTCAATGTGTAACTCAATTTTATATAAAGATAGGTGATTTAACAAAATCAATGTCATTTCCAATGAATTCAATACATGTGATTCACAAGAAACCATTTTTTGATCTATTTATACTAATTTAATTTTTTAAATAGGCACAATCATGTAATACATAAGGATTTATTCCCTCAACCTTCACTATGAATTAGAATCCTCTCTTAAAAATGAATGTATCTTTCTATATTTAATTCAACTTATGAGATTTTCAAATACCTTCCTACTAATTTGATTCACTCATAAAATCAGCTAACAACTTAATTATTATGAGATAGTGAGATCCCTACAATATTTTTTTATTGTAGTAATTTTTAAATCTTAAATGATTGGACATTCATTCATATGAATTTTAAGCCCAAAAATTTATAAAATACTAGAAATTGACACCTACATTAATTCATTTTCTTGGCCTATATAAGACTTTAGGTCATCTTACTTCAACATATTTTCTCATTGATTTCACTTCATTTTTATTTGTAGTAATAAATACTCTAGGTGAGACCAATTTCTAACTAGAACTAATATATTAAATTTATCATCAACATCTGGTAAATCCAAGGAATCATGATTTCCTCACAGATACAATTATATTTTTCTTCCCTTTTTCTAAATGAAATATTGTAATCTTCTCAACCTCTACTGATCAATCAATCAATATTACAATCCTCTATTAATTTACCATGTGATCCTCTGATCATCATAATAATGCCTATTTCACATATTCTAGCATATCCTTCATCCATTCACATCAAACCCTCCACCCAAGTTTTCAACATCTTCCAATTCTCTATCCATATTTCTTGATATAATGATTAACAATAATTCTAAAACTAAACATAGTTTTGGTCAGAACATTATTCCCCTTTATATTTTTTTCAATGCTATCTCAAATATATCCTTTATAAAATACTTATAAAATTACATGGATATGGATTTATGACTCTTTTAATTCTACTGCCTTTACTATCAAAATGAAAAGGGCTGTATAAAACCATATTTTACCATCGGTATCCATCATCCTTTCCAATTTAACTCTAAAGGTGACTCCTTAATTTAATAGTATACTCCACCTTAATAAATAATCTCCATGTATTATATTTTTGATGATATTTCTAAACAATTGAGGGATTATACTTCTCCTATAATTTTTGAAATCCTAACACGAAGTGATTATTCTCCACCTTTATGATCTGTCTTCAACCACCAGCTCATTCTATCAATTTCTAATTAAATAATTCCTATTAATACCACATTTCACTCATAGATCCATGTAAGAACTGGGATCTTCTTTTCAGGTTTTTTTCCTTTTCTAATCATTTTTTAGAAAAATAGGAATTTCTGGAAATTTCCAAAGTACACGTTGTGTACTTTTTGAGTAAACTTCGTGTACTACTTTGCTGCTGGAAGCCAGGTGCTGGCCGTGTAGAGGCCATGCACATGGTTTTGTGAGGGTAATTGGAGGCTGCCTAAAGAGGAGTATAGAAAAGTAGAGTACACGCTGTTTACTGAAAAAGTACATGCCATGTACTTCATTTTTTTTATTAAATTCACTGGGGTCGCGTCTGATGCACAGAACTCAATTATTCTAGGTTGTCTTCATCCAAGAGAACTCGTATGGCTTAGGATCTTTGATGAACCCTCGAGCCTCCATTTGTCCTCTAAATCGAACACCATCAGTTGAGTTGAAAGAACCTTGGTGATATCTCTCTTCTCATTGATCCTCGTTCAATTATTTCTCTTCTTTCTCAAGTTAGCGTGGGTTGATTGTTTTAGATGATTTTAAAGATCTTTGGAGTTCTAAGATTAATCAAACTTAGAGGTTCACGTATATCGTTCTCCTAATGCTGAGGTAGGTGGTTTGTGCCTTTCTGTTGAAATTCATTGAGTATTATGTGCAATTGTGCCCAATACCCTTGAACGGGGTATTGCGCATCTACTGTTTTAGCCCTGTTGTTTTCCTGCCTTTCTTGTATTCTTGTGTAGAGGATAATTGTATGTGAATAGGTTTAATTTTTATGTTATGGATGTCTTTTCCCATGCTTATACTATTTATGACCGTTTGGTCTAGTTTTTTCTGTTAGGATTTTGGCAGTTTCCATGCCTAGTACTTGTAGAATGGGGTGTGACTATTGTTCTAATATGATAATGTTCCATAGAATGTTATCCAATTAGTTATTGAGGTTTACTTTACCCGATATGTGTGTTATACTTGTTCACTTACATAGGGCCGTGAGAACCTATTGTAGTAGACCATAGGGAGAATGGACGTAAGGGCTTCTCCAGAGTGTCTTTATAACATACGATGCAAGACCACAGGGGGAATTGACATTGAGTGCTTCCTCCGAGTGTCTAGAGATCCTCGACACAGGCCACAGGGGTAATGAGACGTTGAGTGCTTCCCCATAGCACCTTTAGTATGATACGAGACAATAGGGGGAATTGACGGTCAGTGCTTCCCTAGAGAGTCTATTCTTTAGATAAACTAGAGGGGTGAGACTGGGTGTACCTCCCAGAGGGTTGCTAGTACTTTTTGGTTAAACCAGAGGGGTTAGGCTGTGAGAACAACCCAGAGGGTTACCTATTTATTCCTACCTATTTGAGTAGTTGTTTACCTATTTGTGAATTAAATTCTTGAAACTGTGGATTGTTTACAGTTGAGTACTTTCCTATTTACTTCTTTCTGTAATTTTACCTGTCATATATTTACTGAATGTTAGGCACATATCTCGTGATGGTTTACTACTATGATTTAGTCTCGCACCCGATTTGGGACAAGCTTTTAGGCCCAAACAGATTATATTGTTGTAGGTATAGATAAAGGAAAGCACCCTTCTACTTCAGGTACTTTATTTGTTGTGGAGATGGAGAGCGCAGAACCAAGATTAGGCTTGCGATGCTGAGGAGTTGTGATCTGTTTCTTTTGAAATTGGTTTAGTAAAATTTTGTTCAACATTGTGACTTATTTGGCTATTTTTGTCGACATATGTATCATGCATAATTAATATTTATATGCTTCAGCTGTTTATTATTTTAGTCTACTGTTGTTTACTGTTGTTGGATATTTACTTCTTCCGCTATTGTATATTATTTCTCTTCCGTTGTGTACTCTTCCAATGAGGGAAAAGTTTTCCCATTATCACACCCAAGGCCCTCAATGCTAGTTGGCATCCTCTGGCGTTCGGGGAAATGTGCTTGAGGCCATCTGACCAACCGGGTACGGGGTGCCTCTGGGTGGCTTTCAGAACCGGGACATTACAAAGTGGTATTAGGGGATTTCTTTTCTTCTTGACTTACTCTTTGGAGCCTTTAGACAGGGATATTATGGAATAGGTAATTAGTAATAAGTTTTGCCCAAGCGTAGCCAACCCATGTACAGGGAAAAGTTAATTTACCTCATTATTGAAAATTTTTCTGGATTTTCAATTATACAGTTGATTTTATTTCACCATTGGGTGATTAACATGCTATGTTTTGTTACTTTTGATATTATTGAGGTTCTATTTTTGTCACAAACCAATGAGATGAGGGTATGCCATCTCATGAATCATATAGGGACTTTCTATAAATAAAATGTCATGCATTCTTTCCATTCCATTTAGGGTGCATTAGCAATTTCATGTTATTGTGATAGATGTTGTGTAGAATATGCATGTTGTTGTGATAGATGCCTTGATAGAATACCGGCTTTTGATAGGTACTACTTGTGTAAGGCCTTGTTTGAATAGACTCCAAATTTTGGTTCTTTAGGTGTTATGGGACCTCATGAATCGGAACTTGGTGGATCATTGACTTTCTTTCCTTGTTTATGACACATGTAAGATGCCAAGATTGGATTAGCGGGGAGTGTGGGACCTCATGGATCATAATTTGGAACCTTATTGTTGATTTTCTTTGTTTTTTGGGCTCTAGAGAAGTTTCTGAGGCTAATATCCAGTTAAACCCAGAATACACAGAGTGTACTTTATGAATACACAACGTGTAGTCTCTGACAGTGTCACTAACTATGTGGGATAGGACACGGGGTTGTGAAAATCTGTAGGAACACACTGTGTACGGTATGTACATGCCGTGTTGTAGAGACCTTGTGTATGTTGTGTGACTAATGACACGGATGAATAAAATCATAATTTCTTCATGCTGTTTCACTCTTGAACACGACGTGTAGTGTAAACCGTGCATTCGGAAATGTAGCTAACAACACGGGTCAGCCGAGTCCCTTCTTATACATGTCGTGTCCACCTGGAACATGTTGTGTAGTGTGAGTCCTGAATCCGGTCGTGTCACTAACAACACGGGCCGGTGAAGCTTGTCGAGTACTTGTAGTGTCCACTTTGAACATGCCCTGTAGTCTTTTCTTAAGAGAGAGCCATGTGGCTTGATCATGTAGAAGGACTTCGGGAAGGGAAATAGGATTACAGTACATGTCGTGTGTTAGGAAAACACGTTGTGTGTTTGGGGTGTTACACGACCGGTTTTAGCTAAAGTACATGCCCATGTGAATTACTTAAGGGAACAGGTCGCGTATGAAAAGTACACACCATGTAGTCATGTTTTTCAAAAACTGAATGCTTCCTTTCTTCTATTCGTTTCTTGTCCTTCCTATTTTCAGTCTTTGATAATCTTGATCTAAGGTTTGTGTTTGACCTTGCAGATTCATGCCATAGAGATGTCCTTCGATTGTCCTCCGGCAACAGGGCGACGATCAGACACCGGATATAGCTGATCAGGGACTTCCAGAAGTTCCTCCTACTATTCCATTCTTGGCACCAGCAGTTATACCAGATGCAGGTGTTGATGCACAATTCAGGGAAGCCTTCATGAGGATGATGCAGACCTTCCAAGGAGCACCACCTCCTTCCTCGTCTATGAAAGACTTGATGTGGGTTTTCCAGCAGCAGCAGCATCCCACCTTCTCAGGGGAAGGAGGACCTCAGGCTGTAGAGTCATGGCGGGAAGCCACACTGACGATTTTTGAGAATCTAAAGATGCCTCTAGAATGGCGGGTTGAGCTCACTACCTACATGTTACAAGAATCGCTCCAAGATTTGGTGGGACGTGATCTCACAGGTGGGTCATCGGCAGGTTATGGATTAGGAGAAGTTTCAGCGCGTCTTTTATGAATACTTCTTTCCAGAGACCTTGAGGACCGATCGAGCCTGGGAGTTCATGAGTTTAGAGCAGGTTACTCTTTCGGTTATGGATTATTTCTCTCGTTTCAACGAGCTTCAGCGTTTCACACCCCTCCTGAGCGTAGATGGGTTGTTCTTTGAAAGGAAGTTTGAGGATGGTCTCAGATGGGAGATCCGCTCGTAGGTAAATATCTTGAGGTTGACTTCAATCGCTTCCATAGTCAACTAGGAACTGATTTCAGAGCACAATCTGAAAGATTCAGGAGCTGAGAGCTAGGGAGGTTCCACTTCCAGAGTTAGTGCCTAGCCAACAGATAGCAGGAAGCACTGTAGGGACTCTATGCATGGTGATCTGGGGAGGCGAGGCACATCTTTAGGTAGCTAGGTGGTATGCTACTAGTGTGGAAGGGCTAGACATACGAGGTCGCAGTGCCTGAGAGACCCAATGGAGTACCGATCTTGTGGCAAGATGCATCACCTTCAGCATTTCTATCAGGTTTTCTCACCAGCAGATACAGATAGGGGTTCTTCTATGACTCCTCGTCTAGGAGCAGGTATGGTCTATATGAGTATATGGTTATGTCGTTTAGTCTAACAAACACACCAAAAGTTTTCATAGAACTGATGAATCGAGTGTTCCATCCACATTTAGATTCGTTCTTGTTAGTCTTCATGGATGATATCTTGGTGTACTCTCACACTCGACATGACAATGCTACCCATCTTGAGATCATTTTGAGTACACTGAGGGAGCATCAGTTATATGTTAAGCTCTCGAAGTGCCACTTTTGGATGGACCATATTCACTTCTTGGGTCACATTATCTCAGAGACAGGTTTGTCAGTAGACCCAGAGAAAGTGAGAGAAGAGGTTTCCTAGGAGCATCCGAAGAAAGTCTTTGAGGTGAGGATATTTCTAGGGCTTCCTGGATACTACAGGAGCTTCATAGAAGACTTTTCATGCTTAGAATCACTGTTGAAAGGTCTGACTATGAAGGGTGAAAAGTTCTTGTGGTCATATTCTTATGAGTTAGTCATTTAGGAGCTGAAAGGGAGGTTGACATATTCACTGATACTAGTCTTTCCGAAGCCAGGAAAGAGCCATACTATCTTCTGTGATGCATCAGGTATCGTTCTGGGAGCTGGGCTTATGCAGGGAGATGGGGTCATTGCATACGGGTCTCGGTAGCAAAGGCCACATGATAAGAACTACCTAACGCACGATCAAGAGTTGATAGCTGTTGTTCATGCCTTACGTTGTTGGAGACATTATCTTCTGGGAGGAAAGTTTGTGGTTTTCACCGACCACAAAAATCTCAATTACATTTTCACTCAGCATGATTTGAATTTGAGATGGCAGAGGTGGGTTGAGTACCTCCAATCGTTCGAATTTGAGCTTGCCTACATGCCTAGGAAAGGCAATGTTGTGGCTGATGCACTGAGCAAGAGGACTCAGATACAGGCAGTTCAGGAGGCCATCGGTGATTGGTAGCTTATGGCTCTGTTCTCTGAGATGCATTAAGAGGTGTGAGGTAGGAAGGGGCATACTTTTCTTTCTTTTGTAGCTGTTACCTCTACCCTTCTTGATCGGGTGTAGATGAGGCATCTATCAGACTCAGAAGGCCTAGTCCTGTGGGAGAGTGTGTCAGGATATGACCCTTTTCCTGGATGGATAGTAGGCGAGGATGAGATCTTGTGTTTCTAGGGGTGCGTATGGGTGCTAGCAGATATATGTGAGGAGCTGATGTATGATTTTCATTCCTATGTTTGGGCAGTTCATCCTAGTGTCACCAAGATGTATCGTGATCTACATCGCTAGTATTGGTGGCCAGGTATGAATAGATATGATTCTAGTTTCATCTTGAGGTGTTCTACTTGTCAGCTGGTGAAGGCGGAGCATCAGCGACTAGCAGGTCTTTTATAGCAGTTACCCATTCCTGAGTGTAAGTGGAACGATATCACGATGGACTTCATGACAGGGTTTTCGAGATCACCTCGAGGGAATGATGTGGTGTGGGTTTTCGTTGACAGGCTTACGAAGGTTTCTCACTTCTTTCCAATCAGGGATACCTTCAGTGTTGATGAGTTGGGATGGTTGTACATCCAAGATATTGTACGTCTACATAGATTTCTACACTCCATTGTTTCAGACAAGGATGTGCATTTTACTTCTCGGGTCTGGAAGGGGCTTCAGAAGGCTTTGGGTACACAGGCGCTTTTGAGTACAACATATCATCCCCAGACAGATGGCCAGCCTGAGCATATGATTCAGGTCCTTTAGGACATGCTCTGAGCATTCATTCTGGATTTTGGAGGTTCTTGGGAGAAGTGTATCCCTCTTTTAGAGTTTACCTACAACAATAGTTTTCTGGAAAATATTTAGATGGCACCTTATGAGGCTTTGTAAAGTAGGTCATGCCGATCACCCTTGTGTTGGATGGAGGCAGGATAGGTAGCTTTGTTGGGACCTTGTATTGATCAGGAGACCACAGAGAAGATAGAGTTGATTTGGAAGAGTATGGATACTGCACAGTCTCATCAGAAATCTTATGCTGATCAGCGGAGACGACCTCTAGAGTTTGAGGTCGGGGATCAGGTTTTCTTGTGTGTCACACTAAGGTTGGGACACATAAGGATCAGGAGATAGGGCAAGCTTTCACTGACATACGTCAGGATGTTTGAGGTGTTGGATAGGGTTGGGATGGTTGCCTATCGGTTGCAGTTACCTCAGAGGTATCGGGCTATGCACAATGTTTTTCACGTTTCTCAGCTCTGAAGTTACTTTCCAGACCGGTATCATGTCTTTCAACCCGAGGAAGTTGAGCTCGAAGTGGATGCATTGTTCGAGGAGAATACTATCCGTATTTTCAATCATAGTATAATGGTTCTCCGTGGCCGGTCCGTTCCTCTGGTATGGGTTCTATGAAAGCTCGGGCGAGTACAGGATGAGACTTTGGAGAGGGAGGCTGATATGAGTTTGCAGTGGTTGGAGTTGTTCGGGGTTTCTTCTTATGTGCCGCCTTGCTAGGGAAATTTGGGGACAAATTTTCTTAAGGTGGGAAGTTTGTAAGAACCCAGATCTTCATTTCAGGTATGTTTTTCCTTTTCTGGACATTTTTGATAAAAAGTGGAATTTATGGAAATTTTCAAAGTACACATCGTGTACTTTATAATTACATGTCGTGTACCTCTTTGCCGCTAGAAGCCGGGTGTTGGCCGTGTAGAGGCCATGCACATGAGTGTGTGAGGGTAATTTGGAGGCCCCCTAAAGAGGAGTATGGAAAAGGCGAGTACACGCGGTGTACTTTCTTTTTTTATTAAATGCACCGGGGTCGCGTCTGATGCACAGAACTCACTTCTCCTAGGTCGTCTTGGTCTGAGAGAACCCATATGACCGCGGATATTCGATGAACCCCCGATCCTCCATTAGTCCTCTAAATAGAACATTGTTGGTTATGTTGGAAGCACCTCCATGAGATCTCTCTTCTCTGTGAACCCCGTTCCATGATTTCTCTTCTTTCTCAAGTTAGCGTGGGTTTAACGTTTTAGAAGTTTTTATAGATCTTCAGCATTCTAAGGTTAATCAAGCTTTGAGGTTCACGTATATTGTTCTCCTAACATTGAGGTAGGTGGTTTCCTCCTTTATATTGAAATTCTTTGAGTATTATGTGAAATCGTTCCCAATACCCTTGAACAGGGTATTGCGCATTTACTATTTTATCCATTTTTTTGCCTTCCTTGCTTGTATGATTGTGTAGATGATAATTGTATGTGAATAGGGTTAATTATTATTCTATGTATGTGTTTTCCCATGCTTATACTATTTATGAACGTTTGGTCTAGTTTTTCCTGTTAGGATTTTTCTAATTTCCATGCCTAGTACTTGTAGTAAGGGGTGTGACTGTTGTTATGATATGCTGATATGCCATAGAATGTTAGCCAAGTAGTTTTTGAGGTTTACTTTGGACTATACACGGTCTATACTTGTTGACTTACACAGAGTTGTGAGAACCTAGTGTAGTAGACCATAGGGAGAGTGGATGTAAGGGCTTCTCCAGAGTGTCTTTATAACTTACGATGCGAGACCACAGGTGTAATTGACATTGAGTACTTCCTCAGAGTGTCTGTAGTTCCTCGACGTAGGATACATGGGGAATGAGACGTTGAATGCTTCCCTATAGCGCCTTTAGTACGATACGAGACTATAGGGGGAATTAACAGTGAGTGATTCCCTGGAGAGTCTATTCTTTAGATAAACCAGAGGGGTGAGACTGTGTGTGCCTCCCAGAGGGTTGCTAGAACTTGTTGGTTGAACCAGAGTGGTTAGGCTGTGAGAACTACCCAAAGGGTTACCTGTTTATTCCTACCTGCTTGATTAGCTATTTACTTGTTTGTGAACTAAATTCTTGAAACTATGGATTGTTTACTGTTGAGTACTTTCCTGTTTACTGCTTTATATACTTTTACCTACCATATATTCACTAACTGTTAGGCACAGATCTCGTGGTAGTTTTCTACTGGTATTTAGTCTCACACCCTGTTTGGGACATGCTTTTGGGCCCAAACAGATTATATTGTTGTAGGTATAGATAAGGGAAAGCGCCCTTCTACTTCAGGTACTTGACTTGCTGTGGAGATGGAGAGTGTGGGACCAAGATTAGTCTTGCGATGCTAAGGAGTTGTGATCTGTTTCTTTTGGAATTTGTTTAGTATAGTTGTATTCAGAATTGTGACTTATTTGGCTATTTCCATCAACAAATGTATCATGCATCATTTATATTAATATTCTCCAACTCTTTATTATTTTAGTATTCCTATGTTTACTATTTTTGGATATTTATTGCTTCCACTATTGTATATTTTTTCTATTCCACTGTGTACTCTGTCAATGACAGCATAGTTTCCCCACAATCACACCCAAGGCCCTCGCTGCTATTCAGCAGCCTCTGGCGTTCGGAGAAATGCACTTGAGGCCATTGACCAACCGGGTATGAGGTGCCTTTGGGTGGATTCTGGAACCGTGACATTACAATCCAAATTCCACATTATAATTTCAAATTACTGATAGATTTTTTGAGACATAAATTACAACATTTCATTGATTCATCAACAAATCCAGTAATCCTGCCGAATTGGAACTCATTATAAGAAACGAGAGTTTATGCCTACAAGAATTTGACATTTTAGTCACTTACATCCATGGATATGAGTACTATGGATATATTTACTTTATAAAATCAACCTATGATCTAAATCAAACAGACAAAAAATAGTCAGTGAATAATAAATTAATAACAAGTGTTTGATATATACCACATGTTAAGGAAACTAACACCACTTGTTAATGATAACCTCATGGAACTACTTGGTATGCATAATCTTAAAATATTACCTAGAATCCAATATTAAATATGGAAAAACAATAGAGAGTTTCCATCACCAATTCTCCATATATATCTCTATATTTGGATTAACATTTTTTATTCATATCAATTGGAGGGATAATAAAAATTAATGCATTTCAAGAAGTTTGAGCTTTCTTATAATAAATTTATCAATTAATATTATGCCCCAATGATCTTTGAGAACACATACCATGCATTTTATCTCCCCCTTAATTATGTGCCACATCCAATATATATTAGAAACCATTAAATTCATGGGGAGTAAGGAACCTTTAGAATATTTAAACCATGAATTATGGTTGGTCATGATAGATCATACCTTTACTTTTGGTTCTCTTCCAAGACTTTACTATCATGCTTATTTGTAATGTTTTTCTTGTTTATTTTCAGATACCCTCTTAAAAACCCATATTTCTTGGCTTAGGATTCTTTATATTTTCAAGAAAATTATTTTCATTCCTCTAATATTTTCCCTTCTTCCTAGCCAACTCCAATTTATCCATTCATATATCAATGAATTCCTTCCACACTATGTTAAATTTTATTGTTGTGTGTATGTTAAAAAGTCTTCTTCTTCTTCATTTTTGTGGGATTAAACCAATAATTTAATGTTATCATCATTAATACACTACCTTACTTTTACACATGTTTCCTCCTCTATAGGATATCTATTTTTCTATCCTTTTCATATCTCCTTCTGTAATGACCTTTGAAACCACCCATGCTTAATTATTATAGAATTTTTTTAATTAATGGTACTAGTGTGGTCATTAAAGTGTTTTATTTTACTTTATTTATTATTTTTAATGTAGTTTTCTTAGAATTATTTATTTATTTTTTTGATAAATCAGTAGAATCATGTTTGACTTGATAAATTTGTTTTTTCATATATGTGTCTGCGTTTTTAAAATTTTCATCTAGTTTTGTTTAAAATAGTTTAAATAAATATATTATATTAAATTAATTATAATATATTTGTGATGTTTATTTTAGTGTATGTTTTTAACTAATTTGTTATAAATAGTTGTTTTCCTGATTTTTTTGTTATTAATGAAATTTTTATAAGCTCATAAATTGATAAGGGGATTAATTATTTGAATAGGTATCACAAATTTCATGCTTTGATTGAAACATATCTATCTTCCACCACCAGCTCATTCTATCAATTTCTAATTGAATAGTTCATATTAATACCACATTTCACTCATAGATCCACATTCCACATTATAATTTCAAATTAATAATAGATTTTGTTTGACTAAAATAACAAAATTGCATTGATTCATTGACAAATCCACTAATCCTACCGAATTGGAACTCATTATAAGAAATAATAGTTTATGCCAATAATAATTTGACATTTCAGTCACTTACTTCAATGGATATGAGTACTATGGATATATTTACTTTATAAAATCAACCTATGATCCAAATAAAACAAAAAAAATAGTCAGTGAATAATAAATTAAGAACAAGTGTTTGATAGATACCACATGTTATGGAAACTAACACCACTTGTTAATAATAACCTCATGGAACTACTTGGTATGCATGATCTTCAAATATTTCCTAGAATCCAATATTATATATGGAAAAAAAATGTATAGTGGCCATCACCAATTCTCCATATATATCTCTAGATTTGGATTGACATTTTTTATTGATACCAATTGGAGGGATAATGAAAATTAATGTATTTCAAGAAGTTTGAGCTTTCTTATCATAAATGTATCAATTAATATTATGCCCCAATGATCTTTTAGAACACATACCATGAGTTTTTTTTATAGAAGCTTCTCCCTTTTTTCTTCTAGACATTTTTTGGTGAGCAGAATAAATAATTAAACAAGTAACATAATTATAAAATCTTTGACATAATAAAAAAACATTTCAATCATTGATTAAAAACTCTAAATTAAATATTTAGTAAAAAAGAGAGCATATATCCATAGTTCAAATATAATTTTTTTCAAAATAACTTTTTGATTAACAATCATATTTTTCAATATTTATTGGTGTTGAGTAAATAAGGTTTCCTTATGATTTTTCCATTCCTCTATATTTTTGAAAATCAGAAACACATTTTCATATGGAAAATTATCTTTCTCTAATAGTTATTTTCTTAAAGAATTTTTTTTCTCTATGAAATGTTTTACCCTTACCTTGGTTTCCATTTTCTTATTCAATGTCTTCTCAAAATGAAATTTTTTTTCTAAAGGTAAAAAAATTGGATCCTTAACAAAAATCCCAGTATCATATAATTTCTTAAGCTACCAATTCTTACTATTTTAAGACTCCGAATTCTCTAAAATTCAGACTCTGAATTCTCTAAAATTCAGACTCTGAATTCTCCGAAATTTAGACTCCAAATTCTTTAAAATTCAGCCTCTGAATACTCTGAAATTCAGAATCCAAATTCTCTTAAATTCGGACTCTGAATTCTATGAAATTAAGACTTTGAATTCTCTGAAATTTAGACCCACAATTATTTGAAATTCAGACTCTGATTTTTCTAAAATTCAGACTCTCAATTCTTTGAAATTCATACACTAAAATCCTTAGAATTCAGACTCTGAATTCTTTAGAATTTAGACTTCAAAATCATCAAAATTTAGGCTCTAGAATCTATAGAATTCAGATTCTGAATTCTTTGAAAAACATAATCCAAATATTCATGTTTGTAGAATCTTATTGTTTATATATTTACACTCCAAATTCTATTTTTTTCTTAAACTCTGAATTCTATTTTTTCCTTAGACTCTAAATTCTATTTTTCCTTAGACTCCTATTATCTTGATTTGGTTAAGCTACTTCATTTTCCATACACATATTTTTGTTAGAATGAAACAATGTCGTACAATCTGTTTCTAACTAACTTTTGGTTGAGTGACACGTGTATAGGTCCCTCCAAAATTCAAGGAAAAATATAATTGTTGGAGGAGAGAGTTGAACATTGAATCCTTTCATATAAATAGGATATCATTTGAATGATCTCAAATATATTGAAATAGATTACATGTTGTGATGATGTTAAGTAATTTCTAAAGATAGAATCTCTCATGCCTTGTGTTTTTTGTAAACACCTTTTTCAACCGTGAACAACTTTTTCAGCTTTCTTTGTGTGACTATGATTATTTTTGTGTACAATTGAGGACTTTCAGGGATAGGAAGACAGAGTTTCCGAAAACATTAAAGATCGAAGGCTTGTGGGGATAGAAAGACATATTCTTATATTCCTATAGAGGGATTACCCTGGTGTTAGTAAGATAGACTTTCTTGAAAGTATAAATCAAAGGATCTTTATTCAAGTTTGTTGGATACCCTACTCTTTGGGTTAAAATATTTCTTACTTATTACTTGTTCTTGTTACAAGTTTTGTTTCCATTTTATTTTGATAAAGAAATAAAGTATAACATTCTTATACTTTCTTGTACTTTTACTTACTCTGATAAATAAGATTCTATACGCTTTGAGGTAGAATCTTAATCTAAGAAAATTGTTCATAAGCTTCTTTTCCAAATCCATCTTTCTGGACCCTAATCATGTTTGTTTCTTAGTTATGGACCAAAGAGGGTTTGTGAATTTACCTTATTTAAATTTGTTAAACATAGAATTCCTTTTTTAGGTTAAAAGTGAATGTTTTTAAACCTACAATTCACCCCCCCCCCCTCTTGTAATTGAGAATCTACATACACTATTTCGATCCTACAATTGAATCACAAAAAACATGTCTTGGTTAAAATATAATATGTAATGATCAATTATAAAATTAAATCTTTTACTTTTTTATATACATTATGACATAAATTCTTAAACATTGGACATACAATGCTGTTAAAATAAAATCATGAAATAAAACACAATCATAACCAAAGAGAAATTTCCAAAAAAAAATGGAAAGTATTTACACATGTTTTGGTTAAAATATTATACACATTTAATAATTATAAAATTTCAATCATTAGTTTAAAATAATAAAAAAATATTTAATTAAAAATAAAAAATTGAAAATATAACATATATTTTCTGTTAAACCATTATTCATTAAAAATCAATTTTAAATTAAGCATATTCTTATGTGTTTCAATAAATTGGTTTATTTAAGAGATTTTGTGACATAACTTATTACATAATGGACATATATTTTGGTTAGAATATAACTAAGAGGGTAGGGGTGGTAAAATGGATGGTTAACTAAAAATAGAATTAAATAAAATTGTATGATTATACTAAATGTTTCTTGGATAATATAAATTTTATTTGGTTTATAATAATAAAAATTGGTTGGTTATTGTTATCGATTTTAAAAACTAAAAATAGAAAATGTAATTGAATTTAAATTTATTTCATTTTTTATTAATTTAATATTCTAGATAACTTATGAAATTAATTCTAACCATAAAAAACAAAATATTTTTTTATAAATCCTTGTTTGATTTAAGATAATTTGTTTTATTATAAAATTTATGAACTTATTTACAATATCGTGTTTTTTTCAACACGGTAAAGGTGAGAATTTTTTTTACATGATTGTCAATTGAATAAAGATGTCTCTCATAGGATTCAAACTCGATGGATAAAACTAATAAAGGATTCTTGAATTCATTATGATTATAAAATTATTTTTAAAATTAGTGGTAAATTTTAAATAATTGTTATTAGACTAGTTTTTATATATGGTTGTGTGTGTGTTTCCCTCTAATAGAGCACCTTGAACAAAAACTGAGGGTAGAAAAATTCAAAATGTTAAGATGGAAATATTGGAAGGATAATATGAATAATATTAGAAATTAATGTGTTTGAGAGAAAATTTGATTGGCTCGGATTGATGAGAATATGAATGAGACTAGATTAATATAGTTGAGGCATGTTAAAAAAGACCCGGAGATAAAATTGTTAATATGGTAAACTTAATTAAAAATTCAATTATAAAAAGAAGTAGAGGAATATTTAAAAGGAACCTTAAATTAATAATTCAAGATGATCTCATTATAAATAGTTTTAATAAAAATATGGTCTCTAATAAAGCTAATTGATGAATTTTGGTTCATGTAATTGGCCCCATTTAAATGAGTCAAAGGTTTTTTATTGTTTGTTGAATGGGTAATTTAAAACCAAAATAAAAACAACCAGATAGTTTAAGAAAATTGATAACTAAAACCAAAAAAAATTATTGTAGAACTTGGTCATTAAAATGAAAACCTAAAATCCATATATTAATCTTTTTTTTTGTCATAACTAAAACCTAAATTTTCTCACCCTTAATCAAAATAAATAAAACAAAACATTTATGAGTAAGAATAAAATAGAAAAAATAAAATAATAAAAATTATGTTCACATGTTGTGATTGAAATATAATAAATAATGAATAATTATAACATTTCAATCATACATTTAAAATTTTAAATGTGATATTTATTAAAAATTTGAAAATAGAATATATACTCTTGGTTAAACTTTCATTGTTTCAATATCAATTTTTAATTAATAAATCGATATCACAAATATATTTAACGAAAATTAAATGATAAATGGTTTGAATTATAATATTTCAAAAAAAACTATAGAGAATATGAATTCAAAGGGAGCGATGAGCCGAGCATCATGAACACCCAACAACACTAGGTATCATTTTTTTCAAAATCACATTTAAATTAAGCAGTAAATGCGAAAAATATATTTCAACCAATTTAATAATAAAAATTCTACATAACCAATTAAAAATATAACTAAATCAATTATATTTTCTTTAAAAATATTAATGATCATATAAATCTATAAAGTAAATAATGATTTCAATAATAAAAAATATAACTAAAAATGAAAATTGTTATATGGTTATCGATTTTTAGTTCATTTACAACCAAAATAAAAATATTTCTCACCTATTATTAGGAGAAATTTGAAAAAAAAAATTATGAGAAATGAGAAAAATGAAAAAAAATAATATAAAGTATTTACACTTGTTTTTATTGAAATTTAATACATAATGAATTATTATAATATTTCAATAATTAGTTGAAAATTATAAATGAAATATTTAATTAATAAATAAAAAATAGACCATATATTCTTAGTTAAACCATCACTATTTTATATCTCTATAAATTAAACAATAAATGTCACTAATATATTTAAATAAACTTAAAAATAAAATATTTGTCTTAACCTATTGTTGACGAGAATATAGAGAACATAAATTAAAAGGTAGTATAAAGTCGAGCATCATGAACTCCCAATGACACAGGGTATCATTGTTTTCAAAATCAATTTTAAAATTAGTATTAAACATCGCAAATATATTTCAATCAGTTTAAAAATAAAATGCTTGACATGACATATTATAAAAAAATAGTACATATTTTCCTTACAAATATTTACAATCATATAAATTATAAAATAAAACAATGATTTAAATAATAAAAATTAAAAAAAATGGTTTCTAATGGTGAGAAAATATCGAAACTAAACTAACTAAAAGTCTTTATAGATGTTATAGTTGAAATATAATACACAGAGAATAATTATAACATTTCAATCACTATTTGAAAATTATAAATAAAAAATTTAATTAAAATTTTGAAATAGAAATTATATTCTTAGAGAATACAACCTTCTTTCAATATCACTTTTAAATTAAGGAATAAACATCATAAATATATTTATATAAATTTAATAAAACAATATTTAACTTAAACAATTATAATAAATATTGTAGAGAACATAAATTCAATGGTAGTGATGAGGTGAGCATCATAAACTCCCAATGACACCATGTGTAACATCCTACCCCTCACCCATCGTCTTGGGAAGAGGCAGCGGTATTATTATCCTTATGTCACATCTATAAGACACCAAATAATTGAAATAAATTAAAAGGGCTTAGGAAATACTAGGGGATGATTTTCCCTTCAAAGATAAAACAACCTGAAAACACTTAAAAATAGACATCCAATCCTCTAAATGATACATGAATGATTAATCACACAACTCAATGAAATAACAATACAAAAAATATTAAATTACCAATAGAAATTAAACAAATTTGAAATTCTAAGACACCAAATAGAAATAAATTGGCACCAAAGTGGCACCATCCCAGAAAAATATTCAAACACTCCCCAGCTCCAACTTCAGAAAAAATGTCATGATTTCAAGGATTGCCACAAGATAATTATGAATATCGATCCTTCTCTATATCTCAGTACACAAAATTTTCAAATGAACCAAAGTTTCTAAGTAGGTATTGAGTATATCAATCTGTAGTATTTCCCTAAAAACTTCTCATCATACGACACTATGATAAGAACAAGTTATGAAATTTTATATAAAATCGAGGGTTGATAAAGATAATATTTTCACACATTATATATTTTAATTCAATGTTATTAACCCATCCATATTTTCCTTTTATGGTAATTTGTCACATTTTTATGTTTTGGTCCTAATTTGTGGTTAATTTGAAAAATTGTCTAATTTTACATTTAAAATATTTAAATTTTCTTCTGTATTACAAAAATTAATTTTTCTATATTAATTTTAAGTGTGAAATTATTTTTTTATCATTCCAAAAATTATTGTATTAATCTCTTTAAACTATAACTAAAGCTAAATACACCATTAGAATGCCAAAAACCAGTTCACAATCTGAGTATTGAAATATATGCCTACATCTGGACACAATTGAAGATGGGCCCATATCCCATTAATTTAAATCCCAAATTATATAAAATTAGGAAGAAATGACTATAATAATCAAGGGAACATTTTTAATAAATGTGGACCCACCTAATTCGGCCTCCTTTAAGGTCATAATCGAATGGGAAATTGGATATTTGGAATATGAATAGTAACCTGGATATAATAAATTTCATGAGTAAATCAGCCATAACTCATTCAATTTTTTCATAATAAATATTAAATTTAGTGGGTGAAAATGAAATATATTTCAGAACAAATTTTACATAGAACAAATTTTCCAATTTTTTCATTAATGTGGATAACACAAACACACATTTAGATGAGAGAATTGGAGCCAAACTTTTCACCACCACTCCCTATAAAAAAGTTTCTCCTCTTCATTTCAATGGGTTTATGAATTGGAGGGGGAACATTTTTTGTATATTTTAAATGGATTTATACTATTTTAAATTCTCTAATTGTAGTATAATTTTAATATATTAGTCTTCTTTTTCATATCTCTTCTAACCATTTCTTTTATTTTATGTGTTCTCCAACCGTGTACCCTTATCAACTCCACTAAAAATGGAGAACCAACTTTAGTATTTTTTGTAGAGGGAGGGGATGGTGGTTTGATTAAGCTTCATGTGATTTCATTAATTATATTTATTTAATTCTATGCTTTTTTTTTATGGTTAAATCGAATATGGTGATCGGTCATCCTATTTTATGTATCGTCTGAATTCTTCTTCTCGTTTCTCAATAATCCTTCCCTTCACAATTAATTTCAAGTATGCAGTGGAGCATGAAATTAATTTTTATGGTCAGTGAAGAGGTATCATAGCTGATGTACAGAAGATAATTTCCACATATGAGGATGTCTTTATATGGGGTGATTAAAATACAAATCAGAAAGTGAGGTGTGATGGGTCAGGATCACCTCATTGAGTTGAATATTTAGATTTGTTTTGAACAATTATTTCAATCACCATGACCTCCTCAGAACAATTTTCTTCTTCTTTTCTATCTTGATTTATTTTTGTGTTGCATTTAATTTAAATATATATATATATATCATTAATTTCAAAAATCCCATTTATTTTTGTTAAGTTATTTTTATATTATTTAATTTATAATAGTGACAATATGAAGATAGTGTGTTGTGAGCAGCCTCATTAAGTGATTGATCTAAGGTTGTGCACTATATTTCATACTTATTTAAATAATCTTTTCATTGGCCTACAATGACTAAATACTCAACATCAATTTGGAATGATTTCTTGGGAGTCCAAGTTCTTTCAAACACATGTTTTCATAAGAAACCCAAAAAATCAAAAATTATAAAAAATAAAAAAAATTACTTCATTACATATCTTTCCTTTCTTAGGTTATGGATTACTTTATTTATTTTACATATTCATGGCCTAGTACTAACTTCTATAGGAGGTAAATGATATTTATAATTCATATAGAACAATATTCCTTAATGATTCAAAAAAATTTCAAAATTCTCAAATAAAACAAGAAATATGGTAGCATTGTTGGCCCCAGAAGTTAAAGAGGTTAAAGTTCTATGTATGGAATTTAAATAATGAAAATCTAGAGATAATTTAATTCCTATTTCACCAACATTAAAAGAAGAAATTGGTGAGGTCTAAGAAATAATTAATTTTCCACTTCCCTCTCCAACAAATGAATTACCAGTTGTCCTAATAAATGAAAAATAGATTGATTCTAAAAGTTTTAAGGGATATTAAATTAATTATAATTATTTTAATTCAAAACTTATTGATTTTGAATTGAAAACTGATCTCCCATATTCTAATTGTTTTTTATTTAGCAACACTACCTCATGCCCTGATTGAAAAAGATAAATAATTTTCCTATGTTGTGGATAAAATTGGGGAGCCAGTTGAGTTGTACACTGGTGTATATGAGGATGATGGAATGAAATAAGAAATCATTTTTGAATCATATTATGAACCTAAAATATAATAAATCCATATCATGTTATATTACCATCACCACCAAGGAAAACTACTTCCCCAATTGAGAAAAACAGGGAGCACCCCTATATTCTTGTCCCTCCTAATATGTTCCTTTAATTTTCTATCTCATATTGTATAAGGGTTTCGGCTGTTGTTTTCATTTAGGGTTTCTAACTATTATAATCTTCTAATGATTTTAAGAGAAATAAATTATGGTGGTTTATGATCAAGAAAATAAATCCACCTTTGGATTGGGGTTAATCTACTATAATTGTCTAACTCAGGTCAGTAAAACCCTAGCACCCACATGGGGTCTAAACCTTATTCTATACTATCTTCCCGTTCTATTTTTTTCATTTTTTCTATTATTGTATGTTTATTTTTACATGTTTTGTAAGAAAAAATGGTTGTAAAAAAGATATTAAATCAAATATTCCACTTGAAAATAAAGATGGGTTATATATTTCCTTCTAATTAGTTTTTTCTATCCTTATGTTTATTTTAATGATCTAAAATGAGGGGTAAAAAATTATATGTATGGGGGGAGTGTCAACCTTATTAGTTATCTTTGTGCATTTTTATTTTTTTCATCTTTTTATGAAAAAAATTCTCAACTGAATATTCTTATCATTTTTCAAATATCAATTTATTTTGAAGGAGTTGACATTATTTTTTATAAAATAGATTTTAAATGATTATTCATGTGGAAAATTATTCCTTAAATTGTATTTTCAATCATTTTTATGAGTTTGCCCGATTTTTGAAATGCATAACCTTGAAAAAATGACTCAAAATATGTTTCCATACATGTGAGGTATTCTGAACCACTTTGACATATTTTTCATGATAACCACACTTTCATGAGGGAAACATGAGTCTTTTGTGGAAACCAAAACTTGTGATTTTTATCTTTCAACTCATTGAACATCATGTAATTTTTTCGACTTGATTGAGGTATTTTATTATCTTTCCACATTTCTACCTGAGACCCACCTTTACATATATCCTTTTTATCCCTTATATTCCATGAATTTATTTATAGTTTTAAGCCACATTACATGTTTATTTTTCCTCACCTACCTACATTATTTTTATTTCGGCATGAATATTTAAAGTTTGAGAGTGAGGTATGGGCCTTTTATCTATGTTATCTGGGATAAGTTTCATATTTTATGTGGTGTGAGGTGAGTTTAAAAATCTTGGTTAGTAAATAATGAGATAATTTTTCATGATTCATCATTTCATTGTTTATTATTCTTATTATACGGTTCCCCTTCAAAAAAATTTAAAAATTGAAGAAAAAATTAAGAAAAAATTGAAAAAAGTAAAAAAAAATAGAGACGAGAATGAATTATTCTTTGTGCTTACTTTTTTTATTCACTTAAATCATAAAAATAAATGGAATCAATATTCATTCATTCATTTTATTCAATTTCATCTCATCCTCTAAGGAAAAAATAAAAAAATGAAAAAAATGAAAAAGAGGGGGGAATTTGGAAGAAATTGTTTAATGTAATTAGCTCTTGGCTCATGTAAAAAGTCATAAAATAGGTTTTGGTGTTTTGTTTCAAATTTTCAAGGGGTAATGAGAAATAAGTTTCCTATTTTTTCACTTGAATATTAAATCACTCTATTTAAAATTTCAACCTGCTCTTTTTTGTCTGAATTTTTTAAATGTTTTTCCCACCTACCCTAAGACAAAAACAATAACTTTAAAATTACTCATGATTAAATTAATTTTCATGTTTCATGCTATTTAGAGATGATAATTTTCACTAGCCTAGGATGATACCTGAAATCTCCAAGTATGAGCATAACTCCATATTCAATTTTTCTTGAGTGAAGAGTGATAAAAAAATCAAAGTGTGGTAGGTTTTGATTGTTCTATGGATGATTTATAAGTTTTAATGATTTTAAATGTAAGGAATTGAAATGGGAGGAAATTTTTTCATAAAGGATACATTATGTAATTCTTTTTTGAATAATATCATGGTTGTTTTTTCATTTTTTATTTTTTTGTGGATTTTGATGTGAATGTTTGACTATTTCATAGGAGTGCAATGGTCAAGTTTGGGAGAGTGATAAATCTAATATTTTTAAACATTTTATACTTTAATTCAATGTTATTAATACCAACATGGTATTATTTTATGGTAAATCTTCACATTTTTAGGTTAAGATGTCTATTTGACCTAAATTGGAAAAATGACCTAATTTTGGATTTTAAATATTTTAATTCTCTTCTGTATTTCAGCCATAAATATTTATAAACTAATGGAAATTGTGAAATTTCTTTTATTAGGAATCCATAAATCATGTAATTATTTTCATTTAACTTAAATTAAACCTAAATATATTATTTTAATTTCGAAAACTAGCTCATAATTTGGGCCTCAAAATCTAGGCATTGATCTGGACACTTCTGAAGATAGGACCATATCTCACACATTAAAATCCCAAATAAACTAAAATTGGGAATAAATAAAGATAATTAGTTAGAGAACATTTTTATTAATTTTTTTCCACAATATTCGTCATCTTTCAAGTTCGTAATGGCATGGTAATGTGGATATTTGGAATATAAACTGTCACCTAAATAAAATATATTTTTAGATTTAATCATCCATAAATCATTAAATATTTCGATAATAAAGATAAAATTTCGTGGGTGAACGTACAAGATATTTAAAAACAACTTTTTTGAAGAAATCATTACCAAATTAGGTCATTTATGTGGTATAACATGCATAAAAAATTGGAGGACATATTTGGAGCCAAATTTTCACCCCCTTAGCCTATTAAGATATTTCTCATCTTGATTTCAAGAAGTTGGAAACTTGTGGGAAACCTTTGTTGGAAATTTTACATATACTTGTATTATTTTAAATTCTTTAATATTTTTATACTTTTAATATATTGGTCTTATTTTTTATATCCCTTACTACCATTTATTTTATTTTATGTATTCTTCTATGTTGTCCCATTATCAACTCTAAAAAAATAGAGAACTAACCTTTTTGTTTTTTCGAATGAGGAAATGGTGGTTTGATTGATCTTTATGTGCATTAATTCCTTCTCATTATAAAATTATAGAAATTTTGAAAATGGTTAAATCTATTATGATGGGTGGTCTCCCCATTTTTTATATCATCTGAATTCTTCTTCTCATTTATCAATCATCCTTCCCTTCAGTGTTTATGTCATGCATAAAATGGATCATGGAATTGAATGTGATAGTCAGGGAATGGGTATTCTAGATGAAGTTTGGAAGCTAATTTCCCCTTATGAAGATTTTTCTATATGGGGTGATTTCAATTCCAATGAGAAGGTGATGTGTGACTGGTCTTGATCACCACATTGAGTTGAATATTGGAATCCCTTCTGAACAATGATTTCAATCACCATGAACTATAAAGAAAAATTACCTTATTTATTTATATATGAATTATTATTATTTTGCATGGAATTTATACATATATATATATATATATTTCATGTATTTAAAAACCCCACCATAAATATTAATTTTATTTATTTTTATATTAGTTAATTTATAATAGTGAAAATAAGAAGATAGTGTGTTATGATTAGCCTACTCAATAGATTGATCCTAGGTTGCATGGTATATTTCATAATTAGGTAAATAAAATATTTAATGAGGTAAAAATACAAATTCTTCAACATCAATTTGGAGTCATTTCTAAGGAGGCAGCATTATATCACATAATATTTTTCATAAAAAAACTAAAAAAAATTTAAAAAAATAAAAAAAAGAACTTCATTACATATCTTTTTTTTAATTATGTCATGAATTAATTTAGTAATTTTTCATATGAATTTCCTAGTACTTCCTTTTCTAATAGCGAAGAGACATTTATGATTCAACATAATTTCAAAATTTTCAAAAAATCAAGAAATCTAGTAGTATCGCTTGGAACCAAAGTTGAATAATTTAAGGTTTTTTGGATGGAATGGAAATAATAAAATACTATAAATAATGAAATATCTATTACACTAAAATTTAAAGAATACATTTAGGAGTTTAAAATAATACTTAAAGATTCACTTCCCTCTCCAAATAATTAATTCCCAATTTCCCTACAAAAGGAAAAGTAGTTTGAAGCTAAACGTTTTAAGGGATATTCAATTTATGAGAATTATTTTAATTTAGAAATTGTTGATTTTGATTTGAAAATGGATCTCCCTTATGATGATTTTATTGATTCAACACCAAAACTACTGGCCCTCGTTGAAAAAGATAAATAATTTTCTTGTGTTGAGGATAAAATAGAGGAACCAGTTGAGTTGAAGACTAGTGCATATGAATATAATGGCCCAAAAAAATCATTATGGAATAATTTTCTAAACTTGAAATATAATAGGAGTCGCATCCTGTGTAATTATATTCACTATCAGTGGACACCACTCCACAAGCTAAGAAAAACTGGTAGAACCCCTATATTATTTCCCCCCTCCTTAAATATTATCATTCATATATTCTAGGGGTTTCGACTATTTTTATTTTCTTTGGGTGTTATCACTCCTTCCATATACTAATGGATATTGGGATTAATCATCTTCGGTTGTTTATGAGAAAAAAACCACATCCACCTTAAGATTGGGGTAAATCCACTGCAACTTCCTTACAAGAGAGTAAAACTGTAGCACCCACAGGGAGGTTCAAAATAATGTTTTATCCTCTTTTCTATTTATATTTATTTTTATTTATTTTTATTATTATATGTATCTTTTTTTATGATTTCTAGGAAAATGTGGCAGAAACTAAGATCTTAACTCAAAGATTCCAAATGAAAATATAGTCTGGTTGTATCTTTCATTCTCATTGGTTTTTTCAACCCTTATTTTTGTGTTGTTGAGATGAAATGAGGGGTAATAAATTCTATGTATGGGGGAGTATCATCCTTCTCCGTTGTATTTTTGTGTTTTTATTTTCGTTTTTTATCATTCTAGAAAAATTGAGCTGAAATGAAAATCATTAACATCTTCCACACTTCCATTGATTTTGAGGTAGTTGACATTACTTCTGAAAAAAATATATTTTAAAATATTTTTGATGTGAATAAAATTTATTTGAATTGTATTTTCAAATGTTTTTATGAGTTTGACTAATTTATGAAATCCATTCACATGATGCACTAAATAAAAATATTTTTCTAATCCTATGAGGTATTCTAAACCAATTTGATATATTTTTCATGATACCCACAGATTATTTATAGAAACTTGTATTTTTTATGAGAACCAGTACTTTAGACTCTTCTCTTTAAAATATATAGACTTTATAGAATTTTTTTTACATGATTGGTTCAATTTACTGGCTTTCCAAATTTTTAAATAAGACCCACCTTTACATAAATATTTCATTATCCCTTGGATACCATAAATTTCTTTATAAGTTTAATCCACATTACAAACTAACTTTTCTTTACCTAAATATGCTCTTGTTATTTTTGTATGGATATTTCAAGTTTGAGTGTGTAGAAGGGCCTTTCATGTGTGTTCTTTGTTATTTCTTTCATTTTTGGGTAATGTGAGGTGTGTGTAAATATTTTTTTATTAGATAATTAGATAATTGGGCATGATTCAACATTTAATTGTGTGTTATTTGTATTATGTGGTTCTCCTTAAAAAAATATAAAATTGAAAATAAAAAAAAAGGGGGGAAATGGATATTATCTTGAATTATTCATTATGCTTACTTTGATGAATCATGTACCTATAAAAAATAAAGGTCATGAAATTTTATTCATTAATTGTATTCAATTTTTAGCTCATCCTCCATGAAAAAAGAATCTAAACAATGAAAAAAATTAAAAAAGTTGAAAATTTTGGATGAAATCATTCATTTTAATAAATTATTGGATTATTTTCCATTTCATGATTTTTTTTGGTGTTTTGTTTTATATTTTCAAGGTGGTTGAGTGATGAATTTCATGTTTTATCACTATAAGTTTTGTGCAATGTACTTAAGAGTTCAACATCCTCTTTATAGGATTAATTTTTTAAATTCTTTTCCCACCAAACCTAAGCCATGGTAATTACCTAGAAAATTAGTCATGATTAAATTAATTTTAATATTTCAAACTATAGATAGATGATAAATTCCACAATACTATAGTGATACATTCATTTTCTAAGTATGATCATAACTCTAGATTAAATTTATCTTGAGTCAAGAGTGACAAAAAAATTAAATGTGAGGTAGGTTGTGATTGGGTCATGGATGGATTTTTTATGTTTAATGAAATGAAATGTGAGTATTTAGAATTATAGGGAGTTTTTTTCATATAGATACATGATGGAATTCTGTTTTGAAAAGGATCATGGATATTTTCTCATTTTTTGATTGTTGGGTTGAATTTTATTTGAATGTTAGATGATTTTCCATGAATGGAACAGTTAAGTGTGGGTTATTTATGAAGCTAATATTTCAAAACATTTTATACTACAATTTAATGTTATTAATCCAACTATAGTGTTATTTTATCAAAAATTGTTACCTTTTATGTTTTGGTGGTGATTTGAGATTAATTGAAAAAATGCCCTAATTTTGGATTTTAAATATTTTAATTTTCTTCTCTATTTTGGCCATAACTTTTTCTAAACTAAATGAAATTATGAAATTACATTTTTTTTAAGATTATATACATAATTTTATTAATTACATTTAACTATAACTAAGAATAAATCCATTATTTGAAGTCCTAAAACCATCTCAAAATATAGGCCTTGAAATCTATGAATATATCTTGAAAACTTTTAATATTGGCCCATATATAACATATTAAAAGACAAAATGATAGGAATTTAGATAGGGAGAAATATATGAAGTTGGGGAACATTTTTATTAATTTTTTACCCACCTGATTTGGCCTCTTTCAATTTCATAATGTATGGGAATGTGGAGTTTTTGAATACAAATAGTCACGTGTCCAGAATAAATTTCTAATGTAAATTATCCATAACTCATTCAATATTTTGGAAATAAATTTGACATTTATTTAATACATGAATAAGAAATTGGTGAATATATTTTATAGGGAAAATAGTTTCTAATTATTTCATTTAATAGGGATACCATGAACACACATTTATAGGACAGAATTGTAGTTGAAATTTTCACCTCCTCTCTATATAAAAATGTTTCTCCGCTTCAATTCAAGAGGTTGGAATCTTGGGGAAATCCTCTGTTATAAATTTTCAGTATATTTTTAGTATTTTAAATTCTATAATAGTATTATACTTTTAATATATTAGTGTTCTCCATATCTCTTCCTTCCATATATTTTATTTTATGTTTTCTCCAACTTGGTTCCCTTATCAAATCCCCTAAAATGGAGAAATAAATTTGGTGGTTGTTTGACGGTGGTAATGTATGATTGATTTATTTTCATAGGCTTTAATTATTTCTCTTTATTCAATCATGGGAATTTCAAAAAATTTAATATTGATTTTTATGAGTGGTATCCCTTTCTCTGTAATTTATAAATTCTACATCTCATTTATTTAAAAGGTTATAATGTTATTTGTAAAGCCAACCCACACCCTTGAAAATTATTAGAAAAATACTTAAAGTAAAAATAAGGTAAAAAAAGGAAAGAAGGCATAACAGATCATATTATTATCACAATAGAGGAAGAAAGAGATCAATTACTTCCACACCATTTAGAACCCAAGTTTCTACGGTGTCAACATCTATCCTTTGGGTTTCGACCTCCCCTCCGTGTTTTTTAACATTGATAAGTAAAGTGATCAACATTCAATTTTGAATTAGAGTAATCATTTGGGATAATGCGTCTATTTTATTTCAAATAAAGGTCCATAACATCCATATTTGGATGAAATTGGAAGAAATCATTGATATTTTTTATATAAATTTCTAAAAATATAGATAGTCACTATATCCAAAAAAGTCCAGGACTATTTTGGAAAATTTTAATTAAAGCTATAAATAAAACCTTTTTTCTGTTTCTTCTTTAATACCTTGGGGGAACCTCTCACCCTCATAGTCCTCTATAGGCCATAATCCATTTTTTAATTTATTAAAATCCAATTTTTTAGATAAGTGGGAACAATACAAATAAAGACACCAAATCATGAAAAAAACCCATCCACATGACACAGCTCATCCAAAATTTAGAAAAATGACATTCAAATTTCAGAACAAATATTCAAAAAACTTCCAAAATAAACTTATAACCATGATCCACCCACACAGATCTGAACTTGAACCTCACCTCAATGCCATCATAATATCATTAACCTAACAACTCAGCACCATCACCAACATCACGTCTTTATGTCATCAAAGTCATCGACCACATAGGCTTATCACCACTAACCTCATCTCTAATTTCAATTACCAAAAATCATTACCACCATCAAATAAACATAAAATCATCATCTTCTCAGACCATAACCATTGTCATCAGTTTTATTGTCTTTTCACCTTCATCCATAGCATCATCCTCCACCATCATCACCCATAAACGCCAGTCATGATAACCATAGAGAAGAAATTCCTCAAGAAAATTACCCTGACATGTCATTCACATTCAGCACCAATCCACACAATGCCATAGACATATGAAAAATCAAAAATGTCCTTTGAAACCCTACAACACATAGAAGGAATTAAAATACTCTTAATTAGGTGATCTTGAACCCCATAAAATCTAGAAAACTGCCTGATAAAACTACCACCACAATCAAACATCACTGACACACACCACCAGAAATCGAAACAATTAACATACCTCTAGCTGATGCGTAGAAGAAACCACACATCCAACATCAAAATGAAATTAACATATAATTGGGGAATAAAATGAAAGGAACTAGGATTGATAGAAAACCGGGGAAGAAACTCTAAAGGAGGCCAGGGAATAAACCCTAAAGGGGAGCCCCACAACCACCAAACCACAACACCCAAAACCTCTGGGTGTTTATCTCTCCAAATCTAACCTGAAGAGGAGTGATGGAACGTGAGGTCAGAGCATGGTTGGGCATACTACGGTAAAATTAATAGGGGATGATACCCAAATATAAGACAAAACTGAGAAGGGAAACCAAGAATGAAACCCTAAGGAAACAAAACATAGCAGGGGGATGAAACCCTAGGAGGAAGGATAAAGATGACATTGGGGATAAAACCCTATGAACCACCAAATGAAGGATCCCACAAAGGAACTTCCCCAACCACCATAGTCCCAGACCCCTCTAATAACTAACACATTTGAACATATTGATATGAAGAAGACCATTCTATGACTAGAAGGGTATCCACTATAGATTCCACCTGAAGGGGTAAAAGGGAAGTGTCATGCAATTTCATTTTTCCCTTTCAATCAGCTGAAGTAAGATAGGTTCTCTCCTATGATAATTGATAGTCAGTTACCTTTTGAGCTGAAATATCACCTTTATATTGGCCATCATCATATTGCATGTACTCACTAGTAGATTGACCATCCTCACTCAGCTTATCAGGTTGTCCATAGGTGTCACCATCTTATAATTATGTAGGGTCAAACTATGACATTTATAATCTAATAACCAGGTCAATGACCAGAGCATCAACAGTATTAGGTAACCCTATATTGATATCTTCTCCAAACTTATAAACCATCCTGGTGGTGATAACTACATCTATCCCAACAATATTATCACAATTAATATGGACATTTCCAATTCCTTTGATCATAGAATCCCTAAATTAGGTAGTAGCCTAAACAGAAACATCTTCCATTTCACTTTATGCCCAAAATAGTCTCTCATGATACTCAGAAACCTAATCTTCATTTCAATCGAGGACCCAAGAGGACTATCTAGATCCTTATGTATTTTTCTCCTTAAGTATGATATGGTACTTATAAACTAAACCTCACTACATCTCAAAATCAGCACCATCCTGGGACCTGGAGGTTTGGCCATGTGTCATTAACATCGGGTCCATAAAACTAAAGCTTGAATAATCAGCCCTGGAATCCACCATATTTACCCTAAACTTCCTAGGAAAAGTAATGGTCTTACCATGATATAATGTCTTCAGTTCATACTTCCCTTTGGCTTTGATAGAACAACCCAATGAAGAGTGACCCTTTCAACCAAATAATTCACATAGATTCCTCCGGTAAGTCTGATCCAAGTTCCCAAAATATTTACAAACAACACAAAAATATATATATTTTTTTATATTTAACATTGATATAATTTTCATTATTAGGTGTTGTGAGAATGAAATTATCAATAAGAGTGTATATAAGATCAATCTCAACCAGAATCCCTTCAAAGTTTCCATACCTAATTTGTTTGGTTTCCTTTGCTACAAGAATTAGGAACCTAATTACATATACAATCTCATGCATTATTTTTGGAATCCAAAAATCTAATTGATGACAATAATCCTCATCCATAACTATGAAAATGGGTTCTTGTCCTGAAAAACATTGAAATCCTAGGACTATTCATGGAGATGAAGTGTCCCAAGATTTAGAAATAAATATTCAGTAGACCACGCACAAGTATTGATATCCTCTAACGTAAAAATGTATTGGAAGAAGCCTAAACCTAAAGAGATACATATCCAATTCAATAACCTACCCCCCCTAAATAATTTTTATTTATCGAACCATATAATCCCTACTCCATTGATTCATGACTTTAGAAAGAATGACCCATACAATTAAGGATTTCCTTCCCATGGACATTATTTTTGAAAAAAATGTCAAGATTGGCCTCAAAATGAGTGGCTGACTCTTTCCTATGAATCTTACTAGTGGAGGAACCTTTGAAAGTGTCCAAAGGACAACAGAAATTTTCATGATCTAGATCATAATTATTTCCTGAGTTTCCATTCAGAACCGAAGTTCCATCAAATTTCCATAGTAACTATTTATGAATCATGGTCAGCACCTGAGATTAGCCTCCATAGGTATTCCTAGAACCAAGGAAGTTTGGAATCTCCATTTTGGAAGAGATCCATATAAACCATTATCACCTTCATAGATCAATTCCTATACCCACACCACCCTCATATTCTTCTTATTTATCAATTATCCTTCCCTTTACTATTTATTTCCTGTATACGGTGGATCATGGAATTGATTTTGATAGTCAGTGAAGAGGTATCCCTATTGAGATTCATAATATAATTTCCCCATATATAGAGGTCTCAATATGGGGTGATGACAATTAAAATGGGAAGGTGTGGTGTGACAGGTCTTGGTCACCTCATTGAGTTGGATATTGAGATCACTTTTGAACAATGATTCCAATCACTATGGCATCCTAATAATAATTTCCTTATTTCTTTCTATCTAACTTAATTTTGTATTTTTTTTGAATTTATATATATATATTTATATTTACATTTATATTTATATTTATATTTATATTTATATTTATATTTATATTTATATTTATATTTATATTTCATGTACTGAAAAATCCTTCATTTATATTAGTTAAGTTATTTTTATATTAGTTAATTTATAATAGTGAAAATAGAAAGATAGTGTATTATGAGCGGCCTCCTCATGAGATCAATCCTAGATTTTTCACTATATTACATACTTATTTAAATAAAATATTTATTGATGTAAAATGAATAAATCCATAATTTCATTTTTTTCATTGTTATCAAGGAGGATATGTTATTTAACACATAATTTTTTATAAAAAAATAAACTAAAAAAATAAAAAAATAAAAAAATGCTTCATTGCGTATCTTTCTTTCCTTAGGTCATGTATTACTTTAGTGATTTTTTATATGAATGCAATAGTATTAACTTTTCTAGATGGGAATAGATATTTAAAATTCAAATGGAACACGATTCCCTGATGATTCGTGAAAATTTAAAAATTCTTGAAAAAGAAAGCAAGATAATAGGATCGATGGACACCAAAGTCAAAGAAGTTAAAGTTATATGGATGGAATGGAATCAATAATAAATTGAAGAGAATGAAATTACTATTCCATGTATATTTCAAGAATACATTGGTGATTTTGAATGAATACTTGAAAATCTAATTCCCTCTCTAATAAATGAATTCACAACTTCCCTACTAAAGGAAAAAAGTTTTTAAAGCTAAATGTTTTAAGGGATATTCAATTTATGAGAATTATTTTCATTCAAATATTATTGATTTTGAATTGAAATATGGTATCCCTTATGCTAATTTTTTTGATTCATTTCCACTACTATAAGTCTTGGTTAAAAAATATAAATATTTTTCTTATGTTGGAGAGAAAATGGAGGCCCATTTTATTTTTACACTAACTCATATAAGGATGATGGCACATAATTTGAAATAATTATGGGATAATTTTCTAAACCTAAAACATAAGATAATAAATATAATTTTTTATTATATTCACCACCAATGGGAACCACTACCCAAGATGAGTAAAATAAGGAGCACCCTTATATTATTTTCTATCCCCCTATGCTTATTAAATTTTCTCTTTCATAGCTAATGGGGTTTGGGAAATTTTTCATTTATTTGGGGGTTGTCACTCCTTTCATCTAATATTGGTTGTTAGGAGAAATCATTTATGGTATTTTATGATCAAGAAACCACATCCTCATTTGGATTGGGGTTAATCCACAACAAATACCATACATTGGGCAGTAAAACCCTATCACCCACATGGGGTTCTAAACTATGTTCTATCCTATTTTCCCTTTCTATTTATTGTTTCTTTATTTATCTTATGTTATGTTTATTTTTCATGATTTCTAGGAAAAAGTTTTAGAAACTAGGATATTAATTCAAATATAACACCTAAAAATAAGTTCAGGTTGTATCTTTCTTTATCTTTGGTTTTTTACCTTTATTTTTATTTGTTGAGCTAAAATTAGGGGTTGTAATTTCTAAGTGTGGGGGAGTGTCAACCTGTTTAGTTTTCTTTGTTTGTTTTTCTTTTTTTTTTTTGTCATATTTTTAGGGAAATTAATCTAAAATAAATAATATTATCATTTTCACACTTAAATTGATTTTAATAGAGTTGACATGATTTTGAAGAAAATGATTTTAAATGATTTTTGATGTGGAAACTTTTTCTTTGAATTGGATTTCCAATATTTTTAATAATTTTGATCAATTTTTATAATTTATTCCCATGGAAAATTAACTATAAGTAATTTTCCATCCTTGTGAGGTATTCTAAACCACTTTTACATATTCTTCACGATACCCACACTTTCTTTAAAGAAACTTTTATGATGTTTGAGAACTAAAACATTGGATTTTTCTCATTTAAATATATAGACTTCATGGAATTTTTTTGACCTGATTCATTTTATTAGATTTATATATTTTTATCTGAGACCCACCATTAAATTTATCCTTTGTGATCCCAAATATTATATGAATTTCATTATATGTTTAATCCACATTTATGGTATTTTGGTATTTATATTTGTAGTGTGATTGTGGGGGAAGGGACTTTAGGGTGTGTTCTTTGGGTTTTGTTTTATTTGTGGGTGGTTTTAGTTGTGTGTAAACATTTTGGGTAGTAGATAACGATATAATTCTGATTGATTCATCATTTTATTGTGTTTTATTTCAATTATATGGTTCCCATTCAAAAAACGAAAAAACAAATTGAAAATAAATGGAAAAGGTTGAAAAGAAAACGAAAAAATGGGGAAAATGGATCTGGGATTGAATTATTCATTATGATTAATTTTTTTTACTTATTTACATCACAAAAATAAATGGTGTGAATTGTAATTCATTTTTTGTATTCAATCAGTTTCTCATCCTCCATGAAAAAAATGAAGAAGTCAAAGAAAAGGAAAAAAGGTAAAAAATGGGGGAGAATTTGGATAAAAACATTCATTATAATCACTTCATTGCTTATGTCTCATGTCATAAAAACTGGTTGGTGTTTTGTTTCACAATTTAAAGGGGGGTTGATTGATAAATTTTCTGTGTTTTCACTTGAATAGTCATGCATTTTACTTAAGAGTTCATCCTAATTTTCTATATTTAATGTTTTAAATACTTTTCCCACCAACCCTAAGCCATATAAATTACCTATAAAATTAATCATCATTAAATTCATTTTCATGTTTCACACTATACAGATATGATAATTTTCACAATACTAAAGAGATACATTCATTTTTCATATATGATCATAACTCCATATTCAATTTCTCTTGAGTGAAGAGTGACAAAAAAATCAATGTGAGGTAGTTTGTGATTTGGTCGTGCATGGATTTATGATTTTAAATGAATTTAAATTTGAGTAATTAATATTATAGGGAATTTTTTTCATATATTATACTTTATGGGAATCTGTTTTGAATAAGATCATAGTTATTTTCTCAGTTTTTTATTGTGGATCGGATTTTGAATTGAATGTTTAATGATTTCCCAGGAGTGAAATGGTTATTTGTGGGGGAGTTATGAATCTAATATTTTCAAAAATTTTATAATGTAATTAAATTTTATTAATCCCACCATAGTTCTATTTTAGGGTAAATTGTCACGTTTTAATATTTTGGGGGTAATTTGAGCTTAATTGAAAAAATGGCCTAGTTTTGGATTTTAACAGTCTAAATATTCTTTTGTATTTCATCCATAACATTTTATAAACTAATTTAAATTTTGAAATTCATTTTTTAGACTTCCATATATCATGGGATTCATTTCATTTCACATAACCTAAATCCAAATTCATCATTTGAAGTTCCAAAACTTTCTCACAATTCAGACCTTAAAATATGTGCACGGATCTAAAAACTTTTGAATATGGGCCCATATCACACAAAGAAAATCCAAAATGATATAAAATTAGTCAAATAGGAATATAAGAATACAAGGAAAATTTTTCCTAAATATAGAAGCACCTGATTCGGCCTACTTCATAGTCATAATGGTATGGGAAAGTGGATATTTGGAATATAAATAGTCACCTGGATAGAATAACTTTTTGGAGTAAATCAGTCATAACTCATTAAATATTTGTCCAATAAACATGAAACATTATGGGTACAAGATAAATACATTTAAAACACATTATATGAAGAAAAAATTTCCCAATTAGGTCATTTAAATTTGATACCACACACACACGTTCATAGGAAAGAATTAGATAAAAAAATTCACCCCTTCTCCCAATAAAAATGGTTCTCCTCTTTATTTAAAGGGGTTGCAAAGTTTGGGGAAACCATCGTTGTCCATTTTAAATAGCTTTGTCTTATTTTAAATTTTGTAACTATAGTATACTAGTAATATATTATTCATATTCTTCATATCTCTTCCTTCTATTTATTTTATTTTATGTGTTCTCCCATTGTGTTTCCTTCACAACTCCACCAAAAATGAAGATCTAAAATTTCCATTTGTTCGAGGGAGGTAATGGTGGTTTGATTTCATTTCTTATTCTTTAATTATTTCTATTTATTAAATTATATACATTTCATCAATGGTTAAATAAATTATGATGAGTGGTAATATTGTTTTCTCTATAATCTGAATTTTTCTTATCATTTATCAATCATCTTTCCTTCACTATTTGTGTCGTGCATACTATGGAATTGATTGTGATGGTCAGATAAGAGGTATCATAGATGAATTTTGAAATATAATTACACTATATGATGAGTTATCAATACGGTGTGATAAAAAATTAAACAATAATGTGTGGTGTGATAGTTCATAATCACCTCATTGGGTTGAATATTGGGATCCTTTTTTGAACATTTATTTCAATCTCCATGACCCCATGAGAACAATTACTTTCATACTTTATATATAACATCATTTTGTGTTTAATTTAATTTATATATAATTATTTATTTATTTTATTTATGTTTCTATTATTTCAAAACCCCCCATTTATATTTTTTAAGTTAGTTTTATATTAATTAATTTAGAATAGTCACAATAGGAAGATAGTGTGTTATGAGAGGCATCCTCTAGATATTGATCGTATTTTTTGTTCTATATTTCAAATATTGGTAAATAAAATATATAATAAGGTAAAAATACTATATCTTAATTATCAAGGTTGAGAAACTCAAAATGTTTTATCAATAAGAATTAGTTAAAGAAAGAAATTTAACCAAATTGATCCTTTTATTTTCTCTTTCACTTTCCACTTTGTATACCCATTACATGTTCTATATTCGCACACACATGTATGATGAATAACTATACAAACACTTGTTAGTGTAAATTCATCATTTACCAATTCATCACTAGGTGTTATTCCTCTATTCCTTTCCAATCAGCACTGATCACTAAGTCTATTTCAATAAGGCTTGTTACACTGCAATATAAACACATGTCACCATGTATTACAAGACCACCATCCATATCAAATAGATTTCCACAGAAAAAATTTCATTTGAAAACAAATTACTTTGAAAACATTTAATTAAAACATCTCATGGTCATCTTTCAGAACTAACCTTTTGAAATCACATCAAAAAAAGGTTTTCCACATTAACTAAATGAGATATTTCCAACCAAAATATGAAATAAAATTATCAAGATTCAAGCCAATTTGTTCTAGAATAGTATAGTGGGATAGAATACACCTACATCATTTACGATGAGTGAAAAGGATCCATGATAATATCACAAATAAACTTATTCTTATTGTTCTCTTCACAACCCCCACAGAAATCTCATCAATAGGATTCCAAACCCATAAATATGGCCTTACAAACTGATCTATGGTTCCACATGAGACAACACAATAATATTAAATATGAGAAAGAATGAGAATATCCTAACATTTTATTCAATGAAAACCCACTCAAATATTTATTTCCAATAGATTCTAGATGCCAATGTTTTCCGAAAAATGCCTAGGGTAACCATTGAAATCAAGAGGGAGAAGAAGGAAACCATATGATAAATTAAAAGCACTGGCTACATAAAAAAATTTTGGGACCAGGCTATTCATGATGTGAATTATGATTTCATGTCCTAGATTTATTGACAGGAAACTTATGTTGATAATAACTTCACCTCGATTTGTTTTCCAATAGAAACTATTTTCATGACCTGAATATCTTTCAAATTTTGAATATTCCCGGTGAAACCATCCATGGTATAAATGGATTTCATAGTATATTCTCAGGATGATTCACATAGTTAAACCAATATTCCCAATGTGAATAATTACTATAGCATTTTCTAGATCCCAACTCTAGGATCTTCTCCCCTTTATGCTTCCGTGCACTTTCCTTTAATTACCCCATGGTTTTAAACATAAAGAAAGTTCATTATGAAATGGTTTACCTCAAACCTCGGATCTTACATTCTCCCCACAATTGGTATTTATATACTTAGGAAGTTGGATATCAACATTTCCATTGAACAAAGAAGTCAATTTCTCCCGAATAAATATTTCCCACTCCCAAGTTTCCTACTGAACCTGAATATACTTCCATAGTACTCGCAATAAGGAAATATAACCCCCTTGAAGGGTTTTTTCTTGTTTGCCTATGTTCATAGAAAAAAGTCACATCTGGATAAAGAGTAACATGATCCCAAATGATTACATTTCATGGATCGGGATGATTCTTATTCAGTTGAGAAACATGGAATGAGTTATCAATAGCACTGAATCTCAGTGGTAATGCTAACCATTATTCAATATTCCAATTTTTTATATAACCTTGAACAGTCCCAAAAAAATGGAACTAACTTCCCTTATTTCCCCAAGAATAAATGACTAAGTTTTAGTGAAAGTTTCCAGAATAAATGTTCACTGAAATCAAAAACTAAAGGTTGGTGATGATTATCTACATACGAATTATGTATTCTTTGTGCTGTATCTATCCACTTATAGATCATTTGGACTTTTTCCATAGTCTCGTGGAAAAAACTTAGTCTAATTAAATATTTCTCTCCTATTTTTACTCAACATATAGGACAGAAAAGGATAACCATACTGAGCCTCAAATAGTGTCATTTATAGTGTTTCTTAATAACTGTTATTATAGGATAATTTAACCAAAGATGTGTGATCCTACCGTGAACCACCAAATTCCATAACACACACTCTTTCCATATCTTACAATATCTAAATTGTGTATTCTAATTTTCTATATATTTATGGATGATATGTTTTTCTTAGAGTCAATTTACTTCCAAGATCTGGTTTTAATGTTCTCCAAAATCCAGAAGAAAAATAGGGGTCTCTATCAAATATAATAAAATAAAAACTCCATGTAACCTAATAGATTCTCATAAATACAATTTTTATAATTTTTCTTCCATTTTGGATTCTTTGATAGGGATTAATTGTATAGAATTAGTAATTCGGTCTACTAGTACCTATATAGAATCATGTTTCTATAATGTTCTCGGTAGTCCTGTGATAAAATCCATCATAATTTTCCAACACTATCATAAAGTTATTGGAACATACTATAGTATACCATTTAATATTTGATGTTTATCCTTTACCTACTAACATTTCAGATGTTTCATCACATAGACTACAATATTTCATTTCATTCTTACTCACAAGAAATTTTCTTTCATCACCTTGCAATTTTTATGAACACCTTGATGAAAAACCCATTTTGAATGGTGATATTTTGAAATAAGTTGTTACTAACAACACTAAGGAATTTTAAATAGATTCTAAACATAAAAAAAGTTATCATCTTTTTTCCAGTCATCAGAAGTCTCCCCACTATTTTGGATTGAACTAACGGTGATACAATCAGAATCTTTTATTAGATATTCTTTTACCATTTTTATTAGGTCTGTAACAAGACCGGCAAGAAAAAAAATCATTCTCACCTTTTACAGCACAATATAAATGTATATAATAAATCATGATCATCGATAGTGATTGTTCACAAGCTCCATGAACCACATAGTTGTATGATTTTTGTCTCAACACATATTCTACAAAATTCTATTTTCTAGGTGTGTATACTGAGTCAAAATTGAACATCTAGTGGTACTACATCCATCTTTATTGCATCATGTTTAAGTCTTAGTGAGAAAATATGTATTCAAAACACTTATGATCAATAAAAACTATGAAGTTTTCTCTAAATAAGTAATTCCTTAAAGTCTTTAATTCATGTACAATCACAGCTAATTCCAAGTCATGCATAAGATAATTTTTCTTGTGAAATCATAAATGCCTCAAAGCAGAGGCCACCATATGGTATCTATGCATGAGACCACAACCAAGACTGGATGAAAAGGAATCACATTGTACCACATAGTTTTTACCAAGTTTTGGAAAGATATGTATGGGTTCTTTGGTGATATTATTTTTATGTTAGAAAAATAATATATTTCATTCATCAGTCCATATGAATTGAACACTTTTCCTTTTCAGAGTAGTCACGGGAGAATCAAGTCTTAAGAAGTAATAAAAACGGTGATAATATCCTTCTAATCCCAAAAAAAATATACCTCAAAAAAATTATTTTATTTCTTCCATAATACTACTACTTTTATCTTTCTAGGGTCAATGGATATTCATTTTTTTGGAAATTACATGCCCAAGGATATGTTCTTCTTAAAACCAGAAGTCTCACTTAGAAAAATTATCATAAAAATGATGATATCATAATGTACTTAGTATAATCTCCAAGTTCTCCCTAGGTTCATTCCAATTTAGATAGTTCCAAAGTATCATCAAAAAATACAAAACCAAAATAATTGAGGTACCTATGGAAGATACAGTTCATCAAATCCATGAAAACTTCATATGTGTTCATTAGACCAAAAGGCATGAAGACATAATCATATTGTCCATAGAAACTCTAAAATGTTGTCTTTAAAATATTATCTCCTATGAATATATGTTGATGATATCATGAGCATAGATCAATTTTAGAGAACCACTTTTCTCCCTCTAATTGATCATACATATCATCTATTTGAGGAAGTGGATACCATTTTTTAGTTGTTACTTGACTCAACATATGATAATAACCACATAAGTAGAGAGTACCATATTCCTTCTTTATAAATAAAACCATCATATCCCAAGGTGATGTATTGGGTCTAATAAAACCTTAAATTCCATCTCTTCTAGTTGAAACTTTTAATATTTCAACTCATTTGGATCCATTATATAAGATAGTAGTTAAATAGTTCTTGTTCCTAGGAGTAGTTCAATGGTAAATTTGAATTCCCTTTTTGATTTTAACCTATAGAAATTGTTCAGAAATAAATCTGGGTATCGATACATTATTTCAGGAAGCGACCCATTCCATGTTTCATCAATAGCATAAAAGGTCACTATTACTAACTAGCTAGATATGGTTATATAAACTTTCACTAAAGGTCTTACTCTATCTATATTTATATCCCAAACCCCCTTGAAAAGTTAAAGGAATCCATACTAGGATGCCAACATTACCTACCCCATGTAGTAGTCGATATAGGCCTTAAATAACACCAACCACTCCATACCAAAGATTAAATCAAAAACAACCATCTCAAGGAATGTAAACTCTGAGAGAAACTGTGTTGTATCAATGGTAATGGAACATACTGGGAATTAAAACCCTCTACATTCCCACTATCTGAGTGGTGACTTGATACTTATGATATGAGGCATAATTTCTTTGTTTGATCCCAATTATTTTACCACAGAAGAATCATGGAAAGAATGAAATACACCAGTATAAAACAAGTCATACATAAGAGTGGAGTTCAGAAGAATGGTACCTCACACCTTAGAGGGACTTGGTTTGTCACTCGAAACAGCCTGTTATGCCCCATATAACTATCTATCACCTTTTATGGGATATATCGTTATTCCCTACTAAGGTGTCTCCTGAAAAACTAAATTGTTCTTGGAAACATATTTGTTCACATGTGTTTTTGGACACAAATTAGTCTAATAGTAATGTTCTATATGATCATATGAAAGATGAGGCTAATTCAAATCTATTCCACCTACTAATCTCTAAAGTTTAAGAAAGAACTTCTTATTATGGCCACTGTTTACATGGTGATGGAAATTCCACAGTGATGAAGTATATTTTCTCTTCCTATGAGTTATCTAACATCACTAAAAACATGCTATTTTTGTATTGTATCTTTCAGAAAAATTAATTTATTCTATTCTAAGCCTGAGGTGTGCTACCTCCACGAGATTATACATATCTCCTTTTCTTATATCTTAAAAAATATTTCCCATATATTCTCATGTAAAAAAACATACTACCTCCAACAAGATTTCCATCTATATCCATTTTACCACTGTTTCCTTGTTAACTACAATCGTATAATCAATAATATAGTGGGTAGCTATATTGGATTGTATCACTAATCATAATATTGACTCAATGATATGAACCTTCAAGGAAACACTAGAAGATACTTACAGAGAAAAGTGAACCAAGTTCATGAACTTATCTACATATTCTATCACCAATTTATTTTCCTACCTCAAGATAAAAAAGTTTGTTACTCTTGATATATTTAATGTGTGGAGATAGAATTTTTTTTAAAAAAATTATTTTAATTATTCCCACATAAATCATTCATAAATTTTATCATGTATCATTAAATCCCACCATTGTTGTGCAATATCATCCAACATATAATTTTTTATCTTCACTTTTAGATCTTCCAGTGTAATAATGAAATTGAAAATTATGTTTATTCAGTTGAGCCACACTTATTCTTTTTTCGGTTCAGAATCCCCTAAAAATATTTGGATTTTGTATCTGAAATGGTACCTATTGATCTACTTATCAGGGTTCATCATTTCTATTTCTTCTAAAAACAACATGAAACACTTGCACAATACTCTATATAGGTTGTTGGTTCACCTGTGGCTCAGCTACAACAACATTTTCAATAGTTTTTCATACTAGTATCTATGTCATCTTCCTGGTTCCATTTTTGATAAACAAAACAATACACCATTTAGAACATTTATATCAAGGAACTGAAGGATTGAATAAATTCCAAAATTTTATAAATATTAGAACTTTTAAAATAATTTCTAAAAAAACATAAAACTCTAGATGAAAAGTGTATTCCTATTGGGAATTCTTTATAAAATTCATGATATGTAATGTTTATCGGCTAAAACCATGCTGATAAGATGAAAAAGGTGACTTAGAACACTTTTTTAATTGGAATCCCTGGTAACTTTATGTTCATTATAAATATATTATATATTTATTCTTAAGATACACATTTCAAGTTTTTATAGTCATATCTTCTTTCTATTAACCCAACTCAAGGAACAAATAAAGATGATACAATTTTTAAAATCCCACACATCACCAATTGAATTGGGAAGAGGTTGAAGTTTTATAGGCCTTATATGATATCCCCAAGGAAAAAAAGGCTGGAAATAAATGCTAACGGACTAGGAAATATTGGGGGATTATTTTCTATATAAATATAAAACAACTTAAAAACACTAAACAATAAACATACAATCCTATAAATAATTCATCAATGATCAATCACCTAACTTAATGAAATACCAATACATAAAAATATCAGAGTAATAGTGGAAAATAAATAAAGGTGAAAGGATAAGACTCCAATTATAAATACATTGGGACTAAAGTGTCACCATCCCATACTAATATGTAGACACTCCTCAGTACAATCTTCATAAACCAAACCATTATGTTAAGGATCACCACTAGAGAAGTAATAAAAATGACCATTTCCGATATCTCGATAGATAAAATATTCAAATGAAAAAAAGTTACCAATAAATGGGATATTATATCACTCAGTATGATATACCTAAAAAATTCACATCACATTCTAATAGGAAAAGAACAAGTAAGTACAATTTATATAAAACAAAGGCTGATAAAATCAAAATAGTTTATCAAATGAAAATAGTTAAAGAAATAAATTTAAAAAAAATGTATCCTTTCACTTTATCTATCACTTTCCACTTGGAATACACATTAAATGCTCTATACTCTTGCACACATTCATGTAAAATGATAATCCCAACACTCACAAACAGAAATCCATCATTCACTAAGTCTTTACTAGCTGGTATTGACTTTTGACTTTCTAGTCAACATCAAGCATGAAGTCATTTTAAATAAGGCCTCACAAAATGAAATATTAACACATTACACTATGTATGCCAAGACCATCATCCATATCAAATATTTTTCCACAGAAAATATTTCTATTGAAAACCAAATCCAATGAAAAATTTTAATTAATTGATCTCATCAGAATAATTCAAAACTAACCTTTTAAAATAAAATAAAAACATGGGTTTTCGACAATAACTACCCAAGATATGTCAAATAAAAATATTTAAACAGTTATCAAGATTCACACCAACAATTTCTATAATATTAGAGTGGGATAGAATCCACTTACCTCAATTATGATTATCACAAAGGATCCAAGATGATTTTATGGATCAACCTATTATTTACATTCCCTTTACGAACCCCACAAAGATATCATCAAAAATATTTCACACTAATTAATCTAGTCTTACACATTAATCTATGGTTTCACATGAGATAACCAAAGAATATTTAAGATGATAAACAGGGAGGAAACCCTAAAATTTTATTCCACAAACAATCACTCAATGATGAATTTCTAATGAAGTCGGGATATTTATGTTTGTCAAAAAATGCCTAGGGAAACCCTGGAAATATAGAGGGAGAAGAAGGAAACCCCATGAGAAAATATTATAGTTGGAAACATCAAAATGGGTTGGGCATGGTCAATTCATGATGTAAATTCATCAAGAGGCCACTTAAGCTAAAATTTTCATTGCCTCGTTTTATTTTCCAAGAGAAACTAATTTCAGGATGTGAATATATTTCACATTTTTAATGTACCCAGTGAAACGATTCACACTATGAACATATTTCATGACATATTCCTAGATCAATTCACATCATCAAACCAATACTCATGGAAATAATACTTCCTGCAACATTTTCAATAGCCCTATTCTAGGATCTTCTCCCATTTATGCTTCTAAAAACTTCCAGTTAATTATCCCATGATTACAAACATAAATAAAGTGCATAAGAAAAAGTTTACCTTAAACTGGGGGTGCTAATATTAGGGTTGGTGGCCTATGACCAACTATTTGTACCTTTATTACATGTATATTTGATGTATTTAATATTAATAAAACTTTTTATTACATTTTTTTCATTATTATGCATGACTCTAATATAATAATATCTTAGAGTATATTTCACATTGATAAGGTTAATACAGTTCCCCACTGTTATGAGAACCTAGATATACTATGACGATATTCTTAGTTGAATTTTTTCCATCAGATAATGTACTATGATGCGAAACATGGTTTATAGACTGTTACGTGTAATTACTCATAAGAATATGAGGCTAATTCTCATTAAGTTCACACTTGTTAATCTTTATGATGGGAGATTCTAATAACAAACCCTCCCGTAGTAATTCTATATGTTTTGGTGTCATCAGATACTCCTATATGAAAGCGTTTGTAATAGTCCTTAGACATTAATATTTACATTAATGCATGTCATGACTCACACACTTATATTTTCTAAGAAAATTCATGACACCAAATTTTCATGAAAAGGTAGGGTACATTGGGTGAGTCACGATTGAGATGTCATTAATGGATATGTCAAGGAAATATTTATACCTTCCATATTTATGGATGCTGACATCTTATCCATTTGATTGGAATAGAAATTTCTCCATAAATTACTTGTTCATGGTTTAATAACATGTTTATTTAAGATAGTAAATGAAATTAATATCAATAATATAGTTTTGTGACACGGTTGTGCAATATGCTTAATGAGATATTACAACAAAGGGGCAATATTACACGATGATAATTCATATGTGGTTATCATAATTGTGACATTAATATCTTTATATTGTGTGCCTTAACCCATTTATAGATAATTATCTTGAACTTTAGGAAGTCCCACCTAATTCCAATGAGAAAGAATCATATAGGGTTATGAACTATGTGTTTCTGATGATCTTGATTAAATTATATTTGAAATTAATTAATTGAATAAATATTATTCTCAAGAGTGATAGATAATTTTATTCAAATTTTATCAACCACAAATATTTATTCATGAATGGAATATTTAAATTAAATATTTATTTGGGTTTTCAATAAATTCTAGAGGAGTTTTAAAGGACTAAGATCATGTTCGTGACAAATATTAATTAACAATCCGGTCAAATAATATTTGTTATAATGAAAGTTCGCATGTTCCATGAAATAATAATATTATTATTATTATTATTATTATTATTTACTATGGGGTTTATTAAATATTATAATATTATTTAAGGGTCAGGATGTAATTAAAAATATTTTAACATTAACCCAAACTCTATAAATAGATGGTTGTATCTATTGAGAATTGAATCCAAAAATTTAAACTTGAGAATATTTACACAAAACAAAACTCTCTCTCGACTCCTCCTTTCAATATTACTCTCAAGAATAATAAATGTAAGAGAGATCCCTTCAATACTGAAGGACAAGTGTTCAAAATGAATAATGCAAGGTAATTGAATCACCGCACTAGCACCTGTAGATCAATTGGAATTTCTCATAGATCAAAGGATCATGTGTGGGTCATCGCTAGAAGGATTCTTTCCTTGGATCCTAATAGAACAATGAAGGAAAACCAAAAAAAAAATTCAGAATATCAACATCTATATTTAACAAATAATCTTTATATTATGTGTTTGTTTCATCCAATATTAAATAAATTAGTTATACATTTGACATGTGAGATACTCACTTAGGGATTTGAGAAACTCAATATTAAAATAAATTTTAATATATCTCCTACAATTTCATGCTTCCACTGTGCCAGGAACCATTAAGTGGTGTTAGAGGGGTCACGTTTAAATTTGTAATTATTTATTTTATTATTTATCTATACAAAATTGTGGTTGAATTTTCATTTCATATTGTTCATAATTTAATCCATTTTGAATTAATATGTTATAAACATATTAATCATGTTTGTTCAGTTTTTCATTTTATTAATGGTATAATAATAGATGAAGAATGATTGGAGATTCCATCAGGAACTGCCAAATTTTTGGCCAGTAAGATAGGGTTACAGGGCCTGTAACCAGAGTACACACTATGTACCCTAGTACGCTGCACCTGGCCATGCTAAGGGATACACAGCATGCCACACAGTTATCACATATAGTGTACACCACATGTTGACTAGCCATCATAGCACATAGTACGTTGGAGTACATAAAGTATATATGGCGTACACTATGTGTAGTTTGCATGAGTTAGTGACATAAATCATATAATCCGTGTGGTCATTATACATGGTCAACCCATGTGATACGGACATCCTAGAGTATTTATGATATACATGATGTATATGTGGTGTAAACGGTGTGTATTTCATCAATTCCAACATTTGAAATACATGTTGATCCCCCAGTCTTGTTATGTAGACACACAGAATTATAGATACACAGTGTGTAGTAGGCGGCACATGTCATGTACATCTTGCCTGAGAACAGGCTAAGTCTTTTTGTGGGTTTCACTGGCATAAATAATTGGAACCACAAAGCGTGTAGCTAGCCAGTATACACCATGTAATCAACCGAGGTATATGCTAAAGATCCAACAAGTGTCTTGGTCACACGATAAGATGACACATAGCGTTTAACTAGCCTACACACATTGTGTAGTCTAGTCGAATCAACAAACCTAAGACCAAGGAATGTGACCTAGATACACAACAACAGAGGTACAATGCATGTAACTAGATAGTCCACATTAGGTAGTCTCTTAATTATTAGAAAAAATAAATTACATTAAATTGAAAATTTCATCATTAAAACCATATTTTTTTATTATCACTTTAAGTGTTTGAAAATTCAATAATAATTTTTAAGAATATTAAAAGCTCAATTAATTTATTTTAATAAATCTTCAACTATTGGTTTTAGTATTTATTTTCCATTAATTACTTTATTAAGGTTATCTTCAAGTGGATTTGGATGCTCAATATGATAAAATGGAATTAATTAATTAATGTAACCTTGTTTATCTTAATGATAAAGAATGAATAATAAATGAATGTTAGTCATATGAATTTTCATATACATTGCATGTATGACCATTCATGACATTGACCATGACCTATGTATGTTTGGGATATTTTAATTTAATTTATTACATGGGTTTGGAATTATTTATTACTAAATTAAATATGATGGCCTATGATTCTTTCCTCCCATCATAATTATGTAGGACTTATGTGTCTATGGTTGTTTATGTAATCCCCCTTAACATATACTTTGGTTCCCCTCACCTGTTTTTGAGTTATATGTATATGTAATTAGTAGAGTTCCCCAAGGTTCATGGAGGCAGTTCATTATGAAACCTTAACGATGTCAACCCAGACTATACATAGGTGGACAGATGGAAATTTGTAACTCAGGACAAGATCTAAAATAAAAGATATTTCCCTATCGTCAGAGTTTTATTTAATGTTCGCTCATTAAATATTCCTTTTGATAATATCATGATTGGGTAATTTATTTATTTATTTCTACGAATTTTTTATTTAATGGTTGCTAGATCGCAATAACATAAATAAATAAAATAATGTGAAAATATATAATTTAAATAAATGAATTGTATATAAATGTTTTATCCAAAAATAATAATTAATTAAGTAACATCCACTTAATATTAAAAATACATGTAAATCATAAAATAAGATATAATTTATGTATGATTAATTAAAATCGATAAACCTAATATTAATTTAGACTAATCCTTCCATTACTTACCAAAAAAGTCTAGCTAGAAGTAAAATAGATTCTGACCATTTATTAAATGAAATAAAAAGTACAAAGGAAATAGGAAGGGTCAAATAAAAAGAATTTCCCGCATCTATCCAATAATGGAGTTAAAAATCATACTCAGATATGTCATTTTAATATTCATAATTATATATAGTTTCCCATTCAGATTAAGACATACCTTGATTATAGATAAGGACTTCTTCACTAGCCTTCCTTGTATTGTGTTTAACCGCAAAATTCTATTCAATAAAAAATTTGAGGAAAGTATTGAGAAAATTAAAGTTATGATTGGGCATCCATTCAATGGATCAAGTAGCTGCAAGACCATAGTTGGAAATACCACCTACTAAATTACTATATTATGGTTTTTAGGTCCAACGTCTGGATCATTAATAAAATTAATGGGGATCATTTCCACTAGAATGTCTTAGAAACTAGACATTCAGAGTTCAATGGTTAGATTTATTGAGACTTGATCAAATAGTGGTATATTTAATTAATAAAATTAATTTATTTATTATTTCTAAAATTATTTTTAATCAAGAAAAATACAAATATTTTTATCTTTAATAGTTGAATAAAATGGAATGCTCATAATCCCCATGATCCCTACCACTAAAATTGGATAATGACAGCCTCCTCACTAGAAGTAAATTCCTAGAGTGGTTTAGAAACCTTCAAGTTGTGATACTCCATGAATAGAAATCTTATATGCTAGAATCCCCAATGGTTGATCTACCTACGAAGGTGGAAAGTGATGAAGTGTTCCTTGTCTAAAAAACATTTGATCGATGTGGTCCATATCCAATGTTTTATTCCTTCATCTATGTCAAATGAACTCATGAATTCTCATGACAATGTGGAAGAATATAGCATGCTTGAGAACCTCTAAGGATTATACCAGGAGAAAGCTGGACTAGAATAGTTTGATATTTCCAAATCGCTCTTTTAGAGTAATATTTTGGAGGGTGCTCTAGATGGGCCTCATATAGTTAATCTCGTTGACTATATTGAGAAACTAGAAGTTCTATGGTTTAAACTATCAAAATAATTGGGCACTGATATCATTCTTATATCAATCTCTTAGAGATTATCTAGATTTATTGTAGTTTTTAATATGAACAACATTGATAAGTATCTCTTAGATATACTAACTATCCTTCATAAAGTAGATAAAGATATTATTCATGAAAATAATTTTATCCTTATATTGAACAAATTAAAAGGAATAGAGAATAAATACAAGTCCAAATCATCATCACGCCCTTCTAATAAGAGAAAGATCAAGGGGAAATAAAGGTAATAGGATGATGTATATTTCCTGTGTTGCAAGAAGGGCCACTAGAACAAAAAAAATTCACCCAGACAAAGGTGCAAGGGGAATCCTTAAGAGCTAACATGTAATTAAATAATATTTTTACCTAAAACACATATCTATAAATAGATAGTTATTTTTATTGTGTGTTTCATCCATAAATTAAAAATTGGGAATCATTATAGACAATATAACTCTCTCTCAACTCCTCCTTTCTCTATTCCTCAAAAGAACATGAAATGCAAGAGATATCCCTTCAATATTTAAGGATGAGTGATCAATATGAATAATGAAAAATATCCTACTCTCTATACTAGCACCCAGAGATTGATTGGTATTTATAAAAGATCAATGGAACATGTTTGGATCACCATTAAAGGGGATATATCCTTGGATCCTCACCGCTCAATGAAGGGAAATCGAATGGGTCTTTTTGGATTATCTGCATCTACATCAAGGAAATAATCCTCAGATTAGGTATTTGTTTCTTCTGAAATTAAATAAATTAATTACAAAATTAACATGCTAGATCCTCATTCAAGTTTCTTGGAAACTCAATATTAAAATAAATTTTAATATTTTTCCCACCATTGTATTCTTTCACTGTACCCAGAATCATCAACTACACTATACATTATTTTTTTACAAAATATATTTTAAATTAAGTAGTCAATCTCACAAATATATTTCATTCAATTTAATAACAAAATATTGGAATTAAAATTATTCAAAAAAACAATAGAGTATATATTTTCTATAAAAAATTTATAATATTATAAATCTATAAATAAAATAAAGATTTGAATAATAAAAATTATAATTGAAACTGAAATATTCGATATAGTCATCGTTTTTTAGTTGGGTTATATCCAAAACCAAAATTACCCCACCCATAATAAAGATAAATAAGAAAACAATGTTCTGATATATTATAAAAAACCAAAAATAAACTAACAAAACGTATTTACACATGGTGTGGTTGAAATATAATACAAAAAAAGTAATTATAGCTATCATGACCCCCCCCCCCTCTACAGGTACCTTTCCTGGGCCGGTAATGAAGAGGAGTGGCCCACAAAACCTGACTCTAATAGACCCTAGGGCCACAACTATCAATGAGGGTATAAAACACACAATGGTAGGAATTAACCTCATAATATAAGTTAAGTATATTAGATATAATGATAAACATGAATAAACACCACATCATATAAAATAAATAAATATATCATACAAGTAAAACCCGCAATGACTGAAATAAAATACATAAAAGACTCTAAAATAAAGAACTGGAAGTATTCAATATAGCAACACCAATAAAAATTAACCAATCTAACATAGTACACTCTATCACGATCACTAATTCCTCATGATCACTTGAAAAATAGTTGATATATATATGTGAGATAATAACATGTATACTCGGTTGGATCCACCTTAATAACTCTCTTAAAAATGTGAGAAACCTATACTAATTCTATAATAAGTAAATAGTGGAACCAACAAGCACATAATAGGTCAACTACCCATTCCCAACCTCACAAATACTCACTCAACAAATACCATGCACAATGTTAGAATATAATATTAAAGGAATATAAAAAATATGCCCTACAATCACTTACTCATTTTTTTTCCACTCTCACACCCCAATGTCAAGTTTCCTATGCTTCCTTCCCATATATATTTGATGTGGGTATGACCTTAACCCTACATACCCTAACCTACGCTAAGTTCCAACATATTTTGTTGGAATTAGTGAATATCAACATAATTACAAAAAATAATATTATGGTATTTTGAACATGAAGGACATCAACATTATAAACGCATCCCATCATTAATGACCCCCACTATATAACATCACCACTAGGTATCACCACTAAATGTTCCATCATCATGTATACGACATTCCACTCCAGTAGATTTTATGATCTAATTATAAAGGAAGAGCAAGGTAGAGGGGGAGCTATCTATCCACACTCTCCAACCTAGATTTTGAGGGAAAAACATGAAACCAAAACATTTGAAATTATAAAAAGACCTAGACTTAGGTGGGTGCATTTAGAAATAACAAGAAAATAAAAGAATATATAGTCACACTGAGATATTAGTCTAGGGGTACACACAAACAGCCTTAAAAAATCATTTACTCCACAACATTTTCACCATTACCCATCCACAACCATCAATCCCTCTATAACACAAGTATCCCACTACCCACACAGAACATCCAAAAAGACATTCATAATTACCATTTGATTAATTAATTTATAAAATTATTTATTCACACTAATTAACAAATATTATGGTTACTATTTCATTTCTTTCCCACATTTTTAGTATTTAAGATCTATCAATATCCATCACATAATCAGTCTCTACCCATACCCACTTTCATTTCCATCTTTTCTAGTCAAATTTTATACTATTAAAAATATACACCACATTACCACCATAGAAAACCAATAAACACACAAGACAAATATTAAAATATTTTAAGAACACAATAGAAAAATTATCACTATAAGAATCCATTTATAAATAATGCTTCCCATATCTTTTTTTAGGGGTCGTATGGACAATATATCATTTTATTCCAATTTTTACACAATTATTTTATTTCTGAAATTATTCAATTAATATTTTATGACTGGTGATACTGGAAAATTACTCACAATAAGAATCACATAGCATATTTACAAGAAATGGTTTATTCTATGAAAAAATACATCAATGTTTCCCCTATTAAATCATATTTTCATATTACATTATCTTCATTTTCATATTCATGTCATCATGGTCACCCATGATCACATCAATTAAATTAAATATTAATCAATCAACCCATTTTATTACCATATTCAATTATTAGTCAATTATGTGAGCTGATTCTAGAATTCAAACACAACAATAATCAAGCCTTTCAAGGAAACCAATTGCTATCAGATCATAGGTTCCCTTATTGAATCCTTATCATAGATTATATCAATTCTATCAAGAGTAGATGAATTCATACATTTTATGGAAAAAAAATTATGGATAGAAAAATAGGATGATTCTTTATCTTCCATCTCTTGGCCTATCAATTTTGGATGTGGCTAAAATTGGGTTTCCACCTATTGAGAAGGATGCCCCTGATGAATTTTTTTTATAAGAGAAATATCAATGTTGATGGAAAAACTAGGAATTCTATAATTAGGTATCTATAAAAAAATGTTTATATAAAGGTAATGAGTATAAAAACTTCAAATAGTATGTGGGATAAGTTGGAAATTATTTTTTAAAGTATTACTAAAGTGAATAATCAAAGATACAAATTTGGCGTAGTATGTTTGAAGACATAAAATGAGATATGATGAATACATATCCAGGGTAAATGAAATTTTTTGGAACATTGTAGGATTTGGAGAAGTTCTAAAAGATTCTAAAATAGGTAAGAAACATATGATAAACTTTCTAGACATGTTCGATTCTAAAATTTCTACTTTATAAGATAAAGATTATTTATCTCTGGATGAATTTCATAACTTTATTGTTTCTTATGAAATGAGGAAAGCTCCAATATTAAAAAAAAGATAAAAATGAAATAGATTTTGAAACCATGAGAAAAATGAAAATTCAAGATATTAAATATGTTTATCCTTATAACACTAAAGATAAAGAGGATAGTGAGTTTAATGAAAAAAATGTCTCTTATATCCAAGAATTATCGAATTGGAAGAGGAAACTATGGAGGTAAACATCCTATCAAATTTTTTGAGTGTCGTGGAATCATACACTTTGCTATGATTTTCCCTAATAATAAATTTGGATAATATCAAGATTATTCTAATGAAACCCCATGATGGAAGAAGTTGAAAAATTCTAAAGAAGAAAATCCAACAAATATAAGAAGGATTTTTCAGGAGACAAAATAATTATGATGAGTAAGAAATATGAATCGGACTCAACTGAAAAAAAATATTCAAAGGATTAATGTTCATAAAATTTCAAAATATTCATTGAAAAATTTGATAAAACACAATATTCCTCAAATAGTGAAGAAGATGCATGAGGTGAAGAATCTTATAGAGAATATCAAATCAGAATAAAACTTGTTTCATGTGTTGAGAAAAACTGTAATGTCCTAACCTATGGTCCACTTAAACTATGCCCCGATATGGTGGGTCACATAGCCTCAAACATGCCTCCCCGTATGCTAGAGGCTTCCGAACAGCAGCGTTAGTGTAAAGGTGGTACTATGGGGACACTATACCCTCTTATTAGAGTGGAACATCAAGATACAAAATTAAAATAAAACAGTGGAAGAAAATATATAATTAGACAGAATCAATAATAAACTACATAAGTGTAAATAAACATTTATAATAATTAAGCAATATAAGATAATAATACCAAAATCCACTATCGCAGTGTCAATACAAGGATGCATGGCATGATAAAATAACAAAACGTGGAGTAGGGTATTAGTAATACAATCATGCTGTAAAAAAGTAAAAAAAAAAAGTTGCTCCACGAGAATATTCTGTGTATTCTCAGTCCTCTTCTCATATTCTCCAACTATAACAAAGAATATCAATAACTTGTAGTAGGGAGATTTCCCTTATCAGAACCTATAGACAGAAAATCTTCTCAGGCACCAAAGGCAGCCCAAGTAGGGTGTGAGATAAAAATCCTGGTATGCCACCACCAAATGTGTCTACACATAATCCAAGTAGTTATCATAACTAAATAGTGTGAAAATATAAATAATTAATTAACAATGCTCAATAAATAAATACCATTCCACTCATGTTCATAAATCACACATGGATTCTCTAATTGCTTCAACTCATGGTTGAGATATGTGTTTCTGATCATATACCATATATACATAGTAATGTTATATATATATAGTATATATATATATATATATATTTCGTACACCTATATAAACCAAGTACATGAGGACATAAGTGGACATATACCTGAATATTAGTTGCTGGCTGGACCAGTACATAACTCAAACATCCATGACAAGTCTAACAATCCAATAAGTTCAAGAAATAGTGTACATTCCCTATATCCCAATAAGAGTGTGACACGTTATGCATGACACTCTGGGTGGTGAGTTAGCCTTTATGTCATCACTCGAATAGGGACACAACATGTAAAGTCTAATGCCCAACTAGTGTCAATAGTGTGAGATGTCATGATCAACACCTGATTTATGGGAGTTTGATACTGTCATGCTCAAAAAATCCCTTATCATCAAACCATATCATGTGTAAAGTCTTAATTATAATTGTAATAATTTTTCATGACGCATTTCCTCTCATGCTTTTCAATAGACATGTTCAATTATAAGCAAGAAAATATGGTCATATTAGAATCTCATAATCATGATAAAAAATAGGCATGTTCTAACCAATATTTGAAAATCATTTCATTTAATTCGTCCAATTCATTTAAAGTAAGATTATCATCATGAATAATTTATTCCATATTTACATTCCATTTGAATCACTAAGTCATGGTAATTCAGTTAATAAGACTCAAAATGTCACATAAATCAATTACCTATATGGGAAATCCCAACAATAAGTGTCCAACCACCTAAGTGGTTCCTTGGGTTCCATTAAATACTCATGTATCAAGGTAAATTTCATTTAAAAACCAAGATGGAATCTAATTAGGTGTCTTTTGAAAATGAGAATTTAACAATTTAGGGATAATTTGACTTGGCACGCCCATGTGGTGTCCATAACCAAGGGAATCACCCTCTAAACTACTAAACAAGGATGAAAACGTATATAACAAGGTGAGGTGATTAAATTGATATGAATAACTCCATTTAAAGGGTATGCTCAGCAAAATTCAACATGCGGCAGAATGGAAAATCTACAACACATAAAAACTCAAAGGTAAAATGACATGAACACCTACCTCAAGGCCTTATATGACTCCTCACTCATTATCAGCCTTAGATAAAGAGTAGGTTGGAAGATATCTAATAAATGGTCCAATTCCCTAAAAATTGGGGAAATAATATTACACCTAAATAGTGCAATGGATTTGAAATAAAACTTAGATAATAAGGGAGAGACTAGAAGACCATACCGAGACGGATCCAATGTTTCTAATGGAAGTCAATTTGGAATTTAGATGAAGAAGTTACATGGATGCCTAGGTTAGGAGGATTTTGAACTAATGGGAGAGAAAACAGGAGCCCACTACTGGAAATAAGGAAGAAGAAAAAATTGGTAAAAAGAATTACCATGGGGATAAATTGTAATTTCAACCCAAAATAAAGGGGAAAATGGTTTAGGTTCATGGTCTACAAACCATGTGAAGGTTTCTTCTATTAAGGGGGACCTTGCATGGTTAGGTGCACAGTTTATCTAATCATGCGTAAACCATGAAAATGGATCTTTCCCAAATCTCAGCAGCATATCATGGTCGTTCACCTCAGGTCACATGGTTTTATACAAAATATGCGGCCTACAGTTCTCCACTATCTATAACCGAATTGTTTCAAAGAAACCATGAGGCCTTGTCTTTTGACCATTTTTTTCATAAATCTAGACTCTGAACCATCCTAGAACTCTCATGGGACCTTCATTAGGCATTATTACATGTTTACCATGATTAAACAAAGGGATCAAATTTAAAAACAAATTATTTTTACCTTCGTGGATAGACAGGTCATTATAACCTATCCCCCTTATAGAAACTCATCCCTGAGTTGGCCTTCTTAAGGTAAAGAGGTATCATCAGTGAATAGTTTCAACCACTGAGCTCGTATATCATATTCCCATTCTTTGGTTTCATCTTATACTTAGTCAAGATTTCACCGCATCCGTATTAATTTAACTGACCTTCCTCGAAGTTTCTTCACACTCTGGTCCACAATACGAACTAGATATTCCTTGAAGGAAGAATCCACATCCAATTAAAACTCATCAAGATGAAAGAAATGTGGTAGTTCTGGATAGTATTGTATAAGCTGAGATGCATTAAATACATCATGGATTGATTGATATCTCATAGGAAGTTCCAACTTATAATCCACTGGTATGATCTATTTCATAACCACAAAGGGTCCAAAAAACCTTTGTGAGAGCTTACCCTACTTATGAATACGTCTATACGACAAAATGGGTAAGACCTGAAGAAAAACCAGTCTTCAACCTCAAAATTGAGAGGTCATTGGTATTTATTTTCATTTGAATACTCCCTGGAACGATTTATCAACATGCACAATCTAATAAAGTAGACCTGCTCTGTAGTCTCTAAAATAAGACGTGTTCCAAGCATAGTTACATCCCCTACCTCTAGCCAGTATAGAGGTGATTAGAAATTCTTACCATACAAGGATTCATAAGGATCCATCTAAATTGTATCTTGAAAGTTGTTATTATAAGATAACTCAATAAGAGGAATGTGTTTCTCTCGAGAACCTCCAAATTCTAGGACATAGTCATGGAGAATATCCTCTAGCACCTGAATTGTACACTCCAAATGTTTATCAGTCTGTGGATGATAGGTCGTTCTCAGAATCACCTGTGTTTCCAAGGTATTCTGCAACCCCTACTAGAGAAAATGACATAAAATGAATGTCACTGTCATAAATGATAGAACAAGGATCTCCATGAATATTTAAAACCGCCCTGACATACAGCCTCCCTAGCTCACCACTATGAAGGTCTCTCACATAGGTAATAAGTATGAAACCTTCATAAAATGATAAACAACAAACCACACTATATCATTTATTCAATGTGATCTTGGAAGACCAGTTACGAAATCCATTGAAACATCATCCCATTTCAACTCGGAAATGGAAAATGACTATAAAAGCTCTATCAAATTATGATTTTATATCTTCACTTGCTAACAGATAGAACACTGAGTAACGAAGCTGGAGATCTCACATTTCATACCAGGCCACCAATACTGGCATTGAAGATCTAGATAGAATTTGTTGACACCTGGGTGAACCGCCCATGCTGTGGTGTGCAATTACCACATCATCTTATATATGATGTCTTCTAGGAACCATACACACCCATGGATAATTTAGTTATCATCCCCATCCATAGTCTAACCTGAAGATGTATCATCATCTGAGACACTTTTTCTTAGGACAAGTCCTTTAGGATCAGATATCTGCTTCATTCTTACCCATTCCTAAAGAGTAGAAGTCATTTCTAAAGAAAAGAGGATAGTATATCCATGGTAATCTGGAATCTCAATGTGAATCTATAATAATAAGTCCATAATATTCCATTCTCGATTGGATTCTAGAACTTCCTGGGTCTGAGACTTTCGTCTTAGAGCATCGACCAATGCATTACCTCTTTCAGGCATGTAGGAAAGATCGAAATCAAATGAATATACGTACACAACCCACCTACATTTCATGATATTGATATCCCATTGTATAAAGATGTAATTGAGGCTTTTATGACTAGTTAATACCACAAAATTATCACTAAGTAGATATTCTCTTCAAAATCATAGATAATGAGCTATAGTATCTAGCTTGTCGTCATGTGTTAGGAAATTATACTCATAAGGACTCAACCATCGAGACACGTATGCAATGAATCCCTCATCCTGCATTATAATAGCTCCAATACCAATACATGACGTGTCATGGTATACAGTATCATTCCTTCCTAGATCTATAATAATAATTATTGGTGTTGAAGTCAAATGACCCTTCAACTCCTAAAAGTCTATTTTACAAGATTCTAACCATATGAATTTCATACCCTTGTTTATCAAGCCTTTAAGTGGTGATGCAATGTATGAGAAATCTTGGATGAAGTGTCTATAATATTAGTTAAGTCCTAAGAAAATATTAATGTAAAATAAATTATTGGTTTGTTCCCTAGAAACTACATCTCTCACTTTCTATAGGTCTACTAAAACTTCTGACTCTGAGATAATGTGACCCAGGAAGTGTGTTTTGTCGATCCCAAAGTGGCATTTACTGAGATTATCATAGAGATAATTATCTATTATTTTATTTATAATGATCATAATATGGGTTTTATGGTCGTTTCTAGAGTGTGAATATACTAAGATATCTTCAACAAATACTACCATGAATGAATCTATATATGGGTGGAAAACCTGATTCATGAGATTTATAAAGACTGTAGGTGCATTCTTGATTCCAAAGAGCATTACTAGGTACTCATATAGACCATACCTACTTCTAAAATATGTTCAAGGTATTTATGAAGTTCATAAACACACCTGATGATAGCCCAACCATAGATCTATCTTTGAAAACACATTCTCTCATCATAGTTTATCAAATAGGTCATCTATTCTAGGAAGTGGATACCGATTATTTATTTTGATCCAGTTCAATCGGTGGTAATACAAATAGAGCCTTAGGTTATCATCCAACTTCTTGGAAAAAAGGATATGTGAACCCCTCAGAGAAGTACTGGGGTGTTTGAATTCTTTTTCCTAGAGATCCTCCAATTGCATCTTGAGATCCAAAAGATCCTTAAGACACATCTTATAAGGAGTAACGGTCACTGGTGCTACTTCGGGTATAAGAATGATTGTAAAATATACCTCTCGCACTGAAGGTGGACCAGATAAGTTCCAAGAAATACATCTCTGAAAATATCCCTGGTCATCTAGGAAAAGACTAGCGATCTGAGCTTTCACATTACCCAGCCTCTGATGCTCGGGTCCTTCTAATGTCACACTGACATATCATTCTCCCTTATGCACATGACTAATTCCCTCTAGTGATGTAAATTTCTCCCTCCAATGATATCAGTCAATATGGGATCGATAGGGAACTAACTATATCATCCTGATAATCACGTCAAAGTCTTCCATGTCGAGGAATAATAGATTCCACACGAAAATATATTCACCTATATCAAGGGAATATTCCTTAAAATGATGAATGCCCTATGAGATAATACCTAACGGGGTGTCTAGAATCATAATGACATATATGTTCTTGATATTGTGGCCCAGAAATCCCATAACAATCTTATAAATAAATGAGTGAGACTTGTATGTATCAAATAAATAAGACACTAAAGTGGAGACTAATAGAATGGTACCTCTAAAAGTAGAATTTTTGGGACTATACTTCTATAGAATAGGCTGGAATGCTTGTAGCTAGCCTATACCATGGCCCTGAGTCACTACATAATGGCCCTAAGCAAACTCGCTCTCATGAAACTGAGAATTGTGAGTCTGAATTCCTCTGCCCCAACCATCACATTGGCCTAATCATCCAGTGGTATTCCATCTACATGCCTATCATAAAACTAGGGGCCCCACTCCTGCATGTGGAGTGGGTGTAGATCCCCACTATGTAGTTGATGGTGGGAATGTTCTAAAGAATCACAGATTATGCCCCATCCTACCAAAACTTTTGTATTCCACTAGATCATGCAGGCACTCCGGTTTTGTATGCCCCGAATTACCACACTGGTGACAGATCAATAAATTTTCTACATGTGGGCTATGGCCCCATGAGTATCCTTAAATCATGGATTTCACCCACTGGAATAACCTCTGATATCTTTAGGTTCCAAACCGCCTGGAATTACACCATCATCTTCCCTCAAATTTCTCTATATAATAAGGGGTTGGTTGACAATTTTAGAAATGGTCATCAACCTGAAAAAATTGACCTATGATTGAATGGTGTATATCATCCCATCCTCAAATCTTCTAGTGGTCATATGATCACCCCCATCCAGAGTAATATAGAACTATTGCGGATCATTGAAATGAGAAGATCATTCCATAACAAACATAATTTTCTATTGTAGGTTTATGAATTCTCTAGCTTTTTCATCCCTCGGAGTTTGGGGAAAGAAATAATCATAGAATACCATCTAGAAATATTCCCAGACCATATTATGATGCTAATATTCCTTGATGATTTAATCCCATCACTTCTTGGAAAAATCATAAAGAATTTATGTTGCAAGTTTTTCCCTACTCTCTAGATACATCTCAAGATGATCGAATATATAAAGGATTGACTTGATCTAATACTTTGCAGCATGAGGCCTGCCATCCCATAAAATTATGGGAGGATTCTGCTACTAAAATTCTCAAGTCAACTCTTCCATACAAGGGGAAGGCCGAACTACACCTTGAATAGTTTGAAACATATGTAAAAACCTATCTCAAAAATAAAAAACATTCCCCATATAAGGTATAGTAATAGGTTCCACATCTGGAACTCATTGGAATATTAGGGTATGCCCCCTCACGAGTATGGTCATTACCATCTTTAGGGAACACGATATGAGGATGTCATTACAGCCAGATACTAAAATTCTAAATTCATGCCTCATAATATATTTACGTAATTGAGAATATTTTAGATAGAAAATATGATATGTATAGATCCTTCCTATATAAAGGATTACGACTTTCTACCTAACCAACAAGCAAAGACTAAGTAGTATATGAGACCATAATAGGCCATTATAAAGTAAGACACACCAATCTACCCACTTCTAAGGTCGGGTTCAAGTATGATCCTATTTGTCACATGTATAGGATATCCAATTTCACTTTATAAGTCATAAACATTTTAAATTTTTGATTGACCAATTAATTAAATCACTTTAAAATGGTTGAAATAGATGGATTACCACTTCTAATCCATAAGATCCCATACTCCTTATGAACAAAAATATGGCATCAACTTAAACCACACCATAACATGTTCCATCTCATGTGACCAATGGTTCATGGTTCAATATTCCACAATTGTCTCCTTAAGGTGTCTACATTAACCTATTCAGAAGAACACTATTATGTTAAGAAGAGCACTTTAAGTATCAATTATTTTTTCCAATCCCTGCAATAAGTGTCAACACAATTCAATAAATATTCATGGAACTAATTATATGAAACATGAAAATGCACACTGAATATAGACATTACATGAAAAAATTCATGGCATATTAGTCCTAGTGTCCTAATAATGATGCATGGCCTAATTCAAATCCCTAATTTCTTTTTTTTCATGGTAAATAAATCATCATTTCAATAATACCATTATCAATAACATCACAAGACATGTGCATCATCCAATATTGAAGTCATATCAATTATAAATGGCATAATAAATAACAAAAATTTCCCATGCCAAGTAATTTGGGTTTTCCTTTACATTGGTTAGCTATGTCCAGGAATAGGGTTAATTATAAATTCCTTTAACTCCTAATATCATGTATAATACCCAAATAGTAATAAAAATGAAAATAACCCTATGATACCAGATTGTAACATCCTTTCCCATGGTCCACTTAACCCATTCCTCGAGATGATGGGTCACATGGCCTCAAGCACACATCTCAGTATGCCAACGGCTTACGACTGGCAGTGAGGGTGTAAAGGTGGTACAGTGGGGAGACTATACCCCCTTATCATAGTGGAATAGAAGATAAAAAATAAACTTACAATAGCGGAAGAAAATATATAAATAGATAGAATTAATAAATGAACTTAGCATAAATAAATATTCAGAATAATTAAGAAACAGAAGATAATAATACCAAAATCCACTATAGAAATGTCAATAAAAGGAAACATGGAATACTAAAATAGATAAAAAAAGTGGAACATGGGAAAAACGCAATCATTCTATAAAATTTTTAAAAAATAAAAAAATATTCTTCACGAGCATCTCAAGCATATACTTAGCTCTCTACTCCTATAATCCAAATATAAGTAATCATATCAACAACCAGTAGTAGGTCACTTGGCCTTATCAAAACCTTCTTATATATAATATTCTCGGGTACCAAAGGCAGCCAAAGTAGGGTGTGAGATAAAAATATTAGTAGGCCACCACCAATGGTTTCTATTCATAATCCAAGTAAGGATCATAACTAAACTGTGTGTAGACAAAAATAATTAATTAACAATGGTCAATAAATAAATAACTAGGCCACTCAGGTTTTTAAAGGACACCTAGAGGCTCTACCTACTTCGGCTCATGGATGGGATATGTGTGTCTGATCATATACCATATATAAATAGTAATATAATATAATATATATAGTATAATTATATATATATTTCATCCACCTATATGAACTATATATGTGCAGACGTAAGTATCCATATACCTATAATACTAGTTTTTGGTTGGACCAGGGTATAACTCATACATCCATGACTAGTCTAACGAGCCTATATGCTCAAGAAATAGGTTTCATGTCCTGTATTCCAATAAGAGTGTGATAAATCATTCACGACACTCAGGATGGTGAGGGAGCCTTTATATAATCACTCAAATTAGGACGTGGTGCCTAAATCTCAATGCCCAACTAGTGTCAATGGAACAATATGTCATGCTCAAGACCCGATGTAAGGGAGCATGAAATCACCATGCTCAAAAGGTCCCTTACCATCATACCACAACCTATGAAAAGGAATAATTGCAATTTTAATAATTTTTCATGAGGCATTACCTCTCATACTTTTCAATATACATTTTCAATTATAATAAAGTCAATATAGTCATATATGCATCTCATAATCATGATAAAAAATAGGTGTGGTCTAACCACCCTTTGAAACCCATTTCATTTAATTCATCCAATTCATTTAAAGTAATATTACCATCATGAATAAGTCATTCCATATTTACATTCCATTTGAATCATTAAGTCAAGGTAATTTAATTCATAAGACTCAAGGTGACAAATAAGGAAATTACCTCCATGGAAAATTCCAACTATAAGTAACCAAACACCTAAGAGGTGACTTGGGTTCTATTCAAGAGTTATGTATCAAGGGAAATTTCATTTTAAAAACCATTTCAGAATCCAATTAGGTGTTTTTAGAAAATGATCATTTAACCATTTAGGGATAATTTGACTTGGCACACCCATGGGGTGTCCATAAATGATGGAATCAACCTCTAAAATACAAAAAAATGATCAAATGGTATATAAAAAGGTGTGATGATCAAATTGATATGAATAACTCCATTTAAAGGGGACTCTAATCAAAATATGTGATTTGGAACAATGTCATAGCTAAAAGTATCAAAACTCAAAGGGAAAATGACATGACCATCTACCTCAAGGTTGTAGATAACTCCTCGCTCGATATCGAACACAGATTCGAAGTGGGTTGGAAGAGAGAAACAGTCAAATTCCCTAAAAATATGGAAATTGATATTTCACCTAAAAAGTGTAGTGTATTCCAAGTAAAACATATATAGGAAGGTAAATACTATGAGATCTTACTGAGATAGATCCAATGCCTCTAGCGAAACTCGATTTGGAATTTGGATGAAAAAGTTTCATGGATGCCTATGTGGGGAGGATTTTTGAGATCAAGTGAGAGAAAATAGAAGGGTACCACTGGAAAGAAGGAGGAAGAAGAAAAGGGTAAAAATAATTAACTAAGGGAAAAATTGTAATTTCACCCCAATATAAGGGGGTGAACGGTTTAGGTACATGGTTTGAAAACCGTACGCAAACCATGAACAGATCGCTGCTATTAAGGGGGAAACTCGCAATGTTAGGTGTATGGATTATCTAACCATGTGAAAACCATGAAAAATAGATTTTTCTTGAATCTCAGAAACACCACACATGTATGCACCTCAGGTTTCATGGTTTCAAAAAAATTGTGTGGCCTATAGGTCTCCATTTTCTTCAACCGCACAATTTCAGAGAAACCGTGTGGGCTGAGCGACACGGTTTCTCCACACCATGAGGCACAATATTTTTCTCATTTTTTCGGAACTCCAAGATTCAATATATCCCTAGATACACCTAGTACATTACTCAATCTGTATTACAAGTTTACCATGATTAAAAAAAAGTTTCAAAATGAAAAAAAAAGGATTCATACCTTCATGAAAAGATGTGTCGTTATAAAAACAGATCTATCAATAAAGAAATCAAAATGATAAAGAAAGATAATGCAAAATTTGTTACTAGTGAGAAGGATGTTTTCAAGTAAAAAGAAGAATATATTCAGGAGATATTAAGTTACAAACATAGAATTTCTGAATAGGGAAAGACGGTTGAAGATATCAATAAAAAGTTGGATTCCAAAGAAGATGAATTTTACAAGTCTCATTCAAAACTTATTAAGGAAAAAAATACCTTAAGAAAAATGAATGAAATTTTCAAAAAAGATTCATAATTAAAGACTAAGAATTATAAAGATACTAAGAGAGCTCAAATAAATAATGAGGTGAAATACTCACCCACTGAAAATAATGCTTCATCTAATTTTTATAACATTTTAGGTTTCGGAAAAACTGTTGGGAAATCTTGGGTGGAAAAAAGGATGTGAGAAACAGACTTCATCTAAAAAGTATGAAAACCTTCTCAGGAGGAAATATGGTCCATGTTTAAATATTGTTAATGAAGGAAGAAGTTATTAACCTCAACAATGCTTCTATACAGAAAGATCATATTTCAATAGAAAGTCAAGATTAAATGGTTTTTGTTGGTTCTTTGGAATATATGGAAATAGTTCTTGTAAATGTTTTCACAAAATATCTCTACCCAGAAGAATTTTTGAGTATATTATAAGAAATAGTGAAACTATAATGAGTAACTCTCCTAACATAAAGAAAGCTGAAAAAATGAATTCTCGTGATATTTGAAATTTTCCAATGAAGAATCATTTTGGCTGTCTAGAATAAGTTTTTGGAAGATATGATCAACCAGGTAATATTTCTAAAGAATTTATGACTACTCTTCCAGGAAATTTTTTTATACAATAAAATAAAAGGAAGCAAGAAAGAAGAAAGTTGAGGAAATTGATTTTCTTAGATATATTTGAAAAAAAGTAAAAATGAATAAGCCATGTATACCTGATAGGGGTTGTTCATTACACATGATAGGTGATTTTAAAATCTTTAAATATGTTGAAAATCATGATGGAGGTGTTGTTACCATTGGGAATGATAGTTCTTTAAAAATTAGAGGAATCAGAATGGCTGATATTGAAGTAGAAAAGTTAAAATCTAAAGAAGATTTATTTTTTAATAGACTAAAACATAACTTAATTAGTGTGAGTAAAAATTTAAATGATGGAAAAGAATTTATTTTCAGAAAATATTTGTGTATCATCATAAGTGTTAGAGATGTAAATGTTATTATAAAAGTAGAAAAAAATCATCAGAAATATTTTTTAGATTAGAGAACATAAAAGCTCATGTTATCTAAGTTCTGAAGATGGGAATAAGTTGTGGACCTAAATACATAGAAACCATGGGTAGAAAAGTATTAACAAACTCTATAAATTTGATGTTTCACAAAACTTTCCAGAATTTAAAATAATAGAATAATGTGTTTCTATAACTAGTCATAAATGGAATATGACTAATAAAAGTCATCATAAAGTTGAGATTCAGTCCACCAGACCTCTTGAACTTATTCATTCTGATTTATGTGGTCTGATGAGACATATATCAACAAAATTTTATTTTTACTTCATCACAGTTATTGATGATTTCACTAAAATTACCAATATCATGTTTATGAATCATGAGTCAGAGGCTATTGAAATGTTCAGATTCTTCATAAAATATTTCAAGAAAGAAATGGGGGTTATTATAAAAAATTTGAGAACATATAATGGTAGATAATTCACAATAAATACTTTTGAAACTTATCAAAGAAATAAAGGTATTAAACATTAATATATTTCTCCATTTACCCCACAACGAAATAGAGTAGCAAAGAGGAAGAATGGAAGTTTGGTAGAAATTAGAAGAATCGTATTAGAAGAATACAAACTTTCAAAATTCTACTGGATATAAGATGTTAGTATTGTTGTACATGTTCAGAATAGATGATTGTTAAGTATGGAATCCAACATGACTTCTTGTAAAATGTGGTTTAACAAAAAATATTCATTGAATTACTTTAAAATTTTTGGAATTCCATTTTTACTTAAAATAAAAAATATGAATCCAGTAAAGTTTTATGAGAAAGTTTAGGAAAGAACTTTTATGGTTTATTCACCCAATTTAAGAAGTTAAAAATGTTGGAAAAAAATGTTTACGAAATTTGGTGGACTCATATGATGTGAAAGTTATTATGAATCCAACTTTTTTAACAAACGTTTTTGGGATTGTTGAGGAACAAAAACTAAAAGTTTCCAATGAAAATGAAAGTGAGAAAAGTAATATGTATAAAGATTCAAATGAATTTTGTGATGAGGAAAGTGAAGAAGGAAGACGAAATCTAAAATTTCATACTTCACACAAACATATTGAAACCAATAATATTCTTGGGAATTAGAAGGCTCCAATTCAGACTAGAAGAAATATGATATTCAAAAATAAAACTTCACTCATCTCAAAAAATTTAACCCAGAATTAGTTTCAAAATCTATTCAACACAAATAATGGGTGAATTCAATGAATAAAGGGTCGTATAAAATTCAGAAAAATTAAATGTGGTAACTTGTTCCACATTTTAAAGTTAAAAAAGTAATCAAAACAAAACGGGTTTATAGATTCAAGTTCAATGACCATGTAGAAGTTTCAATAAACAAAGAAATGATTTTCTGAAAAGGCTATGCATAGGTGGAAGTTGTGGATTTTGATGAAACATGTTCCCTTATTATAATGTTAGAAACTATTTTAATGATTCTAGAAGTGGATGCTCACTGTAATTAAAAATTATATCATATGAATGTGAATTCATCATTTCTTAATGGTTAAATTGAAGAAGTTAAATTGAACAACCTTGTGGGTTTTTACTTGATGTGGATGAAACAAATGTTTTTAGATTGAATAAATATTTTTATAGTATAAACCAATCTCCATGTTAATGGTATTATAATCCATAAAATTGTTTGATAATATTGAATTTTTCTAAAGTAAAAGTTGATTGAAACATATATGTGAAAGTTATTGAATTCGGAACTCTAATTGTAATGGTTTCTATTGATGATTTAATTTTTTATGGGGATAGAGAAGATGTTTTTAAAACATTTTATGAAGAAATAAAAAAGGAACTTTGATATTTCAATGTTAGAAGAATTAACATTCTTCCTTGGTTTACAAGTTCTAAAAAAAATAAAAAAACATTTTCCTATCTCAAGAAAAGTATGTGGGGGAATTGTTACAAAATTTTGGCATAGAATAATCCAAATAACTTTATACTCCTATATCCGTAAGGAAAAATTTGAGTAATGATGATTTCAAAAAAATTGTGAATCAAAAAGACTTTTGGAAGCAGATTTGAATTATACTATACCTTACAACATCAAGGTTTGATATTGTTTTGGTTTTCACATTGTGTTCCAGGTATCAAAGTAATTGGAAAGGATCACATATGTTTGAAGTATATAGAATTATGATATATGTCAAAGGAATAAATTTAAATGGGTTTTTATTCAAAATAAATTGTGAGATAAAGTTTCATGGTTATACCGATACCGATTGGGATGGATATTGTAATGATATAAAATCAACCTCAAGAGGAACATTTTCCTTGGGTGACTGTTGTATAAGTTCTCATTGTAAGAAAAAAAAGTTCAGTAACATTTATTATAGGAGAATCAGAATATGTTCCATCTACTTATTCTTGTACTCAGATGTTGTGGATGAATGTTCATCTGAATGTTTTGAAAGTAAAAGTTTCTAAACAATTGTAGATACATTGTGATAACCATAGAGCAACTGATCTTTCTAAAAATCATGTCTGACATTAAAGATCAAAACACATTGATATAAATTTTCACTTTATAAAATATAAATTTTCTATAAGAGATGTTTTTCTGGAATATGTTTCAACGAAGTATCAAATTAATGGTATCTTCGTAAAGAAAATTTCAAAAGAAAGGTTTTCTAAGTTGAGACTGAAAATTCATGTCTATCCTCCTCTAATGACTTCAAAAATATCTTAAGGAATTCCCCCACTGTTATTTTTGATTATGTGGAAAAAAGTAAATAATATGTACAACTTTATCCTTCATTGGAAAGGGAAGTAATTTTCTTTATTAAAGTAATCTAAAGTTATATTTATCATAATATGGGGAGAGAAAAAGATAATTGAGTGGAAGAGATAAAATAAAGGGAGTTTATCTTAACATGTCTACAAAATTTTCTTTTCACCGAGGGATGGAATTCTTTTAAAAACATTACTTATCCAGTAGTGTGATTTTAGGACAATATTTTGAAAAATGCTTGTTTTGGTAAAAGTCAAAAAAAACAGGCTTTTTAAAAAAGTATTAGTGGTTGAAAATTGGTAAGTTAATAAATTTGTTAACAAATGTTGTCAAAAAATCTGAAGGGGAAGATTAAAGATCCTTTGTGATTTTTTTCGGTAAATATTTTTGTAATTTTTAACAACAAACGTTTTGTGAAAGTATGTTTTTTGTCTTTCAGGATGAGACCCGGTTCACGGATATGAGTTTCTATGAGAATGTAAAATTATAATGAAATTTTCAACCCAAACACAAAGGGGGAGAAAATTATTTAAAATTGTTTTTCAAATCTCGGTAATCAGACTATGTTGAACTAAAATATGAAGGTTTTTTAAAGATAAGTGTTGATAGTTTTGTAAATTTTCTGATCGGACACACCATCAGTCTCAGATCTATTGACATGAATTTCAAGATAAATCTAACATGATGTCTACTGGAAATTCAAGAGAAGCTATGAAAGAAAGTCAGAGTGGTGTAGAAACCTAGAAAGTAAGTTTCAAGGGAATCGGTACTTATAAAGTTCTTTACTTTCTAACCTTAATTCATATGGTTCCATGCTATTTTATAATTCTTAAATATCATAAGTTTTTTGTAACACTTATCATGCAATAATTGTGAAGAAAATGGGTAGAATAGATTATTACAATCCTAGTTATTTTTGGTTTGAAATAAAGGAGGTTCTGAAATTAAGGTAATTCATAATACTTTCATATAATAATCAAACAATGGTTTTTTGGTCATGGATTTCTCATGAATCATGATAAAGTCTCATGATAAAATATTTTTAATAATTGTGGTTGTTGAAGGTTTTTGAATAGTTTATATTGGTTCTAGAAACCCAAAAATAGAAGATCAGATTAAGAAGTATCAAACACAAATTTTTTCAGAAGTCTATCTATGTAAAGTTGATAAAGTTTGAAGTGTATCTGAGTGAATTCTCCATCGGATGTACATTATCAGAGTAACTATATTTTTTGACATTGATCCATCGAAAAGAGATGAGTTATCAAAGTATGAATATTCTAAAGGATTTATGCTTACTTGAGAAAAGGAAAAAATAGATTTCAGTTTTGATATCAATCCATCAGACTAGGAACATACACTAATCCATCATATGAATTTTTCACACCAATAAATATTTTGATGCAGTGGTTCAAGAAATCTGATCCGTCTAAGAAAATTTATAAAATATGTAATCGTAGTGGGATAATTAATTTCCATCATACAAAGATGAGTAATTTTCATTGTAATGAGCTAATGAGGTTCCATCATACTGAAGAAAGGTTAGGAAGTTCGGGAAGGTAGATCAAGGACAAAACTCAAGAAGATTCAAGAAGATTTGTATGTAACGTCCTAATGTTTTATCAATGTAAATTCCCTTCTTATAAATCTATCATATAATCACATGAAATCACATCACAACAAACTACTAATTGTTATGTTACCATTAAACATAATGTTGTCTCTTTTGTGATTTTAATTTCGAAAATCTGACATACACGTTTGCGATCAGTAAGTTATTTGGAGTCTAATATAACCAACTTAATTTTTGGTGAATAGTAACACAACCTTATGAATAGTAATGTTACCCTTATGAATAGTGAAATACCCTAATGAATAGTTTCCTTACATATGATTATATATAAATAAGATTCATGTGGAAGTATAATATACCTATATTTTGGAATAAGTAAATAAATGTTTTAAAACTGGTTTTTTCAGAATAAATTATTATTTTAAATATTAAATTAATCATATTTAGAAAATTATTTTTGAAAAATGGATTTCATTTTTGGATTTTTCATTTCAAAAAATGGTTAGGTTGAATTTTGAGGATTTTTCTAAAATACTTGAATTTTTATGAATAGTAAAATACAATAATTTACGATAAATGTTAAATAATGGATTTATTGAGTCATTGATGATGATATGATGATGTAATCCCAATTAGTTCTAAATAATATGAACTTATTACTATTTTTGGTCATGGTATCATCATTATTTCTGGTCTTGAGAGAAAATCATAAACTAAGGAATTAAATATTATGAAAACCCTCCTCCCCTCCACTATAAAAACCACACACAATCCCCACTTCTCTTCACTCCTCTCAAGACTTATGCCTAGACAATATTCTTCCCAAATATCTCATAAATCTCCTCCCCCACATTTGAAATCCCATATACTCTTCAAACTACCAAATCCTCTCCCCTTAAGAGGCTCTCAAGGAAGATTGAATCAATAGGTAAATTCCTCTTTTCTCTTCTTTATTTTTCCTTTCAAGTCTGTTTGTTTTCTTTTCTTACCTATCCTAATCCAAATGTTATGAAAAATCCAGGACCTTACATGTAATTTAATTTTGTCAGGATAATTTAATAAGTTATTATCATCTCTCCTTTCACCACCTTTTATTTTAAATAAATGAAAACACCGTTTGAGATGTGTTAATTTAGCACAATCAAAGATGACGGGTTATCAATTTCTATTACTATCTTAATTTATGTTCATTAAACCATTTTTATGGTTGAACCATTATATTATATGTTTATTTTATCTTATTCAATGTTATATAATCCTTATTAACTCATGATGTAAAATAATGATACAAAAAAATTTAATTGTGAGAAAAATCGCTAAAATTAATTCAAGCGTTTATCATCAATGTTTTAATTCGACATCACTACAAGTAACCAATTTAAATTTAAAAAAAAATTAATCTTATTTATGTTCAGTAATAAAATATAAACTCAATTATTTACAACCACCTTCATCATACAATTTTATCTGAACATGAATATAAGTGAATCGATCATTAAAACCAAGTAAGTAAATGGACTTGAACAATGAAATTGAACCTCATAACCAATAAAAATGGTTATAAATGAACTTAAAAAGATTATAATAAATATTATACATATAGAAATATGTTCTGGACTTATTATTTAATAAACCTAATTTGTTATTCTGGTCATTAATAACAGGTGGAGAACACCAACAAACTTAAGGTAAGGGATTCTCTTTATTTCACTTTTAGTCAAGAATATCCTCTATACAATTACATTTTATGTGTAATCCCTAATGATGGGTTATGACTTCTCAACCCACCCCTCATAATTCCCTCATGATGTGTAAGTTATGAGAAATTAATTTCTCTCTAATTAATCCTTTTTAAGTACACCTGATACCCTGCCGATAATCCCTAAGGAATTCTACCTGAATCTCCTTTATTCCTTCAGGTTGCACTATCTTTCTTTATACCCAAATGAAGTTGAATTTTCTTTTTATGTAAAAAATATAAATGTTGTTTAAATTTTCCAAACTAATGTTTCAACATCCATCCCTCATTCTCTTTTGCGTATATACATTCTTTTAAGTGATTCCTTACTTGATACTTCCCAATAAGCAAACTCGTTTTAAGGAAACTTCCCAAATTTTTACCCAATTTCAAGTTCACTATATCCTATATTTTAAGCCAAAATTATCTTTAAAATCACTTTTTTGTTATGAAAACATTCTTGGTTCACTTATGGTTTTATATAAAATATTGTTCCCTTTTCTATTTTAAAATCTCTATTGTATTTTCCTTAAAACTGCACAAAATAGTTTTAATGTAAAAATTTCTCAAATAATCCTCCAATGGCCCGAAGGACTTCATTTTTTATTGATTTTTTATAATCCACCTTTCAAGGGTTGATGTGGAACCCTTACAAGGCTCGTAGGTGTAAGTATTACGTGGCTCGTAGGCCTTAGAGGAATTCATTGCATGTAGGCTTCAAACATTACATACAACCCAGACTAACTACTTAGAACTACTCATCCACAACATCTTCATCATGAAATCAACTCTCCACCTTCACATGGCTGCTTGGCTAGGTTTTCCCATGCATGCACAGTATTTTCCAGATGGCAGGTCCCATAACCTCTCATTCTTGCAATTCGTTTAACTCTGCTATGGTGAGAGATCATTGCTCATCCTCTTTTTGGATCTTGTTCCTTGTAGGTTGTCTGGTTTGAATCTGCACTTAAGTTGTCCTGAAGGCCCTGAGGTTCCCTAAGGCCTTACTGACCCAAATGTCAGGGTGGAACAAAGGCCTTAATGTACTCGGGGACCAAATCGGTGTCCTGAAGGCCCAAATGGGGGAATAGTCCCGGCTACTACAGTGCCTGCTAGAATCCCGCTATAGTACATGTTATAGTCCTACTAAATTTCCCGCACAGTACCTGCTACAGTACCCACTATAGTAATGCTATATTATATCTACAGTAACCTGGAAATATTCCTCCACTGGTATTTGATCCTAGGTCTCCTAGATGCACATAAAGATTCCTCACCAACCAGGCTGAGGCTCATGTGAAAATTTCTCAAATACATTTCTTACATGTTGTCACTTATGTTTGACATCACTTACCATGATATATGTCTATTTTACCTTATGAACTTCCATGTATGTTCTAATTCCTTTCTTCATGGACACTTTCATAATACGCCGATTGGTTATGCTTTATGTCATGATTTTGGTACCCAATTCTTTCCTTAGGTAACCCTTATGTTTATGTAAGATTGATTATGTATGATTATTTATGTGGAAAACATATATATGAAATGTAATATGGGTGCAACCAAATAGTTCTCTAATTAATTGGGTAAAGTTGAGTCTCATGAGATGATTATGTGTGACGGTCGTGGCAGTTATCCTTGGCTAGTACTACTATGTGAAATCGTCTTGGCGGTTAGCCTTGGCTTGTGCTACTAGGGGAATGGTCTTTGAATTTAGCCTTAAGTCATACCAAATTCATGTTTTATGTTTCTAACAAATTTCTTTGTTTCCATGTTTAAATGATTCCATGTTTATATGTTATGATTCTATATGTTACATGCATTTTTATATCATCATGTCATGCCTTCTATTCCCTATGCAAATGCTTTGTTCTTAAGGTTATTCCCTTAATAGGCTTTTATCTCATCCCTTTTTTCATGTTATCCCCAGATTATCCTTTGAAGATGTATGAGCACAATGGAAGATAGGAGCTCATTATGGAGTTTAAATAAAAAAAATTATAATGTTTGATTATGTACCTAGTCTTCCAAGACACTAGACTTAACGATCCTTGGCTTTTACTCTGATGTATAATTATGCTTAAAATAATGTAATGTTATTTTTAAAATGCTAGGGTCACTATAGTTGATATCAAAGGATAGTCTAGTTATTTTTGGAGATTAGGAATAGAGCACCTTAGTGAAAACCTTAAGGATGAGATGAAGTACAAGAAAACATCCGTAAATTATGGTAAGTAAAGAGTAAATGGTTTATTAATAAAATATGTCCCTGTCTAGATACAAATAGGTAAAGGTAGATCTAGAACAAATGTACCTAGGATTAAAAACTCCAACAAGGAGTTTTGATCTTGACCCAAGGTATCCTGGTACACGAAAACGGGCCCTGTTGCACTCTTGGTTTGACACTCCTGGGGGATATGCTTTGTTAAATTGACGAGCTTAGTAAAAACCATTATTAAGGGAATAAAAAAATCCCTTAATAATATAAGATAAGAAATAGATTGAGGATAACCTATATTTAAACCTAAGGAGTCACAAGTTAGGATATACTTCTCCTCTACAAGTTTATCTTTTTGTGTTCAAATGTTTCCTTTTCATGTTCAATAACTAAGTATTTAATCCCTCTAATTGTACGTTCATTTTCATAGTTAATGTTAGTAAATAGAAGAAAATGTTCCAACAAACAATGTGATAGTCAATGTGAAGATTTCCCTAATGATATGCCTGATATGATGGGAACATTTTCTCAAAATATCCTGATAGTACTTTCTCAACTGGGTCAATTTATGAATAATAACTTGAATCATGTGGAACGCCCTCCTCCTCCAAGAAAAGAGCATGTTTCCGTAAAATCCTCCATGCGGAAAATTCCTCCCATGTTTACGGATCTTTTGATCCCCTCCTTGAGGAATAGTGGATTAACTTCATTGAAAATATATTTTCCATCCTTCAGTGCTCGGAAGAAGAGAAAGTTGTACTAGCGGTCTATCGTTTTGATGGGGAAGATGATCAGTGGTGGACAATGATCAAGAATAAAAAGTCCCAAGAGGAAATTGATTCCATGGGTTGGGAGGAATTCAAGAGGATGTTTTTAAATAAATATTTTCTTTGAACCCTCCGTATCAATATGGAAAGAGAGTTCCTCAGACTCAAGAATAAGTAAGATGATTCCATTAGGGCGTATGAAGAAAAAATTACAAGGATTGCAATGTAGGTCTCTAGATTTGGCATGACCACTGAAATCAAGGTGGATTTATTATTTAGAATGCTAAATAAATGTCTATGGAAGGTATCGGTGATCTGATATTTCAATATTTATGAGAATATTTTCTATTTTCCCTTCAAGTATTAAATGGATATTAATGACTCTCATTGGTCTCATAGGCCCGGTGACAAGAAGCCAAAAATGGAGAACAACATGGGTGGTTCAACAAACAAATCTCATGATGGAAAGAAGCCTGAATATCACACTTGTAAAATTTTTGGTACGAAGAATCTTGGGAACTATCTAAAGGGAACTAGGAATTGCTTCAAATGTGGAAAGCTGAGACATATGGCCAAGAACTACAGAAGGGATATGAAGAATCCTGCTAATGTGGAATAAGAAAGGAAGGTCCAGATCAATGCTCAGCCTCTAGTGCAATGTTACAACTGCAAGGAGCATGGGCATTATGAAAACAATTTCCCTACTCCAAGGATTGTCAGAGGCAATCAAAAACAACCTACAAGGCAACAAGGAACGTCTAATACTACCACTACTACTGACATTGATCCATAAAATGATGTGGTGATAGGTACGCTAGTTATTCATTCAAGAATAGTGAACGTACTATTTGATTATGGTTCTAAACACTCTTTAATATCTTTCATGTTTAGTATAACTATTCAAAAACCACCACAAAATTAGGAGTAAAAGTTATCTATGACAACAGCGAATGGGGAAATCCTTTCATCCATGGTTTATAACTCCTCCCCGGTTAACATTTGTGGACTGAACCTCCCATAAAATCTTTTCATACTTCCTTTAGTGGAGTTCAATGCTATCTTGGGAATGTATTTTCTATCTTTATAAAAATCCAACATCAACTTTCGATAAAGTGAGATCACTCTTCAAATCCCGAAGTATCTTATGATTCTTTACAAGTGTAAGGAGGAAGATGAATCTAATTTAGAATCATTATCTCATGTGTGGATATTAATTCCTTATGAGAAAGAATGTCTAGATCAAATTATTGGGACAAAAGAGAGAATCATGCTTGAAGACATACCTATCATGAGGGATTACACTGATGTATTCCCTGGAGGTTTTTACGGTCTTCCTCCTGATCGATAGGTTGAGTTCTTAATTGATCTTATTCTTGGATATCTAACTATATCAAATACACCTTATAGAATGGCCATCGTAGATATGGAAGAGTTGAAGAAGAAGTTACAGGAGAATTTAGAGAAGATTTTTATGCAACAGAGTGCTTCATCGTGGGGTGATCCAGTCCTCTTCTTCAAGAAGAAGGGTCAATCAATGTGCCTCTGCATTTATTACCATGAGCTCAATAAAATCACAATAAAGAACTAGTATCCCCTTCCATGGATAGATGACATGTTTGATTAGATTAGTGGGGCCAGTTATTTCTCTAAGGTGGAACTTCAGTCGGGATATCACCAATTAAAGGTGAGGAAGGAAGATATTTCCAAGACTACCTTTCAAATGAGGTATGGACACTATGAGTTCATAGTGATGCCCTTAGGACTAAATAATGATCTAGTAATTTTCATGGATTTAATGAATATATTCTTTAGAGATTACCTCGACAGATTTGTCGTAGTCTTTATTGATTATATTATGATATACTCTAAGAGCAAGGAGGAACATGAGGAGCATTTGAATATTGTCTTAAAAAATTTGCAAAGGGAGAAGTTGTATGCAAAGTATAGTAAATGTGAGTTTTGGAGGGAGGAAGTATCATTATTGGGGTATGTTATCACCAGAAAAGGGATATATGTGGACCCTTCTAAGACAAAGGAAATTGAATAGTGTCCTAGGCCAACATATGTAACAGAGATCCATAGCTTTCTGAGACTATTCGGGTATTATCGATGATTTTTGAAGAAATTTTCATGATTTTCAAACCCAATGAACAAGCTGACATGGAAGGGAGTAAAGTTTTTTTGGACTCGGGAATGTGAAGAATGTTTCAAAGAGTTGAAAAGGTGGTTTATCAGTACACCAGTACTCATACTCCCAGCAAGTGGGGAACTCTTTGTGGTGTACAACGATTCTTCAAAGAAGTAATTATGTTGTGTGCTGATTAAAAATGATAAATTGATAGCCTAAGACTCAAGGAAGATGAAAATACATGAGAAAAACTGTCCTATTCATGATATGGATTTGGAGATAGTGATCTTTACATTAAAATATGGCAGCATTATCTCTATGGGGAGAAGTGTGAGATATATACTGACCACAACAGTCTCAAATATATATTCACACAGAAAGAGATTAATATGTGCCATTGAATATGGATATAGATCATCAAGGATTATGACTACTCAATCCACTACAATCATGGTAAGGCAAATAAGGTGGAAGATTATCTAAGAAGAAGGGATAATGCATCTTTATCAATGATGATAATTGAAAAGGATCTAATATTATTATATTTTCATAGGATGGACATGGGAATCATTAAGGGATGGAAATCACCAATCCTTTCTCAAATGATTTCTCAACCAGCCCTTACGGAAAAAATATGTGGACATTCTGAAATAGTGGAAGATATGAGAAATGGTAAATCCTATGAATTCAAGATTTATGAGGAAGGAGTTGTAAGGTTTAGATCATGATTATGTGTACCATCTGATCCAGAGATAAAGAAGGAGCTTTTGAATGAAGCATATAGCTCGACCTTATCTATCCACCCAGGGAGCACAAAGATGTATCGAGATATATGATAAAACTTTTGGTGGGATAATATGAAAAGGGAGATTGATGAATATACATCAAAGTGCCTGGTATGTCAACAAGTGAAGGATAAGAGGAAAAAGTTTAAGGGGATGACGCAACCACCACCCATACTAGCATGTAAGTGGGAGAAAATTACTATGGACTTTGTCATTGGAATTCCAAGGACTTCCAGAGGAAACAATACTATATGGATCATTGTGGATCGTCTTACAAAGACATATCACTTTATTGTAATTCGAGAGGAATTTTCATTGGATCAACATGAATGGATTCACATCAAAGAAGTGGTAAGGCTTCATATATTACCACTATCTATATTATATTATTGAGTTCCGAGATTCAACTAGATGTTCTGGAAAAGTCATGAACATGATCTAAGCACTGAACTGAACTTCAGTACGGACTACCATCCTCAAACTGATGGCCAGTCTGATCGAACTATTCAGATAATAGAAGATATTTTGAGATAATTTTCTATGGAATTCAAAGGAGGATGGGACCAACATCTTCCACAAGTTTAATTCTCCTATAACAATAGTTTCCACTCGAGCATCCAAATGGAACCATATGAAGACTTTTATGGGAAAATGTGCAGAACACCGTCATGTTGGGATGAGTTCAGTGATCGTAAGCTAGCAGGACCTAAAATGGTCAATGAAATTGTGGAGAAGGTGAAAACTATTCAGAAGCATATCAAGGCATCCCAAATTCAATAAAAGAGTTATGTAAGTAATCATCAATAATACATAGAGTTCAAAGTTAGAGACATGTTATTTCTACGCATATCTCTATGGAATAAGGTCATGAGGATTGGTAAGAAAGGGTAGCAAATTTTTAGGTACATTGGCCCCTTTGAGATACATGATCATGTCCGAGCTGTGGCCTATCGACTGGAACTTACGCCTACCATGTCCAAAGTACATGATGTACTTAATGTATCCCTCTTAAGGAAGTATATACCAGACCCTTCGCATGTACTCTCTTCAGATGTGATACAGTTGGAGAATGATCTTTATTATGAAGAGAAGCCAGTGAAAATCTTGGATTGTAGGGATACAGTTATACATAACAAGACTACTCACCTGGTCAAGGTACTATAGTGGAACCATAAGTATGAAGAGGAAGCATGGGAACTAGAGGAGGCAATTAAGTAAAATTACCCACACCTGTTTATGGCTTAGAATGTAAAACAAAATTTCAAGGGAAAATTTTCATAAGGGGGAAGAACATAAGGACCCAATGTTTTATCTATGGAAATTCCTTTCTTATAAATATGTCATATAATCACATGAAATCACATTAAAATGAACTACTAAATTTAAATGACCTGTAAACATAATTTTGTCACTTCTGTGATTTGAATTTTGAAAATCTGACATACACAGTTGTGATCAGTAAGTTATTTGGAGTCTAATATGACCAACTTAATTTCTAGTGAATAGTAACATACCCTTTTGAATAGTAATCTTAACCTTATGAATAGTGACATACCCTAATGAATAGTAACCATACCAATGATATTATATAAATAAGATTAAAGTGGGAATATGATATACCTATATTTTGGAATGAGTAAATAAATGTTTTAAAACTGGTTTTTTTAGAATAAATTATGATTTTAAATATTAAATTAATCATATTTATAAAATTATTTTTGAAAAATGGATTTCATTTTTAGATTCTAAACGTATAAAAATTTTTAGGGTGAATTTTTTGGATTTTTCTAAAATACTTGAATTTTTATAAATAGTAAAATACAATAATTTACAATAAATGCTAAATAATGGATTTATTGAATCATTGATGATGATCTTATGATGTAAGCCCAATTAGTTAAAACTCACATTAATTTATTACTATTTTTTTTCATGGGATCATCAATATTTCTGGTCTTGAGAGAAAATAATAAATAAGGAATTAAATATTATGAAAACCCTCCTCCCCTACACTATAAAAACCACCCACAATCCCCTCTTCTATTCACTCCTCTCAAGCCTTGTTCCTTGACAATATTCCGCCCAAATATCTACTCAATCTCCTCCCCCACGTCCAAAAGCCCTTATCCTATTCAAAAGACCAAATCATCTCTCTTTAAGAGGCTCTCAAGGAAGATTTAATCAAGAGGTAAATACCTATTTCCTCTTCTTTCTTTTTATTTTCAAGTTCATTTGTTTTCTTTTCTTACCTCTTATCATCCAAATGTTATGACAAATCTAGTAAATTACATGTACTATAATTTTTTTATGATAATGTAATAATTTATTATCATCTCTCCTTTCCCCAAATTTTATTTTAAAGAAATGAAAACATTGTTTGAGATGTGTTAATTTAGCACAATCAAGGACTATGGGTTATCAATTTCTATTGTTATCTTCAATTATGGTCATGAAACCATTTGTATGGTTGAACCAGACTATTATATTTTTATTTTATCTTATTTAATGTTCTTAAATCCTTATACACTCATGATTTAAAATAATTATACAAAACAATTTAATTTTGATAAAATCGCTAAAATTAATTCAAGTGTTTATCATCATTGTTTTAATTTGACTTCACTCCAAGTAACCAAATTAAATTTACAACCATTTCATATCATTCATGTTAAATAATAAAATATAACTTCAATTCTTTACAACAACCTTCATCATAAATGTTTATCCAAACATGAATATAAGTGAACTGATCATTAAAATCAAGTAAGCAAACAGACCTGAACAATGAAATTAAACCTCACAACCAATAAAAATGGTTAAAATGAACTTAAAAATATTATACTAAATATTCTACATTTATAAAGATGTTTTGGACTTATTATTTGATGAACCTAATTTTTTTCAGTTCATTAATAACAAGTGGATAACACCAACGGACTTAAGGTAAGGGATCCTCTCTATTTCACTTTTATTCAAGAATGTCCTCTATGATTGTAACAGCCCAAGATTTTATAAAGAAATATTCTTTTTAATTTTATTAATGTCTTGTGTTGTACGCTACACCAAAAGGAGCTTGCACAACACGCATCCTTGTCTTGCCTTGCATTACACGCAATCGCGACCTTCCTCGATAGAGTGTGTAATACGCAATACCGAGTTTCACTAAATAACGATGTGCTATTAAAATATTATTAAAACTAGCCGTTATGAATAGTAATAACCACTTTTTAAAATTCTGTAAATCTTATTTTTCAAAATGAACTTCATTCTTGGATTCGGAGTATCGAATTTAGCCTAAGGTGAAATTTTGGTACTTTTCGGATAACTTTCATATTCTGATGAATAGTGAAAAATTACTAAATTATAATTAAAAACAACTTTTTTAATCGAAATAATTAATAGTGATAAATTATTAATTTGAGTGGTTTTAAAGTATATTTAGAATATTTTTTTACAATTTAATACAATGTTGGTCATTGGATGTAATTTCACATTTAAACCAGACATAATCAAGTGTCAATCTTTTGATATATATTGTTTCCTAAAAACACGCTATTTATTTTAACAGCGGGATTTAATTATAAAATTAATTAATGCAACTTATATGTTATTAATTTGGTAAAATAGATTTCATTTTTGAATTCGGAATATGAAATATAGCTTAGGATGAAATTTTGGCATTGTTCTGAAAAACATCAATTTTTGATGAATAGTGAAACTACTAAGTGGTAGTTAAAAAAAATGAATTTTTCATAAAACTTAATTTTGCCGCTTCTGTGAATGGAATTTCGAAAATCCGAGAGACACGGTTAATATCAAGGACTAAAATGTGGTTCAATGAGATGAAAATAATTTTTTGGTGAATAGTAACTTTTTACTTTTTTACCGCGGTTAATAGTAAATAGGGTAACTAAGGGTAAATATGATATTACTATTACCCTAACACATGTCCTAATTCTATTGGACAAGTGTAATTCGACCAAAAACAAACTTAGGAATAAAATATGACCATTTAGGCCCACTTGGATTAGATTAGGACATTTATTAATAATTTATTTAAAGAAAGGTTAAAATAGTTAAAATCAAAGTTTAATAAGTAAATCATTTTTAATATGGGGTTATACATAAGATAAATTCGATTGTAAATATTCATTAGAAATCTAAAAAGATTTCCTACATGATGGTATTTTATTTGTAATTTTTAGACATAAAATAATTTAATTTATTTATGACACAACCATGATGCAGTAATTAGCTTATTAATGAAATATTGACATAATTGATGTTATAAACACCAGAATAAATGTAATTTGAGATTTTTTATGAATTACACTAATTTTCTAGGTTACTATGATATATTAATGTTGATTTAATCAACTTGGTTCGAACATTTAATTCTGTTATGACTTTTACAAAAATCATATATCAAATAGTGTCAAAATTGACACAAAATAGTTTTTAAATCAAATATTATATTATTAATTGTTATTGTATTCCTAAAAATCTAAGGTTCGGCCAAATGACTTAGATAAGGATATATATATTAATAATAAACAATTTGGGGTTCGTTTGGCATGTTATAGTAAGTTTATTAACCATATAGTGAAAGAAAACAAAAAGACATGGTAAAAGTTAAATTATTTAACTTAGAGTTAAATTTAATTGATAAGGTTAAAATAATATCCTAAACTTGTCTAAATTCTATTGGTTGATAGGATTTTGACCCATCCCCACTTTATCTTCGAAATAAGACCCTTTGGAACCATTATAAACCGATTTTGACTTTAATATAAAATAATATTTTGAGATATTCCTAAGGTGCCCCTCTCCTCCCCTATAAAAGGACACCTCCTCCCCCTCCTCCTCACACCAATTTGAGCACTCAAGCTCGGCCAAACCCTGCCAAAATCTCTTCTCCACTTCCCTAGCAACATCCTAGAGGTTCTGGTCTTCCTCAAAGACCAATTCTAGTGCCCTAAGAGGAGGTCTCAAAGAGGCACTTCAAAGAAGAGGTAATTACCGTTACAAATTCTTTCATCTTTATTTCTTCTTCCACTTCTTCTTATTAGGTTGTTTCATTATGAAGTAATAACATCAGTATAACTCATATACTGATATGTTATTATAAGTATGAAACAAACTTATTTCACCATCTATCCATCCTACGGAAAAAGAAATCACCGCGCGTGCGTACGTACGGAATACCGTCTCCACGCCGTGGTGTAATCTATTTTCCACCACCACCTTACATGGATGGGTATAATGGTGTAAAGAATAACTATACATAGTTATTACAACATCATATTGATTCTGATATATTGTATAATCCACTCCAATTCAATTCAATATTTATAGAAATGATATCATCGCTCGTGCGTACGTACGGACTACCGTCTCCACGACGCGATGAGATTCATTCTCCATGTTAACCATTTAAGAATGATTATAATGTATATATAAGAAATAATAATGAAATATATGACATTATAAATCTACTGGATTTATGTATATATATACATATGTATGTCATCTACTTACTTCCATTTCAAGACAATAAGGAAAGAAAAACAGCGTTCATGCGTACGTACGGACTACCGTCTCCATGAACGGTGTTTTTCATTTTATTTATCTATCTATTATATATATATATATACTGAATATATATGATATATAAATCATATTTTATATTCTGGAAGTAAGTAAATCATGATATAAGTAATAATGATGTCAAGAACAACAAGTCAAAACACCTACGATAAATGAAACAATTTTACCCAAAACGCTTCTTTAACATTGAATTTACAAAAGAATGGGTAATATAATGTCATAAGTGAACCATATATGATATCATAACAATGAATATGATTCTGTAATAAGTCAATGACATTATTTAAATCATTATACAGGAGGTTCGGACACATACGAAGCAAATTGGACCTAAGGTAAGGGAAATATCACAATCTCATTTTTATCCGAGATTGTTTATTCGTAAGTATTTACTGGGGTGTATTTTATCATCCACATCCATGTTCCTTCAATATGTAATATTGTTTCCATCCACTTACAATAGTTTAAATCCAATTTTACTCTTCGGTGAGTTTTTAGTAAAGAATATGAAAGGAATCTTTTGTCGCTTTTTCATACGAGGTACTTTTTGACTTTTCCGACAAAAGTACGAAGAATGTTTTTTTTAACTTAAACGGCATGAACGGATTTTTATGGTTTTATAAAGCCTTATTTTCATGAAGATTCCTCCAAAATATTTCATGACTATTTTTAATAAAATCTCTTTCTTTTAAAATTGCATGATGTTTTGTGAAAAGAAATTGATTTTGAAGAAGAAAGGATATTTTCCTCAAGAATTCATTTCAAGTGTTTTATCAAAATTATTTTCCATCTAAGATAATAAAGGGTTCTGTTTCTATCCATATTTTTACATTGATTTGACTATGTTGTGATGGAATTATGTTTATGAATTCCTTTATCTTATATGAATGGTTTTATGATGTCATGTTGTTTTAAGAATCCCATTTTTATTACATGGGTTATGAAATGATGTATGATTTATGATTTTGTGGCACACATAAGAATGGTATCATTATGAGATGGGTGGGACCTATATCTCCCTCCAATGCATTGGGTAAAGATTTTATATCTCATGAGATAGACATGGCTGAAATGGTAGGTTATACCGGTTCAGTGAAACAGGACTGAAACGAGGGTTACTCGATTCAGAAAGGGACTTTGTCCACTAAGATAGTCTTGGCAATGAGTCTTGACTAACAAGAAATGATTTTCTATGATTATGTGTGTATGCCACAAAGTTTCATGTTTTAAGTTATGATTATTGGGATTACATTTCACTTCTATGATATATCCCATGTTATGATATTATGAGCTCTTTTGCAGGTTAAGATTTCCAAAAGCTATGTATATGATGTGATTGATTTTTCTTTTGTTTACCCTTACTGAGCATTTGAGCTCACCCTTTTATGTTTTCTTTTCCCCAGGATATAAAGAAAGGTTTTAGGTAGAAAAAAAAGGGATGACCTTTATGGGAGATATTGAAGAACTTTCACCACGATTAGAAGATTTTATTCCGAGTTTCCAAAGACACTAAACTATTACGATCCTTGTGTGTGTGTTTTGGTTATGTACTAAGTATTCCGCAAAAGTAATGTAAAGTCTATGTACGTCAGGCTTCGGGTCTCTACAGTTGGTATCAGAGGAAAGGTTTAGTCAACCTTTGAAAACTAGGATGCGAAAACGTTAGTGAGATCCCTAGAGATATTTCTAAGGTATGTCTAGGGATGTCTCTAAGGTTAAGTATACGTATAGGTTATAGTCCTAGAATTGCGCTAACGATCTTCGAATTTAACCTAAGATGTTAGATATTGAGGGTACTACCCCTTTATTATGTTGTTTTCCCTAGCATGATTTTTGCCTCTCATACTATTCTTTTGGGGTTTTAGACGATGGCTGGAACCCGAAGGAACCGTGTTAATGCGGAATGTGATGGGCAATGCAATGATTGTCCCCCTGAGCAACCAAACGATATGGGAGCCGGAATGCAAAATCTTGTAGCCATGCTCACACAACTTTCTCAAGCTATGAATCATGCAGGACTTCCAAACGAGCAAAGGAAGGAGCAACATTCTGTTGAATCCTTCATGAGGCAGCGTCCACCTTCTTTCAGTGGGTCTACTGATCCATTAGTTGCTGAACAATGGATTAGTACTAATGAAAAGATATTTTCAGTTCTTCAATGTTCTGAACATGATAAAGTCATCCTAGCAGTGTATCGTTTGGAAGGAGATGCTGATCAATGGTGGAATCTTATTAAGAATACGAGGCAAAGGGATGAAATTGAGTCTATGGAATGGGACGAGTTCAAGAACTTATTTTTCAATAAGTACTTCCCTCGTATTCTCCGAACAAAGATGGAGAAAGATTTTCTTGAACTGAAGCAAAGGGATGATGAATCTTTTGGTACCTATGAAGCAAATTTTACAAGACTTGCAAGGTACGCTTATGGTATTATCATCCAACCTGAAAGTAAAGTTGATCGATTTTTCAGTGGCTTAAAACCAAGTCTTCGAAGGGCATTAGCTATAAGAGACTTCAGTAGCTATGAAGAAATTGTGCGTTGTGCTATCAAGGTAGAAATGGAAGTTGGTGTTACATATCCATCTCATGGGTTTGACAAGAAACGAAAGATGGAGTTCAAGGAGAAAACTCAGAATAATGGTGAAAAGAAGATGAATATTTCCTTATGCACAAAGTGTGGAAAGAAGCATGGTGGAGATTGTCTTAAAGGGACTAGAAAATGTTTTAAGTGTGGAAAAGAAGGTCATCGAGCAGCTGAGTGTCGAAGTAATGGAAAATGGGATTCTAATGAAGTGAATAAAGCAAACACTGCAGAGAACGTACAACCAACACTTCAATGCTTCAAGTGCAAGGAAATGGGGCATTATGCTAATAAATGCCCTAATCCAAGGGTTAGTGATGATCGACATGAGAAACCGCTTAAGGCAAAGGACAAAGGGAAGTCACATGCGATCACTATTGGCAATGTTGAATATGACAACGATGTGGTAGAATGATTAAGTGTTTATGTAATGGGATTACAAAATAATGTTGTATCTTGGAATATTGGAATATTTATGTATTGGTCTAATGTGGTATTCAAAGTGATTGAGATATTATGCGCATAATGAAGGGAAAACGAGAAAATGAAATGTTTAACAGTATTCATGAGCTCATGATTGATATAAGGACTAAGTGATATCATGGTTTGAGTATAAATAATTTTGAGGATTTTGGTATGTGTAAAGTGTTAACTTTTAACTGCATTCAAGTTTTCACTAAGGTTCAATGGGTATTCAAGAGTATACATGATTAAGGACTTTGAATGTTTGGAATGTGACCAACAAAACATATCTTATGATATATGGGGATCAACGATGATATTAAATCTCTGGTAATTGTTTTCACTATGTTATGAGAGTGGACTGCAGTATTATGGATAAGCCTAAAGATTGGAATGGATTGTGTTGGACGTAAGTTAGTATTGTTTAAGGATAGAAATTTTTTTTTGGGATGTTATAGTAATATAGTTTTGGAAAAAGGACAACCTGCAGGACGGGCGACAGCCCATCGCTTCGGACAAGGCTGTGGGAATCGAACCCACAACCGAAGTGCGACTGGCCTTTATCGCCTACCACTGGCCTACAGGAAGTCCCTGTTTAGTAGAAACTAGTTTTTTTATATTAATCTATATGACATATGATGTATAAGTCCATTTTAGGAACCATATATGATTAATCTCACTATAGATCGACTTATGTATATAATCTTTTTGCTAACCTTTTGTTTGAGACAGATGGAATGACCCGTCATTCTATCACAAGATCTGCTAACACTTCACGAATAACAAATTCAACTTCATTTATTTAAGAGATGAAGTGGAAATTGTTCAAAGCACGAACAACAGTGAGATTGTACCAAAATAAAGTAAGTATTTATTCTAATTCAAATTTTCAACTTTAGGGGAAATGATCTTGAAAACCAAAAATGTTGTCCTAGTGATCTTATACCTGATGAATCAGATGGTACCTTATATCATCACAAATCTATGGATTTGTGATTACTGGCTTTTCCATAGCCATGTTCTCTACCACTCTCCATCAGAACATGATGGTTAGATTTCTCTTCCATATCCATATTTTCACCTATGTGGAAACCCAATGATTAGTTTATTTGGGTAACCGTTACGTTTCATACTTTTGTTTTTAAAGATTGGTTTTGATATTCCTTTTTATGATGTGGGTTTCTATTAAAGAAACTTTCGAATAGTAAACCATTTATAACCCCGACGAATTTCGAGGGCGAAATTCATTTTAAGGGGCGTAGAATGTAACAGCCCAAGATTTTATAAAGAAATATTCTTTTTAATTTTATTAATGTCTTGTGTTGTACGCTACACCAAAAGGAGCTTGCACAACACGCATCCTTGTCTTGCCTTGCATTACACGCAATCGCGACCTTCCTCGATAGAGTGTGTAATACGCAATACCGAGTTTCACTAAATAACGATGTGCTATTAAAATATTATTAAAACTAGCCGTTATGAATAGTAATAACCACTTTTTAAAATTCTGTAAATCTTATTTTTCAAAATGAACTTCATTCTTGGATTCGGAGTATCGAATTTAGCCTAAGGTGAAATTTTGGTACTTTTCGGATAACTTTCATATTCTGATGAATAGTGAAAAATTACTAAATTATAATTAAAAACAACTTTTTTAATCGAAATAATTAATAGTGATAAATTATTAATTTGAGTGGTTTTAAAGTATATTTAGAATATATTTTTACAATTTAATACAATGTTGGTCATTGGATGTAATTTCACATTTAAACCAGACATAATCAAGTGTCAATCTTTTGATATATATTGTTTCCTAAAAACACGCTATTTATTTTAACAGCGGGATTTAATTATAAAATTAATTAATGCAACTTATATGTTATGAATTTGGTAAAATAGATTTCATTTTTGAATTCGTAATATGAAATATAGCTTAGGATGAAATTTTGGCATTGTTCTGAAAAACATCAATTTTTGATGAATAGTGAAACTACTAAGTGGTAGTTAAAAAAATGAATTTTTCAGAAAACTTAATTTTGCCGCTTCTGTGAATGGAATTTCGAAAATCCGAGAGACACGGTTAATATCAAGGACTAAAATGTGGTTCAATGAGATGAAAATAATTTTTTGGTGAATAGTAACTTTTTACTTTTTTACCGCGGTTAATAGTAAATAGGGTAACTAAGGGTAAATATGATATTACTATTACCCTAACACATGTCCTAATTCTATTGGACAAGTGTAATTCGACCAAAAACAAACTTAGGAATAAAATATGACCATTTAGGCCCACTTGGATTAGATTAGGACATTTATTAATAATTTATTTAAAGAAAGGTTAAAATAGTTAAAATCAAAGTTTAATAAGTAAATCATTTTTAATATGGGGTTATACATAAGATAAATTCGATTGTAAATATTCATTAGAAAGATAACAAGATTTCCTACATGATGGTATTTTATTTGTAATTTTTAGACATAAACTAATTTAATTTATTTATGACACAACGATGATGCAGTAATTAGCTTATTAATGAAATATTGACATAATTGATGTTATAAACACCAAAATAAATGTAATTTGAGATTTTTTATGAATTACACTAATTTTCTAGGTTACTATGATATATTAATGTTGATTTAATCAACTTGGTTCGAACATTTAATTCTGTTATGACTTTTAAAAAAATCATATATCAAATAGTGTCAAAATTGACACAAAATAGTTTTTAAATCAAATATTATATTATTAATTGTTATTGTATTCCTAAAAATCTAAGGTTCGGCCAAATGACTTAGATAAGGATATATATATTAATAATAAACAATTTGGGGTTCTTTTGGCATGTTATAGTAAGTTTATTAACCATATAGTGAAAGAAAACAAAAAGACATGGTAAAAGTTAAATTATTTAACTTAGAGTTAAATTTAATTGATAAGGTTAAAATAATATCCTAAACTTGTCTAAATTCTATTGGTTGATAGTATTTCGACCCATACCCACTTTAGCTTCGAAATAAGACCCTTTGGAACCATTATAAACCGATTTTGACTTTAATATAAAATAATATTTTGAGATATTCCTAAGGTGCCCCTCTCCTCCCCTATAAAAGGACACCTCCTCCCCCTCCTCCTCACACCAATTTGAGCACTCAAGCTCGGCCAAACCCTGCCAAAATCTCTTCTCCACTTCCCTAGCAACATCCTAGAGGTTCTGGTCTTCCTCAAAGACCAATTCTAGTGCCCTAAGAGGAGGTCTCAAAGAGGCACTTCAAAGAAGAGGTAATTACCGTTACAAATTCTTTCATCTTTATTTCTTCTTCCACTTCTTCTTCTTAGGTTGTTTCATTATGAAGTAATAACATCAGTATAACTCATATACTGATATGTTATTATAAGTATGAAACAAACCTATTTCACCATCTATCCATCCTACGGAAAAAGAAATCACCGCGCGTGCGTACGTACGGAATACCGTCTCCACGCCGTGGTGTAATCTATTTTCCACCACCACCTTACATGGATGGGTATAATGGTGTAAAGAATAACTATACATAGTTATTACAACATCATATTGATTCTGATATATTGTATAATCCACTCCAATTCAATTCAATATTTATAGAAATGATATCATCGCTCGTGCGTACGTACGGACTACCGTCTCCACGACGCGATGAGATTCATTCTCCATGTTAACCATTTAAGAATGATTATAATGTATATATAAGAAATAATAATGAAATATATGACATTATAAATCTACTGGATTTATGTATATATATACATATGTATGTCATCTACTTACTTCCATTTCAAGACAATAAGGAAAGAAAAACAGCGTTCATGCGTACGTACGGACTACCGTCTCCATGAACGGTGTTTTTCATTTTATTTATCTATCTATTATATATATATATATATACTGAATATATATGATATATAAATCATATTTTATATTCTGTAAGTAAGTAAATCATGATATAAGTAATAATGATGTCAAGAACAACAAGTCAAAACACCTACGATAAATGAAACGATTTTACCCAAAACGCTTCTTTAACATTGAATTTACAAAAGAATGGGTAATATAATGTCATAAGTGAACCATATATGATATCATAACAATGAATATGATTCTGTAATAAGTCAATGACATTATTTAAATCATTATACAGGAGGTTCGGACACATACGAAGCAAATTGGACCTAAGGTAAGGGAAATATCACAATCTCATTTTTATCCGAGATTGTTTATTCGTAAGTATTTACTGGGGTGTATTTTATCATCCACATCCATGTTCCTTCAATATGTAATATTGTTTCCATCCACTTACAATAGTTTAAATCCAATTTTACTCTTCGGTGAGTTTTTAGTAAAGAATATGAAAGGAATCTTTTGTCGCTTTTTCATACGAGGTACTTTTTGACTTTTCCGACAAAAGTACGAAGAATGTTTTTTTTAACTTAAACGGCATGAACGGATTTTTATGGTTTTATAAAGCCTTATTTTCATGAAGATTCCTCCAAAAGATTTCATGACTATTTTTAATAAAATCTCTTTCTTTTAAAATTGCATGATGTTTTGTGAAAAGAAATTGATTTTGAAGAAGAAAGGATATTTTCCTCAAGAATTCATTTCAAGTGTTTTATCAAAATTATTTTCCATCTAAGATAATAAAGGGTTCTGTTTCTATCCATATTTTTACATTGATTTGACTATGTTGTGATGGAATTATGTTTATGAATTCCTTTATCTTATATGAATGGTTTTATGATGTCATGTTGTTTTAAGAATCCCATTTTTATTACATGGGTTATGAAATGATGTATGATTTATGATTTTGTGGCACACATAAGAATGGTATCATTATGAGATGGGTGGGACCTATATCTCCCTCCAATGCATTGGGTAAAGATTTTATATCTCATGAGATAGACATGGCTGAAATGGTAGGTTATACAGGTTCAGTGAAACAGGACTGAAACGAGGGTTACTCGATTCAGAAAGGGACTTTGTCCACTAAGATAGTCTTGGAAATGAGTCTTGACTAACAAGAAATGATTTTCTATGATTATGTGTGTATGCCACAAAGTTTCATGTTTTAAGTTATGATTATTGGGATTACATTTCACTTCTATGATATATCCCATGTTATGATATTATGAGCTCTTTTGCAGGTTAAGATTTCCAAAAGCTATGTATATGATGTGATTGATTTTTCTTTTGTTTACCCTTACTGAGCATTTGAGCTCACCCTTTTATGTTTTCTTTTCCCCAGGATATAAAGAAAGGTTTTAGGTAGAAAAAAAAGGGATGACCTTTATGGGAGATATTGAAGAACTTTCACCACGATTAGAAGATTTTATTCCGAGTTTCCAAAGACACTAAACTATTACGATCCTTGTGTGTGTGTTTTGGTTATGTACTAAGTATTCCGCAAAAGTAATGTAAAGTCTATGTACGTCAGGCTTCGGGTCTCTACAATGATATTCCATTTTATGTGTAATCTCTAATGATGGGGTATGATTTTTCACCTCACCCATACTTACCTAATTATGTATAGGTGATTAGAAACCCCTTTATCTCTCATGAATCCCTCTTAAGTACACTTGATACCATGCCAATATTTCATAAGAAATTCTACCTGAATCTCCTTTATTCCTTCGGGTTGCTCTATCTTTATTTATACCCAAATAAAGTTGTCTATTATTTTTTATTTAAAACTTCTAGATTCTTTTTAAATTCTCAAAACTAATGTTTCAATATCCATCTCTCATTCTCTTTTGGGGATATACATGTTTTTAAGTTATTCCCTCCTCGATACTTCCCAATAAGCAAACTCGTTTTAAGGGAACTTCCCAAATTTTTACCTAATTTAAAGTGAATTCTATCCTCTATTTTAAGACACCATTGTATTTATAAAATCATTATTTTTATTATTAAACCCTTATTGGGTCAATTATGGTTTTATATAAAAGATTGTTCCATTTTCTATTTCAAAAAATCTATAGTATTTTCCTTAAAATCGCACAAAAATGTTTTAATGATAAAATTTCTCAAATAAATTTATTACATGTTGTCACTTATGTTTGGCATAACTTACCATGATATATGTCTATTTTACCTTATAAACATTAATGTATGTTCTAATTCCTTTCTTCATGGACACTTTCATAATACGCCCATTGGTTATGCTTTATGTTATGATTGTGGTACCCGATTCTTTCCATGGGTAACCCTTATGTTTATATAAGATTTATTATGTATGATTCTTTATGTAGAAACAGTATTCATGAAATTTAAGATGGGTGGAACTAGATAGAGCCCTAATTAATTGGGTAAAGTTGAGTCTCATGAGTTTATTATGTGCAACGGTCCTGGCAGTTAGCCTTAGCTTGTGCTACAATGTGCAACGGTCTTGGAGGTTAGCCTTGGCTTGTTCTACTATGGGAAACAGTCTTTGTGGTTATCCTTGACTTGTACCAAATTCATTTTATATTTTTCTGACACCTTTCTATGCTTCCATGTTTAAATGATCCCATGTTTATATTTTATGATTCCATATGTTATATTCCTTTGTATATCATCATGTCAGGACTCCTATCCTGTGTGATAATGCTTTTTTCTTATGGTTATTACCTTATTGGGATTTTAGCTCATCCCTTTCATTATGTTATCCCCAGGTTATCCTATGTAGTTATATGATCACAATGGAAGATAGGAGTTCATTATGGAGTTTAAATAAAAAGTTTTTTTATAATGTTTGATTATGTACATAGTATTCCAACGCACTAGACTTAACAATCCTTGGCTTGTACTCTGATTTATAATTATGATTAAAATAATGTAATGTTATATGTAAAATTCTAGGGTCGATATACTATAAATAGTTGAAGTGGCCAAACATAAAATTCAAATATGTGTATATCTTAGAGTTTTTGAATTTGAGTAAGTGGGAAAAAAAAATTAGTTTCTCACCATTTCCATTATAGGGTGACAATAAATAGAATCATAGTATATCTGTACTTTGAAACTTTTCACTTGAGAGGAAAAGTCAGAGTGCTATAGAATTCATGAAAAAGTTGGCTTTCTAGACTGAGACCTCATTAGAAGGTTGTACATATATTAGTTTTGTTTATCGAACTGAGGAAGATCAAACTGATAATTTGATCAGAGTTTGAGTAATTTAGATTGATAATGGGTTCATCTTACTAATTTCATTGGAATATATTCATCGTAATGAGTCCATCGGACCCAGCCTCATCGGAGTAAGAGAATCTGACCCAGCCTCATTAGACTATGGATTCTTGACAGACCCTTTGTGGATCAGTTTGAAAAAATTATTTTTTTTTCTCAATTAATTGTAAGAAAACATTATAAATTAGAGGGATTTAGTATAATAATTTCTATAAGGAGATGTAAAGTGTTTAACAGGATTTGGAACAATTTGTATTCACTTCTTCATAATAGTGAATTTCTATATACCCACAGGAGTGTCTATTGTAAGGTTGTAGGTTCTCACAATAAGGTCAAACCTTATATATCTCATGAGATTTACTTGATTTCCTAATTTTTCATGAATGAGTATTTTCTAAAATATGATAGGGATATAAACTATAACAGGTTTTCTAAGTAGTTTTTAAAAGTATTGAAACTTTTAAAAGTGAAAAACCAATTCAATCCCACCTTCTTAGTTGTTATTTGATTCTTGTGAACTTTAGGTCTCCTTGAAATGTTGCTCTACCCACTAAAAACAAGTTGAAATAAATTCTTGGATAGATCCCCCTTTCACCAAAATTCCTAAATGTTGGCTGATGTACACCCAGATAAATATCTCCCATTAATCTTTAATGAATAAGTGTCAGAACGATTCCATTTTTTGAAACTCGCAAGATAGAAAACGCATGGACATGTAAATTTCATTCCTATGAATGTTATCATCAATGGGGATGTCCTTGTTCATCAAACTCTAGATAAGTAAGTTCATCTTCATTGGGATTTACTTACAACAAATATTTCTTTCCTACTCATCAAACTCTTGATCTATACTGATCAACAAACAAAAATTTCAATTGCTGAAGAGACATATAGCTAAATCCAAAAAATTACACCTATGAAGTTCACCCAATAGTTGAATCCGTTCATACAGAACCTTATATTCCTCATCAAAGGTGACATTAATAATCTCAGGATGCATAATTTCATGTTTAAAGGATATTTCAGAAACTGGGAAGCCAAGAAAGAAGGGGGCATGTCCAACATAGTTATCCTTCCAGTATCTGATGTCTCCCACCAAATAACTTGTCTCACATTGTCTTTAAAAATAGAAAAATATTTAATCAAAAAAATACAACATTCCATAGTTCCTTCTTGTTTGACTCACCCAATATCCCTAATCTTCCCCATATCTGTCATTCATAAATCTCACCCATTAGGAATTCACTTCTTTGATATCCCAAGACAATTTTTCCTACATGTCCTGCATGGATCATACCACACTTCTCAAGTTAATACCTCCCCTTGTGACTGGCTTCACCATAATCTACCAATAATCCCAATGGAATTTCAAATCCTTCTTGTTATCCCAAATGAAAGTGATCATAATTTTTTCAGGTTCAGAAATGGTACCTTTCAGATCCTTGATGACTAATAAATCAAGCCTCAACATGGATGTAAGTATGATGTTAACCAAATTAATCCTTCTCTAAAAAGAGAGGAGCTTATTTTTTCAATTACAAATATGGGATGTGTTCTGGTTGTGATGTTTTCAAAAAACACCTTCTTGGTTTTTCTATCAAATATGGGTGCTCCAAGATACTCCATCAGAAAATTTGTCCTTTGAATACCCATATTATCCTAAAATGATTTTACCACATTAGGTTGAGCAGGATTTTGGGATGTAGACACTACTCTTCCACTATCACAGATCATTCTTTAGTCGGTGTTTGGTTTTATTAGTTTTAAAAATAAAGCATTGGTAAAAGGATAACCTTTATCAGTGCTAGCTAAAAGTGCTGATAAAGGTTGGTTTTATCAGAACTATAAAAATGATGAAAAAAGTGTACCCTTTATGAGGGCTTTATTTAGTGCTGATAAAGGTTTATCTTTATAAGCCCTTTTCTGAGCACTAATAAAAACTTTTAATAAAAAAATATTAATAATATATATATAATTATCATATTTATATTCAAAAATTAATGTTAATTAATTTCCATTAATTAAAAAATTCAGGTATATAATTAATATATATATATATATATGATATATTAATATATATTTTTTAATAATTCAAACAATTTTATAAATATATATGATGTATTTTTAATATGTGATATTTGAACTTATATATTTATATCAATGTTTATGTGCATATATGTGTATGCATTATGTTTTGTGTGTGTGTATGTTTTGTGTATGTGTGTAGATGTATGTATATGTATGTGTGTATATATACACATGTATGTGGGATGTACATATATATATAACATGTGTACATGTGTATGAATGGAATGTACTTAAATAGTTAATTATAAAATTATAAATATATATAATGGTTCGGAAAAATATTTATAAAATTATAAATATATATATATATATATAATTATAAAATTATAAAAAAATGTTTAAATAAAAAATATATTTTTTTATATTTATAATTATATATATTTATATATTAATAAATATATATTTATATAAATATATATAATTATAAAAATATATATATAATTATATAAATATATTTATAAATATACATAAATATTTATAAGTATATTTATTTATAATTATAATTGTAAATAAAAATATATATTTTAAAAATTATAATTATAAATAAAAAATATATATTTAAATAATTATAAAATTATAATAAATATATTAAATAATAATTATATTTATTAAATTTATAATTATATGTATTTATATATTGACAAATATATATATATAATTATATAAATATATAAAATTATATAAATATATATAATTATATACATATATATAGTTATATAAATACATATAATTACATAAACATATATAATTATATAAATATATTTATAATTAGATACAAATATTTATAAATATATTTATTTATAATTAGAATTATAAATATATATATATATATATATATAATTAAATATATGGGGTCATGAGCAGCATGTGGGGTGTGCAGGATGGGACGTGCACAGGGTGGGTCAAGCAATGGAATGAACGGCTCGATCAAGTGACAGAATCGTGGCTCGACCGTGTGGGGTGGCTCATTTAGGTGACGAGAATCATGGTAGGGGCGTGATGTGGGATGGGTCAAGCGACGACCTTCATGGTGACTCCTCAAGCAGATAGTGGTAATGAAAAAAAAAATAGTTTTAGGTGTTGGGAACCTGGGCTACAGGGTTTATAATGGACTTCATGTCCATAGGTCCTTTGGGACATCAAAAAATGGGTGGGTTATCCCTTGGGGGCTATGAAGTGCCTATCAGGTTGTTTGTGTTGTATTTCTATGTTTCGTTGTAATTGTACCCCTATGTACCTATAATATATAAATTTATTGTAAATCTATTTAAATAATTGATATAATTATTATATTAATAATTAAATATACTTATATATTAATAAATATATATAATTATATAAATATATAAAAATATATTAATATATTAATAATTATTATTATAAATATATATATATAATTATAATTATAAAATTGGGTCTTTGGCCTTTTTCTGGATTTTCTGGCCATTTATCAGATGTTTCTGTGGGTGGGAGATTTCTCACATGTGTGGTTGCCTTTGATTATGGTGGTTTTTGGGGTCTTTGTGACCTTTACTTGGGTCTTGATCTTTATATACTTTGTTTTGGGTGGTGTTGACCACCCTCATGTTTGGTGACACTTCATGTGTCACGCTCGTTGCTTTTGGTGTACTTTTATTTTATTCAATAAATTTTTAGGGTTGGGCATGCTCAGTAACTAAAATTTTCTGGTTATATTTATATATTAATAAATATATATATAATTAAATAAATATATATAATTATATATATATACATAATTATATAAATATATATAATTATATACAAATATTTATAAATATATTAATATATAATATATAATTATATATATAATTATTAAATTACTATAATTATACTTATTATAATTATAATTATATATATTTATATATTTATATTTATATATATAAAGAAATTCATGCCCACTGAGCCTATGGGCCGTGTACTGAAATAAATAAGGCTTTGTGGGTTGGTTATCCCCTTTGGGGGGGCTATGGACTGCCTTTTCGGCCTATGTGTGTGGTGTGTGTGTGTTTAAATGTAATTATACCCCCAATAATCTAATATATATAATTATATATAAATATATTTATAATTATAAAAATATATTTATAATTATATATAAATACTTTTTAAGTATATTTATATATAATTATAATTATAAATAAATATTTATTTATTTATTTATATAAATAATTGTAAAATTATAACAAATATCTATTATTTATATATCAATATATTTACCCAAACAACGCGAACCATGGATAAAATCCATGGTCCAATAAAATTTATTAAAGAAAATAAAGCATAATATAGAGAAAGAAAATGGTGAAAGGGTGAAATGTTTAATAAGGTGATTTGATACCAAACATGAGAACAAAAAGAAATCATCTTCTTTTGTGATTATCACTTCTTACTTGAGAACTACCCTAACCACTCAGGTGTCTTTCTCGCTTCCACTATTTCAGAGCCTTCCAGATGGTATCCTTGTCACCCATGTTCAATGATTCATCATCCACATCATCGTCATCAGTGAGAATAATGTTATCAATAATGTTTTGATGTAGGTTCATCTTCATCAGGTGCATTATCCTCAATAGTCGCGGGTTGCACTTCAACTCAAATATTTCCAAATTCCTCTCAGAATACATCCATGCTGTGAGATATATTAAGAATTTCAAGCAGGGTAAGCTTATTTGAAATAATTCCAGATTCTAGTGAAGCATTGGGACCCTCTTCGGATGTCGCCTTCTCCTCTAGAGTATCACCTGACACACAGTCACCAACTGAACCTCCAATTCTAGCCTGTAGATTAGGTGAAGAGGGTGTTAAAGCAACAACCTACAAAGAAGAAACAAGTGAAGGAAAAGAAATATCATGTAATGACTTAATGTTTTATCAATAAAATTCACTTCATATAATTATTTTTTATAGTATAATCATATAATATTACATATAGAACACAATAAAAACCTTATAAATAAATAATGAGTGGAACAAAAGGTATCTATAGAATTTAAGGAACATATACTGATGAAATAATAGCTTAACCTTTGGAATAGTAATGTGACCCTTATGAATAGTAACCCTGTCAATTAAATAGTAACCAAAATAATGAAAGTATAAAAAAATTATCCATCTTATAAGTGAAAATATTATATAATTAGATCATAGTATAAGTAAGTAAATATTTTAAAAATTATTAAATAAGTGTTGGTATTTATGTAAGTCTTGTATATTTAATTACAATTACATGATTAATTTAATAATTTAAAAGAAAATTTATTTTCATAAAATGTATTCATAAATAATTATTTTTATGAGTTATGATTATAAGATAATTTTAAGAGACCCTAATTAATTTTTAAAAGTGTTAGAAAATAAGTTTTACGTAACTATAATTATGGACAACCATTCTCACCTTACATGTTTATCCCTACATGTATATAAGTAAACCAATCATGAAAACTAAGGAAACAAACGCTCCCAAAAAATGAAGTTGAACCTCTTAACCCACAAAAAAGGTCATTAATGAACTTAATAATGTCATAATAAATCAAATAAATAGAAATTATGTTCTGTAAATATTAATTAATTAATATAATTTGGTTATCCAGGACATTAAGATCAAGTGAATGACACCATCAGACTTAAGGTAAGGGATTCTACCCGAACCTCCATTATTCCTTTGGGTTGCTCTATCTCTCTTTTTACCCATATGAAATTATCTGTTCTTTTTATGTAAATATTCTAACACTTCTCAAAAATCATGTATCAATATCCATTCATCATTCTCTTTCAGGGATATACATGTTTTTAAAATGTTCCCTACTCAATTCTTCCCAATAAGTAAACCCGATTTAATGGAACTTCCCGAATTCTTACACATTTTCAAGTACACTATATAATCTTTTTTCATCCACCGTTATTTTTATAAAAAAATACGTTTATTATGGAAAAATTCTTTGTTCACTTTAATTTTTATATAAAATATTATTCTTTTTATGTTTTAAATGATATTTGATATTTTTCTTAAACCGTACTAAAATGTTTTAAAGTTTCTTAAATACTCTTTTTACATGTTATCACTTAAATTTGACATCACTTATCATTATATATGCCTATATTACCTCATTATTGTCCATGCATAATCTAATTCCTTTCCTTCATGGACATTTTTATGATACTCCCATTTTTTATGCATTATGACATGATTATGATACCCAATTATTATTATGGGTAACCCTTATGTTTATGTATGATTTATTATGTATGATTACGTATGTGGTAATCATATTCAAGAACATTTCATGATGGGTGATCCAAGATAGTGCTCCAATGCATTTGATAAAGTTTAGTCTCATGATAAGTTATGTGCAACGGTCTTGGCGGTTAGCCTTGACTCGTGCTACCATGTGCAACAGTCTTGGTGGTTAACTTTGACCTGTGATCCTCTATGTGCAACGAGCCTTGAATCATGATAAATTCATGTTTTATATTACTTCTACAATACTATTAATCCATGTTTATATGATATCATTTTTATATATCATTATTCCATATGTTCCATGCCTTTATATATCATTATGTCATTCCTTCTATCCCTTGTGATAAAGCTTCATTCTTATATTTATTCCCTTACTATGATTTTTAGTTCATCTATTTTTTCATGTTATTCCCAGGTTATCCTTTAAATATTTATGAGAAAAATGGAAGTTAGGATCTATTTTTGAAGATTAAATAAATTAATTCTTTATTAATCCCATGTTTTCAGTTGTATATACCTAGTTTTCTAAGAAACTGTACTCTAAGATACTTGTCTTTTAATATGATGTTTTATTAGGCTTAAAATCATGTGATGATATGTGTAAAAGTTTAGGGTCTCTATATTTGGTATCATAGGATTCTCTAGTTATTTTTGGAGATTATGAATAGATCGCTTTAATAAGAACCTTAAGGATGATACTGGGTCTAAGAGAATATACATAAATTTTGGTAAGTATAGAGTAAGTGGTTTATCAATAAAATAAATCCCTATCGGGATAAGAAAAAGTGGATGTGGAATTGTGACAAAATTATCTAGGGTTAAAACATGAAAACACCACTTTGAGATAGGCTCGAACGGGAACCGATGCACGACAATGGGCATTGTCACAATCCTAGTTTGACACTCCCAGAGGTATGATTTGGTAAATTTATAATCTTATTATTTACCATTATTAAGAGAAAAAAAATAATCCCATAAGAATATATGTTAGGAAATAGATCATGGATAACCTAGATTGAATCCTAGGGAATCACAAGTTATGATATACTTCTGTTTTAAGAGTTTATCCTTTTATGTTTAAATTTTTTTATGATTATTAGCTAATCCCCCTAATTGTATGTTAGTTTTTTAGTTAATGGAGGGAAATAGAAGAACTCATGCCAAAAATCAATGTGATATAAATTTTGATGATTTACCTAATAATATTATTGATATGATTTGAACTGGTGCTCAAAACTTTATGATAGTACTTGATCAGCTGGCTCAAGTTATGAATAATAACATGAATCATTTGGAATGCCATACTACTCCAAGGAAAGATAAAGTTGTTGTTAAATACTTCAAGTGTCAAAGGCCTACCATTTTTAGTGTATCTTTTGATCCCCTCCTTGTAGAACACTGGATTAACTCCATTTATAAGATATTCTCTATCCTCTGGTGCTCATAAGAAGAGAAAATCGTACTTTAGGTCTATCATTTTTATGGGGAAGATGATCAGTGGTGGACACTGATCAAGAATATGAAGTCCCAAGAGGAAATTGATTTCATAGATTGTGAGTAATTCAAGAAAATGTTTTAAATAAAAATTTCCCCCAAACCACTAATATCAAGATGGAAAGATAATTCCTTAGACTTAAGCATAAAGAAGATGATCCCATCGGGGCGTATGAATCAAACATCCCAAGGCTTTCAAGATATGCCTCTGGATTTTTCATTAACACTGAAACCAAGGTGGATCTCTTCTTTAGCAGACTAAATCCAAGTCTACAGAAAGAGTTGGTGATTCGAGACTTAGATAATTATGTGGAGATTGTTCATTATTCCCTCAAGGTTGAAATGAAGATCGTATATCCTCAATGGTGTCATGGGACTGGTGAAAAATAGGAAAATGGAGTCTAATATTAGTGGTTCATAAAATAAATCACATGATGGAAGGAAGATCAAACATCTCACATATAAAAATTGTGGGAATAATCATCCTAGTAACAATCTAAAGGGAACCAATAATTTCATAAAATGTGGAAGAATTGGAAATCTATCTAAGAACTACTAGAGGGACATGAATAATCCCCCTAATGTTGAATAATAAAGGAAGGTTCAGATAAACACATAGTATGTAGTGTAGTGTTACAACTATAAGGAACATGGGAATTATGTGAACAATTTTCCTAAGTCAAGGGTTGTCAGAGGAAATCAACAAAAACCTACAAGGCAACAAGGAAGAGCTTATGTTATCACTATTTATGAGGTGGAGATGGAAAACAATGTGGTGACAGGTACTCTAATTATTTATTCAATAATAGAGAATATACTATTGGATTCTAGTTCTATGCATTATTTAATATCTTTTATGTATAGTAGAACTATTCAAACTCTAGCTTATAATTTTGAGGTTGAGTTATCTGTGAGAATAAAAAATGGGGAAATTATTACATCCAATGTTTATAACTCCTCCCCAGTAATGTTTATCGACTGAACCCCCCCAAAAAAATCTTTTCATACTTCCTCTGGTAGAGTTTAATGCTATTTTGGGCATGAATTTTCTATCTTTATACACATCCAACATTAACTGTCAAGAAAGAGAGATCACTCTTCAAATCCAAGAGAATCCCTCAATCTTGTACAAGTGTAAGGAGGAAGATGAATCTCCTTCATAATCATCATCAAAAGTGTGGATAATGTTTCCTCTTGAGAAAGCATATCTTTCTCAAATGATTGAGACACGCGATATGATACTTCTTGAAGATATGCCCATCATGAGGGATTACACTAATGTATTCCCTGAACAATTTACGAGTATTCATCCTAATTGAGAGGTTGATTTATCAATTGTACTTATTCCTAGATCCCTACGTATATCAAAGAAACCTTATAGAATGGACAATGTTGATCTGGAAGAGCTGAAGAAGCAGTTGTAGGAGAATATGGAGAAGGGTTTTATATGCCTGAGTGCTTCACCATGGGGTTTACTAGTCCTCTTTGTTAAGATTAAGGATGGATCAATTCACCTATGCATTTATTATCGTGAACTTAGTAAAATCACAATAAATAACAAGTATCCCCTACCTCTAATAGATGACTTATTTGATCAATGATGTGGGACCAGTTATTTCTCTATGGTGTACCTTCGGTTGGGATATCACCAATTAAAGGTGAGCAAGGAAGATATTCCAAAAACTTCCTTTAGAATGAGGTATGGACACTATGATTTCATATTCATTCCCTTAGTACTCACTAATTCTCAATAAATATTCATGGATTTAATGAATATAGTCTTTATAGATTACCTCAAAAAATGTGTGGTAGTCTTTATCGATGATATTTTGATTTATTCCAAGAGCAAGGAGGAACATAAGGATAATTTGAATACTATGTTGATGACTTTATTAAGGGAGAAAATTTATGCAAAGTATAGTAAATTTGATTTTTGGATGTAGGAAGTATCATTCTTGGGGTATGTTATCACTAGTAAAGGAATATCTATAAACCCTTCCAAGATAAAGGTAATTGAAGAGTGGATCAGGAAAACAATTGTAACATAGATCCGTAGCATCCTTGGTCAAGCTAAGAATTACTAACAATTTTTTAATAACCTTTCATGATTTTCAAACCCAATGTCCAAGCTGACACGAAAGGGGGTGAAGTTTTTCTGGACTCAAAAATGTTAGGAAAGATTTAAGGATCTCAAAAAGAGGCTTATCATTGCACCCGTACTCACACTTCCAAAAAGTGGATAACTCTGTGTGGTGTACATTGATGATTCAAAGAATGGATTAGGTTGTGTGTTGATGAAAAATGATAAAGTGATAGCTTAGGCCTCAAGGCAGCTGAAAATACATGTGAAAAACTATCACACGCATGATCTGGAGTTGGTGGCTGTGATATTTTCATTGAAAATATGGTGACATTATCTCTACGGGGAGAAGTGTGAGATATATACTGATCCCAAGAGTTTCAAATATATATTACATAGAAAGATATTAACATGCACCAGTGAATATGGTTAGATCTCATCAAGAATTATGACTACTCAATCCACTACCATCCCAATAAGGAAAATAAGGTGGTGTATTCTCTAAGTAGAAAGGATCCTTCATCATTATCAATGATGAGAATTGAAAAAGATCTAATATTATTAGATTTGAAGAGGATGGACATGGGAATAATTAAGGGAGGAACATCATAAATCCTTTCTCAAATTATTTCTCAACCATATCTCATGGAGAAAATAAATAATGCTCAAAGAAATGATGTGAGAATTCAGAAAACAGGTGGAAGCTATCAGAAATGGAAAATCCTATGAGTTCGAGATTTATAAGGATAGAATCGTAAGATTTGGGTCATGATTACATGTACCATCTGATCCATATATAAATAAGGATCTTCTAAATGAAGCACAAATCTCAACCTTCTCTTTTCACCCAAGGAGCACAAAGATGTATCAAGATCTTTGAGAGAAATTTTGGTGGTACAATATGAAGAAGAATATTGCCTAATATACATCAAAGTGGCTTGTATGTCAATAAGTGAAGGATAAAACACAAAAATCTAAGGGGATAGTGCAACCACTACCCATACCAACCTGGAAGTGGTAGAACATCACCATGGACTTTGTCACTTGACATTCAAGGACATCCAGAGGAAACAATGCTATATTGGTCATTGTGGATCATCTTACAAAGATAGCTCACTTTATCTCAATTTGAGAGGATTTCTCATTGGATTAACTTTCACGTATATATATCAAAGGGGATTTAAGGATATATGGATTACCACTATATATTATATCCGATAGAGATCCAGGATTCACCATGAAGTTCTGAAAAAGTCTACAGCATGCTCTAAGCTATGAGCTAAACATCGGTAAAGCCTATCATCCTCAAAATGATGGCCAATCTGAGAAAACTATTTATATATTGGAAGATATGTTGATAGGATGTTCCATGTACTTCAAAGGAGGGTGGGACCAACATCTTCCTCTATTAGAATTATCTCACAAGAATAGTTTCCACTCTAGTATCTAAATGGAACCATATGAATCCCTTTATGGGAAAAGGTGCGGAACACCAGAATGTTGGGATGAATTCTGTAATCGTAAGATGCTAGGACCTGAAATGGTTGAAGAAATGGTGGAGAAGGTGAAAACCATTCATTAGAACATCAAGACATCCCAAAGTTGATAGAAGAGTTATGAAAACAATCATCTATGGTACCTTGATTTCAAATTTGGATACATGGTATTCCTTTGCATATCTCTATGGAAGAAGTTAATGAGGTTTGGGAAGAAAGTAAAGATAAGTACCAGGTACATCGGTCCCTTTTAGATTCTTGATTATGTTGGAGTTGTGGCCTATTAACTAGTACTTCCACCTAATATGTCTAAAGTACGGGATGCCTTCCTTGTATCCCTCTTAAGGAAGTATATAACAGACCCTTCACATGTACTACCTTAAGAGGTGGTATAGTTGGAGGATGACCTTTATTATGAGGAGTAGCCAATGAAGATCTTGGATCATAGAGATAAATTTCTAAGAAACAAGACTAATCACCTGGCCAAAGTGCTATGGAGGAACCATAAGTATGAAGAGGCGACATGGGAACTAGAGGAGGAAATGAAGGAAAATTACACACACCTTTTTGTGTCTAAGAATGTAAAATAAAATTTTAAGGGAGAAATTTCATAGGGGGGATAATGTAACAACCCATTGTTTTATCAATAAAATTCTCTTCTTATAATTATTTTTTATAGTGTAATCATATAATATAACATATAGAACACAATAAAAACCTTATAAATGAATTATGAGTCAAACAAAAGTTATCTCTAGAAGCTAAAGAACATATACCAATGAAATAGTAGCTTGACATTTGGAATCGTAATGTGACCCTTAGGAATAGTAACTCAGATAATTAAATAGTAACATCATTAATTAAAGTATAAATAAAATTTATCCATCTTATAAGTGACAATATGATATAATTATATCATAGTATAAGTAAGTAATAATTTTAAAAACTATTAATTAAGTGTTAGTATTTTTCTAAGTAATGTATATTTAATTAAAATTATAGGATTAATTTAATAATTTAAAAGAAATTTCATTTTCGTAAAATGTATTCATAAATTAGTATTTTGATGACTTATGATTATAATATAATTTTAAGAGACCTTAATTAATTTTTCAAAGTTTTAGAAAAGCAGTTTTAATTTTAAAATTTTTATTTTCCAAGTAAATTATGATTTTAATTAAAAATTAAATTTCTCATATTTAAAAAATAATTTTCATAAAATGGAGTTAATTTTTGAATTATAAATGTTGAAAAATTTTTGGGGTGAATTTTTGGGATTTTTCTAAAATACTTGATTTTTTTTGTGAATAGTAAAATATGATAATTTATTATAAATGTTAAAAAAATGAATTCATGCATCATGATTGAGTCATTAATGATGTAAATGGTCATTCGTTCGAACTCACGTTCTCTAGTTACTATTTTTGGTCATAATAATCAATACAATTCATATTCTTGAGCAAAAATTTTAAACTACTGATTAAAATAATGGGAAAACCCTCTTCTCCTCCACTATAAATACCACCCCTCTTTACCTCTATCTTCACTCCTCTCAAAAAAATCATTGTATAAATTCTGATAAAATATCCTCCCAATATCCTACCCACTTTTAGATGCCCTTTTTCTCTTCAAAATACGAAATCCTCTCCCCTACAGAGGCTCTCAAGTAAGATAAATTCAAGAGGTAAATTCCTCTTTTCTTTTCATTTATTTTTTTTCATGTTCATTTTTTTCTTTTATATCCTCACCTATCCTCATCCAAATGTTATGATAACTCCATTAAATTACATTTACTATAATGTTTTTATGATAATGTAATAATTCATCATCATCTCCCCTTTCCCCTCCTTTTATACTAGAAATGAAAACACTATATGAGATGTGTTCATTCATCACATTCAAGGATGATGGATTTTCAATTTCTTTACCATCCTCAATTCTAGCCATGAAACATTTTTTATGGTTTAACCAGAATATAATATATATTATGTCTAATTTAAGGTTCTGGATTCTTTTTTACACATGATATTAATTTATAAATCAAAATATGTTCGTTGTGATCAAAAAACTGCCAATTAACCAAAACGGTTATCATTAAGTTTTATATAATGATTCATATTCAATAAAAATAAAAAAATAAATTTTATAACCATTTAATATTCTTTATGTTCACTAATAACATATAACACTAATTCTAGAAAACCATTATCATCTTAAATGTTTTCCTTACATGTATATAAGTAAACCAATCATGAAAATCAAGGAAACAGACGCTCTGAAACAATGAAATCGAACCTCTTAACCCATCAAAAAGGTTATTAATGAACTTAATAAGGTTATAATAAATTAATTGCATGAAAAATAGGGTTTTCAAATATTAATTAATGAATATAATTTGGTTATCCAGTACACTAAGATCAACTGAAGGACACCATCAGACTTAAGTTAAGAGATTCTACCTGAACCTCCATTATTCCTTCAGGTTGCTCTATCTCTCTTTTTACTCAAATGAATTTATTTGTTATTTTTATGTAAATATTATAAATATGCAAAAAAATCATGTATCAATATCTATTCACCATTCTCTTTTAGGTATATAGATGTTTTTAAAAGGTTCTCTACTCAATTCTTCCTGATAAGCAAGTCTGATTTAAGGGAACTTCCCAAATTTTTACCCATTTTCACATACACTATATAATATATTTTTAAGACATCATTATTTTTATAAAACAACTCTATTTATTATGAAAAAATTCTTGGTTCACTTATGGTTTTATATAAAAAATTGTTCTCTTTTATGTTTTAAATGATATTTGATATTTTCCTTAAACTGCACTAAAATGTTTTAAAGTTTCTTAAATACTCCTTTTACATGTTATCACTTAAATTTGACATAACTTATCATGATATAGGCCTATTATACCTTATTATTGTCCATGAATGATCTAATTCATTTCCTTAATTAAAATTTTTATGATACTCCCATTTGTTATGCTCTATGTCATGATTATGATACCCAATTCTTACTATGGGTAACCCTTTTGTTTATGTATGATTGATTATGTATGATTCTTTATTTGGAAATAATATTCATAAACAAGTTATGATGGGTGAACCTGAATATATCTCCAATTCATTGGGTAAAATTTAGTCTCATGATGTGCAACGGTCTTGGCGGTTAACCTTGACTAGTGCTACCATGTGAAACGGTCTTGGTGGTTTACCTTTACTTGTTCTCCTCTATGTGAAGCGACCCTTGACTCATGCTAAAGTCTTGTTTTATGTTTCTTAAAAATTAATATGAATCCATTTTTATATGATCTCATGTTTATATGTCATCATTACATAGGTTCCTTGCCTTTTTATATCATTATTTCATGCCTTATAACCCATGTGCTAAGGCTTCATTCTTATGTTTATTACCTTAATGGGCTTTTTAGCTCATCCCTCTATTCATTTTATCCCCAAGTTATCCTATTAATATGTATGAGAAAAATGAAATTTAGGAGATCTTTATTAATATTAAATAATGAAATGTTATATTTAATCCCATGTTTTTAGTTTTATGTACCTAGTCTTCCAAGACACTAGACTTTACGATCCTTGGCTTGTAATATGTTGTTTTATTATGCTTAAAACAATGTAATGATATGTTTATAATTCTAGGTTCACTATATATCAGCCCCAATGAGGGTTTTATGGTTCTATTCATTAAAATAAAATAGTTTCTGAGGCACAAGTGTCGGAGACTTCATGGGGAGGACCAACATAAATCCCTCATTGTCCAAAACATGTGCCTTCCCTTTCCTTTTGACAATGGAAAGATCATTTCCATGATCAAATATTGCTTGAGAAAATTAATCATGTTCATATTGTTCTAAAGAAACCATATTTTCTAATGAATCCATATTATTCATGCATAGATCCTCCTTGAAGGATCAGCTGTCATGTAATGCTTGAACCTCATGCTTCCTAGTCGAGACTCTAGGAGGGGGTGGGCCTTCTCAGTGTGCAATGTTGGAGATCCCTTAAGCCGACTATCCAACATTTATAAAACATGTGATCCACTATCTAAAAAATCTTTCTAGACATCAGCTCCCGGTACAAGCATCATTAACTTCCTAAAGACATTTTCCAAGTGAACTTTTGCATTGCATTTAAAACATTAGGTATTTCTACGGCATGATTCCACAGAGTGACCAACAAAATTGAAATCAAAACAGTAGGGAGGACGCTTTTCATATTCATTTAATAGATTAATATCATCAATAGTATGGAGAGAGTTATCATATTAGTTATATTAGTACTCAGGTCCACCTCCACTAACAAATAGGCAAAGTGTTTGAAGCGCACCTGCATGGTCTCCTTGTCCAGCCGAATCGGAACTCCAATCAAAGTAGAGATGTCTTGTAGTATCTTAGGATACCATATAATCCAATTGAGTTCATGGATCCTAACCTAAACCTATTCAAACACATTTAAAAATTTTTAAAAGTTTAAATACATTCTCCAATCATGTATATGGAGAGTACTTGGATTTAAAAACAACGAATCGAAGCTCCAAGCTTGCTGCTTCAGATCATGGGAAGGAAACAAATAGTGAAAAAATCTATGATCGATTGAAACACAATTACATTCAAAAAATCACCAAATCGTAGAAACCCTATGACATATCTCATCCAATCTTCGTGGATTTTCTCCCTTTAGAAGCACAAGCCTAACAATAAAATGAATTCTTACCCATCGACATCCGTTTTTGCTACCGCGTCCAAATTCACCTCAATAAGGTCATTGGAACCCTTTTTGACAATTCTCTCCATGGGAATCTCTTGAAACAAAAAGAGTGGGTCTTTCCCACCATACAAGGTAGAAACCCATAGATCTCTATGTTTTTTGACATGAAACGCATGAAAATTATCCAATCTGTTCTCCTATTGCTCGGACGCAGCACGTATTTTTTCCTGCAAAGGGCCATCATCAATAATCACTCCACTCCTGCACACCCTCCGCCATATATATATATATATATAATTATATATAATTATATACTAGGTGTTTGGGGGTAAAATTACTTTAAACAGACACACACCACACACACAGGTCAGAAAGGCATGTCATAGGCCCCTAGGAAATAGCCCACCCATCAAGCCCTATTTATTCATTACATGGCCTGAAGGCCTAGTGGTAATGAAGCCTATTACATAGCCCAAAGGCCTGAAAACTAGCTTGAAGGCCCAGTGCAGCGTCATGCCTACATCATAATGTCTACGTCACCAAACCTGCATCATGCCTGTGTCACCACTTATGGCCCTTTTATTTGGGGATTTTGATCGATTCCCTCTCTAGTGATGATTGTGGAGAAGCAAGGTGAGAGGAGGGAAAATTTTAGTGGTTTAGCAGTGCACATCTATGAGCATTGATGATGATGGTGGGAGGGATAGTTGGTGGATTGACATCGATGGGGATTTCGGTCCCAGTAGGTGGCAGTGGCGAGGTCGGTGTCGGTAGTTACAGTGCACGGAGGTCCTTGGTGGCGTAGATAGTGGTCGATGGGTCAACATCAGCTTTATCCCTCAACGATTCTCAGTGGCGGGCATCGGCAATAGACGGGGAGGCTTGACGGTGGGCTTCCTTGGTCATCGGTCGGGCAGCTGAGTAGTGCTATTATCGGTATGGAAACTTTCATCGGTACCAAGCATTGTGCTATATACAGTGCAATTCTAGCTATTCAACCTTGCAAGGTTGGATTCTTGGTTTAATGTATAATATGATAGAGAGGATCTTTCCTTGTGATGTTAAGGTCTTTGGGGTATACGAGTCATGTATCTGGCCTAAGTTCCTCTGGGATTATGAACCATGTATGGTTACACCTCAACCCAATTAAAAAGGGGGAAATAAATAAAAAATTAAAGGCCTTTGGGCTTGGAGAAAATAAATATATATATATAAAAAAATAATTGTAAAATTATAATATAAATATATATTATATTTATAAATATATATTTTTATATATTAATAAATATATATATAGAATTATATAATTATATATAATTATATATAATTACTTATAAAAATATATATATCTATATTTATATACAAATATTTATAATTATATACTACTATTTATAAAAATATATAATTATATAAATATATATACTTATATAAATATATTTATAATTATATACAAATATTTTAAAATATATTTATTTATAATTATATTTATAAATAATGAATATATTTATTTATAATTATATTTATAAACACATATTTTTAATTTTTTAAATATTTATTTATAATTATATAAGTTTAAATTTTATTAATTATATTTATTATATTATTAAAATTAGGTATTTATTGGCGATTTTTTTAGCACTGATAAATATTTAGTTTTATCAGCACTAAAAAGACGCTAATAGAATATATCATTATCGATGATAGAATTTTAGTGCTGATAAATATCTGTTTTACCAACACTTAATATTTTAGCACTGATAAAAATACTCTTTATCGACACTTTTTTGAAAGCGGTAGAATTTTAGAGGCTCTTCCTTAGCATCCAAAAATACCAGGATCAAATCTGGGTGGGTGTAAATTTCTGGGGGGGCTGTAGCAGTACTCTAGCAAGTACAATGTAGTATTGTAGCATCCAAAACTATTCATCTGATTTGGGACTTCATGCCACTGGTTTAGGACAACGGGTCTTAAGGCCTTGTGGCCACCAAGGTATTCGAGCCACAGGGCCTTCAGGCCACAGGGACTTCGGGCCACCAAAGGCCTACGAGACACAAGGCCTTCGGGCCACCAAAGGCCTACGGGACACAAGGCCTTTGGGCCACCATAGGCCTTTGGGGCACTGGGACTCCATGCCACAAAGGACCAAGAAGCAACCCGATAAGACCACACAGGGGCAGGCCCTAGAATAGGATTTAGAGAAAGTATCATCCACCAAAGTATATCTAATCAGATTGGGAGAATGATAGGGTATGATAATTTGCATTGGTACCATGTACTGTGCAGATCTGCATGGGGAAATGCAGGTCTATCATCCATGTGTGGTGGGGAGAAAGGCACCTTAAAATATTTGGATTTTAAGGAGGGGTAGTTTCAAAGTATAGTCAAGTCTTGGGCCTTTAAAGGTCATGTACTAGGCCTTGTGCCTATGGTCCTTCAAGTTATGTATGGGCTCTATGCCTTTGTTTCTATGAGTCATGTAAGGGTTCCCCCTCAACCCTTAAAAGAGGGATTATCCCAAAATAAATAAAAATCAAAGTCCATTAGGATTTCAGAAGATCTTTTAAATTGAACCCCAATAGATTCATCCTCGCTCACGCTATTCAATCTTCCGTGGACCCGAATCCCTGTCACTACTCTTTATCAAACTCATTTATGAATCGGTCTTCTCAAAATCTAAGGTATGCGATTATTTCTTCTCCTATTTAATCACAATCCAAACTATGCACCTGCTATGATTCCCATCCCACCTTATCTCGTCACATGAAAAACAATCGAACAAACCTATGTTGGTCGACCCCTCTAAAAACACTCAACATACACCACTTAATTGAACCATATTCCTTCACTCTTGGATTATTAGAGTGTTTTCTATTGTAGATGATGAAATGAGGAGCATTTTTTGGATAGTTTTCCTTAGAAGCAAGGAGGGTTTTCCATTGAACAAATGATTTTTTTCTATACATGTTATTTTTTTCAATAATTACTTAATTATTTGGATTATATACAACTACTAAATTCATACAATAACAGTGTCAAATAATTCATTGGTTTTTATTATTACTAAGTTTGTCTTCTGAATTCTTCCACTTAGAGAATCTTTTTTGGGTATAAGTAAACCTCAATAGAGTTAGTTGAGTCTAAATTTTTTGGTATGAAAATGTCCACATTTTTAATCATTTAATAAATTATTTTAATTTTGTAATCATTCAAATAAATAAATTGAATGAAATTCAATATATTAAATTCATTAGTATAATATGACAATGTTATTCTAATGAATGTTGTCTGTCACATTATAATACAATGCCTTGAATTCTAGTAGGTTTAAAAGAGTTTATTTTATAATTTTATTCCTATATGATTGTCCATGAGGAGAAAATACTATTATTCAAATGATTTCAACCCTTTTCTTGGAATGGGATTCCATAACATGTGTTTTTAAAAATGCCTAAGCAGTTTTTAGAAAATATTTTGAGTGTTATTTAATATGTCTCATGACACGACCTTGAATTTCTAAATGTACATTTTGTATCAATTTATTTCCAAACCAAATGTTTTAAAAAAATATATAACGGATCATAAAGAATGTATTTAGTTTTGAAAGAAATTAAGAGCATAGTCTTGAGGTTTTCAAATGTGTTCTTTACAACAAATTATTTTCAAACCAAGTATCTGAGTGTTTTGAAGTGTTTAAAATGATTGACATGGGTTTTTGACATTACCCCTTTTGTATAATTTACTCAATGTTTTCTTAAATTAATATTTATATAAATGATCGACTTTTTTATTATTATTAATAAAAACCCATATTTTCATGTGTATATAAATATTTTGTTAAACGTAATGTATAAATATTTATTTTTATAACTTCAATGTAATTTATAAGTAATAATAAAAAATAATTATTAATAATTTTTATTATGTATAAATAAATATTTATAAATATTTTTTAAATATTTTTTAAATAATTTCGATTATAGATAATTTTGATGATAAATAATTTTGATTATCTTGAATTGATAATTTATATAAATAATTTATAAATAATTTTTAATTAATAATTATTTTGAATTAATGTTTTTGAAATAATATTTTTGAATTAATATATTTGAATTAATATTTATTTTGAAATAATATTTTTGAATTAATAATAATTTTGAATTATTAATTTTGAATTAATAAAGATTTTAAATTAATAATTTGGAATTAATATTTTTGATTACATGAATTAATAAACTATGTAAATAGTTTATAAATAATTTTTGATTAAATTGAATTGATAATTTTCATTATGTGTATATAAATAATTTTGATTATGTGTGTATAAATAATTTTTATTATATATAATTATGTGTAAATAAATAATTATGATTATGTGCATATAAATATATTGTTCAACGTAATTTATAAATAATAGTAAAAAACAATTATAAATATATTTTTAAATATATATTGAATATATTATAAAATATATATATTTATATAATTATAAATTTATTTTATAAATACGTATATTTATGAATGCATATTTATATAAATATATATATAAAAATATATTTATAGATGAATATATATATAATATTTATAATTATATATATTTATAATTATATAAATATTTTTAAAAATATATATACATATTTATAATAAATATATTTATTTATTATAAAAACAAATATACAATTTAAAATTATCATATTTTTTAGTTGGAATAACTAAGTATTGGGAAATTATGTTTTTAATAAGGGTTATTTTTTCATATTTCCAAGACATTTCTTTTATTTTATTTTAAAAAAATTCAACAAAAAAGATGGATATAAATTACAATCATTTCTTTTCTTTTACTAAATTTCACATTTAAACAAAATGAAGAGAAATTAAAATGACAATCATTTCTTTGTTTAAATTTTTTGTTAAATTTTAATATTTCTATTAACATATTTGTCTTAGTTTAAAGTTCATCTAATTTTATTATCATGAAATTATAATAATATATTAAAATCAAGGTATGTGATCACTTTTGATCCATTGCTCCCCCTCAAATATCTCTTTTTATTTCAAATTTTCCCAAATGGTTTGTATAACGCACATGTAATTGATTTTATTTTTCCTCAATCTACCTCGATGATTCTCCACCTAATATCTATTTCCTCAATATATTGTTGGTTCACCCTATCCCCCACCTTGATGTTTAATTTCACTCATTCATTATTATTTCTCACACTGATTACATGGAGACCCAATTTGTTCATGTCAAAAACAATGCCCACTTATCATGTAAGGTGGTGACTACAAATGATAAGTAGGCAGATTTTTTATAGTGCACAATTGGTAATCAGCTCCAAGTTCCAAATATCCCTCAATCTCCCATGTTACACCCAATATCTTTTACCTTGAGACATTTTTGGTTCATCCTCTCCCTCACCTTCACATTCATTTTCACTCATTCATCATTATTTATCACTCTAATTGCATGGAGCTCCTATCTATGCACCGCAATACTATACACTTATCGTATAAGGAGATGAATTCAAATGATAATTTGGTAGTGTTTTTGAACTACATATCTGGTAATCATCTCCAAGTTCTAAGTATCCCACCTTCTCCCATGGAATAAAATCAAACAATTCTGTTTTTCAAAGTATCCCTCATACTCCCATGGATTAAAACTGCCATGTATTTTTAAAACATGTCATTAACTTATGTATTTTATTTTTAGTGACCATTAGAGTATCATCATTCAATATTGTTTTATTTTCAGGAAACCAAAATATGGAAATTATATTGTTCTAAATGATGAAATAAATTTTTTAAATCTGACCAACTGTAATTTTTGTATAAAAATTGTTATTAAGCATTGATATAATATTCTAGTTTTGATGCTTTTTATTAAATTCCATATGTTGATCATCTCTATATTGGGTTCTTATAGTGTAGTGGTGTTCATATAATATAAACAATATTAATGATAACCCACTTTAGTAAAATCATAACCATTAATAAACCAATTTATTTCTTTAAAATCATAACCATTAATAATATTACCTTATAATAATATTTTAATCATAAGATGAACTTTCTCTATGAAATGGTTTTTACACATTATTTATTTTGTTAAATATTAATATTAACAAATAAAATAGGATGGATATGATTCGAAAATGGATGGATTCCAATCATATGAAAAAAGATTCTAAGGATAACATGAAAGAGTTCCTCAAGTTTGCAAAAGATTATGCATACAAACCTTCTCAAATATTTTTTCTGTGTTTATGCTATTGTTATTCAAGACTAATTAGTCCAAAGTAGTTGGAATAACACATGATCTATAATGTTATAGATCAAAGTTATATATTTTGGACTAAACAAGGTAAAAACTGAATATATCTATTTATTAGGTTAAGACTGTGTTTTATGGGTCATCTTATATTATTACAAGTGTCGAAAATGATGAAGACTGTATTGAGGATGTGATTATAGGTGTGAATGATGATGAAGATCGTATTGAGGAAATGAAAATGACCATTGAAGATGAACTTCATGATTGTAAAAAATTATTTCATAAGTTAAATTGTTTTCTAAATACTCCATTATATGCTGGTTGCACAAAATATACAAAATTTTCATCCATACTAAAGCTCTGTAATTTATTACTCAAAATAGATGGATTGACACCTGTTTTACTAAACTACTTTCTCTCTTGAGTGTTATGCTCCCAGAAGATTATGAGATTCCATTCCAAACATATGATTTCTAACGAATGTTATTTTCAATGGGTATGATATTTGAAAGAATACATGCAAGTACAAATGATTGTATATTTTTTCTCAGGGACCACAAATCACTTAAAAATTACCAAAAGTGTAGTGTTTCTCAATACAAGAAAGATGAATCGAGTCCTATGAAAGTTGTATGGTACTTTCAAATAATTCCAAGGTTTAGGAACATATATATAAGTGAGGATACTGAAAGATAATTTATGTGGCACATATATACAATAAATTAATATGGGAAACATCATCACTTAGAATAATCTCCTTAGTGCAAGATAATTGATCATGAGTATCCTAAATTTGGAAACGAGCCAAGAAACCTTCTACTTTATCTATCTATAGATGGAGTGAATCCTTTTGGTTTTCAAAGTACCACTCATAGTACATGGCCAGTTATATTGGTAAATTATAAATTTACCCCATGGTTATGCTTGAAAAGAAAATACATTTTGTTATATATGGTTATATCACGACCAAAAAAGGGTAATGATATTGATGTTTATTTGGATCCATTGATCAAATATTTAAAATTATTATGGGATTAATGTGTTATATTATATGATGCTTACAGAAATAAAATTTCACATTGAGATCCATGTTGTATGGGATAGTAAATGACGTTCTTTCTTATGGAAATTTTTTAGGATATATAATTAATGAAATTGACGGGTTTCCCATTTGTGAACAAGGTACACAGTCAATTAGGTTGAAACATTCATCAAATACTGTGTTTCTAGCACATCACAGATTTCTACCCTGGTGATATAAGTTCCAATCTTTTATGAAATCATTCAATGGGAGTTCAGAAGAATGTATAACACCATATAAATTAACGGGTGATCAACTATTTCAGAAAGTAAAATATACGGACAAGGTTTTTGGTAAACCTTTTTCAAAAAAACTTAAAAAACCAGTGAGAAAAAGAAACCAGTGTTTTTAATTACAATATTGGAATCTTTTGTATGCCATTTATTTTCTTAATTTCATGTATGTTTCAAAAAAATTGATGTGATGATTTTATTATCACATTACTAAGTGTACATGGAAAAACAAAGGATGGAATTTAGGCTAGGTTGGGTATGATTGACATGGTAATACATGAAGAATTGGCTCCAATGAAGGGTGAAAAAATATACTTTTTTCCTCCAGATGCTTACACTAATTCTAGGAAAAAGAAACATTAATTTTGAAACTTCTTGAATGATGTAAAGGTTTTATAGGGGTATTATTTGAATATAAAAAATATCGTGTTAGTGACTAATTTAAAATTAAAGGTTATGAAATCATATGAATATCATGTTTTGATGCAAGATCTAATGGATCTATCTTTATGTTTCATTTTTCCTAAGAATATTCATGAGACATTAACCAAGATATATTTCATTTTCAAAGATATAAGCAGTGACGTTATAGACCTGGTGAAATTTCTAACAATAGAAAAGTAAATTGATATCATATTATGTGAATTAGAGATGTTATTCCTACTAGTATTCTTTGATATTATGGTTCACTTGATGGTCCACTTGGTAAGAGAGATTCTACTATGTGGCCTTTTATATTATAGATGGATGTACCACAAAGAATGGTATATGAAGATTTTGAAAGTGTATGTAAAAATTCAAAGTTGTCCAAAAAAATTTATTGTGAAACAATATATTTTTAAGGAATTCATTAAATTCTATAGTGATTACTTTCCCAGTGTGGAAATAATTGGTCTACCAAAATCTCATCGCACTAGGCAGCTTATGGGTGAAAGATTTTTTAGAGTATGTGTTTTCAAAATTACTATTATAGATCAAGAGTAGGCCCAAATTTACATTTTTTATAATATTTTAGAGGTTTACTAATATATTAAAACCCAAAAAGTAATTCTTAGGCATTTGAATCCATAATGGGCTAAAATATGGATATCAAATGAACATAATCAATAGTTTATAGAATGGTTTTGAAACCATGTTTTTAAGGAGTTCACTGAAAATCCATATTCAATTTCATAAATACTTCGGTGTCTAGCCATAGGACTATGTTTGCATGTATTATCTTAAAATGGTTATGTAATTAATGGCTATACGTTATATAAAAATGAACATGATGAACATGAAACCATGAAAAATGGTGGAGCTACACTTGTGGCTGAATCGATGCATATATCTGGTACCAAGGCTAGAAATCCAGTTTATATGAATATTTCATACTTTTTTATCATAAAACATATATGGAAGTTGGATTATAAATAATTCTAAGTGATGTTTTTTCAATACAAGTGGGTTTATAATAAGACTTCTCTTAAAATAGATGAATTGGGATTCATTAAACTGGATTTCATTAAGGAAGGGTACAAAGGTGAAATATTTTAATGGAATCACAGGGAGTATAATTATTTTATATTCTAGATCTTGAAAACAAAAAGTAACTAATTATTATGTTATTAATGAAAAAACACTTATGGTTCATATGTCAATTCAACTGAGGATGACCATTTCATTGGGAAATCACAATCATTTTGAAAATGTACCAATGTATATGAGGTCTTCTATGTCATAGGAGACCACAATGAAGGTATTTAGAAACTTGAGAGAGGGGTCTGATCCCTTCAACCTTTAAAATAATAGAGTTCAATAATCAAATTATATTTTTTCTGTAATATGCATTATGTTACCACATATTATTATTTGTTAACTTCTGTATTTACATAATCTAAATTAAAAGGTAAATAATTTCTATAGAAAAAGATTTCTACACATTTCAATGCTTCCAATCCTAAGTAACAACATGTTTCTCAACATGTTTGTGCTCCCAATGCAGATGAACAACAACTTTCTGCACATGGCGATGCTACCAATATATAGAAACAACATATTGATGATGTTAAAGTTGAGTAAATGGTATATGGTGAAAAAAATTATCCTAGAAAAAATAGGAGCATCATAGCATGATGGTGTTAGAAAAAATTATTAAGTCACGAAACAATGGAATCAAATTAGAGATTGGATGGAATGCATGTGTCCATCCGGTTAACCCCAAAAAGTCCATGTTCGGTAGTTACATTGGTATCACCTCTTTCATAAATGTGCTGATCGATGTATATTTTTGTCACAATGTTTTTCTCTCTCTTAATACGCTGATTTTGGGAAGATATTAGGGTAACATTATGATATAATTTATTTATTTTACTAAAAAAACGAAATAATGAAATGTTGACATAATCTTAATTATAACTTGCATGTAAAGACTTGGAAAATTACATGTAAACTATTTTTAAATTATATGGAATATTTCGAGACCGCAAAAATTGACGGCACGTGATTCCAAGGCCCGGAGTTCCCAGAATGAATTTCTGAACTTTGTTTTGGGTACATTCAGTAAATGTGCGAGCGGGTTTTTCTAACTTTTGAATCGGTGCTTAGAATTGAAATCGGAGGACACCGTTGAACTCACTGTGTCGGTATTTTCTTAAGGATACCTTCACCTCAACCTTAGTGGGTTGAGAGTGAAAGTTTGTTATTGTGATTTTCATGAAAGAATAAAATAATATAAAATTTTTAACATTTTTATTTTTGAAACCTCTCTACATGGGTTATGGAGGTAGGGACCACCCGAACTGAAAAACCACCAACTTGAATTCAATGGTGGGGACCACCCAACTCTTGAACTCCCCTCCTTTAATGGGAGATAACTCTTAAACTTCCTCCCATTAATTAATTATGCCAACGTGGTACAATTAATTATGGCAACAATTAATTGTGCCAACAATTAATTGTGCCAACAATTAATTGTGCCAACAATTAAATTGATAAACTTAATTTAATTTGGTTGGATCCTCATTTTTTCCCTTGGGAGAAATCATTGGAAAAGGTAGAAGGTTGGGAGAACTTTAGAGGAACTCATTCTCCAACAAAGAATGCTTCTCCAACAAAGAACACAGACGTTCTCCAACGACTTTGACTTCTTCCTCATAACATCCTCCAACGTGGGATGTCTTCAACTATGTAAAACCAAAATCCATCCTTCCATACTCATCGACGTCAAAAAACCTCCTAGGTAGGGTTAGTTGTTTTAATTTTTCCCCTTACTTTTCTTAACATTCTTTGTAATTCAAGATTTATTAAGCTGCTTGCTACCACCCTAACGCGAAGGGTGCAGGCCAAACGAACATGGCCTAACCTCTCTGCAATCCTTTGAAGTTTTTTTGTGTTCTTCTCAAAGGAGGAGGATGGCAAGCAGTTTCGGTGATTGGAACCAGTGGGACTCGGGATTGGTGGCTGGCACCACAGCCAGCCTCAAGGACGGCGGCGGCACGATAGCGCCACTAGAGAAGAGCCGCAGCCCGTCGGCCGCGGCAGGGCAAGGGCGGCGGCTGGCGGTGGCCGGCCATGTGAAGGGGCGGCGGAGCACGTCCGCACTGGCCGATGGAGAAGGGGCGTGTCCTTGGGCCGCGGTGATGAGAGAAGGCAGCTGTCTTGCTACCGACCGCCAGCAGAGGCGTGGCGCGCGACCGCACGGCATAGAGGACGGGCTGCCCATCCGGCCAGCCGCAGCACCGCGAGCCGTCGCGGGCCACGGCCTAGGCCTGGCCACCAGGATCATGTCAGGCTGGACCCAATGGGTCGGTCCATGCCGCGTGCTAGGTCTCGCCGGGTCGGTTCGGGCCAGGCCGTCTTGGACCGTGTCGGACCGGACCTAGGCCAACTTCAACCCATTTTTTCTCTTTCGGCCATATCTTGAGCTACAGGTGTCCGTTTGACGAACAATATACGGCACCGGAAACCTTGGAGAGAGATGGTACTTTTGGTATACCCTAATTGAGATTTGGATAAATTTGGGGTCTGTTAGGGTTGGATCGAGCATGAATCCAACCGGGACCTCGAGACTAAAAGGCTAACAACATATAGATCGGGCATCCGTTTGACGCACTGTCTTTTGCATTGAGACCCCTATGATGTGGCGTTCCTTTGGGATACTTTTTCATGGGACTTTTTGGTAGTTGGATTATCGACCAATGGATTGAGGATCGGACCCTCCTGTAGAAAAGAAAGCTTAGTACGGGAACCCTGTAGCTGGATGTGATATGGGAAAGGGATCCTTCGTGGGTTTGTGATTGAGGGTCCCACATGGATCTACTCTAGGAATCCATGCAGTGCCACTCTAGGATCCTTCTTGGGTCTATTATACTAGGATCCTGTGTGGGTATGATGATGTACTAGGATCCTGTGTGGGTATGATGATGTACTAGGATCTTATGTGGGTCTGATGATGTACTAGGATCCTGTGTGGGTCTGTAATTTAGGATCCTTCGTGGGTCTGCCTCTTAACAGTGTAAGATGATTCAGTAGTTACATCTAATCTTATCTACTATTGAACCTAAGATATACCTGGTGTGAGCTGATTCTATACCTGTGTGGTACTTTCCTTCATGGTAATACCATGGTGGTATTCTTCTATGTGACATACCTGTGTGGTACTTACCTTCGTGGTATTCCTTCCTTTGTGGAATAGTTGAGCTTTGGGCTAATTATTTGGGCCTTGTGTTTCCTCATGATTGATATGGGTTTACTAGATAACTTAGGTATATGTATGGGTATATACCTAAGTATGGTTTTCAGTTGTTTACAAGCTTTGTGGTTTATCCTTTGTGCATTTTGTGAGACCTTGAGGGTCTTGGGGTCCCTAATGAGTATCATTATACTCACCCATGCACTGGCTACGCCCGCACCTTGTTGTGTTTGGTGCAGACGATGGGCAGTGCTGACTGAGGATGAGGGTACCAGGACTGGAGGTAGATCGAGGTGGATGTTAGACGAGGCGTACCGCAGAGACAACTTTTCGAGAGTTATACCTACCCTTTAGGTATGATCCTTGGCGGGTGTTCACAGGAGCTATTCAGTTAACTTGTACTTTCCATTTTTCTTGTACTTTCCAGTTGGGATTGTATTCTGGAACCTTTTTTTATTGTACGCACTCTTTTACTATTAAGTTTACTCATGTTTGTATATTTTTGTGTGCTTTTTTGCGTGTATTTATAGGATATAAAGTCAATTACTTCCCGGTTATAGGGAATACACCTTTTGATGCTAGTCGCCAGCCCCTGGCCTATGGAAGGCGGGCTTGAGGTAGTCATGGCATGGGCCCCGGTGGAAAAGTTGTGAAATTACAGAGTGCATTTATATTAGATCAATCCCAAATGAAATTTGTATTAATTCTCACTATAAAGGCTCAAAGTGGTTTTTTCACAATTATTGAAAAGATTCATCTCAATGATATTAAAGGGAAAATGAACCTACACTCACCACATATGTATGTACACCTGATAAACCAACAATCATGGGATACATTTATTTCTCATCATAAGGATACATCTTTTCAGGTACATTATGATCAGTGATAAATTAATTTACAATCTGTGTATTAATCAATTTTATTAAGAATTTATAATTAATGAAAAAATAAATGATTGCTGAAAATAAGAAACATACATCAAAACCAAAAAAATCCATATTGTAAAGTAAGGATGGGGTATGACTCACTTGAAAACAAATTATAGGTATTCTAAACCTACCATAATACTTTTATGTTATATGAAACAAAAACATAACTATGTTCCTCTATTTATATGAATATTGATGGATTCAAATCTAAAGTCACTTTTATCCCACATCATGTGACATGGAAGGAGGAATGTGTAAATAAATAAGGGATACTAATAGATGAAAACACACACAAAGGTGGGAAGCATGTATAATTATCACATAACAAAAAAATTCTACTTTAAATCAGTATTACAATATAATGATTACTTATTTTTTGATATTTTTTATCCTACTTAACACAAGAATCATCATCATCTATACTCAGTGAATAGATACTATCAATGGTCTTAAAGTGGCCAGAATAGTATGTTCGTGTCAAAGGTGTGGGTTTTGGGGTGTCACCCCTAACATATTTTGGGAAAATGAACAGGGAGATAAAGATAAGAAAATGGAATAGTTTTAGGAACAATTGGTTGTTCTAAAATAAAAGCATAATTAGAAATCAAACTTGCTAAAAAATATTATAGTAAGGAATCAAAGATAACAAAAAACACAAGAAAACCCATTATATTAAGATCCCCACCCCCACCATCATTGAGCCAATCTGTTCCCCTCAAAGAGATTCCTTAGAAGAGGTAATCAATGTTTTTGTAATTTTTTCTGTCAAATGTGAATCGGGCAGACACAAATACATTTCCTTTATAGCTATTCAAAATCATGAAAATTATTTTTATTTATATCTATCAACACCCACCCATCATTTTTTTGTGAGGGGTTTCATGTACAATATCAAAGTAGATATTCTACCCAACATAAAATTTCCAATAGGTCTTGTGAGAGTGGGGATTATCGTAGCTCAATATCCAAGCATCAAGCTACCTATTAGACTTGATGATATGGTTATTCATAACATTGAGAAATCTATTGAAACATTCATATAATGTCTGTTAGATCTTGTAAAAACTTTACAAGGAGGTATTCATTTCCAATTTATTTTTCATGAAAAACCTTTAACAATTAATGAAAAAAAAATTTTATCAATGAATGTTATTAAATATGGACAAAGGGAAGGGGGTGAAACAGAAGGTCAAATAAAAATGATATAAATGATCAAAAGAACCAATCAAAAATGACTTCACAAAGTACCTTTACCCCACCCATTCAACTTCTTCATTTACTAACATTAAATGTTTATACAGATATAATGTTATAAAGTGATGATACAACTGGAGTTGATTTCAAAGAACATTGGTACGGAGAGGCCATTATATAATATATTGGTATTGAGAATGTAAATGAAATACTCACACATGAATGGCTAGTATTCAATGTTTTAAATGTAAACATGAGGTGTGTTTTTGTGATTTTTTTCAATAGATTATATACTATGTTAATTATGACTGAATACTATACATATTTTTTGCAGGAATATATGTGAATAATATTTAAAGAGAAACCCCTATGAGTAGAAATTTATAATCATTATTCATCACACCACTTCTACACAACTATTCATATTATAATAGGATAAATATGAAGTAATGGTGGAAAAACTAGCCACAATCATTGAAATAAAACATACAGACGATAGACTCTTCTTAATACCCATGATCTAGGGGTAAAACTCTACAAGTTAATCATATAAATTATATTTTTAATTAATTTAATTACCTATTACTTTTCATTTTTTTAAATCATCGGTTAATCATTGCAGTAAATTTGATAACTCCAAATATTTATTTTCTAGATTCAATGCATGGATACTCAAAAAACCAACCACATGTGATTATTTTTATCAATTTTTAATGCATTGCAAGAAATTTTTTACAAATAAACTTAAATTTATACATTTTATATTATGTTTTAATGAAAATTTTGTTATGATAGGGTGTTGTTTAAATATCATCAAAATCATGGAATAAGGAAAGTATATGAATATAAGGATCCTATCAACTTTTATAGGTGGAAAATTATTAGGGTATAAATAATAATATTTCACTGTGAAAACATATATCAAAAAATTACTTAATTTTCACAATGTCTCTGGAATGACCAAAAAAATAAAATGGAAAATATTATGGTTATTATGTTTACAAATTTATGAAATATTTCACATGTCATGAAAAAATAGCATCCTTAAAGATGTATTTTAGAATATAATTAAAGTTTTATTAAAAATATTTATTAATCCTTTGTTTATTTATATTTTTTCAGTTATTCCAATACTTTATTCAATCCCTATATTCACTAGAGGAAATATATTAGTTTATAAATGAATGGTTAGAATACTTGGTGTCAAAATGTATATAGACATCATGAAAAGGTGACATCCTACTACTTATTTAGTTAATTTTATAATCATTTTATCTATTTTTTTAGTTAATTTTCTTATAAATTTTATCTCATATGATGGGAAAATAATCCATAGTTAATTTATGACATATATAAATCAATGAAACCTCAATCTGATACATGATGTGTCTGGTATGACTCAAAGTGCTTGCTTTCAGTTTAAAATTGACATTTTAGTTAAAAACACATGTCACATACTAAAAATAGATCAAACATATTATGAATGTTTTGATACTTTAGAACAATTATCTATAAGTCATTTTTGACATGTAAGAATTATCCTTACCTAAATATGACATACGGTGATCCCGATATGACTCAAAGTGTCTGTTATCAATTTAAAATTGACCTTTTAGTTCAAAATGTGTGTCACTTGCTGAAAATAGATAAAATGCATTGGGTTTTCTTAATACTTCAAGAAAATGTTTAATAATTAATTTGTGTCAAGTAAGAATTATTCTGACATCAAACCGACACATGATGTGATCAGCATAACTCAAAGTGTGTGTTTTAACTTTGAAATGAAATTTTAGTAAAAATAAAATTGATATACTCAAAACCAAGGGAAAAATTTGAATTGTTCTTATACTTTAATAAAAAAATATCAATAAGTCATTTTTGACATATAGTAATTAGCCTCACCTCAATCCGATTCACGGTGCGACTGGTATGACTCCAAGTATGTATTTTTATTAAAAATTAAAATTTTAGTAAAATAGAAATGTGACATAATAAAAACTAATAAAATGTGTTATGATTGGTTTGATACATTAGTAAAACAATAAATAATTCATTTTTTATGTGTAGAAATAATTCTAATATGATTATGATATATGGTGTGCTCAATATGACTCAAAGTGTCTGTTAACAGTTTAAAATTTACATTTTAGTTACAAATGTGTGTCACTCATTTAAAACTAAGAAAACACAATTATATTTTCTTGATATTTTAAGAAAATGATTCAAAAGTCATTTTTTATTTGTAGGAATCAGTCTCATATCTAACCAACACATGATGTGACCGTTATAACTCAATGTGTTTGTTTTCAATTTAAAATGAAATTTTAGTAAAAAAAGAAAAGTTACATACTCAAAACCAAGAAAATGCATTTATGCTATTTTGATATATTATAACAATGGTCCATAAGTCATTTGTGATATATAGAAATTATATGCACCTCAATACAATGCACCGTTTGACTGTTATGACTCAAAGTGTGTACTTTTATTTAGAACTGACATTTTATTCAAAAAGACAAGTGACATACTGAAAATCAAGAAAACACATTTCGATTGTATTGATACTTTAGAAAAATAATTCATAACTCATTTTTGATGTGTAGGAATTATGCTCACCTCAATTTGAAACATTATTTTACTAGTATGACTCAAATGGTGTGATTTCAGTTTAAAATTGACATTTGAGTAACGTATTGTTTCATATTTACGTTTAATTTATTTCTTCATATTATTACTAACATAATATTTATTTCTTATACAGGTGGATTCTTTTTCTTGATTTGGGGGGGTTTTTTTGAAGTTGATCATTTTCATGATAGATTGGACTTTGAGGTTATAACTGAGATAATGGAAATAGATAAATGGGCCAAGAATTTATATAGATATCATGAAAAGGTAAATTCCTACTACTTATTTAGTTAATTTTTTCATCGTTTTATCTAATATTTTTAAGTTAATTTCCTTATAATTTATATCTAATAGTTATTTAATTTTTCTCATAGATATTTTTGGAAATTCTTATTTTTCTTTCAACTATCTACAACAAGACAGAAAAGAGAGAACATGTTCCTTTTTAATGGAAGATGAAACCCCATGCTACCTGAAACGTGAAGTGAATAATAAGGATGCATCTATGAAGGGATTTTGAAATAGATGAATGAAAATTATTAATTTTCAAAATATTTTTCTTAAACATTTTCCTAAATTATGTAGGAATAAACCACTACTCAATCAGCCACACCATAATCCAATACACAATGTGGTCAGTATGACTTGAAGTGTATGTTTTTAGTTTATAATTTAAATTTTCGTTCAAAACACACATCAAATACTCAAAATTGAGAAAATACATTTATATTATTTTCATACTTTAGGAAAATGATCCATAATTAATTTGTGACATGTAGGAATCTGATGCATGGTGTGGCTGGTATGACTTCAAGTATTTTTGTATATAAAATTGAAATTTTAGTAAAAAAATATAAGTAACATACTCAAAATAGGTAAAACACATTTGGATTATTTTGATACATTACAAAATGATCTATAATTAATTTTTGACGTCTATAATCTAGTATCACATCAATATGATACATGGAGTGCCCTGTATGACTCAAAGTGACCGTTATGAATCTAAAATTTTCATTTTAGTTCAAAATGTGTGTCCATCATTAAAAACCAAGAAAATGTGCTCATATTTTCTTGATAATTTATTAAAACTATTGATAAGTCATTTTTTATATGTAGGAACCATTCCAACCTCAAACTGACATATAATGTGACTGTTATAACTCAAGGTGCATGTTTTCAATTTAAAATGACATTTTAGTAAAAAAGACGGGTGACATGATCAAAACTAGTAAAACATATTAGGTTTGTTTTGATACTTTAGGAAAATGATAAATAATTAATTTGTTATGTGTAGGAATCATCCAAACCTCAATCTAATGCACGGTGTAACAGGTATGACTCCAAGTGTGCCTTTTTATTTAAATTTGACATTTTAGTAAAAAATAAAAGTAACATACTAAAAAATGAGAAAACACAGTCAATTATTATTGATACTTTAGAAAAATTATACATAAGTAATTTTTAATGCATATAAATTATCTGCACCTCAATATGATACACAGTGTGCCCCGTATGACTCAAAGTATCTGTTATCAGTCTAAAATTGACATTTTAGTTCAAAACATGTGTCACTCACTGAAAAATAAGAAAATATACTTGTATTTTCGTGATAATTTTGAAAAAATGAATTCTTATTATTTTGACACTTTATTAAAATGATCCATAAGTCATTTTTTATGTGTAGGAATTATCCACACCTCAATATGATGCACTGTGTGATTGGTATGACTCTGTATGTGCTTTTTTATTTAAAATTTATAATTGAGTAAAAAATACAAGTGATATAATCAAAACTACAAAAAACATTTGGATTATTTTGATACTTTAGTAAAATTATCTGTATGTTATTTTTGATGTGCAGGAATTATCCTCACCTCAATCTGATACACAGTGTGCCCTATGTGACTCAAAGTTTCCATTATCAGTCTAAAATTGACATTTTAGTTCAAAAAATATGTCACTCACTGAAAACCAAGAAAATATGCTCAGATTATCTTAATAATTTATAAAAACAATTCATATTTAATTTTTAATTTTTAGGAATTTGTATCATGTCAAACTGACATATGTTGTAATTTTTTTGACTCAAAGTGTGTGTTTTCAGTTTAAAATGACATTTTAGTAAAAAATAAAAGTTAAATACTCAAAACTAAGAAAATGAATTTAGATTTTCTTGATACTTTATAAAAAATACATTGGTTATTTTTTATTTGTTGGAATTAGCCTCACCTCAATCCGATGCATGGTGTGACTGGCATGACTCAAAGTGTGTCTTTTTATTTAAATTTGACCTTTTATTAAAAATTATAAGTGACATTCTCAAAACCAAGAAAATTCATTCATATTGTTTTTATAATTTGTAAAAATGATCCATAAGTCATTTTTGACATGTAGAAATCAGCTAAACCTCAATCTGATACAAGGTGTTCCCATTATGACTCAAAGTTTCTGTTATTTGTTTAAAATTAAAATTTTAGTTTAAAACATGTGTCACTCATTGAAAATTGAGTAAAAACACTCATATTGTCTTGATAATTTGGGAAAATGATGCATAAGTCATTTTTGACATGTAGGAATCGGTCTCATGTCAAATAGACACACAATGTTACCGGTATGACTCAAAGTATGTGTTTTCAATTTAAAATGACCTTTTAGTAGAAAACACAAGTGAGATACTAAAAACTAAGAAAATTAATTTGGATTGTTTTAATACTTTAGGAAAATGATATATAAGTCATTTGTGACATACATAAATTATCCAAACCTCAATCCAACATATAGTGTGACCAATAGACTCCAAGTGTTTTTCTTATTTAAAATTTACATTTTAGTAAAAAGACAAGTGATATACTCAAAACTAATAAAATGGATTCATATTGTTTTGATACATTAGAATAATGATCCATAAGTAATTTGGGACGTGGACGAATCATCTGAACCTCAATATGATACATATTGTGGCCATTAGGACACAAAGTGACCATTATCCATTTAAAATTAAACTTTTATTAATGTATTGTTTTATATTTATGTTTAATATATTTCCTTATAGTATACTATCATAATAATTATTTTCTTATATATGTGGATTTTTTTTCTCAAGTTGGGGTGATTTTTTCATCAACTAATACCATGATTGGGATTTTTGAGCGGGGTTCGGGTGCCAAAGATAATGAAACAGTTGATGTTTTGGAATGTTTGAGAGAAATTGTACTTGTTAATGTAATTGTACCCAAAAAAACGTTTTAAATGTATATAATATAGTGTTTTTTGTATTTTTGATATAAATTTTACTTCAATTAAATTTTTACTTTAATATATCCTATATTTTCTACTATTGTTTCCTATATTTATTGCATGTTTGTTGGTATGGTGTGTTATAATATTTATATCCCACTGCAGCAGTATGGCCTTTATCATCACTATTTAATGCATCGATAAAGGCCAACCTTTATTAGTGCTAATCTAATGATGATAAAGTCCCACCATTATTAGTGCTTTTTTAGTTCTAATAAAGGGGCCCCCTATTAATATTGATGAGTAAAACAATGATTTTTAGCATTGTTAAAGGATTTTTCTAGCACTGTCTTTAGCCCAATCTGTAGTAGTGATCATTTGGTTGATCTTTTTCCCATTCTAGTTTTCATGGATCATTGTAGCATTGTTGAAGTCGTTGATAGATATTTACATTCCATTAATGAAGAACAATATATAATCAGTGAACATAAGGTGTGAAATAACTATGATCTCAAACCTATTCCTGAAAGGAAGGATCTTCTCCCAAGAAATATCACATATGATATTCTTGGTGAGAGGCTTCCTATGCCAAAATTAACAAGATGGTTGAGATTAGATCTCCCTTTCGAAGCCTTTGATCGAACTTAAAGAAACTAAATCACCTTACCATGATCAAAATTGAGAGCCATAGTGACACTTAACATCTTAAAAGCAAGTCATGGGCCCACTCAGTGAAGTCAAAATATCTCATGAACTTCACAATATAACCGCACTCCATTTTATCATATCCATTATCCATATCCACCTTGATCATAATATTATATTCAAGTTTTTTCTTATTAATTTCATCCACTATTTACTTTTAAATCCCAATTTCCCCTTAAATGCTTTGAACTTGCATGATTTCATGTTGTTCTTCTAAGATAATATTTGGCAGAACACATCCAAACAGTCTATTAATGAGATAAGTGAGAATATTTTGGGATAAGTTTAAAATACATATAGGCCTATACTGGATGAGAATAGTCAGATCATTAACTTTTGGAATTGGAATAATCTTGGAGGCACAAACCCCTCTTTTGAGTGCTGCACCTCAAAAAAATATTGCATAGAATCAATCACCTGAGTTTTGATAAATTCCAATCTAGAAACGTAAAAATAATTGGGCAACCTTTCAGGTCCCAATTCACTTTTGGGATTCATGCTAAAAATAGAATAATTAATCTCCTTCCCACCTGGGATTTCCTCCATATCATCATTGTCCTTGTCTTCCATCAACTTGGGGATGTTATAAAGGAAGTATTACTCTCTTCACCCCCCCCCCAATGCATGTCACCACTTGAATGAACCTGAGATAAGGTCTTCAAAGTTATTTTTAGAAAGCTTATCTTCCACCTCCACATCCCCTATGTACAAGTCATCCTTAAGTAAGAGGTTTATTCTTATCATCACCTTCCTCTTATTCATACATGCATGAAATAATTATATGTTTTTATCCCCCCCACTAATCCAAATATCCCTTGACTTCTCCCTCACCACTCATTAGATTTCAAATAATTTCTCAGACAATGGGTTTTATTTACTAACCATTATAAAAAAAGTTTCATCATCCCATATCTTCTGTAACTTCCCTTCCATACTCTAAATTCATTTTTTTTATCTTTTATAAGATAAAGTTATTGATGGTTTTTTTATAGTTACACCCATAAAAATACTTCTTCAAACTTTTAATGGGATTACATAAGCCTTCCCATGAATCACCCTGTACAGTTTACTCTCAATAACCAAGTATTACTCCTATTATCTCTACTCAATTTCAAAAATAGTGGTGATTGATACAAAATAATGTGATAAAGTTGTGTTATATAGGCTTGAGGAAATGAGTCGATTCCTTAAAGACTATACAGACATCATTCAAGACTTCTCAAAAATTTTCCTCTCTTTTTTTTATTATTGAAAAAAGTGAATGGGACCCCCAAAAACCCATATCCATAAGGCCATTATGTATCAAGAATTCCCTAAATCATTGCATATATATATATATGGATACACATCTACTCCTTTATTTTCTGAAGTCTTTATAATTGTATTGAAGTCCCCTCATAATAACCATGATAGTTTCCTTGGTTGAAAGGTTGATAACTGTTGCCACAACATTTTCCTTTCAGAAGCCTCTCATTTTTCATAGATGAAGGAGAAGAAAAAGGTTATTAATATAGAAAAAACTTTGGTATAAATATGTTAAGTTGAGAAATCCATCCTTTCTATTGGGTTGGATTATGAAACCATAGATAAAGTAGTTGCAATACACAATAATCCACCCAAATTATTTTTCCACCTGAAAGAATTTTACACATCACCTAAAAGAATTTACAACGCATCCAAAGGATTTTTCTCTCAACACCCATAAGAATGTTTATCTCACCTGAAGGATTTTTTCATAGACACATGGACATACCATTTTTTGTATCACTGATTATCATAACTAGGACACACCACTTGATCTCTTAAACCAATAGAACTTTCGATATATGGATCTCCATCCTGGATATCTGCACATGTCATCATCGGCAATTCTCTCTCCATCATCGTATCTCAACATCTTCATCATCTCTTCAAAAACTCTACTGAAAACATGGAAACTCCATTTTTTCCCTCTCAAAGAGGCTACATCTTTACATCCCACTTTATTATATTCTTCTTATATTCCATCGTCTTCATGGAATGGCCTTTTATAGGAATTTCTCACACAAAACTTACATGATAAGGAGAGAAAATATCTATCTATTATTTTTCAAATAACCAACACATGTCTCTTTTTCAAACTCCCTTATCAATTTTCTTCTCTCATATATTCAAATTCAAAAATTAAAATATCACAATAATCTTCTAACGAACCAACCCAATAAAACTAGAAAATATTCCCAAACCATCACTCCCCATGATATGGGTAAAACAAGATAATATAAACCAATCCTGGATATAATTAAAATAATACATAAAACCAGAGTCTGAAGTGTAAAGATATGAGATACCAAAAAATGAAAATAATCCAAGTTAAAACATGATAAAACAGAAAGTAAGTCAAGTCCCCATGTGAAAAATAGTCACCTCCACACCAACCTGTATCTGAAGCAATAGAAACAAGTGAATCCATCATGCAACAAGATACTCTTCCCTTTTCCCAAATCCTGAAAAACAACATCTAAAAAATCCCAAGCGCACAAGTAAGGTTTGATCTAAATCCCAATAGGATGCCTTGATAGTTTCTAAGAAAGGTATAATATCAATAATTCAATAATTTTATCTTTAAAAAATAGTTTTATAAATAATTTTTATAAATACAAACCATTTATAAACCATTTTCCCTTTTTCATACTTTGTTTTTTCTAAATTATTTCATATTCTGGATCAAAAATTCTAACAAGTAGAACTGATAAATATAGTAAATCATATCTAGGCATCAAGAGGTATACAGGTAAACATATATCCATAAAAAATCCTATCATATGAAGCAATGTGATGAAACCACATATAAATACCTATGAGAAATTATCCATGATAAAAAACAATCATGTGATAAATAACTATAAATGGTAAATGATAAATGAAAAATCAACTGATATTGGGCTCTAGACTATGGGACAATGTATACTAGACACTCATAAGCCTAAATGGGCATATGTTGGATCCAAAAGATATTGAGTCCTGTGAGTAGATATCAAAAAACGTTACCTCCTAGTGGTACAACACACACTAAGGCTACCTATGTCTCTATCCCAACACACCCAAGGTTCCCAATGTGTATTTCTCCAAATTCAATTCAAAACCATGATCACAATTTTATGAAACATTTTTCAATCCAATCCAATCCACTTCGGAGTTTGAAAACCCATTCCCAAATCAAGAAAAACCATTTTCAAATAAAAAAACCCTTTTAAAAAACATTTTTCTTTTCCAAGAAATCATTTGAAACCATTTATCATTTCAAATCAATGAAAAAAACAAAGTAATTTATTAAGAACAATATACAATTCATCAAATTAACCCATTATATATGAACTCCTACCTCAAAATGGTATAAACCTAACTTATTTTGATAATGGTGATCAGAAACCAATAGAATGGCCTTTGAAAGACAAGGAACACCAAGAAACTAAAAAGGACCAATACAAAAAAAACTATCTAATCAAAAATCTACTTCTAAACCATAGCCACAACCAAAACCAAAGAATAACCAAGAGTATTACAAACCAAAAGAGAATAAATCCAACCACAATAGGTATAAATCACTGAACAAAGTGATATGGATGGGAGGGAGACACCCAAAATCATCTAAGAAGAGCATATTGGTCAAGAACATGGAAGACTTCATGAATGAAATTATAATTTCAACCAAAATTCTTGTTTATAACCAACCCTTGGGAATTTAAATGGTGTGTAATCCAATTACACAATATGTAATCCTAGAGTCCCATATATGTTGAGAAAATCAGAGAATTTTATTAAAAACCAGATATTTTTTTACACGATGTGTAACCTTTACACGACATGTAAAATTATCATGTTGTGTACCTGATTCATGGGCTCTATCTAGAATACATTACACTTCATGTATTCTTATTACACATCATGTAATTTCCCATTGAACAGCAAAAACTATAGGCTTTATATCGAAAATTCCAACAAATCCCTAACTTCACCATTATAGGTGTCCTCCCAATTCCTTCTTATCACTACTCAACCAATGAATAACTAAAACCCAAACAAAGGTTAATAAATACCTAATAGAAAGGTAATGAGGCATTACAATATCCCCACCATAAGCACTTTATTACCCCAAAATCCCTCAAGATCCTAGATCCTCAAAAAGAGAAGGTAATTACTGCATCATCATTGAATATTGATCCCACTTATCATGGAAATCCTATCTACATTTCCATAGAACTTGGTCTAGGAGTATCATTTTACTACATAGTACCTTATCCTGGAAATCTATAATCTGAATTGTCCACTCAAAAAAAAGTGGTAACGGGCTCATGATCAACATCCTCCCAACTAATAACATGGGAATGATCTTGTATATACCAAATTAACTAGGAAAAATAAAACAAATCATGGATAGCTATCAAACTAGAAAGAAAGTGAAACAAATAGTCCACCCTCCCCAGTCATCACTGCTAGAAAAATCCCCTATACCCACAGTTTTGGAAAAACCCGTGGGTATAGAGGTTTTTCAGAACCTAGACCTACGGTTTTCCCAAAACTGTGGTTATAGGGGTGTGTTATGAATCTATACCAATGGTTTTAACAAAATAGTTGGTATAGGTATAAGTTCAAGACCTATACTGATGGTTCTCTATAAGAACCGTGGGTATAGGTTTAGGTGAAAAACCCTATACCCACGGTTTGAGAAAACCGTGGGTATAGGTTTCCTACGCAAATGTGGGAAACAAATTAGGGTAGTAAAACCCTATACTGAAAGTTCTCCCTCCTATACCCACAGTTTGGATTAATATATTTACATCTATACAGATTTATATAAAAAAATTTAGGTAGGTTGATTGGTTAGGCACTGCATGATTTTATCGGAGGTTACGGGATCAAAACTCAGTGCCTTTTTTTAATACTGATGATTTAAATTAATATATACAAATAAATGTAGATATATATTACTATAAGTTCCATAGATCTAGTGGTGAAGTGCTATATATATTAAGAAGAGGTCGTGGTTTTGAAACCCATAGCCGTTTTTATTCTAATATGGACTTTCATATTAATATAATTAGCATAATATAGATATATATATATATATATATATATATATATACATAACTGTTCTAGCTGGAGTGGTGGGGAACATCGAGGTAGAAGTCCAGGTCGCTAGTTCAAAACCTGTAACCTACATTTTTCAAATATTTATACCCACAGTTTTAAAACTGTGGGTATACAGCTATGACAGGGTGGTAAGTTGGTAAAAGGCTATGACACGGTGGAAAAATGCTATACCCACGGTTTATAAGAACTTTGGGTATAGGTTTTGGAACTATACTGATGTCGCAGTTTCCCACGGTTCCCAAAACCATGGGTATAGGCTATACCCACAGTTTTGGGGGCTATACCCACGGTTTTGAACCGTGTGTATAGGTCATTTTTTTAGTAGTGCATCCAATGATCTAAAAGGGGCCTACAATTCTCGATTCCAACTTACCCTACTTACCTAATTGGTGATGTCCTAAGTGAAGTGAAGCTCTAAGAAATACATGATCACCATCCTCAAACTCTAGTGACCGGCACTAACGGTTCACATAGGATTCCAAATGAATCTAGTTCATGATTAAATACCTATGAATCAACTACACTATCTTTAACATCTCCTAAAAACACTCATCCCAACCAAGGACTGCTCTCCCAGCTCTTCCTATCACAAGGGAGAACAACATGGACACCCATAAAAATCCTTGGAGGGCACTATCTGTATCAAGTCTTGATAACTATTATTATAGGAAAACTCAACCAAAGGAAAATTATTTTCCCAAGATCCATCAAAATAAAACACACAATACCAAATCATATCCTCTAGAACCTGGATATCCCTCTCTATCTATACATCCCTCTATAGATGATAATTTGTGATTAATTTAATCTGGGAACCCATCACCTCCAACAAACCTTTCCAAAACCTATATTTGAACCCTAGATCCCTATCAGAAACAAATTCAGAGGTAACCCTATGGAGTCTCACAATATCTCAGCCATACAAGTCCCCAAGCTATTCTGCCTTCATCACCTCCCATATAGGTAGGAAATACACTGATTTTGATATTTGATCAATCATCTCCCAAATTGCATCCTTCTCACTAGGAGTTTATAGAAAAACAATGATGAAATATATAGAAATATCATCCCACTTACATACTAGAATGTTTAATGGTTGTAATAACCCTATAGGTCTAGGGTGATCCACCTTAATTATCTAAAAATTGAGGAACCATGAAACAAAATATTCTATCTATAATATCATACCTTGCCACCAATACTAATGCCTAAAGTTATGATGCATCTTGGTATCCCCAAGGTGCCTGGACCAACAAGAATGGTTTCCACTATCCAAAAACTCTTATCTTAAGGAAAACAGAACAACCAACCTGATACAGAAGCATAAATCTCTACTATGAGACCAACACCACTCACCCAGTGTCTCCCCACCATAAAGTTTTTCACTAGAGCATTTTTACTCAGTGTCTATCACTTTATCAATCTGAACTCACTCATCAAAATAATATTCATATTTCATTGAAGAAAAGAACCCATATCCACCAACCTTTTCTACTTACAATCTCATCTTAGTAAACAAACTCATCATATACGACTCCTCAGCTGATTACTTCATGTCCTATGTCGATATATTTCTACTAAACACATTGATAACAACATTTCCATCCCAATGGGTATAATAAATATAAAAATTTCAAGTTCTGAATATACTCCACCCAACATCACTATAACAAATTTAGATCCCTCTAAGTTAAAATATAACTCATGCTCTTATGATCATAATATACCACAAACCATTCCCCAAAGAGATGGTGACTCCATGTTTTGAGTGCATACATAACAGTTTCTAACTCAAGATCATGGGTAGGGTATTTCTTTTCATGATTTCATAATTGCTGATATCCATAATACACAAACCAGTTCCCCTAAATGAAGAAACATCCAAAATCCATACCAGATTCATAAAAAAACATCATAACCCAACCATGGTTCTAGAATAATCAAAATTGGTTCTGAATTCATCCTCACCTTCAGCTCCTCAAAATATATTTTACAGTTTTCATTTTATTCAAACTGTTCATCCTTAATGGTTAAAGTTTTCATCGAAGAAGCGAGCTTAGAGAATTCATGAACAAATCGTCTATAGTAACTAGCCAAACCTAAGAATCTTCGGATCTCAAACACATTTTTGGTTGCTCCCAAGACATAACTTCCTATACCTTTTTAGGATATACTAAGATTCCCCTCTCGGATATCACATTCCCCATAGACTTCACCTCTCGGATCCAAAACTCACACTTAAAAAGTTTACCATATAGATGGTGTTCTTTCAAGTTTAGAATAATGATATAAAAATGGTCCATATGGTCCCCCTCTAACTTAGAGAATACCAAAATATCATCCTCGAACACAACAAAAAAAGATTTCAAGGATCGATGAAAGATATGATTCATCAAAACCAGAAACACCATTGGATCATTAATGAGATCGAATGGAATAACCAAAAATTTAAATTTTTATATAGACTCCTAAATGTTGTCTTAGGTATATCTTCTTCTCAGACTCTCAACCGGTGATACCCTGATCATTGGATAGTATTCAAAAACCGATGATCTACTCTAAGATAATCAAATAGATCATCAATAATTGGAAAGGGAAATTTTCTATTAGCGGTCACCCAATTCATCTTTCAATAATCAATACAAATTCTATGGATCTAATCTGCCTACTTAGAAAATAGTAAGACGAAGCCCACAGTGACATTCTAGGATGAATAAATCTTTTTTCATATAGGTCCTCAAGTTGGACCTTAAGTTCCACCAACATAGCAGGTTCCATATGGTAATATAGTATAAATATTTTCATCATACCAGGGAGCAGGTCAATAGTAAACTCCACCTCTCTCTATGGAGAAAACTAAAAAAATAATCCAAAAATTTCTCAAGGAACTCACACACAACTGCAATAAGTCAACCACATAGGAAAGGGTCAACTACATCAAGAAACATATCTAACAACTGGAACGATATTACCCCAGCATATGGAACAATAGGCTTTTCCCTTCCCAATCTAGTGTCCCACTCACCCTGAAAAACATGATTGACCCTATCGTTAGATAAGAACTAAACTTGAAAATGATAATAGTGTATTTGGTCCTTAACATTGATCCTTTAATCCATGGCGATAATCAAGTCAAATATGTCAAGATCAAACACTAATAAGTCCCACTCCACCTTAAAGTTGACTATCATCACCCAGCATGGAGGACATATAAAACCTTGTTTAGACCAATTTACCAAATGTGTGGAAAGATCAAACAAGAATGGAATAAGTTCCTAATGCAATCCCAACACATCAACTAACTTTTAAGATATAAAATAATGAGTAGAACCCATATCAAACAAAGTCTTCACCATAGAAGATAATATAAACAACATACTTGTAACAATATATAGTCCTTCTTTAGGTTCCTCTAGTGCATACTACACTACATAAAGTCATTTAGTCTTAGACACATTAACATCTCCCTTATCCTGAGGATTAGACTCACCACACTTAGAATCATATTCACAAAACTTCAAATACTTGGTGAGAGTGGATCCTTCCCTACTACCCTAAGATATCTTTTCAAAACATAATTGTTGATAGACATATTATCCAAAAAGATAAAAATTACTAAAATCATTTGAAAATTTAGGCTTGGTATGACCTCTTCTTCCACATTGATAGTAGATAACCTGATTACACCCTATTATCGCTACTAAGACTAGTCCTGTAGGAAACTGACCACTCCTTCTCTTTATTTTCTGGCCAGAAGGTACACCCTGGATAACCACTGAACCAACTAAAACTCCACCCAATCCTATCTTCCCACCTACATCTACCTCAGAAAAATCGTCCATTTCAACTATCTCAAAAAAGGTAGCAAGGCACAAGAGTATCAACATCAACCAAATATCATGCCTCAATCCTAACTCAAATCTCCAATCCTTCAGGTACTCATTAGTGAAAAGATTTGGTTCTAGATGCACTAACTCAATAAAATAGGTAGAATACTCTATAACAGAATGATCCCCCTATTATAAGGTCAAAAACTATCTGGTTTTTTCACATAGAATGCCTCAGGATAAAAATATTGGTTAAATATTTTCTTGAAAGAAGCCTAGGTAATATCCTCAGGCAACTTAACATACACAAAATATTCACATAATATCCTTACTATTACCTTGAGAATATATGTGGTAAAACCCACCTTAGAGTCTTCAGAAGTCTCTAAGAAGTTGAATATCCTCCCTATCCAATCATTCCACTCCTCAAATTCTCGGGTCCTTTGTCACCACGAAATATGGGTGGATTCTAATTAGTAAATTCTAATCCATGATCCACTATGCGTCCTAGGTTCCTGACACCCACTTGACCCAGAGTTTGAATAGTATAGATAATAGCTTCTACCAATGTAGGGTCCACTTGAGGATTATCCTACAGAACTTGTTTCACAACTTCCTCGCTTATGTTTGGTAGAGCTCTTCTCAAAGGCGCAGTATAAAAAAATAAAAAAACCAATCAATCACAAGAAATTTCCAAAATCACAAGACTAAATTATGGTATAATAAAAAATAGTTAAAACATTAATAATTTAAATAAAACACAAAACTATCAATTAAAACCCTTATTTAAAAAATAATAGGTCAATTAAAATAAACATTCCATAAAGTTCATCCAAATGACCTCAAACTCCAAGTCTCAAACCAGGTAAAAGTCCCTAATCACCTCTGGTAACTCAGTTTTAGTCATGTAAGTGAGTTATCTAGGACCCTTTTCTGTACATACTATCTGAATTCTGACGGTCCTAACTCCAGTCTACCTAATACACAAAACCAAACTCATACAGTGCTAAAACAATTCAGGTTGAGTGTCCCTTTGATACCAAATTATAATGAATCAACTCAGTTCAACTAGACAATCCACATGAACCGGACCACCACATGATATGGATAAAATAGGATAACAAAAATTATCCCTAAATATAAAAAAAGACATAAAACTCGAGTATGAAGAACAAACATATGAGATACCACAAAATACATACAATCCAATCCAAAAAAAGGCTAGAACAAAAATTAAGTCAAGTCCCCATGTGACCAATAGTAACCTTCAGACCAACCCATACCAAAAGAAATATCAACAAGAGAATCCAGAATACTACAAGATACTCTTACCTTTACCTGAATAATGAAAAACTACATCAAAAAATTCCCAAATTCATAGGTATATTGTAAGGAAAATCCTAGTAGGAGACCACCACAATTTCTAAACAAGGTCTCCTATCAATAATGCATCAATTATAGATTTTAAAACAAAACTATTTATAAATAATTTTTATAAATCCAAACCATTTATAATTAATTTTCCTTTTTTATTCCTTTGTTTTTCATAAAATCATTTCATATTCTTGATCCTAAAATCTGACAAGTATAAGTGATAAATATAGGAAATCATAGCCATTTATCAAGAGGTATACAGGTAAACACATCTCCATGAAACATCCTATCATGTGAAGCTATGTGATGCAACCTCATAAAAAAACCTATGATCAAAAATCCCTGATAAAAACAATCATGTGATAAATAACTATAAATTTTAAATGAAAAGTGAAAAAACACCTCATATTGGGATCTAGAATATGGAAAAATGTGTACTAGACACTCAAAAGCATAAACAGGCATAATTTGGATTTAATAGATATTTATTCCTTCTATTTGTATCACAAAAGGTTACCTCCTAGTGGTGAAACAAAGACTAAGGCTACAAGTGTCTCTATCCTAATGCACCCAAGGTTTCCAATGTGTATTTGTCCAAATTCAATTCAAACCCATACTCACAATTTTATAAAACTTTTTCAAAGACAATCCAATCTACTTTGGAGTTTGAAAACCCATTCCCAAATCAAGAAAATCCATTTTCAAATCAAACTCCCTTGTACTTTCCATGAAATTATTTGAAACCATTTATCACTTCAAATCAATGAACAGTCCAAAGGAATTTATCAAGAACAATATATAATTCATCAAATTAACCCAATGTATCGAAACTAGTACATGAACATGGTAGAAACCTAGATGATTTCATTGATGATGATCAGAAACCAATAGAATGGCATTTTAAAGAAAAGGCACACCAATAAACTGAAAACGGTCAATAAAACACAATATATGATCACAAATTCATAGTTAAACCATAGCTATAACCAAAAAATGAAGAACTAAGAGTATTACATACCTGGATAGAATAAATCCAACCACAACATTAATCAAATCGCAGAATGAAGTGATCCGAATGGGAGGGAGTCACCAAATATTTTCTAAGAATATCCTCTAACTCGAGAGTAAGGAATCTTGAATGAATGAAATGAGAATTTCATCCAAAAATCTTGGTTAAAACTAACCCTCATGAATTTACACAGCGTATAATCCAATTACATGTCATGCAATCCTCGTGTCCCATATATGCCAAAAATCTATTGATTTTTATTGAAAACCTAATATTTTATTATTATATGACGTGTAACATTTACACATCATGTAAAATTCTCACATTATGTATCCAGTTCATGGGTTCTGTTCGGAAGCAATTACACATCGTGTAATTTCCCAATGACTAGAAAAAACTATAGGTTTATGCTAAAAATTCAAACAAATCAATGACTTCACCATTATAGGTATCCTCTCAATTCCATCTCAGCATTACTCAACCAATGAAAAAGCAAAACACAAACAAAGTTTAAAACATACCGGACAGAAAGATAACAGGGCGTTACAAATCTCCACCTTGATTTAAAATTTTAGAACTTCGTCGTTATCTCCACCACTATTATCACCATGATTGTTGGCTCCACCATCATTGATTCCACCATGATTAGATTTTTCACATATAATCCACTTTAATTGAATCTCTATCTATATCATATCATCCATGTTGAAACTAGCATGATTCATTTCACCCATTACATGTTTCGTATTTGCAGATCTCTGAAAAACTACTCAATGTGACTCCATCTCTACATCTTGATCTTCTCAGGTTGGAACTGTGAACCTACTTTGATACCAGTTATTGGGTAAGAGACTGATTCCACTACGAAAGCATTCATAAAACACAATAATTCACCCAAAGAATTTTTCCACCCAAATTAATTTTACACATCACCCAAAGGGATTTTACACCACACCCAAATGATTTTTCTCTCAAAACCCAGTGGAATTTTTCTCTCACCCAAAAGAATTTTTTATACACACATGGACATACCATTCTATTGTACCACTGATCATCTTAATCAAGATAAGCTTTTTTATCTCTATAACCAAGAGTACTTTCAATACATGGCTCTCCATTATGGATCTCTTCACATGTTGTCGTCGATACTTCTCTTTCCTTCACTCCATGTCATCATCTTCATCATCTCTTCACACAAGCTACCGAAAATATGGAATCCTCATTTATTCCCTCTCAAAGAGGCTACATCTTTTCATCCTCTTTCTTTTATTCTTCTTCTATTCTTCTTCTATTCCATTGTTGTTATGGCATGTCATTTTAAAATAATTTTACACACCAAACTCACAGGATAAGGGGAGAAAATATCTCTCTATTTTTTTCAAAAAACTCACACCTCTCTCTTTTTCAAATTACCTTATCTTATTTTCTCTCTCATATTCAAATTTAAAAAATGCCAACACTTTCTACAGAAACATTGTGCTTCCACAAAAAAATTAGGCATTAGCGGCGGTTATTTTTTCTACTAGTGATGGTTTAAACCAGTTCTAAATCATTTAGTGGTAGTTACTAAAATCGTTACGTATTTCATGATCATCAATCATTTAGTGGTGGTTATTTTCTTTTAGCAGTGGTCTCATTATGTGTCCTTTTTTGAGCATTTAGCAGAACTTTCAATTTTATTTAATGGTAGTTAAATAAAAATAAATAAATCGAAAATAAAATAAATAAAATTAAATTAAACATAACTAATATATGAAGTAGTGGTTAGGTTTATCGGTGATTAATATTAATCTCCGTTAATTAATAATTTAAGAAATTTATTTAGCCACGGATTATAAAAACCACCGCTAAATATTTTTCTTAAATTTTAATTTTTTTAAATATTTAATAGAAAATATAAATATAAAAACTCTAACATGTAATAAAATAAAACCATAAATTCATATTATACCCATCTTACATACATTATACATCATACAATCACAATCAAATATGCATACATCCACGGTCACCATAGCCTCAGTCACCGTAACATCGATCAACTGATAACCTCAGTCAACCCATACCTTAGCCATCAATATATACATATATAATATTTTCAAAAACTATCCATGACCAATATACATCCATCTAATGACCTCTACTACATCCATCTACCTCCACATAATCTTATCAACTGTAACTGACCACATCATCTCATCAAATATAACCAAAAATAAGACAAAAATTAAAACTGAGCATGATAAATAAGAATTGAAAAAGAATAATTGATAAAATTTAAACATATCATGGAAACTAAGAATCATCATGACTCACTTATGAAGAATGTCATGGATCATAATGGTCAAACTCTTTCATACTTTTGGAATCTCTCACCTATAATAAAAATGAGAACATTTTAGAAAAGAAATGTGAAAGAGAAAAGACGTATAATATATTCAGAATGTTGAACATAAAATTTGTTATTTTTTTAATAAAATAGAATAAATTTTAACATAATAATTTAATAACTCTTTAAAAAACTTTTAAATCATAAAATTTTCTATTTCTAATATGGTTCAACACTTGAAATAGAAAAGGGATAAGTATATAATAATCTAGTTACTTTTTAAATCGATGTGCGATGTGCTTGAAATTTACTTAATAAATAAATTTTAAAAAATTTATATGATAGAATGTATTATTTTTAAAAAAACTCTATGGTAGTTTTACCATGATTTCACATCAATCTGATGTCATTTTCTATAGTTTTTACTGTTACAAGCACGTTTTAGTGTTTTAAAATACTAAAAAGATGTTTTCAGGAATATCAGGAAAACCATAACCTATAATGATGAGCCTTCGGTTATTACATTCCAAAAATAAATCTATGGTAATTTTCCTAAGAATTCACATTAGTATGATGTAATTTCTCTAGTATTGACCCCCCCCCCCCGATACATGTTTTTAAAGACTTTGGTAACTTTAAAAAATATTTACCAAGACATTTTGGATGCACTGTACATAGAATTGATATGTTTTCTAGAGGTACATGTCAAAAATAACTCAAAAATGGGTTTCCCATTATTTTATGTCAATGTGAGGTCATTTTCTAGGGTTTTTACCATTATATTCAAGTTTTACTTTTTTAAAACACTAAAAATGAATTTACAGGAATCCTGGTAAGACTATAACTCTAAATGATGATATATTGGTTCTTAAATTTAAAAAATTAATATATGAATATTTTCCTCTGATTTCATGGTAATCTGACATCATTTTCTGGGTATTGACCCCCCCTAACGCACATTTTTAAAGGCCTTGATCCCTTTTAAAATAGTTAACTGAGTCATTTTGGCCACACCACATGTTGAATTGATGTGTTGTCTGTTCTAACATGTCAGAAATATCTCAAAGGTTATTTTCCAATGATTTCACATCAATATAAGGTTTTTTTAAATGATTTTTACCATTACACGCATGTTTTAGTGTTTTAAAACACTAAAAAAATATTTACGGTAATCTTGGAAAAACTATAAATCATAATAAATTTCCTTAGATTACTATATTTAAAAAATAAATCTATGGTTTTTTATTATGATTTCATTGAAATATAATTTTGTTTTCCTGGTTTTGACCCCTCGACACACATTTTTAAAGGCTTTAGTACATTTAAAAACAATTTACCGAGTTGGTTCAACTACACTACATGTATAATTGATGTTTTGTCCATGAATACACATAACAAATAACTCAATATTGTTTTTCCATGATTTCACATAAATCTGAGGTCATTTTCTATGGTTTTGACCATTACATGCATGTTTCATTATTTTAAAACACAAAAAACGTGTTTACGTGCACCCTGAGAAAATCGTAACTCATAATGACATTATTTCAGTTCCTACATTTTAAAAATTAGTCTAAAATAATTTTAATTTGATTTTATGGAAATATGATATCATTTTATTAGTTTTACCCCCCCCCCCCTCCCCCAAACCGCATTTTTAAAGGCTTTAGTACCTTTAAAAACGGTTTAATGAGTCATTCCGACCACAATGCACTTTGGATTGACATTTTTCCTATACGTACACATAAAAAATAACTCAAAGATAGTTTTCCTATGATTTTACAAAAAAATTATGTCATTTTCTATGATTTTGACTATTAAACACATGTTGTAGTGTTTAAAACACTCAAAATACATCTACAGGCATCCTGGTAAAACTATTACTAGGAATGACATTTTGTTAATTCTTTCATTTCAAAAATAAATCTATAGTCATTTTACTTTGATTTCATGGTTATCCTATGTCATTTTTCAAGTTTTGACCCCCTGAAACACATTTTTAATGACTTTGGTATCTTTAAAATATGTTTATTGAGACATTTCAATCACATCGCACATCGTATTGACAAGATTTCTATATTTACACATAAAAAATAATTCAAATATTTTTCCATGATTTCACATTTATATTACATCATTTTCTATGGATTTTTAATTACATGCTTGTTTTAGTGTTTTAAAACACTAACAAATCACTTACCGGTATCCTGGGAAAATCGTTACTCAAAATGATAGGTCTTCAGTTCCTATATTTCAAAAATAAATATACAGTAATTTTCCTCTGATTTCATGGTTATTAAACATTTTTTTCTTGGTTTTGAACCCCCAACACATGTTTTTAAAGTCTTTGGTACCTTTAAAAATAGTTTACCGATTCATTAAGACCATGTAGTATATAGGATTGATGTGTTCTCTACATGTACACATAAAAATATCTCAAAAGTGGTTATCCCATAAATTAAAAACAATATGAGGTCTTTCTCTATGGTTTTTATGATTACACAAATTTATTAGTGTTTTAAAAAACTAAAAACATGTTTACAGAAATCTTGTGAAAACTATAACTCGGAATGGCATGACATCGATTCCTACATTTAAAAATTCAATATATGGTCATTTTCCTTTCATTTCATGGAAATGTGAAATTTTTTCCCGGTTTTGACCCCTCCCTTCCCCCTGACATAAATTTTTAAATCTTTTCATTCTTTTAAAACTATTTACTAAGTCCAAACCAAGAAAAGGATATTGTATTGTTTTCAAACATAAGGATAAAAATCCATAATTCATTTTTGACATATAGAAATAAATCACACATAAATCTTGAACAATATGTGCTTGGTATGACTTGAATTTCAATTTTTCAATATAAAAGTTTCATTTTAGTTTTATTTATAGTAGTTTTATGTGTTCTTTGAAAATGTGTGAATGATCTATGGAATTTAGAATTTACCTTGGAAAGATGAGTTATAAGGATGGAAATTTCCTCAAGGATCATTCTAATCATCCACTGAAATATAGAAACAAAATCATTTTCCATTACAAACCACCATCAATCCTAGGTTTTCCTATAAGAGTCTTGTTATTACACTTTTTCTTTCAACCTTTCAATTTGTATTTACGATTTTTGATCAACAACACTAATCAAACCCACACTAGGTGTATCGGTAACTAATGATGATTCCCTACCAAATATATCTGATGGAGTAGGCCTAGAACCCATCCCATGTACACATCTGGGATTCTCCTTCCCTAAAACTATTGAAACTGCATCATTCTGGGAAACAGATGATGATTGTGAAGGGTTCACATCCAAGACTTCTTGAATTTTAACCTATTAATACAAAAATATTAACAATTATTTTTTAAAATATATGAACTTCATAATATTATATAATTAATAAATTTTTCATTACTATTTTTTTATTTCATTTCTATACAAACATAATAATGAAAAAAAATTATAGTAATAAACAAGTCAAAACCCAATTAATTGGGGCCGGTTAGATGTATCAAATTATGCCAAATTAGCATTATTTTATCTATGTAGTTGGCCCCATTTAATTGGGTTTAATTCATGTTATTTTTTATAATACATGTTTCATTAATATGTTTTTGTATTAATTAATTAACATGAAATGTAAATGAAAAGTACTTACTCCAACTTCTTTGGTGGGGTCATTTACAAAACTACCATCAGGTATTCTATGCACTTTAAACTGCATCTTTGTTCAGACAACAGAGTGACCTAATTCATTATCCATTATAAAAAATTATAAAAAAATTATAAAAAACCTTGACATAATATAAAATGATATAAATAATATTGGATAAAATACAACCCAAATTTTTCTATTTCTTGAAAAAAAAACTCTGAAACCCATTGATATAAGGAATGACTTGTTTCTCATTATTCATGGTAATTTTTAGATAATTCCTACAAAAAATAAAACATTAATAAAAAATATAATTTTATTTTTTTATGTTATTAAGATAATATAAAATATGAAATTACCTTATGATGTGCATCTTTGTTAATATCGACAAACAAATTTCATTACTCATGAGAAATGCCTTCAAGAACTTTCTCAAACCTCTGTTGTGAGCTCATAGATGTGTCATTAAACTCATTCGAAAGTATCCATTTAAAATATCTCGATTTCTTACCCAAATTTCATAGAGTCCATGGGCGTGAAATAGATTCATGGACATAAAAATGAAAAAACATCTAGAAATAAAAAACAAAACACTTTATAAGTAAATTAAAAATTATTACTTTTGTCTTTTAAATTGGTTATCATTGAATATTAAAATAATATTATCTTTACTTGTAACTTTTTTTCCAATCTAGGGGAATATTCCTCCAATATTTATAATTAATGGGAAAGCTCATCATCTCGCAAGAAAGATACCCAAGAATCTGCCCATATATTCTAGAAGCGTCAGCAGTAATAACCCTAAAATCATCAAATAAAATGATAATATTTAATTCCTTCAGGTCCCATACATCTTCTATGTTCATATTTATATCCCTTCTATTATTATATTTATCTATTTAACAAATTCATTAAAAAATTAATAAAATATATAGTTTTCTTGTACAATAATATTCATACCAATAATGGTAACTCACTAATATTCCCTGGATGGAGGGGTGAACGACTTCTCCATTTCCATAGGTGAATCAAATGGAGGACTACCTATGGAGTCCTTCCATTTTATTACATAAATTTACATGAAATTTTACAGAGGATATTTTGGGTTTAGTGTCTTGGAAATCACAAACAAAATACAAGAAAAATAAAAAAAACATTATTTTAATCCACTTTAAAGGCTTCTTCAAGGTTCATCCTAAGTAAATTTACTTTATCTCATATCCTGGGAACATAAATCAAAGGAAACGGTGAGATGAAGGCCTAGTAAGGGAAAACAATAGAAACAGTTTACTTGTGATATTGAGGAATATCAATAAGAACTTGAAGAAATACATAAAGGCATGAGAAAGAGCCATATCATAAGAACATGAACCATAAATTGGATATTTAGATACAAACTTTGACTTAGATATTCAAAATAATATCAACAAAGTCCATCCCCAATGTGTCAAAAAAATTCCAAGGTTATTCACCAAGGTATCATAAAACATGGCATCTCTAGAGATTAAATTCTTTACCAAATTCATTGGAGCGCTATCATGGAACACCCTTAATATGTATTTATTTTCATTTGATCTACATATATCATAATAAAACCATTCATAAATAACCCAAATAGAATAAAATAAAGGTTTTTCATATCAAAATCATGGAGTTTTAAAAGGTAATTAAAAATATGATCATTATGTCATTTATAACCCACGGAAAGGGAGTGGGGGTTTTATGTATGTAAAGTCCAGAATAAAATAAATAATTTTTATGTATTTATGAATACCCCTATAAATGAAAGATCTTTGGGTATTCACATAAATAAAATAAAATAATTTCTTGAGAAAAAGATAGAGATTTTTAGATGAAAATTATGTAGTATAATGGGTCTGAAACATGGATTTAAAAAAACATTAAAAAGAGAGGGGACAAGGGTCTTCAATTCATAAAATACTCGTAATACAATATAGGGATATAATAAAATAGAAATAAGATAATGGTATGGTAATTTTAAATAAGTACTACATAAAATAGTACTTGAAAGGAAAAGAGATTTTGGGAATTCCCTTACAAAATTTCGCCAGCCTAATAGTGTCTCTTAAAAATTCATAAAATGGGTTCATGAGATAAAAAGGGGTATATAATAATTTTTAAACAATTTTTAAAGTAATGGGGATATTTAATGACATATACCAACATAAAAAAATTTAAATTAAAAAGGAATAACATAAAAGGAGTACTTGAAAAACAGAAGGGTGGTAGATTCCGTTACGAAAATTCGGCAGCCTAACAGCGTCACTTAAAAATTCAGAAAATGAGTTGATGAGAGCAAAAAAGGGATCTGAAAATTTAGAAAAAATGGAAATAAATAAGGAGATATAATAATATACCCCACCATGAGAAAATTTAAATTAAAATACATAACATAAAAGAAGTCTTTGACAAAAAGAGGAGGGTGAAAGGTTCCCTTACCTTGTAGAGTAACTTCTAAAACTCTGTGATTGGGACCTTGAGGGCTTGAGGACACCTTTGGAGGACTCATTTGGAGGTAATACTATCATAACATTGTGGAGAATTATTTTGTAATGAAATTAATCAAAGAAATGGGTGGGTATTTATAGCAAAAGTGAGGGAATATTTTATTAATTTCATAGGACACCTCATTAGTGGTATTTGAAAAACGATGGGTTTTCCCACGGTATTTTTTCATGGTATTTTAAAATTGGGACACCTAATAACATATTTTACTCCATAAGAGTCAACCAGAATCTCATCTTATTCATTACATCATTATGTCATGTTTATGATGCCATTAAACTTACTGAAAACTCAAAATACTATTTTTATTATTCATCGAAAATTCAATTATTTCATAAAAATCCCAAAAAAATCAACCTAACAATTTTTGACATCTAGAGTTCAAAAATGAACTCAATTTTATAAAAATTAATTTTATTTTAAATTAAATTAAATAAATAAAATACTAATACTTAACTAATAATTTCCAAAACATTTATTTATTAATACTATTATATAATTATATCACATTACCACTTAATATGACTAAAACATATTTATACTTCCTTAAGTGAGGTTAATATTCCATTGGTCAAATTATCATTCATAAGAGTAAAATTACTATTCCAAAGGGTAAAGTTACTATTCACCAAAAAAAATTATTTTGATCTTATTGAACCACAATTTTCACCCTAATTACAACTATGTATGTCCGATTTTCAAAATTCATTTCAGAGAAAAAGTTATTTAATAATAAAATATTTTTTCACTATTCATCAAAAAACACTTTTCATCAAAAAAACACTATTCATAAAAAACACTATTCATCAAATACTAAAAAATTGAAACTTCTTAGAAAACTTCTAAAAATCATCCTAGATTAATTTTTACATTTGAAATTAAAAAATGAAGTTTATATTACCATAACAATTCTAAAATTCTGATAAATTTATCTTTTTATGTATAAAAATATTTAATTATTAAAAATAATATTGGATGGAAAATGGATAGTTAAATTGTATAGTGAAATTTCTAAAACATAAAAAAATTAAAATTATTTTAGCATTTACATTTAAAAGTGGGTGCTTTAATCACACTATTTAATTAAAACAATCATTATTCATAATACCATAGTTTATTATAATAATTATATCATTTCTGAAAATTACAATTTGGGTCTGAAAAGTCAAGTTTTCCTCAGCTAAAAATATATCTTATTAAGAAAAACTATTCTTAAATGTGTATATGACAATATTTTTCATAGTTTTACTAATCCAAATTTATTCATGATGTATGATGATCTCTTGAAATTAAAATTCACTCTATGTTCTTCTGTTGTAAAACATAATAAAAAGTTATTGGGAGGAAAGATATTTATAAATAAAAGAAGTACATTTTTCATGTCTTTATATTTTTTCCCCTTAAGGAAATTGCATCCTCACAGTTTTCTCCTATTAAAAATTTTTTAATATTAGGAATCATATAATTCTAAATTAATTTTATTTCTTAAAAAATCATGCTTAAAAAAATATCATTCTTTAACAACAATTACATTTTCTATAAATCCTTCATAATGTTTCATAAAAATATTATGATTAACCAAGCATATCCCCCTGGAGTGTCTAACTAGGAGTGCGGAAAGGCCCATTGTTATGCACCAGCTCCTAGTGGAGTCTAGCTCAAAGAGGTGTTTTTAGGTTTTACCCCTAGATACATCTATGTCAGAGCCACATCCACTTGTTCGTATCTAGATAGGGATTTATTTGTTCTAAAACCACTTACTTAATATTTCACCAAAATAATAGGAATTTTTCCTACATCCCACCTTTTATTACATAAATTTACAATACATTTTACTGATAGAGGAAATTTGGGGTTTAGTGTCTTTGGAAATCTGGAACATAATACATGAAAACATAAAACACATTCTTATAATCCACTTGAAAGGATTATTCAAGGTTCATCCTATGTGTGTTTACTATATCTCATAACCTGGGGACATACATTAAAGGAAAGGGTGAGCGGAAAGCCCAATAAGGGAAAAGAATGGAAACAGTTTACTTGTGATATTGAGGAATATCAATAAGAACATAAATAAATACATAAAGGGGTGAGAAAGTGAAATATCATAAGAACATGAATAATAAATTGGATATGTGTCTAAAACATTTGACTTAGACATTCATAAGCATATAACCTAGGTCTATCCACAAGGTGTCATAAAAATTACCAAGTTTATTCACCAAGGTATCATAAAACATGGCATCTCTAGAGATTAAATTCTTTACACAATGCATTGGACCACTATCAGGGTTCACCCTTAATATGTATTTATTTTCATGTGATCCATATATATCTTAATCAAACAATTCATAAATAACTCAAAGTGAATAAAATAAATGGGTTTCGTATCAAAATCATGGTGTTTTAAAAAGTGATTAAAAACATGATCATTATGTCATTTATAAACCATAGAAAGGGAGTGAGGGTTTTATGTATATCAAGTCCAGAATAAAATAAATCATTTTTATGTATTAATGAATACCCTTGTAAATTAAATATCTTTTTGTATTCACATAAATAAAATAAAATAATTTCTTGAGAAAAAGATAGAGATTTCGAGACGAAAATTATGTAGTATAATGGGTATGAAACATGGATTTAAAAAAAACATTAAAAAGAGAGGGCACAAGGGTCACCTATTTATAAAATTATCATAATACAGTAGAGGTACAGAATAAAATTGAAATAAGAACATTTTATATAAATTTTAAATACATACCACATAAAATATAACTTTAAAGGAAAAGAGAAGCTGGGAATTCCTTACGAAATTTCGGTAGTCTAACAGCATCTCTTAAAAATTCATAAAATGAGTTGATGAGGGAAAAATGGGTCTTAAATAATTTTTAAACAATATGGAAAGTAATTTGGATATGTAATGACATATTCCAACATAATAAAATTTAAATTAAAAAGTAATAACATAAAAGGAGTGCTTGAAAAAGATAAGGGTGGTAGATTCCCTTACAAAAATTCAGCAGCCTAATGGCGTCACTTAAAAATTCATAAAATGAGTTGATGATAGATAAAATGGGCTCTCATCATTTGGACATAAAATGGACAGAAATAAGTATATATATAAACATACCCCAACATTAGAAAATGTAAATTAAAAGACATAACATAAAAGAAGTCTTTGACTAAAAGAGGAGGGTGAAAAGTTCCCTTACCTTGTAGAGTAACTTCGAAAACTCTAAGATCGGGACCTTAAGGGATGTATGACACCTTTTAAGGAATCATTAAAAGGTAATACTACCATAACATCATGGATAATGATTTTGGAATTAAAGTAAATGAAGAAATTTGTGGGTATTTATAGAAAAAGTGAGGGAATATTTAATTAATTTCAAAGGATGCCTCATTAGTGGTATTTGCAGAACCATGGGCTTTCCCACGGTATTTTCCACTTGGGACACCTCATATCATATTTTAATTCGTTAGAGTCTACCATCATCTTATCTTACTCATTACATCATTATGACATAGTTATGATGTCATTAAACTTTCCAAAAACTCAAAACTATATTTTTTTACTATTCATAAAAACATTCAACTATTTTAGAAAAATAGAAAAAATTCACCCTAATCATTTTCTAATGTGTAGAATTCAAAAATAAAATTCATTTTATAAAAATGAATTTCATTTTAAATTAAATTAAATAAATAAAATACTGACACTTAACTAATAATTTTTTAAAAAATTATTTACTTATATAATGATATAATTATATCACATTACCACTTAAGATGAATAAAACATATTTATACTTCCTTAGGTGAGGTTAATATTCCATTGGTCAAATTACCATTCATAAGGGTAAAATTATTATTCCAAAGGGGTTACTATTCACCAAAAAATGTTTTGATTTTATTGAACCACATTTTTCACCCTGATTACAACCATGTATGTCCGGTTTTTAAAAATAATTTCACATAAAAAGTTATTTAACAATAAAAAAAATTTACTATTCATCAAAAACACTATTCATCAAAAAATATTATTCATTAAATAATAAAAAATTTAATCTTCTTAGAAAACTTCTAAAAATTCAACCTAAATTCATTTTGACATTTGAAATTCAAAAATGAAGTTTATATTACCATAATAATTCTCTAAGTATGATAAATTTAAATTTTTATGTATAAAAATATTTAGTTATTAAAAATAAGTGTATGGAGAATGAATAGTTAAATTGTAAGTGAAATTTCTGACACTTAAAAAAATAAAATTATTTTATCATTTACATTTAAAAGGGGGTGTTTTAATCACACTATTTCATTAAAATAATCATTATTCATAATTCCTTAATTTATTATAATCATTATAGCATTTCGGAAAAGTACAATATGGGTCCGAAAATTAAAATTTTCCTTAGTTGAAAATATATTTTATTAATAAACACTGTTCTTAAATGTGTATATGACATTATTTTTCATAGTTTTACTAATCCAAATTTATGCATGATGTATGATGTTCTCATGAAATTAAAATTCACTTTATGTGATTCTCTTATAAAACATAATAAAAAGGTATTGGGAGGAAAGAGATTTATAAATAAAAGAAGTACATTTTTTGGGTTTTTGCACTACCAACAAAATCTGGGGGGTGAATTGGCTCACTAGTAGTCTCAGGTATAACAAAATAACTTAGATCCGTTAAATCTAGAGGTAGTGGTGGTGTTCTCTAAGATTCTGATTGTCTAGGATCTTGAAATTTTTTATTCTCAGCATTCTCGCAATTCAAATGGTTCAGATATATTAAATGTATAAGAAATGAAAAACTAAAATATTTTTTAAAAAAATTAAAAATTAGATCAATGTATATTTGTACGAAACACTAATAAATGAGAAATTTTAATATATTTTCATTACCAATTTATGAATTCAATTATATTCATCTTCGATTTATTCATTGTTATCAAACTACATTGTGATGAGTTCTTCATTTTCACCCTCTCTTCCAAGTTCTGATATTTTGATATTGTTAAAAAAAATTCATTATTCTGTGGTTGATGAGGTTCACTGTAAAAAATTTCCAATTGATCTTCGTCATGCATATCATATAAGTCTATCTACTTTAAGTGTATAATAACACTACAGTCTTCATGTATTTCATCATCCATGCAATAAACCATCTTTTCTTGTGAATCCAAGATAAATGGATCATTCTCTACATGATCACCAGTATAGATCAAGTGAGAGAGTTGAAAGAATTAAAATATAATGAATCTTTCATTATACCCCTATCAATGTTAACCAACTTTCATTTGACTAAGACAACTAAAAACTGACCATGATAGTTTGATTCAATTATATCATTCATCTTTCCATAATATCCCACCTCTATAAGTGTAAATAAACCACTACTTTGAGTTTTTAAGTCTTCTTCACAATAAATTGTACGAAACGTGAAGCCATAAATATTGTGGGCATTCAATCTCTTAGACTTCCATAGAGGAACTCAATCCAAAAACATCAAATACTTTGATATTTCAGATCAATTCTCAAGATTCATTATCTAGATAGTAACATATAAGGTGTTAATTTTAACATAGAAAAAATAAAAATAAAATCAATAATATGAATATGATTATATACTTACGTGATGGGTGAACCATTTGAAAATATCCTTATTAACATATTTTTTTAATTCTAGCTCATTTTGAACTCAACCCCTTAGTAGTCACTATTTTTGAAATCATGATTCTTTAATAAATGGATCTTCAATAAGACTATTAAGTATCACATATCTATGTTCTTATAGAAACTATAATTCAGTTATTGTAAAATTTGACCCCTTTCCAATTGTTCTTCCAATAGTTGTAAATATCGATGACTAGTTTTTATAATGATAATTAGTGGAGATATCATCAACACATCCAAAATAATTTAATCTAGTCTCAATCCCATCTAAATACCATGAATATCAGTTCAAGCACTCTTCATCTATGTAACATTCATTAATACAGCCTTCTAGTTGAGCTTTATTCCTCAGATATGATTTCAAATGGCCTAATTACTTGATGAAAAAAATAAGAAAAATATTAAAAAAATTATGCAATGATGTATAAAATTGAATTCACTAATAAAAATAAAAATAATATCAACATACCATTCAATTGGATACATCCATCAATAATGTACCGGTCCACCAAGTTTAGTTTCTTCAACCAAATGAACAGTCAAATGGATCATGACTATGAAGAAGGATGGGGGAAATAACACCTCCAAATAACAAAGTGTCAAAACAATTATTTCTTGAAGTTTATCAAGTTCATTTAGATTTAGAGTTTTTTGAAAAATATCTTTTAAAATGGTACACAAATCAACTAGAACCATAGTTACATTTTTAGGTAATACATTATGTATTACCAATGACAAAAACTACTCCATTAGAATATTTGAGTCGTGAATTTTCAATCTATATAAATTTTTATTTTTTAAGCCAATTCACCATAATATGTTACTTAAATATCCATCTAACACTTTTATATTCTTTAAAGTATGAAGGAATATGTATTTATTATGATTTTTCATTATAAAAATATCTAAAGGTTTCTTTCCATTCTCATTTTCCCACAAATGATGCTTTATCTTCATTGAATCTAAATCCTAATGAGCATTAAGGTGATCCTTTGATTTAACCTACCCATTAAGCAATGTAAAAATTAAATTATCATAGATGTTCTTCTCAATATGAATTACGTCAAGATTATGATGTATCAAATTAACATCCCAATAAGGATGTTTGAAAATTATACTCTTTTTCTTCCATTTTTGTGTTTCTGCTACTTCGGATACTATACCATGTACACTTTCCCCATTCTTTAAACTAATTACATTTTCAAAATTATTTAGTGATATTTATTAATAGTCCCAATATTTTTGAACTAGATAACACCTTCGGTGGATTTCTCAATTCAATATCTCTATTTAATTGTGTCTTGTTAAACCTGAATTTCTGAGAACCATTAATAAATGATGATGACACATAAAACATCATAATATACTATGAGGTGATCATTGAGTTTCAAAATCAAAATTACAAACTGGAAAAACCAAACCAGTATGAGTGTTCTAACCAGATAAATTTCCTAGTCTAAGAAAGTCACTAATTTTCCACATTAAACAAGAATTCATTTTAAAAAGTTTTCTCATTGAATAATTATATATTTCAATTCCATCATCCCATAATTCACACAATTATTTGATTAGAGGTTGAATGTATACATCAATTTCATTTACTAGAATTTTCTTTCCAGGAATAATCATTGAAATAATTAAAGAATTATTCTTCTTACACATCCATGAATGTATATTATAGGGGATCAAAACTACTTTACCAGTACTATAATTAGTACTTAAAGTACCAAAATGGTTAAACCCATCAGAATCTAATCCCAAGCATACATTCCTATGATCCAAATAAAAATTTAGATATAATGAATCAAACATATTCCATGATATTGAATCTTTTAGATGTCTTATCAAGCAATCATAATATCCTGGGCATTCTACTTCATGTTATATACAGTATTTTATGAAATGAATAATATTTACAATCACGTTTTCCTATAAAAGTAATGAAATAACTTTACAAGAGTTTTATACTTCTATTTTTTCATGGGGTTTCACTGATTTATAATTTTATTGTTTTTCATTAACTTTTATCTTCTTGTATGGAATCTTATGAATTCGTATTTATTGGATTCTTCTCCCAAGTAAAGAATAAAATCATTAGGGTATGAGTGTATCATTGTATAATCACGTCCAAGTTTTTTGATGGCTTTATTAATATAATATAATTATGAATTGATCTTAGATTCACTAAATGCATCATGAAGAAACTCTAAAATAATTTACATTTCTTTATCAATAATTCCACAGAGACACTTGATATGATATAACTTAAGTATAAAAGAAAACTTCAAATACTCAGCACACCCCTCATACAGTTCTTGTTGTTCTTCTTAAATTAATTCAGAAAACTCATTTTTTGGTCACTAAAGTTCTGAGTAAGATTAACCTGCTTAGGATCAATAAAAGGTTCTATTGATTTATTAAAATCATGGACATTGTATCCTTTAAATCCAAATGTGTTTTTTATCAGATTTTGAACCTAATTATCCTCTGGCAGATGACTTTTCATTGATAGGATAATCATTGATTTGAATTTCTATAACATTTGATTCACTATTCCAAATCAAACATACATATCGAGAAGGAAACTATTTCAATATTAAATGATCATATAATTTTTTTATATTCAACCACTTCTTGAATTTTCAATCAGGACATGGATATTTTATTCTAATACCCACTGATCGGTTTGGAATTTTATAATCTAAAAATTATTCCAAACACATGGAATACTGACGTGTGTTTCAAGGTAAATTAATCAAACTTTTATCCATAGGTATTGGATTTTCACTCTTCTCCCAATACATTATGATATAAAGCTATAAATTTCTAATCAAACAAGTGCAATAAAAATTAAACATCACCCAAATTTTTTATTGACTGGGGTATGGTCTTGATTAGACATGACACAACTTCAACATAAAAATGATTCAATAAAACATTAAAAGCATAAGCAACATTAATGAATAAATATTACCCCTCACTATAATATAGTTATATTTCATGGAATGAGTTCACTCATCCAAGGAGAGAGGTTACTGTGATGTGTAGCACACTATTGTCATTCCACAATAATACATGAACATAATTCCTCTATTAAAAGATATTTAACTTTTCTCCTTTTCATATTATCAATTTTTATTTATATTATAGAGACACGATTATCACTATAGTTATCTTCTTCTTCGATAATTATGAAAATAAATATTTTTTTATATCTCAAAACAAGAACTTTTCACTCTTATATCTGTTATATGTGTTTCCATATGTTTTATAGCATTGCATGCAATTATGGTTTTACAACATTTTCAGAATCGATTAATTTGAAAAATAGTACTCAACCTGAAGAGAGTAGCACATACAGAAAACTTCATCTAATCTGAATCTATGTAGATTTTAGTAATCATTATATATTTTAATTATGATTAAAATTATTTTTTGTTTAATATACTAACTTCATGATATCATTTTTTCTAAAATAGTGGTAAATTACATGCGGCTTGTGTTCTTAAACTGAAAAATATATTATTAATATTTTTTATCGCAAACCCCTTTACGAAACATCTAAAACCACTAGTCTCCCCAAGACAACCCATAATGGACCTTAAGGTTCAACTCAATGAAAAAATTATCATTTTAAAAACATTTAAATGATTATTAAATGGGGAATCAAAAAAACTAAAATATTGACCTGCCTCTTGATGAAAATGTAAATGTTTCAAGTCTTAAATCACACACTGACAACACTCTAGGAAATTATATCATCCATATTAAATAAATAATTATAAAAATTTATAATTAATTATTCAAAATTTAAAAATATAAATACTCACCTAAAATAACATTTAGGTGCATCCATTCTCCAAAATTGTGACCAATTGTTGATGGAAGGTCTGCAACGTAGCCCCAACATCATCCTGGGAAAAAGCCCCCAAAAACCAACACTCAATTACACAGATCATTATATAATTTAATTAAAACTCATAGGAAAATTAAATAAATCATACCTTAAATGATGTAGGGGGTCACAATCACTGGAAAAATGGGAAGAGAAGCCTTTGGGGGTCACCGTTGAGGAGCGGGGGGGGTCGTTGCGAGGTCCTCATCGGGGAGATGGGGGGTTGGGGTCATGGGGATCGAAGGGTGTGGGATGGGTGGTCTTCATTGGTAATAGGAGTTTGGGGTCATAGCGGTCTCCATAAGGGGGTTCAGGGTCACGGTGATAGCTGATAAGGGGTCGGGGTTATGGAGATCGCCAGCAAGGGGGTCGGGGTCACTGTGGTTTTCATCGGGAGCAGGGGGTTGGAGTCAGGGCGGTCGTCGTCGGGAGAATGGGGGAAATATAGGGGAGCAGGGGGGGAGGTCGTGGCCAAGGGGTTGGGGGAGGAGGTCAAAATTAGGTATTAAAAAAAAGTAGATGTTTAAATAATACAGGCACTAAATTTAAAAATAAAAAAACATAGTAGTTTTTATATTAAACCGCCAATATATTATAATTTTTTTAATATGATTTATTTTGAAATGGTTATTAGAACCACCACTAATAGACAAAAACTAAAAGCAATTTTTTTCATATATTTTGTTCCAAAAAATCCACACCTAAGTTAGTAAGATACTACCTCTCATGACCTAACTTCGCCACCAAGGACTAGTGATGATAAGTTGTGGCCTCACCAAGCTATGCCAACAACAACCGACCACACAAGAATCGCTCCAGAAGGAGTGGTTGGGGTGACAGTAGCACCAGTTGTGATACGTTGACGAATTCCAACAATATGGGAGGAGGAGGTGTCAACTCCTTGAAATCCTAGTGTAAAGTATCACAAAGCACAATGGTCAGAAGATTCGAAAAAGGTGGCAGTGCATGAGGCACATTCCACTAAGGCTCATTCAAATTTCCCATCCTGCGCCACCAACTCATAACATTTCAATTATTAGTTGAAAATTATAAATTAATTTTTAAATTTATAATTGAAAATGGAATATATATTCTCTATTAAACCACCAATTTTTTAATATAACATTTAAATTAAGAAATCTACATCAAAAATATTTTTAAATTAATTTACCAATAAAATATTTTATTTAACCTATTCTAGGAAGAACTATAAAAAACATACATTCAATGGGAGTGGTGAGTCAAGAATCATGAATTCATAATAGAATCAGGAATAATTTTTTTCAAATTATCTTTTAAATTAAGGATTCAATATCAACAATATATTTCAATCATATTAACAATAAAATATTGACATCAAAAAGATATTTCACTAGTTTAACAATAGAATATTTTGCTTAACCTATTACAAACAAAACTATAGAGCATATATTTTCTACAAAAATATGTATAATCTTATAAATATGTAAATAAAATAATGATATAAACAACAACAAAAATAGAAGATAGTGGGGAGAAACTTAAAAGTAATTGGTTCAAATAGAACATATATTCTCCATTAAACCACCACTTTTTTCAATATCACTTTTATATTAAGAAATCAATGCACAAATATATTGAAATCTATTTAACAATAAATCATTAGACTTGACCTATTAAAAACATAACCATAAAGATTATACATTCAAAGGGGGAAGGGATTCGAGCATCATGAACTCCCAACAGCACCGAGTATCGTTTTATTCAAAATAATTTTTAAATTAAGAAACAAATGTCACAAATATATTCCAATCAATTTAACAATAAATTATTTGACATAACCTATTGAAAATAAAACTACAAAGAATAAATTTTCTTCACAAATATTTATAATCTTAAAAATATATAAATATAATAATGATTTTTAATAACAAAAATATAACTGAAACCAAAATTTTATACATGGTTGTTAATTTTCAGTTTGGTTATAAATAAAACCAAATTTTTCCCACCCCTAATCAATAGTAATACAAAAAACCCAATTACGAGTAATAAAAAAACTCTAAAAATATAATAACAGAAAGAATTTATACATGTTGTGGTTTAAATATAATACATAATGAATAATTACAACACTTCAATTATTAGTTGAAAATTATAAATGAAATATTTAATTAAAAATTAAAAATAGAACATATATTCCCAGTTAGATCACTATTTTTTCAATATCACTTTTAAATTAAGTAATCACCATCATAAATATTTTTAAATATATTTAACAATAAAATATTTAACTTAACCAATTGAAAATTGAACTATAGAGAAAAGGAATTCAAATAGAGAGATGGGTGGGAAATCATGAACTCCCAACAGCATGAAGCCTCATTTTTTTAAAAATTATTTTTAAATTAATTATTCAACATAACAAATATATTTCAATCAGTTTAATAATAAAATACTTTACTTAAACTATTACAAAAAAACTTAAGAGCATATATTTTCATTAAAATTATTTATAATCTCATAAATCTATATATAAAATAAATATTTGATCAATAAAAAATATAAAAAAATTTGGTTTAAGTTGGTGATAAAATACTTAAAATAAACTAAAAAAATTCTTTACACATTTTTTGGTAAAAATATAATAAAAATTAATAATTATAACATTTTAATCATTAGTTAGAAATTATAAATGAAATATTTAATTAAAAATTAAAAATAATATATATATTCTTGGTTAAACCACAATTTTTTAAGTATCAATTTTAAATTAATCAATCTATATCAGAAATATATTTAAATCAATTTAATAATAAAATATTTAACTTAACCTATTATAAGTAGAACTATAAAAAACATGCATTTAAAGGATGTGAGTCGAGCATCATTAACTCCCAACTTTAAAAAGTTTCATTTCATTCCAAAACACTTTTAAATTAATCATTCAATGTCACAAATATAATTTAATCAGTTTAGCAATAAAATATTTGACTTATTACAAAAAAAAACCGTAGAGCATATAATTTCTTCAAAAATATTTATAATATTATAAATTTTTTGATAAAATAAACATATGAACAAAAAAATATAACTAAAACTAAAAATTTTCATTCTCAGTTTGGTTACAACTGAAAAAGAAATTTTCCCACTGCTGATCAAGATAAATTGAAAAAATAAAATTATGAGTAATAAGAAAATACCAAAAATAAACTAATGAAATGTTTTTTCACATGTTTTGATTTAAATATAATACAGAGTAAATAATTATAAATTTTCATTTATTAATTAATATTTATAAATGAAATATTTAATTAAAAATTAAAATAAAAAATATATATTCTCAGTTAAAACACAATTTTTTAATTTCATTTTTAAATTTATCAATCAACCTCAAAAATATTTTTAATCAATTTAATAATAAAATATTTGACTTAACCTATTATAGAGAGAACTATTGAAAACCTACATTCAAAAGGAGCAGTGAGCTAAACATCATGAAATCCCAATGGCACCAAAAATCATTATTTTCAAAATCACTTTTAAATTAAGCAGTAAAAATCACATATATAATTAGTTTAATAATAAAAAATTAATGTCACAAATATATTTCAATCTGTTTAATAATACAATATTTGGATTAATATATTTTGAACAAAATTATTGATCATATATTTTCTATAAAAATATTTATAATCATATAATTATTTAAATAAAATAAATATTTGAACAATAAAAAATGGATAAAAATTGTGGGAAACATAAATGGTTTATTTTCAAATTGAATATATATTCTTGGTTAAACCAAAATTTTTTAAATTTCACCATTAAATTAAGAAATCAACATCATGAATGCATAGAAAACATACATTCAAAGGGTATGGCAAGTCGAGCATCATGAGCTCCCAACAACACCTGGCATCTTTTTTTCAAAATCACTTTTAAATTAAGCGGTCAAATCCACAAATATATTTCAATCATTTTAAAAATAAAATATTAACACCACAAACATATTTCAATTATTTTAACAATAATATATTTGACTTAACCAAAAAACTTAAGTGCATATATTTTCTTTATAAATATTTATAAGCTTATAAAAATATAAGAAGCATAAATATTTAAACAATAAAAAATATAAAAAATTTGGTTGATAGTGGTGAGAAACATTAAAGGTGTTAGTTCAAATAGAACATATATTCTCTCTTAAACAACCATTTTTTCAATATCATGTTTAAATTAATAAATCAACATCACAAATATATTATTAACAATTTAATAAAAAATTATTTGACTTAACCACTTGTAGGTAAAAATATAGAAAATATACATTTAAAGGGAGTAGTTAGCCGATCATTATGAACTCTCCATGGCACCAGACATCATTTTTTTTCAAAATCACTTTTAAATTAAACAGAAAACATAAAAAATATCTTTAAATTAGTTTAATAATAAAATATTTACATCACAAATATTTTTCAATCAGTTTAACAATAAAATATTTGAATTAAGGTGAAAAAAAAGGTATTTCATGCATTTTCTTTATAAATATTTATAATATTATAAATATGTAAATAAAATAAATATCTGAACAACAAAAAATATAAAAAATTTGGTTGATAGTGGTGAAAAACATAAAAGGTTTTGATTAAAATAGAACATATATTCTCAATTAAACCATTATTTTTTTCAATATCTATTTTAAATTATGCATTCAAAATCACACATATATTTAAGTTAGTTTAACAAAAAATGTTTTTCCTTAACCTATTTCATGCAGAACTATAGAAAAAAAAAATTTAAGGGTGTAGCAAGCCGACAGCAATGAAAATCAAGAATAATTTTTTTCAAGATCAATTTTTAATTAAACAGTTAACACCAAAAATATATTTTTTGTCAATTAAAAACTATATAATTGAAATCACAAATATATTTCAATTATTTTACCAATAAAATTTTTAACTTAACCTACTGCAAACAAAACTTCAAATCATATATTTACTTTTCAAATTTTTATAATCTTATATATATTCTAAGTCAAACCACTATTTTTTTCAATATCACTTTAAATTAATCAGTCAACATAAAAAATTTATTTAAATCATTTTAACAATAAAATATTTGAATTATCATATTTCGTGCATAATTATATAAATACTAGGTTGATTACATCTGTCACTGAGGAACACAACGCAATGAAGAAAATTGTAGTAAATTTCAATCCTGGGGACTTGACCCAGTGTCCTTCCCCTCACCCCCCCCCCCCCCTCCAAACCATACCACCCCACCACCAATGGTGGGGGGAAATTGGTACAACCGCAAGTGCGACACACAACGCTACAATGGAAATTTAAAATAAATCGTTAGTCTGGAGACTCAACCTCGTGATTGTTCCCAAAACCCCAACCCACCCTCACCACACCATTTGATCATCATGAACATTGGGTATCATTCTTTTCAAAATCAATTTTGAATTAATTAATACAAATCAAAAATATATTTCAATTAGTTAAAAAATGATGAAAATAACATATATATTTCTATCAGTTTAAGAATGAAACATTTGACTTAACCAATTAAAAAATAAACCATAGAGCATATATTTTCTTTATAAATATTCATAATATTATAAATATGTAAATAATATAAAGATTTTAAAATATAAAAGGTGTTGGTTCAAAGTGTAACATCACAAATATATTTCAGTCATATTCACAATAAAATATTAGACTTAACCTATTATAAACAAAACTGAAGAGAATATATTTGTCATTTATAAATATTTATAATCTTATAAATATTCTCAATTAAACTGCTCTTTTTTCAATTTCACTTGTAAATTAATAAATAAATTTCACCAATATATTTAAATCATTTTGAAAAAACAATTTTTGAATTAACATATTTGTTGAAATTAGATGCCTAATACGCCCTAAGAGGAGGTACATGAGGGTGTTGAAGTTTTATTATTTTATATATAATCTTATATCATGGTGATCCCCCACTAAAACCCTTATGGTCCTATAGAGAATGTAAGAGTGGCCCTTATAACCCACCTCCATTAGGCCCTAGGTGGTGACTAGCACCGAGGGTATAAAGGAAACATATGAGAGGCATTAATGTCAACAAATAATAAAAATAATAAAGAAAAAACTAATCAACCGTAAATAATTTCTATTCAATGAAATAAATTCCCAAAACCCAAATGATACATGCCATTTATACAACATCAGGAAAATACATTCAAGAATGAGCTCTAAAACTCCAAGTCATCTAGAAAATCCATCCAAGCTCCCAAAAATAAACTCCAATCCACATTATTCTATCCTAAAAAAACATATAAAACTATAGTGGGGTGATCACCTATGAGTACACAGTATGATCATCCATCTAAAAAATCAACTTCTTCATGAAACAAATATTCAAGAGTAATAAATAGTGATCTCATCCAAAAAACATAATCACTAATATAAGTTGTAAGTATAAAAAATATAATCACTAAATTTTTCATCCCTCACCATTTACCAATATTTCATTTATTTACTAATATCATCCTCAATAATTTCCATAAGAAACATCCCAAAAATTTCCATAACTGATACCAATAAATACCATCAAATCTGAAACTATCATCAGTATAAACAAATAAAAATCCCCATAAATTCACCACGGATCCCACCTATGAGTTAAAGGTCTTCTCCAACTTTAACCGGTAGTAATCCAGTAGGAAATACACTCAAAAAATGATCAAGGATGTGACAATATAAAAACACCAAAAACATATCAAGAATATCAATCCATTCCACACAATCCACCCCAACACATATATCTCTCACATACCAAGTCACATCTGTTGTGGGTTGGACTGTAACCCTATCTACCCCAACCATCCGTAGGGTCTAACAGCTCATTTTTGAATTAGACCAAATACTCACATCACATCATATGTGGGTTGGACCATATCCCTACCTACCACAAACTTCCACAGTGTACAACATCATGTGTTGGTATTGTTCATATCAAACTATACCCATAATCGATTAACCACATCATCCTCATCATAATACGGTATTGTGAACATGTAGGATATTAACCTCATGACCTCCAGATAGAGATAATATTTTAATAATTCTTAATAATTTTTTCGATGATTTAATCCCTTCCAATTAATCAATTTTATCTAATTTGCATCATTTTACTATTTTTTGTGAATTTTTTGCTTAATTGTAGAAATTGATTAATCCTGTATATTTAGTAGTTTTATGGATCTTTTATATTTTGAGTATAACTTTTAAAATTTTGAGCTATTTGGAGTGATCTCTTTTTTTAGGATTTATTAGTTTATGGGATTCAACTTCTTCTTTGGGAACCAGTGCCCATTCGAATTACCACAAGCCTAAAAAAATCAATGATGTTGAAAAATTTACTCTAGCTGACATAATCAACCCTACGTCATTAAATGAGGCATATCTTGAGATAAATACCTCCAAATGAAATGATTATAAATGTTTTTGAAAAATACTCAAAGTTTCAAGTTCAAATTAAATTTCATGAATCAATGCACTCATTAAGGTATCCGTTGAACAATTTAAAGTGGAGTAGGTGGAATAATATTTTTAGTCCATAAAACATCATATTCATTAATGAAGCCATAAATTCATGTAAACATACAAAAAATATTTTAAATTTTAAGGGTTGACATAGAAAAAATTATGAATATCTTTTAATAATATACCTTTTCTACATTCATCCATCTAATGGGTAAAACCAAAGAAAAATTATTGAGGATAGATTCTGGAGGAGAAATTTTTTTATTATTTATTTTCTATATTTTGTTCTTATTAGTTTGGTAACTGGTTATTCTTCACCCTTATTTATGGATACCCTTATCATGTATGGGTAAACTTATGTGTGATTTTGGAAGGATAGGTTTTATTTCTTGTAATTATTTAGTTCTGTCACTTAATGATTTAATATCCATTTCTCTCTTCTCTGAAGTTGTTTTCAATTTTTTTAATAGCGGTTTTTGTTATCATGTATGATTGCATTTGATTATAGATTGTGTTATTATTATTGCTTCAGTAAAATATTAATATCTCCCTCCACTAGGCTCTAATTTATATATGATGTAATAGACTAGATATTGTTGGTGAAGTACGAGGTAATTGCCAATACATGTCGGAGGGGTAGTAGACATTCTTGATTGTTTGGGATAAAAAAACCTGATTGGGAATTTCCTAAGTCAGTTGGGGGTATTAGATACAAATATATCATATATTGGAAGGATTATAGACCAATATTATATTTTGGTAATGTTTATTCTCACCATTACCATTTGACCACGGGGGTGAGATGAAGTAATTGTGGAATCTCACTTTTATCGACTTAGTAGAAAATAATTTGATAAATTGAAACTAGGATATAATTAAAATTGGGAAACCAACCCTGAACTGATCACCCTTCTCATATAATAGTTTTTAATCACTTTTTTTAATCTGTTCTCAATATTTTTCATAATTTATTTCCATTTTTATTTATTTTCTTTTCTTTTCAAAATCAAACAATTTCTAAAACATCCCATTTCCCCCCTCATTAAAGGTGATGGCTTGATTGTTGTGTTCTATTTTCTAGAGGGAACATATTTAACCACATTAATCCATTTTTAAATTAGTAAATAATTGTTTTTGTCACACCCCACGATAGGCACATGTCAAAATTTGGCATTGTTACCGGGGAGGTGGTGCCAATATTTTTTTTTTCTTTTTTCTCTTTTCTTATTTTCTCTTTAAAATTCCATGACTAGAACCAAAAACACTAAACCTTTCCCCCTAGATAGTAAAATTTAAATAACCTTGTTTAATATACTTATAAACCTTAATTTTTAAAATGAATTTGAGGAAATTTATCTTTCATATTTTAGTGACACTTCAATTGTTCACTCCAAGCCTGTCATCTTGGATGGAAATTAGAACCCAAACCTCAGAGACCTTTGTGCACCACAATTCCTTAATAAAAACTATCAACATGCTTTATCAGTGTTACAAAAAAAATTGAGATGAAACCTAACATGATATCATTGCTCCCAAAATTTCATGTCTTGGTAGGAGAAGACCTAAACAAACATACTAAAGAGTGCACACATGTCTGATCTACTTTCATACCCTAAGGAGTAGCTGAGGAGTAGGTAATGTGGAAAGAATTACCATTTTCATTGGAAAGATCTGCCAAATAATGGTTTTATAGCCTAAAACCAGGAGATGTGAATAATTGGGAAGAATTATTGAGATGATTCATGCAAAGATTCTTCCCCACCTCTAGAAGCACAACCATCAATAAGGAAAACTATGTCATTAGACAGTCATACAGATGAACCCTAAACAAGTACTGGGAAAGGTTTAGAAAACAATGTTCCAGCTTCCCACATCAATAAATTTAGGAGCACCACTTTCTTCTCTTGTTTTAACAAGTCTTACTAGAAAATGATAAAATCATTCTCGATGCATCATCTGGAGGTGCATTAATTGACAAGTGACTAAAATAATCCAAGGTGTTGATTGAGAATATTTCCCAGAACTTGCAATAGTTTGGTACAATAGGTATTGGTATAAGATTAATTCATGAGGTAAGAACTTCTTATTCATCACCTTTTTGGGAAACTATGATTAATGAGGTAACCAGTATGGTGAGACAGATGTCCTTGAAACAATTGGGTGACCAACAAGCACCGGCTAAGGGAATAGAAACATATGTGGAATCCTTTAATCCAAGGTAGTTACAACAAAATAAATTATTGAGAGAGCCTAACCAAGTTCAACATGGATTTGGAAATCAACACAATAAAGCTATACTCCCATACCAAAACTAGATCTAAAATCAACCCCCATTCTAGCAACAATTCCAAAACCCACTACTATTTCAAAAAAATCAATCCTATAACCAGCCTTCTTACAACTAACCACTCACTTTATAAAGACCCTATAAATAACTGTCTACCAGTGGAAAATCTCCAATTCAAAACCAATAGTATATATCTAAGATTGAGGGGCCGAAAGACACTGTAAAATATTTTTCCAATGAGTTCGAAAGTTTCATAGACTTCCTAACCAAAAATCTAGGGAAACTCCCTTCCCAAAAAATCCCAAACCCAAAATATAATTTCAGCATGATAACAAAAATAAGTTTAAAATAAATCTCACCTCTAGTAGACAATATGCCTGAAACATTACCTCCTGAGTTGAGGGTGATTGAAGTTCAAAATTCATAAAATTCTATAAAAATGCATCAAGAATAAGAAATGAAAGATGAGGGGGAGGAGTGGGATAGGATGAGGATTAAAATACAGTAAATACTATTTAAAATTTAAAAAAATTATAATAAAGATTTACCCCCACCATTTTCAACAAGGATGACTAAATCAAAGATATTTCAGGAAAAAACACTTTAAAAAGAAATTCTGGATACCTTCCAGAAAGTGGAAATTAATATCCCACTTATTGAATCACTCAAACAAATTACCAATTATGATAAATTTTTTAAGGATATTTTCACCAAGAAGAGGATATTTTAAGGTAATTAAAGGATGAACTTTAGAAGAATTGGCCCAACCCTTATCACACCATAGTTTCTAGCCAAATAGAAAGATCCTGAGATGTTTTCCATTCTATGAACCATTAGTTATTTAAATTTCTCTAATTATTTTTTTGATCTGTGTGATTCAATTAATGTATTTCTACACTCAATATAAACTTATTTTTATATGAGATACTTTAATCTCACAAGATCGGTGGTTTATCTTGAAAACAGATCCACAGCCTTCCAAGCATGAGTCCTGGAGGATATCCCTATGAAAGTCAAAGATCTCTTATTCCCAGTTGAATTCTATATAATAAATATGGAATAAGATAATATCTTGTCACACTCACCCATAATTTGGGTATACCTTTCTTGAATATGTTCAAAACCATCATCAATTCCCATGAAGGGACACTCACTATGGAGTTTGGAGATAGCACTGTCCACTTCAACATTTTTGAATCCATGAGGCACCCATCGAATGATCACTCACTCTTATCACTCTCCCATGAAGTTGGTACAGAGAAAACTGAAGAATCAGGTATGTGCAATAAATTTGTATCCTTATGAGATAATTTTTACATTGAAAATGTCACTAAACATGTGGATTCTCAAAACGTTGAAGATTCTGATTTCATGTGGGAATAAGAGGTAAAATATGATTTATTTGATGATTTTTTAAATGATGAGGAAGGTAATAGGGTTTATTATGTGAATAATATCCAAACATTGTAAGTGGGAAACTTTATTTCAATTTCATCTCTTGAAAAAACCCATGATCTTAAATTAAACCAACTTCCCAATGATTTGAAATATGAATACCTTAGGGAGGGAGATAAATTTCCGTTGATAATTTCTAATAATTTTACTAAAACCCAATAAAAATATTTGATTTGTATTTTTAAAGATAATTTATAATCAATAGGGTGGATCTTAGGTGATATCCTAGGAATAAAACCAAAAATATGCTCATATATAATTTTTCTTGAGGGAGATTCCAAACTAGTCAAATAGAGCTAAAGGATCATGAATCCCGCATTGATAGAGGCTGTGAAGAATAATATTGATAAGCTAATTAAAGATAGGATCATTTATCCTATATCATAATCACAATGGGTTAGCCCAATTCATGTAGTTCCAAAAAAACTATCCTAACCACTATGAGGAATGAAAATAATGAATTAATTCCTATGAGAATTCACAATAGTTGGAGAACATGCATTGATTTTAAGAAGTTAAATCAGTTTACTTAGAAAAATAATTTCCCCATCCCCTTCATTGACCATATGATAGACATATTGGAAGGGAGAAATAATTAATGCTTTTTTGATGGATTTTTATGTTGTTTTTAGGTAGTTATTTCTCCTGAGGATTAAGAGAAGACAACCCTTACTTTTCCCTTAGGCACTTTTGCATATAAAAGGATTCAATTTGGATTATTTAATGCTTTGGGTAAATTTTAGATGTTCCTAGTAAGTATTTTTCACATTGAATATTATTTGGAGGATTTCATGAATGATTTCACGGTTTTTGGAAATTCTTTTGACCATTGTTTGAAAAATATGGAAAAAGTTTTGAAACATGCATTGAAAAGAATATTGTTTTAAATTTTGAAAAGTGTCATTTCATGGTTGAGAGAATAATTTTCCTTGGGAATGTCATTTCAAAAAAGGTCATTGAAGTGGATAAATATAAAATTTAAGTGATAAATTCATTGTCTTAACCAAATTATTTGAAGCAAGTTAGATCATTTTTAGGACATGAAGGATTATATAGGAGGTTTATCAAAGATTTAAGTAAGATTTTTCTCCCTCTCTATAGATTTATTTTGAAAGTTAATGATTTTGATTTCAATGGTTCATATATGGAATCCTTTTATGAGCTAAAGAGGATATTTATTACACCACCAGTGATGCAGCCAACAAATTGGGAAGAAACATTCAAGCTACTTTATAATGCTGCCAACCAAGAAGTTGGAGCAGTCCTTTCTCATCGAATTGATGGCATAATACAAGTCATTATCTATGAATTGATAACCTTATATGTGGATCAATTTAATTAAATGCCCAAAGAAAAATAGTTTTTAGAAGTTTTCTTTGATTTAGAAAGATTTATATCATATCTACTAGGAACTAAAGTCATCATTTTTTCTAATCATGCGGCTCTTAGGAACTTGATGAAGAAGGATAAAGCTAAAATGAGGCTAGTGAGATGGATGTTACTACTATAATAGTTCAACATACAAATCAATGACAAGAAGGTATATGAGAACCAAGTGTTTGATCATTTAAGAAGACATCCTAGCACTACTAGAGCTAAAATTCCAGAAAAAGAACCATTGAATGATCACCTTAAAGAAGAGTAGTTGTACTTGATTATAGGAGATGTTCCTTGGTATGTTAATATGGTCAATTATCTGGTAACATATTAGGTTCTATCTCATTTCAATTCCTACAAAATTTAAAAATTTAAATATTAATCTATATATTACATCTAGGATGATCCATTTATTTAGAATATTTTCAATGACCAAGTGATAAGAAGATGTTTTCCTGAGATTGAAATTGGTTCTGTCTTTGAGTTTTATCAAACTTTATCTTATGGAGGTATCTTTAGACCACAAATTATATTAATTAAGGTTTTAGAATATGTACTTTATTGGCCCACCCTTTTTAAAGATGCTCATTTAATTTTTCAAAAGTGTGAAAAATGTTAGTTTTCTAGAAATATTTCAAAGAGAAAAGAAATACTGAAACAAGAAAATTTTTGTGAGATTTTTGATGTTTGGGGGATAGATTTTATGGGACCTTTCCCAGTGACAATTAGAAATTATTTTATCTTGGTTTCAGTTGATTATGTTGCCAAATGGGTGGAATAAAATGGCACCAGGACTGACAATGCTAAAAAAAATTGTGATTTTGTTAGGGCTAACATATTTTGTAGGTTTGGAGTTCTTAGAGTCATCATCAATGATCAGGGGAATCACTTTTTAAATATGATAACGGAGGATTTTCTAAAGAATTATAGGGTGCATCATAAAACATAAACTCCCTATTATCCACGGACTAATGGTCAATCTAAAGTGTCCAATAGGGAAATCAAAGGAATTTTAGAGAATGTTGTTAAACCAAACAGGAATGATTGAAGCCACAGGTTAAAAGACACATTATGGTCTTATAGGAATTCCTACAAAACCCCAATTAGAATGAGTCCATATAGGTTAATTTATGGTAAAATTTTTCATCTACTAGTGGAATTGGAGCATAAGGTGTATTGTGATTTGAGGAAGATGAATTTTGATCTTGAAAGTGTTGGGATAGAGAGAAGATTACAGTTGTAGGAATTGGATGAAATTAGAATGGAATCATTTGAAAATTAAAAGATTTATAAATAGAGATAAAGAGTGTCTCATGATAAGATGATCCAACCAAAATACTTTTATCCTGGAGAAAGTGTTGTTATTCAACTCAAGACTCAAGATGATTCTATATAAACTTCATTCCAGATGGGAAAGTTTATTTATAGTTACTCATGTATATCCTTTTTTTGTTGTGTAGATTGTTAAGGATGGAGAGTAGGATACCTTCACTATTAATGGACACAGGTTTAAGAAATTCCATGGTAATATTCCATCAGATTCAGTAGAGGGGATCACACTCCTCCAACTTGTTTATCAATAAAATTCATCAGGTCATACCAATACTTTTCACTTGATTACTTTTTGTTATTTAATTTAAAATATGATTACATGTAAAATACAATATGATTAATTTAAGACACTTCATTATTTAAATGTGGTGGAGGTAACCTTTTTAGTTTAGGTTTTTCATTTTCTGTTTGTTTTTCTGTTTAAAAAAACGTGTTTTTCAAATTTTTGGGTGTTTCTTTTTCATTTTTTTTATTATTTTTTGAAACTTTTGAGATGAAATTATTATAATTTATATTTTTGAAACTCATTTCAATGAGTGAACCAATTTATTCCATGAAACTGGGCTTAAATGAATGCTAAAATTGACTTTTTTTAAGTTCAAATCTTTGGGAATTTCATGAAAATTTCTCTGATTTTTTAATCCCATTACATATATCACTATGTTTATCTTTACAATCACTTTCCTGTGAGTTTTATGAAATTTGTTTTCATATTATTTTCATTCACCTCACTTGTTGAGAAAAATTGACCATGGTATGTTTAATAATAATATGATTTATTCCTCTCAAAACTTAATGGTTTGAGGTACCTTTATTTTAAATGATTGGGGCATTTCTTTGGTTCTGAATCCCATTTACAAGAGAATCATTTTTATTTTATCCTTCATTGTACATTTAATCCTTGTATCCCATAGAATCCTTGAACAACCTATTAAGTTATCTATATTATAATCCATTTTTTCCTACCCAATATGCTCTTGAAGTAAAATTGTATAATCTATTTGAACTTAAGTATGGGGAAAAGATGTCTTGTGTTGTGATACATCATTTGGTGATACTTTGGGTGGAAAATAAAATGTTTAAGAGATTATTTTGGTACTAAATATTCATTATATTAAAAATTTTACCATTTCTGTAGCTTTCATGATAAGAGAAGTTATTCCTTTATGGAGCTTCCAATGGAGAAAGAAAGTCTTTCCTATCTGGAGATTTCAATAAAAATTATGTTTGACAAGTTTGGAATTTTTTCTAGTGAAATTATGAATAGTGTGAACATTCCTTCATTTTACATGATGATGGAACTTATTTTCTACAAAGGGTAGTGAGGAGGAGACCATACTTGAGTGAAAATTAGAATTTTAAATTTTTTCTTCAAAAACAGCCAAACCCTCCTCATTCAACCTCAGAATTTTTTGACATCTAAATCCTACTAAAAAAATCCATAGAATAACCCTACAATGTCCACATGATAAATACATATCCTTAACTCACGTTGGGTGGAGAAATAAGAATTTATCAAACCAATGGTGACTCTTTCATGGTTTTGGATGAGAAAAGACCTACTAAAAATTGATATTAGTGAGATAAGAGAAAATTCATGGGAAGTAGGTTTTTTTTTTCATGGTAGGAGAAATAAAGTGGAAATGTATTGAATGATCTGAATGGATAACTTTAAATAATTTTTTTATGAGGCATGATATCATTTGTTTCTTGGTTTGGAATTAGTGGATCTCATGGGTATATGTTTTGAATTTGATTTGATTTGATTTTGATGCATACTTATCTAGGATTACAAGTGATAAGTGTTTATAAATTGATATAGGTAGTATTTTCATAATTATTCATATTTTTTTCAATTATTTAATCCCTAATAATTAATCAATTTGAGCTAATTTTCATTATTTTAGTATTTTTGGGGAATTTTGGGATTAATTGTGGAAATTGCTTAACTCTCAAAATTTAGAAATTTTATGAAGCTTTTGTATTTAGAGTATAAATTTTAAATTTTTGATCCAATTGGAGTGATTAATTTTTTTTAGTATTACTTAGTTCTTGGTATTCAACTTCTTCTTATGGACCTAGAGCCCATTTAAAATCCCACAAGCCTAAAAAACAGTTGATATTGAAAAATGATTCTGGTCACCAGAATGGACCCTGCCTCATTAAATGAGGAATATATCGGGATACCAACCTCCAAATGAGTTTATTCTATCTAGGTTCATCATGGAACTCTAATTTTCAAGTTCATGTTAAATTTCATGAATAAATGTGCTCCTTAGTATTTTCAAGTGTCAAAGTGGAGTAAGTGGAATAATATTTTTATCCATAAAAATTCATCTTCATTAATGCAGACATATCTTCTTGTAAATGTATAAAAAGATTTTTAATTTTGAGGTTCTACAACCAAACAAATTACAAACGTATTTTAAGAAGGTACATTTTCTTGTTTTTTCCATCTAATGGGAAAAACCAAAGAAAACTTCTAAAGAACAAATTCTGGAGTAGAAAATTTTCTATTCTTTCTTTTCTCTATATTGTTCTTCTTAGTTTTATAATGAATTATTATTACCCCTTATTTATGGATACCCTTAACATATAGGGGTAAAATTATGTTTGATTGGGGAAGGATAGGTTTTCCTTTTTTTAATTCTTGATTTCTTGCACTTAATGGTTTAAGATCCCTTTCTCTCTTTTGCGAAGCTGGTTTCAAATTTTTAATAATGGTTTTTATTATCATATACAATTGTATTTGATTTTATATTATATTATTATTATTAATTTTTTCAATGATCAATATCTCCCTCCACTAGTTTCTAGTTTATATATGATGGAATAGACCATAGCTTGGTGGTGAAGTACATGGCGATCGCCAGTACGTGTGGGAGGGGTAGTGGAAATTATTGATTGTTTAGGATAAATAAGACCTGATTGGGAATTGCCTAAGTCAATTAGGGGTATTCACTATAACTCTATCACATAATGGAAGAATTTTATACCAAGATGGTATTTTTTTAGATTTATTCTCACCATTACCATTTGACCAAGGGAGTGAGATGAAGCGATTGTGGAACCTCACTTTTATCGACTTAATAGAATAGAATTGGACAAATTGAAACTAAGGTAGAGTTAAAATTGGAAAACAAAACCCAACCTGATCACCCTTCTCAAATAATATTCTTCAATCACTTGTTTTTTCAAATTTTTCTCAATATTTTTCATAATTTATTTCCTTTGTTTAGTTATTTTCTTTTCATCTAAAAATCAAACAGTTTAAAAAAACAAACCATTTTCCTTCAAATTAAAGGTTAAAATTTGATTTTTGTGTGATCCTATATGGAGAAAACCTAGTCTAAACACTTTAATGCATTTTGAACTTAGTAAAAAAAATTACACCCTACGATAGGCATGCGTCACCCCCCTACCATACACAACTCCCACCATGTATCATCATTCACCACCACATAAATGAGTTAGCCAATATATTTCATACTTCTAACTTTAATCCATTATAAACCATATGAGAATGCCTAATTCAATACATCACGGCATGTAAATATTACCAACTAAGATACATTACAACCTATAAAGTTCCACCACATCTTCCCCCTTTTTCCACATCATTTTCCCACAACAACTTACACAACATCAATAATGCAACATAGCTTCCACAGATCGAAGAAGCACTTTGTATAAAAAAATACCATCATTAATAATAATATAAAACATCTGAAAAAAGTAAAATATATGGGAAACAACTTCACAATTCTAAATCATTTATATCCCCACCAACTACATTTTACCAACTCCATTAGATTTATTATTCCATTCATTCATCTTTATTTATTATTAGTTTACCAAAATCCCACTCCACTTCACATTTCATCCAATCATCACATTCAAAACAACCATACCTTTTATTAATTTATTTTTAGTTTCCGCAAGTTCGAAACCATTATATTAATAATAGATGAATTTTTTCAGCTTACCTATTTAATAAATTACTCTCACATTTCACCCCCATTATTGTTACCCTATTAAACCCATAAACTAGTTAAAAATATTAAAGATTTGGAATGATAAAACATAGCACATAAACACCCACTTCCCCATCATCATTTCTCTCAATATGTATTTAACTTATCATGTTTTCATCATTTAATCAATATTTACAATCCCCATTTCAATTCTCACATTAATATTACTATATCATATATAATTTAGTAATATTTAATGAAAACACATCAATGACATCATAACCCTTCCTTCTAAGGAAATATGAGATAGAATAAATCACAACATAAGAATCACTAATAATAACAATCCTCAAATTACAGTTTCCATGCATTTCCCTTTCATGCCAACTTTAGCTAATTATCTAATTATTGGGGTGAAAATGTTATTAAATGATTTAAATAACAATAATATCATATAATCAAGAATAAATCAATAAGAATAAACCTATAGAAAATAATATATGACTCCATAAATCACATACAACTCCTTTTCCATTCTAATTTATCACTTATATGGTTTATATTATTTATTTAATTTCATTCTTATTTAAAGTTTGTTTCCCATATATTATTCCCTCTACACATAAACCAATAACAACCACATCAAACAATATAGAAGATGAACATGGTAACATACATGGAAGTAATCAAATCAGGCTAACCAAGAATATTACTCCATAAGATAGAAGATGATTTTAGAAATCTTGTACCTCAATCGGTCCTTGAAAAATATGGCACAATCAAGGGGAATAAATAATATGGATAGAATGAAGAATAATAAGGAAGTTACTCACATTAAAACATATAGAATCAATATATTGAGGTCGAGGACTAAAACTTGCGAAAGTGTACTCAAATTCCATAAAAATAGAATCTCATCTTGTTTAAAGTTTATGGAAAATAAAAAGAGATTCAATGAATTTAAAAATAATTTTTTTATTTATATCAATTAGGGAAAAACATTAATTCATAGAACAACATACCATGGTCATGTCGTGACAAGAATAAATCCCCTGAATCTCTGAAAATCACACCATGATCCACCATAAATCATTGCATTAAAATCTTGGTCAAACATTCAAAATAAATTCAAATGATGTGGTTTTCACTACAACCAATTCACCACTAGGTGAATTCACACAGAAAACATCCACCGAAATCCAACCTTCAGACCTTTTCACCCTAAATCCCAAGACCATGTTGTAAATAACTTAACAATGGAACTGAGGGAAATCAGTCCCTCTGGTCTTCATACTATGAAAACTATAGTCATACCGTGAATCCCATTCATTAAAAATTTCATAAACTACACATAAAACCTAATGTTTTGAAAAAAAACTCCACATCAGGACTCATGACCTATGGGATAAACCTATACTCTAACTGACCCCTCATATTGTGACCCAGAATACCACACAATGAACTACCTTACCCTATTGAGTTTCTATCTCCCACAACTTCTCTATCTCTCTCTCTAAAAAATTCCTTCATATCTCCTTCAACACACAAAATATGAAAAGTAACATGTTAGGAAGGTCTGGGTCAACTCATTAGATACCAATAAAATTATTATCTCCCTAGATACTCAATACTAGACCCAAATAAGTACAAACGGAATCATAGATAAGGAAAGGAAATACACCACTCAAACAAAACAAACACACCACCAACATCCTCAATGAGACACCCTAAGAACACACTCCTAGATTCAATGCTGAAAACACATTCTTTACACATAAAATTTGATACCAAGTGAGGTAAAGCAATATAAACTTACATATATTTCCATAATATAATCATTACATCTCACAAATACTAACACAATATTAGATCCATAAAGGTTAAACATTATTAGATATTTTCTATATAAAAATATTACTGTTAATATTTCTCTATAATTGCACTTTACTAAATCCCCTTTTAGATATATCCTAGGTTAAACTCATCTTTATAAACTAGGGAATGAAAACATAAGAAATGGGTGAGCTCAAATACTCATTAGGAGAAAAAATTATCAACATTTCATTAAGGGTTAGATCATAAGTATGTGAGAAAACATTATCATGAGAGAAATATCTTGTTAAAATGAACATAAAAATTATGTGTTATTCATAAGATATAATAAATAGAAATTTAATATTAAATGATCAAACATATACCATGAAATAATATTGTGAAATCATGAGTTAATAATCATGATCCATGGAGTATAACATAGGCATATAACATAAAAATGTTGAATAATAATAAACATAAGTGAAAATAACATTTTGAACATATCCATTCATAATTCGGACTATACACAGTCTTTTTGAACATTTATATCTTCACATACATTCGCACATGGTCTTTTTGTGCATAATTAACCACAATTACACTTATTGGAGTTGGTTCCCTATAACCAAATTCTATGCACTTTTTGATAATCTATATTTGTTGTTTTGAATTTAATAAACTCTTTATTATATCATAATATTTCTTCTATATAACATAGTTTTTGATAATTTCCTAAGAGTAGTTGTCACACTAAATGTTTATAGCAATTACCTTATATGATGAGAACCCAGAAGTGAAATGACAATATTCTTAAATATATGTTTTATAGCCGATTGAAATCATTTGAGAGACATAAATGATACATAATATCATGGGGGGACTCAAAGTACTTTGAGTCACCTTATTATGGTGCACTCCCTTAGTAATATATAGTGTGGTATTTTATGAGAATGAGGCCCACCAGTATGAAATCCACATTTATGTTTCATTTGATGTTTCTATCTACATACATGTGTATTTATCCTTATAATTTAATATTATTATTAATGTGTGTTATAAGTCACTTAATTTAATGTATTAATAAAAACCATGACAACATATGTTCTCAATGAGGTAGGATATGTTGGGTGTGTTACGAGTAATATTTTATTAATGCATAATGTGATAAAGGATTTTTCCCTTCTATTCTTTAATAGGAGTAGATATCTTAGGAACTTTTATGGAAATGATATATCCTAAATAAATCTATTTCCATGGTGTTCTATAGGAAAGTTTTATTTCTAAAAGTCAATGAAAGAGAAATTGTGCATATAAGATAATGGCATGAGCATGAAACCTACTTGATTAGTGATATCACGATGAAGGGATTATATTAAAATGTAAGTTTCTATATGAGGTATTATGTCATTCCGACATTAAATTCTTTCTATATGGGTTTCTTGGCGGGTTTCTAGATATTAACCTTGGACTTTAGTCTTGTTTTCTTAATGTCACGGATAAAGAGTCCTAGAGGGTCACACACTAAGTGTATCTAGAATCTTAGTTAAATAATATTTTTTTTTATTATGTATCAAGTTGAATAAATAGTATTCCCACATGTGTTTTAATAATTATTAATGTTTTATTGATCTTATATATTCCATCACCAGTTATTTAAGAGAATACTATGTGAGTAGAATATTTGATAAATATTTATTTTTTATTTACTCAATATAATATTTATTTATTTATTGGTGAATAATGTAGTGATATTTATTTATTAAATAAATATTAATTATTCAAGGCCTGATAAATATTATGGAGGAATGGAAGACCGAGTTTAATGGTTCAGTGAGAAATAATATATATTGAATATTATTTGAAAATATAATATTTAATTTAATTCGCAAGTTTTGAACATGTTAATAAATAAAAAAAATATTATTATTATTATTATAGACATGGGGTTTCATAAGGATTATGGGAATAATAAGGGTGCATGTGCAATTATTATTTTCTAATTCTAGTGGTATATAACCCCAATTATATAATTTTCTTAAGAGATCTAATTCATTTTTTTGTGCATAGTGACATCTAGAGAGAATAATCTCAATCCCTAGAGAGCTCCCTCTCCGAGAACACTCTCAATAATGGAGAGAGATCTTCCTCTACCTTCCACTCTTGAGTCTAGAGAGAAATCAAAGAGAATTATTTAGAAGTAATTCTAGAGGTGATCAAATAATAATGATGTAAGTGATAGGATTTTTCATGCTAGAACCCGTAGTTTCCTACAGTGACGTCCATAGGTTCATGGTACACATGTGAATCACCACTTAAGGGAATCTATTCTTTATTCCTACAATGAAAATATGGTACAACATAGAGACGTTATCAAATCCATCAATGAAGAACGAATTTCTCACAAGATAATTATTTAATTCTTTAAATTAATTATAAATAATATGTGATGATCATGTTCTTTGGTTCTGGAATTTATCCATTATTTATATTCTTTGATTCAATTTCGTTGATCATACCATTTAACATTGTGTAAATCTCATATTAATCATCGATCATGAAAAGGGGAAAATTTAGGCATGACACATCTAACACTTTCACTACACTTGGAACCTTCAAGAGGTATCAGATTGGTCTCATAATTATTTATAATTATTTAAATATCATTGATTAATTTATGCATTTTTCATTAGTTTTTAATTTTATTTTAATCATTATTTAATCCTAACTGATATATCTTCTTTATTCTGTTTTCATTTCTCACAAATATAATCAAATTGATAGATTTTATGAAAAAAATAAATTCAAATACCTCATCCAGATGTCTAAGGAGTATGGCTAGACAATGTAAGATTACACGCGATGTAATATGGAGGTACACATCATGTACTAGTGTTTAATGAACCATGAATTAATTCATAATTAATTCAAGGAATGTGAATATATAACATGTTGTGAATTTAATTATACATCATGTGTTGATTAGGCTATCCTGGTGTATGTTCATCTGAAGTACACACCATGTATCACTCGAACACAATGTGCAGTCCCTTAGTTACAGATGATTCATGTATCCTCTTACACGGTCTACATGACCGGTGAACGTGTAACTCATAGATCACACACTACGTAGCCCATGTACATGTCGTGTAATCCAATATTTTTTATGGAATGATTACATGAAGATTCTGTAGGCATGTTTCGAGGATAGATGGTGAGAATAATACACACCGTGTAGATTTAATGTACAATCTATTCAATTTTACCAAATTATGCACAATTAAAAATTAATTTATTATATTTTTAAAACCTTATCAACATGTATTTTGTGAGGTCATTAATTTTATAGTACACACTATGGGATGGGTTATATATATAAATTTCTAATTAATTTCTACATAATATTTTGCTTTACATATCATGTACAATTCATATTACAGTTATTACTCTACACACATTAAATCATAACACGCTATGTAAATACCATTTGTTTCATGTGGTCATTAAGTTGACAGTACACACTAGGAAATTACATGATAAGTCACATATGCCACATGTCGCATGAGTAAATAGTATATTAGTATAATACAAATTGATTAGTTTAGATGGGTACTCACCGTATTTCCTCCAAGGTAGATTATTTTACATAGTTAATTTTAAATAAATTTATTTAATTTGTTTAAAATTATGATGGATGATAATCTCAAGGAAATTTGGATGAGAATTAAGATAAAAGAATTGATTAATTAAATAAGAAAATTAATTTATTCGAGTGTGATCTATCTTAAATAAGAATGATTAGAATTTAATGATAATTTTATTGAATGTGTAATTCATTTCATGTATATGGATGATCATGATCCTAGACTGGACCATTTTATGTGAATGGTTTCTTTTAATTTGTATTAAATTAAATTCTTGACATGTCTGTCATCTCTCCTCTCATTATGTAAGGTCATGTGTTCTCATGGTTTATTTTATGTAAACCACTTAACCAATCATTTGGTTCCCTCACCTGCATAGGATTATAGAATATTTAATGAATGAAGCTCCCAAGATAGTGGAGGTGGTTCAAGTTTGGAGTCTAGGAGAAACTGATCCAAGAGAGATACATAAGTGGATAGGTGGAAATCTATAACACAAACCATAAATGGTTCAATGTGTTTTTCCCATAGGTCGACGGTTATCTTATCACCCTCTAGATAAATTAACCATTAGTAAAATCTCATGATCATACCACTTTTTTATTTTATTTTTACCAAGTTTCATGGCTATTTTATTATGGCTGTTTTTTCACGATCACATGAATTAATTAATTAAAAATTATGAAAGATAGAACTAAAATAAATTGAATTATGAATAAACATTATCTACGATATGATTAATCACATAAGTAAATCCACTTAATATTAAAAAGCTTGTAATAATGATAATCAATTGGAAATTTGCACATAAAGATAAAATACATCAATTATATGTATTATTTCAATATAACCTTCCACTACTTTAGTTAAAATTGAACCATCATTCAAAGTGCTTGACTAGCCAAATTTGGGGTGCTTTAAATTATTGAGGAATTTTAACTTGAAGTTTCGGATTAAATTAACTTAGTTCACATCAAGGGTTGACTTCCAAAGTAGGAACTGTTGTAGCTAAGAGGAAAAGGTTATGGAAATAAAATTTAAGGATTTTATGATTGGAGAGTCCAATCAATGGATCAAGGAAATGTGATTTAATGTAGTTTTCATTTTTAATTCACACATAAAACCCTTTAAATTGCTTGACCATACAAATTCGGGGTGATGAGAATGGGAATATGGATAATTTCCACTATAATGTCCAAGAAAAATTATATTTCAAAACTAATGGTGAGGAATATTGGGTTTTGATAAAATAGTGGAAGATTAATAAATATAATATTTATTTATTTGCCTAAATTTTATTAGATAAAGTACTAAAAACTATTCTCATATTATTTATAGAAAAAATTAATTAAAACATATTACTGTGATTCATTCTTGAGAAGGATAACCTTATCATCAACACAAATTTCCAATAATGGAAAAAGCGCTTACATGTTATCCTATGCCATGAATGAAAATTGTATGCGCTTAAAGAACCTATTAATGATGTTGTTGGTAATGAGGATAGTGAGGAAGATTTATCTCTCTATAAGAAACATTTTAATGATTCCATATATGTTCAGTGTTTCATGTTATCTTCCATGAACAATGAGCTTCTGAAGCAACATGAGTACATGAATGTGTATAGCATGATGTCTCACCTTCAAGATATCTATAAAGAGAAGGAGATATAAGAGAGATATTAGATCTCCAATGCTTAATTTAGAACTAAGCTTGGAGAGTTAGATCCAATTAGGCCTCATTTAGTCAAGATCATTGGATACATTTAAGGATTATACATATTAGGGATTAAATTCACAGATGAGTTACACATAGCTCTCATACTTTCTTCACTTCCCAAGACCTTCTCTAGATTTATTGTTAATTATAACATGAGAAATAATGTGAATATTCTTTCATAACTTCTTACTATAACTTTCCATGTGGATAATGACATGGGTCATAACAAATATGCAGTCCTTATGGTAAATAAGAAAAAGAAGAACAAGTCTAAGGAGACCAAGACTCATAACAAGTCTAAATCTCCTGAGGACCATCCTTATAAGAAGAGGAAGATCTAGAGGTAGGGAAAGGATAATGATGAATTATGTTTTTTATGTGGAAAGTAAGGCCACTATAAGAGGAACTTCATCCATAGGCAAGGGGAAGAAAAAGTTTCATTCATTATCGAATGTAATCTTTCAATATCTACGCATTAGGTATTAGATATAGATTTTAGTTCTCACATATGTATCCAAATGTAGGGACAAATTAGATTATGAAATATTTCTAGAGAGGTGGATTTGTGAGAGGCCAATGGAATGAGTCTAGCTTCTCCATCCATTAGTGACTACCACCTTATATTTCCAATAGTAATGATATTGTTTTTAAGGGATTATTATTATGTACCAACTATTACCAAGAACATAATTTCTATATCATTCCTAGATGCTGATGGTTTTATTTTCCAGTTTATAAATAAAAGTTGTTTCTTTTATAAATACAACATATTTTATAGTATCACCATTTAAATAATGGTATTTATGTATTAAATTACAAAAAATAATTAATAGAAAAAGACATTGAATCATGTTCACATGAATCATATAACACCATGTTATGGAATCACCATCTTGGTCAAGTAAATGAGAATCATTTAATAAAGCTATACCAATATAGTTATTTAGACTCTTTTGAGTTAAAACCACTTGAAATGTTTAATGATTGTTTATAAGAAAAAATGATCAAACTACCATTCATTGGAAAGGGTGAAAGATCCACGGAGCTTTTAGGATTGGTACACATTGATTTGTGTGGACCATTTCTAGTAGAATATAGATGTAGGTATTCATAATTCATAGATTTTATTGATTACTTGAGTAGATACGTCTATGTCAACTTGATGAAGTATAAGTCTAATTCCTTTGATAAATTCAAATAATTCAAGAATGAATTAGAGAAACAACTTGTGAATAAGATAAATAATATTCAGTCAGATTGAGATGGTGAATATATTAACCATCAGTTTATTAAATTTTTATAGGAGTTTAGTATTCCATCTCAAATCACTCCACCTTACACACCATAGTGGATTGGTCTTATAAAAATGAGGAACTGTACCTTCTTAGACATGTTAAGGTCGATGATGAGTCATGAAAATATTCTATTATCCTTTTGGGGATATACATTACAAAATATATCATACACAAAAAGTGTATATTTATAGGGTATCCTAAGAAAAAAAGAGATACTACCTATACAACACCTTATACAAGAAAGTGATTATCACTATACAAGTCATCTTTCTTAATAGGGAGTAAATACACAAAAATGATAGTGTGAAAAAATTGAATTTGATGAATATGTTTCTCAAGATACACAAGAGTTAGTATGGAAACATATTACATAGGTCCCTATGGAAGAATTAGTTCCTAAAACAAAAGTACTAAATAATAGAACTAGAGATTTAAGGGAACTATAGAGTTATGGTTTTCTAGTCACCAAAGATGGTGACTCATTATTGGTTTACAATGATGAACCACTATCCAAAAAAGAGGCAATAAAGAGATCAGAAGACACAAGATGGAAAGAATCCATTAATTCTGAAATATATTCCATGTATAAAAACCTAGTTTGGCATTTGGTTGATGCTCCAGTTGATGTAAAGTTTGTAGGGTAAAAATGGGTATTCAATAGAAAACTAGACATTAAAGGTAAGGTAAATACCTATAAATCAAGGATAGTGGATAAATGGTTTAAATAACATCAATAAATTTTCTATGATGAATCTTTTTTCACCAGTTTCCATGTTTAAATCCATCATAATTATACTTTCTATAGCATCTTACCATGACTATGACATTCAACATATTGAAGTCAAAACTACTTTACTTAATTGGAATGTTTGGGGAAATGTCTATATGACACAACCAGAATTATTTTTGACTTCAGGTGATTCCAAAAGGATTTTCAAGTTATAGAGATCTATTTATGGATTGAAGTAAGCATCCAGGTCATGGAACATTTTATTCTATGAAGCTATAAAATAATTTGGTTTTATTAATAATGAATGTGATCCATATGTTTACAAGAGGTTTGGTGGGAATTCAGACATTATCCTAATAGTATATGTTGATGACATATTTCATATTTAAAATGACATACTTGTCTTACAGAATGTTAAGGATTGGTTAAACGAGTGTTTCTACATCAAAGACTTAGATTAAGAAACCTATATTCTAGGGATCAAGATCATTCATGATAGATCCTTTAGGCTTTTTAGACTAAGTCAAAGTACATATATTGACCAGATACTAAAGATATTTTTTATAGAATAATCCAGGAGGGTATTGATTCTAGTGTCACATGGTATACATCATTCTAAGAAAATGTTTCCTCATACACAATAGGAGAAAGAGATAATGAGTAAAATCACATACTATTCAATGATGGGACCAATGATTTATTCCAGGTTATGTACTAGACTTGAGTGTTTCTTATTCATTGAGCATGGTAGGTAGATATTAATCAGATCTAGGAGAATAGAATTGCTCTATTGTTAATGTCATCCTCAAGTATCTAAAAAGAACTAAGGATATGGTCATGGTGTATATATGAGATGAAGATCTAGTCATCAGTGTTTATACTGATGATAGTTTTCAAATAGATCATAATGATCTCAAATAATAGTCTGGATATGTTTTCTATCTCAATGGAGGAATTGTGAGTTGGAATATTTCAAAGATATAATAATGGATTCTAATGATATTTCATCCTCAAGTATATGATGATATGTTTTTTTATTCTACAATGGATTATGATTATATAATATATTCTGATGTAGCTATGGAAGTCATGGATACAAAATTTTATCTAGGATATTGATGCGGTACCTAGTAGTAAATACCTTATCTCAACGTATTATGATAATACTACAGTGGTGGATCTTGAAAAAGATCAAAGTTCATGCCAACGGACAAAGAACATGCTCCAGAAGTATCACCTTTTCAGGTATTTTTCTCAGAGGGTGGAGTTATAGTACATCGAGTTACCATTGAAGAAAATGTTGTAGACCCATTGACTAAAGTCCTATCTCAACAGAAGAATGAGTATCATGTGAGAGCTAGAGAACTGAAGGTTGTTAGGAGTTATCTCTAGTAAAAGTAGAATTATATTGGATTTGGTACATGAGAACCAAATTATGCACACTTTATTATAACCTTTATTCGGGGTTTTTAATATTAATAAGGTTCTTATCAAATCATGATTATTCTTCTGTGTAACACAGTATGTGATAATGTCTTAAAAGTATTTTTTTCACTGAAAGGTCATAGAAGTTCCCTGCTATGATGAGAACCTAGAATTTCCACAATAGTATTCTTAAATATATATTCTATATCCAGGTGAAATCATTTGAAGGAAAAAAATGATTAAGGCTATCAATGGTGGAGACTCATAAGACTTTGAGGCACCTTATCATGGTGTACGTCCATGGTAATATCTAATGTAGGATATTATGAGAACGAGACCCGCCAGTATAAAATCCACATTTATATGTTTCATTAGATGTTCCTATCTATGGATATGTGTATTTATACTTATAATTTAATATTATTAGTAATGAATGTTATAAGTTGCTTACTTTGATGTATTAATGAAAACCTTGAACAATATTTTCTTGGTAAGGTAGGATACATTGGATGCATCATGAGTAATATTTCATTAATGAATAATGTGAGAAAGTATTTTTCCCTTGTATTCTTAAATGGAAGTTGATATATCAAGCCTTTTGATGGAAATGATATATCCTAAATAAATCCATAGCCATGTTGCTCTATAGGAAAGCTCTATTTCATAAAAGTAAAAGAAAGTGATGTTGAGCACATAGGTTGATGGCACTAGCATGCAACCTTCTTGATTATAGATATCATGATAAAGGTATTATATTACATAGTAAGCATCAGTATGAGATATTATTTCATTGTGACATTAAATTCTTTCTTTATGGGTGTCTTAGCATGTTGCTAGATGCACCTTGGACTTTAGGATGCTTCTCCTAATGCTATTAAGAAAAAGGCCAAGAGGGTCACATACTAGGTGTATCTAGAATCACAGTTAAATAATATATTATTATTTATTATTTAAAAATTTGTATAAATATTATACCCATATGTGTTTTAATAATTATTCATGTTTTCTTGATTGTATATATTTCATCACCAGTTATTCGAGAGAATATTATGTGAGCAGAATATTTCATAAATATTTTTTTAATATTTAGTGAATATAATATTTATTTATTTATTAGAGAATAATGAAATGATATTTATTTAGTAAATAAATAGTCATTATTCAAGTCCTGAAAAATATTATGGAGGAATGGAAGACCGAGTTTAGTTTTCTAGTGAGAACTAATATATATTGAATATTATTTAAATGAATAATATTTAATTTAATTCTATAGTTTAGTGCATGTCAATAAATAATAATAATATTATTATTATAGATATTGTGTTCTACAAGGATTTCAGAAATAATAAGGGAGCATGTGCAATTATTATTTTCTAACCCTATCAGTATATAAACACATTTATATTATTTTCTTAAGAGATCCAATTCATTTGGTTGTAAAAAATGAAATCCAGTGAGAATCCACTCAAGCCCTAAAGAGATCCCTCTCCCAAAATGCTCTTAAGAATGGAGAGTGATCTTCCTCAACCCTTTACTCTTGAGTCTAGAGAGAGATCAAGGAGAATCCTTTTGAAGTGATTCTTGAGGTGATCAAAGGAAAACTATGCAAGAATTGTGATCTTCTATTCTAACACCAAGAGATTCCTACAGTGACATTCAAAGGTTCATGGAACATGTTCGGATCACCGCTAGAGAAACTCTATTCTTGGTTCCCATAATGAAACTATGGTATGATATAGAAATATTTTTGAATCCATAAATGAAGAAATAATTTCTCACAAAGTAATTCTTTAATTTTTTAAATTAATTATAAATAATATGTAATGATCCTGCACTTTGGTTCTAGTGTTTATTTATTATCTATATTCTTTTATTAAATTCCATTGATCACACATTTATCCTTCTATAAATATCAGGTTAATCTTCGATCATGAAAAAAAGAAAAGTTGGGTGTGATCCATCTGACTTTTCTACTATTACTGGAACCTTAAACACTCACACAGAGTCTTTTTGAGCATATCTAACCATAATTACACTCACGCGTAGTATTTTGAGTATAGATAACCATAATTACACTCACACGTAATCTTTTGAGCATAGTTAACCACAATTATACTCACACACAAAGCCATTATCTCATGATATATAAATAATTTCTCAATGAATTGAAGGGATATATAATTTAGATCCCACCTACCACATAATGAAGACAATATATAAATTTTCAACAAGATTATAAAAACTTTCATAATTTCATCATAACTTTCACCTCCTCCAACCTTCTCCATACTCCGATAGCACTTCTCCTCTATGGGATCTACCCCCTTTTGTAATAATATCATGTGTCACGTCTTTCATCGTTGTTACTTTTAATGGTAAAGACATTTCCTCACTTCACTTCTCTTTGTTTTCTATTCCCTTTATATTTTATCCTTTCCCTAATTTCCTAGTGTTGTTCATTGGTGGGATAACAGATGCATCTCACCACCCCTGTTTCTTCCTTAACCTATGCATCATACCTCCATTTTGGGTCTATGTGTGGTTCTTTCAGATGGTTTGGGTCAATGATGGTGGTGGTGTTATGTGTTCTTATTCTCAACTTCCTTTGTTGTCCAACCCATCAGTCCTAAACCCATCTTGGTCGGGCTTGATGAGGGTTTTTGGGAAACTTGGGATGGTGTTGGGGGGATGGCAGTGGTCTCAGTGATTTTCCTTCAAAATGTTGATTTTTCTCATCTATTTGGTTCATTTTACTTCTTCATCTTCTTTGTTGTTTCTTTCTGGTGATGTCTTCCAGTCTTCATTTGGTTTTCTTTTTTATTGTTATGGTGTTGTTTGACTATATTTTTTTGTGTTTTGATGTTTGGTTTCACTATGGAATGTTTTCGGTTTTGTTCTCCTATGATGTTGACACCGACTCTTCGCTCGTGATGGAAACTATGAATTCGACACTAGGTCTATGATGGATGCATAGACCATGTTGATGACTCTTTTTTGTTTAATTTTTGTGAAAGATGTTTGTATCTTATGGTGTTGATTCTGGAGGAAGGTTCTGGTTAAGTATTTATTTTTGATTCGAAGGTGAAATGATAATTTTGAGGTTAAAGGTATCTTCATTGATAGTAGTTTGATGCTTTCATGGGATGAATTATGGTGGGTTATCATCAGTAGTGGAGATGATGAAGGTGAATTTTTATGTTAGGGGTGCGGATTGAGGTAGATCACCCCTCAATATTTTGTAACTCGAGGTGGTTTGGTGATGATTGGTATGAGGTGTTGATTTTTGAATTTCAAATGTGGTTTTGGCTACTTACTCTTTTGAATTTGAAATTTGGGATATGTGGGTGTTTTGGGTTGAATAGGTTTAATGTGAGGTTCCCACTTAACCATAAAGTTGATTTTAAAAAATAACAAAAAAATCGATTTGGGGTAGAAAAAACACTACTAAAAAACTAGGTTTATCTAGTGCTATGGTTTTAACAGCTCTCTCTAAAAGTGCTATTAAAAACCCCGTTTCTCAGTGCTAAAAAAAGTGTTGTTAAAGGGAGTCTTTAACAATTCTTTTTTTAGTGTTGTTAAATGGGATCTTTAATAGTGCTAAAAAATCACTATTAAAGGGGGACCTTTATCAACACTTTTAAAAAAGTGCTGATAAAATTGGCATTTTCCAGCACTTCTAAAAAATCACTGATAAAGGGGGGGTTGTTATCAGCACTTCTAAAAAAGCAATGATAAAGGGGTGGTCTTTATTGGTGGTTTTTTAAAAGCACTAATAAAGACACCCTCCCTTTATCAGTGATCTTTTACTAGCACTGATGATGGGTAAATTTCAAAAAAAAAATATTTCATTAAAAATAATATGTCTGGTAATGGCAAAACTGACACTCGTAGCAGAAGTTATGGTCATTTAGAGGCTTTTGGAGCCTTTTTTGGCCTCAATAGAGGAAATCAAGGGCTCTTTGGGTCACCAAGTCAAATATTTCATTGCAAGATTAGATTTTATATGTGGTAGAGGAAAAACATACACTTGGTTCATAAGTTATGACCATTTGAAAGGCTGTCAAATGAGAAAAACCCTTAAAACCCCTAAAAGTCCTAGAAACACTGAAAGGATCCTAAATTTCGATCTGAAAGTCCATTTCAGCTCTAAAACCAGTCAAATAGAAGCTTATGTAATGACCTAAAACAATTTTATATTCAAATCTCATGAAAACTAAAGGAATAAAATTTATTATAGTTTCAAAAAAGATGGAAATTGAACTCAAACTTAAAAGAGTTATAACTTTTGATCTGGGTGTCTTTTTGGGCTCTACCACATATCAAATAAAATATTTTTAAGATCTCTACACCATGTTTTTTTCCCAAAAAAGGCCTATAAGGCCTCCAAATTAGATTTTTTCATCACTAACCATGATTTTTTAAAATTAAAATGGTTGTAACTTCGGATCCATGTGTTCGTTCGGCCTATACCACATATCATATCAAATCTTGTTTCATGAGCTTATATTTGACTAGATGTAGATCTTAAATGGACTCCTAGATCAGAATTTGTGGTCATTTTAGTGTTTTTATAGGTTTTTTGGTTTTTAGAGTTCCTTAATGTTTTTATGTGTTTTTTGAGTTAATATTGATTTTAAAACATATATATAAATAAATGTATTTAAATATATATATATATATAATATAATATATATAAATATGTGGATAAAAAATATAACAAAATATATATAAATATATAGATATATCATAACATGTAAAACAAAACAATATAGGGGAGTGAAAAGGGCGCAGGTGTATAAGCTAGAGGTCTCATGTTTGAAACTCGCTAGAGGAAGGGGCACATGCAAAAGCACTGATAAAGGGGTGGGGGAAGTGCTGATAAATAGGGCTCATAAAGGGGGTGGGGAATGAAAAAAAAAGTACACCCTTATTAGGGGGGCTTTATTATTGTTTTTTAGCACTAATAAAGGTGGCCTTTAATAGCGATAAAAAAAACACTGATAAATGGGACCTTTAACTATGCTAAAAAAGTGTTGATAAAGGCCCCCTTTATCAGCGCTTTTTATGAGTGATGTTAAAGCTAAACCTTTAACATCACTTACATTATCATTTCTGATAAATCCCTTTTACTTGTGTTGTTAAAGGCCTGATTTTCAGTTGTGAACAAGATAAGACATCCTTTTCTTTCGATAAATTTTAGAAACTAAAAATTCCTCAATCGTGTGAATAGTATTTACTTTTTAAAACCATGGAAACTTGTAAAGTAAGTTAAATAATGAAGAAAATAAATGTAGGTGGGAAAATCCGTTCATGCCATATGTATTAAAGAACATTCTTTTTATACTTTTTTAAAGAACTTCAAAATCTAGTCATTTTAAAAATATTTTAAAAGATTCCATTTAATCATTTATACATGAATTTAAAGGTAGGAAAAAATACCATTATACAACATTTAAGTATTGATAAAAAATTATATAAAACGTTTTTTAGAACATGGATATGGAAGAGAAAGATTCCCAAGCAAAAAGGTTAAATAAGGTCTTATTTTCTTAAAAATATTCTTTCAATCACTAGTGAAAATTTACCCTCTACTAATGAATTCAAATCAATTATATGGGCAGGGAAACCATTGGTATATCCTATACTAATATTTTTCCAAACCACTGGGTGGTAGGCTATAGAGATATCCCTATACCAGTAGTTTTAAAGAAACCATTGGTGTAGCTCCCCAAAAATTCCATTTAATTAACAAATTAAATAAACTATTGGTAGAAATAAAATATTAACTATTTCTCAAACCATTGGTATAGACTTATTTCAAAAAAGGAATCTATATTCCCATCCAATATTGGTCTAGAACCTGCACCCACACCCTAAAAACATTTATTCAATATAGAAAATTTGAGAAACAAATTAATGTATATTACCAATCATAATACACATTTAAAATAGAACATATATTTTAAATTTTATTTTTCATAAGTTAATAGATGAAAAATCAAATCACAAAACATATATGGAATCACATACAGTCATTATGTGTCATAAATATCAGTCATAAATGTAGGGGATCAATATCTCTCTCATGACCACCACTATCATCACTAACATCACCAATATACTCATCTCCATCGTCATCACCATTGTCGTCATCATCACCATCATCATCACTATCATTGTCACCATCATCATCACCGTCACTGTTACCATCACCATCTTTTTCACCAACACCATCATCATCCCCATAATAACCACCATCACCAGGAAATTCATCATCCTGGCCTCCATTAAGACCATCATCGCCATCGCTCAGTTCATCATATAATGAACACATCACTTTCATGAATGTATCAAAAACCATGGTTCTATTTGGTGGAAGTGATGGAAATAATGTTGTTGTAACTTTCATAAATTGTTTTTTTTCCTTTTCACTTCATTCATACACCTTCATGGATATTTTTTTCCTCGGTTTCCTTTACAAGAGACTCTACTTCCTCTATGTGATCTATTTCCAACTTGATGCTACCATAACTACTAAAGGTTCCTGGAGTGGGCCAATATCTAGTGGGTACAATACTCTTCCCCATTCCACAATGTACTCTCCCTTGGTTTTTATCTCCCAATATCATGTGAAAATGATCATTTTTCCCAATGTTATCAACTTACTTCGCATAAAGGACCACAAAATAACATTTTTTCCAATATAATTGTAATATTTAGTTGCAAAATAGATATTAAAATTTGAAATCATCAAATAAAACTTTCAATATTTTTTTGTGTATGTTTATTTATAGTACTCTGCCTTTCTTCTTTCTCCTTGAGAAAAATAATTTTTCTCAAGATACACACCCTATAATGTTAAATATTATCCTCTGTAATGACGTTTAATGTACAAAAACATTATTTCACAATACTATATTTTTTAAACAAAAATTAACTCATTGTAACCAATATTGAACTAAAAATAACAAAAACCAATTGAACTAAATTTCATAAAAATTTATTGTATTATCCCCAACTGATTAAAACTAGAATCAATCAAATCAAAATTAAAAAAAATGATTATTTTGGTGAATCTATATTCAGATTAGTTTTTTTATTATTGTATTGGTTTAAGTTCATTTTGTAATGGTTCAACTAAGTTTGTATGAATTCAATTTGAGAAAGAATTATTTAGTTTAATTCATCACTTATAGATCTAATTCATCTTTTTTTGGTTTAGTTATGAATAAAACAAATTAATTTGGTTTAGTTTAGGTCAATATGGATTGTTTTGGTTTGGTTTGGTTTGATAAAGTTAAGTTCAACTTAATTTTGACTAGTTTATTGTTGTTTGGTTTAGTTCAATTTTATTCATTCCTATTTCATTCAATTCGTTCTTTAGTTGTAGGTCAATTCATTACAACAGATGATTTAGATTGATTTCAAACATGTTGTACAAATTTAGTTCATTTGAGGCTTGATTGTATTTATTTTTTTCAATTTAATTTTATTTATGTCCGGTTGTCTCAAGTCTGTTAGGGTAATATTGTTCCCTTTCAGTACAAATAAGTTTTATTATTTTTTATTTGGATTGGGTAGGTATGGATAGTAAAGTTTATTTATATTTAGTTCCATTGTATTCCCACTAATTTAGTTATAGTTTATAGTTGAGAAGTATATATGCTCATATTAAATTAATCTATTTAAATTTTTATATGTTAATATTATTTGAAAATATGTACATTTTAATAAAGTTTAGAGTTTACATGTTAATATAGTTTATATTTAAAACTATTTATATATTAATATTATGTGAATATATTTTCATGTTTATATGTTAATATTAATTCATATTTCTTACAATATATAAACTAAAACATTTAATGATTATATAAAGTTGTTAACACATGGTTGAGAATTTAAATAGTTCAAAATTAGTTTTGAAATGAGTTTGAAAGCAGTTTTTAAAAATATTTAAAATTAGTTTCTAAAGAAATGTTTAAAATGAGTTTTAAAAACTGTTTAAAAGTTATTTTAAAAACTATTTAAAATTACTTTTAAAACTGTATAAAATTATTTTTACAAGATTTTTTTAATACTGTGTAAATTTAGTTTTAAAAACTATTTAAAATAAGTTTTAAAAAATATTAAAAAAAATTAAAAACTTTACAATCTATCATTGATATACTGATGTGAGATCCAATCATTTACCCAGGTTCATTCATCTTTAAGTTTTAGTTTGAACCTATTTAATTTGGTAAACAAGACTCGTTATTAGATTAAAGTAAGGTTTTAGAGGTGTTCGAGAGCTCGTCGGAGCTGAGTAAGTGGAAGGATGGAGGGTGCATGCAACACTAGAGGTACTGCAGTACCCCAGCTATCCAGTGTAGTCCACCAACCAGCTTGTGGGTTTTACAACATATTTATAAATCTATAGGAAGACCACTAACTAGCTAGTGGCATTCCTAGGGGTATAGGCTTGATTATTATCACCACCAGCTAGCCGATGGTATCCCTCGGCTAGCTGGTGGCACCAGGCTAGGCTGGATTAATGAAGGGTTGGGTTATCTTTTTCCACTTTGAAACCCCTTTTTAAGCCTAATTAAACCCCTCATTAAACCCTAACACGTGATTTATGAATTTAGATTTTTCTATAAAGCTTTTTTAACTTCTCTAATAAAATATTTGGTAATGATTTCACCCAAAAAAATATAACATAAATCAATGAGAAGAGCAGAAACCTCAATGACTAAACAAAAAAATAAAACTACATCTACATACAAGAATATAATAAATGGACATCCATGAACATAAAGTAAAAATGTGGCTACAACAACCCATATCCTAGTGGTCCACGACCACCAACTAAGTCCCAAGTCACCTTCCCTCATCCAACCAATCACAAACCCACAAAGGAAGATTAAGAGAACAAGAGAACCTACTATATAAACATGAAGACTATATACACAAAGTCGTATATGTTGGGTGTGAGAAAACAAATATCCTAGTAGGATCCCACTAAGAATTCTATGCAATTTCTCTACCGATCAGTTCAGATATGCTAGGTTAAAAATATAGAAATGATAAAATAGGGTTTTCCCTTTATAAAGAAAGAAGGTAAAACATGCCACATTTTAAAAATGAAAATATAAATTCATAAAGTCATGTTATGATAAAAATAGAGTCTAAACCATTTCCTATTCCATTTAAAAATACATTTATGAATCTCAAGAGTAGAACATGTCAAAATCCCTTTTAATAAAAATGCCCTTTTAAAGAAATCCTTGAAAACATTTTCACAATCCAAGGTCAATAAAACATAAGAAAGATATAATTGGTACCACATATCATAGAAAAATACAATATATCAATGGGAGATACATGGGTAAATTAAGTACCTTGCAGAAATCAAGTAGATATAATAAAGTAATTCAAAATGGAAAATCTAGTGTCAAGTAACAATTGAGTGGTCATAGTCATTCATCGAGTATCAATGTCAAGTGTTGAGGTCATATGTCATGGGTAAGTCGTAGATATATTAGTGATTCCTCCAAATAAAATAAAATAAATCCATAACCGACTACATAAAAATGTAAAATCTATAACTTGAATGATACTTACATGCCAGTTATACAACATCAAGAAAATACATGAAAGAATGAACTATAAAACACCAATTTTTCAACCAAATCCATAAAAGCTACTCACTTTAATCCTTATATATCTATAATGAAAACACTTAAAAAATATATTGAGGTGATAACTTGGCATTACTCAGTAGGATCATCCTTCTAAAACAAATAAACACTAATGAGTAATAAATATTCAAGAGTAATAAGGAGTGATATTAACCAAACAAAACGTAATCACATATATAAAAAGAAAGCATAAGAATCATAGTCACTGAATTCCATATCCCACATCATTAACCATTATTTCCTCCATTTACCCAAAACATCCTAAACTATTTTTTAAACCAAGACCGAGAAATATCATCAACTTTATAACTATAATCAAAATCAACAAATAAAATGGGTTCATAAATTCACCACCACTCCCACTTGTTAGTTTAAAGTCTTATCATAATAAAACTGATAGAAATATATTAGGAACAACCCTATCCAACTAATTTGGGATGTGATAATGAAAATATATCAATAATACATTAGTTATATCAATCCATTATGGACTATCCACCACAACAAATCTACCTCTCACATACCAAGTCACATATAATGTGGGCCACACCATATGCCTTCCTACCCCAACCTGTTGTAGGGTCCAAAATCTTATATTTTAACCAGTATAAATACTCACATAACATCTTTTGTGTATTATACTATATCCCTACCTACCCTAACCTCGTGCAGATTAAAACATTTTATGTTAGCATCAGTTCAATCCAACTATATCCATGACTGCATGACCACATCATCCTCATCATCGAAGGGTATCATAACATATGGGACATCAACCTCATTACCTCCCTCTACCATGCACAACCCCAACCATGTATCATCATTCCCCACCACATAACCAATTTATATAGTATTTTTTCATTAAACACAATAGTGATTGAAAGAATCAAGTGGAAGATGAATTAAAAAGGCATATTTATACACTCATCATTATATAGAATGTGATAGTGAGATTTGAATGTTAAAAAGACTAATATCTAGAAGATGGAAATTTTGTTGAAGAAGGGGAACATTACCAACAAGGGAATTACTTTGGCCCTTTTATGTTGTATAATGGATTCCTTTTCTTCCAGAAACAATTGTCCACTTCTTAAGGGTCGATAAGAGAGATAATAGCTACTGAGTTACACCACAATAGGAACTTTGGGAAGGAAAATTCCTTTTTTATAGTGGGAAAAAATTTCTATTGGTCATAGTAAAAATGAGATGTGTCAAACATAGTGAAAAGGTGTATGGACCTCTAGGAGAATAAGGGGAATGCACAAATTACTGGTTTATATATTCCATTGGTTGATCCAAAGGCCGCCTAGGAAGACATCTCCATGGATTTTTTCTTAGAGATACTATGTACACAGTAGTCTCATCACTTGGTATTCAATATAGTCGACTAATTACCAAATATGGTGTGCTTCATTCCTTGTAAAAATATATTTGATGCTTATTTTTTGGATATTTTGTTCTTTCAAGAAGTGGTAAAACTCTATGGAATTCTAAAAAACATCACATCTAACTGAGATACCCATTTCATTATCCAATTTTTTTAATATTATGGAGAATATTTTAAACTGCCTTGAATTTTAGATGCTCCTTCCACCCCGATACAGATGAAAAAATAGAGCAAATCGCACTCTTGTATGTTTATTATATAGGGATTATCCTAATAAATGAGATATCATTATTTCCCAAGCTGATTTTGTATTCATCAATATGATGGATTGTACTATGGGTAAAACTCCCTTTGAAGTGTTATAACATTTTCCATTAAATCACAAGCTTGATCCAATATCATTAACCAAGATTCCTAGGTAAAGTTTGGATGTTGAACACATGGAAACTCATAATGATGACATCCAAGATAAAGTGGTTTAAAACACTATAGACCCAAATTCATGGTACAAAGTAGTGACTGATAGGAAGCTAGGGTGGTTTGTTTTTAAATAGGGGGATATCATCATGGTTCTCAACCGAAAGGAATGGTTCCTAGTCAAAACCTACAGCAAGCTAAAACATTAAAGCATCATCCCTTGAAAAGCCTTACAACATCTCAACAATAATTATTATATTGTTCGAATTTCAGAAGTTTGAGAGATATCCCCGACATTCAATGTTGCAGACTTGAATTCATTCACTCTGGAGGAGCTGCTTTATCCAGTTTCACACTCAAGAGTGGGTCATTCATAAGAGGGGGAGCTTATGTAATGCCTTCTTTGGTCAGATCCCCTCATGGGCCATTTTATGTTTTTATTTTTTTTTAATTATTATTTTCCCCTAGCATAGGATATTTTTAAGGTTGAATTAGTATTTTATTTTTTGGGGGTGTTAGCCTATAAATAGGTTATCTACTGTCATTTTTTTAAAGTTTTTTCCATATTAATTTTATTATAAAGAGTTTTCTCTTGTGTGAGTGTGTTCTACCCTTATTCATCTAAGGATACTAATGAAAGGACCTGATTTATCCCGCTACACTACTAAATGATAAATAAACATATGGTGTATATTTGTTTTATGATAGAGATTACCCTTTTCATATGTTATAGTTCGAACCTTTAGTGTTTTGTTGCATGGAATTGAACCCTTAAACTGGTTAGTGTGGATCTTCCCAAGTGCCTTGTTTTGTTTTTTTAAATGATTTGCGATCATACTAAATTATATTTTTATAATAATAGCATACATTTAAAAATAAATTTCATGAAATTTAACTCAATCATGTCTAGTTGGATGGTGCTATTGGAAAATAAATGTTGTTAATAATCTTCTAATAGAATGGATGGAAGTCAAAGTTAACATAATATAGATTGAATTTTCTTTTTGCTACAAAAATATGGAATTTTATTTATCATTATTATTGTATTTATTATTCTTAAATGGTTATATAAATCATATTTTATCAATTGTGAAAAAAATAAAAAATATATGAATTGTGAAAAAAATTAAAAAATATGTTTGATAATATTAATATTTTCAAATATTATAATATTTTTATAAGAATTTAATTGATGAATCATAAAACATATTAATTATAGTAATTTAATTGATAAATATACTTTATTTTCCATTCATTATTCTTAACTTTTTTTTGTTAAACTACTTTATTGTAGTGTGGGGGGATGAGTTTGGTTAATGGAGAATTATTTAAAACATTAGTGGTTAGGAAGTGGCTTAAAGAGATATGGATCAATGGGTTCGATGATCTTAGTGAATTTTAATGACTGGTGGAAAAAGGGAAATGTTGAATTTTTTAGGGAGATGCACTTTTTGGTATGTAATCATTGTTAAATTAATAGATTTTTTGAATTAAATATTATATATTTGATTATGTAATGAATTTTTTAAATGAAATGTATTTTTCTCAACATTTTATTTTTTTTATTATCGATGAATATTTATATTTTGGTGTTAAACATGATATTTTTTGTAGTATTTATCATAATTTTTTTTTGAAAAAACAAATATTCATGACTGCTTATGGTAGCCACCAATGATCGTTATTTTTTAAAATAGAATCCATTTTAATGGTTTCAAAAGGTGGTGATCATTATTTGTGGTTGTGAATACCCTTTTTTGACTAAACCTACCATGGTGGTGTGGTAACTAATAATATTGGTCTCCTATTTTTTCAAAAGGGATTTGAAATTCTCTAAAACCCAATTTTCTATTGTATATTTAAATCAATTTAACAATAAATTATTTGAATTAACCTATTAAAAACAAAAAATCAAGTATATATTTTATTTAAAAATATTTATAATCATATAAATCAGAAATAAAATAATGATTTGAAAAAATATATATATAAAAATGTGGGAAAATATCAAAAATTATTATCAAAATTATTTACACATATTATGGTTGAAATATAATACACAATTAATAATTATAGCATTTCAATTAGTTTAACAGTAAAATATAAAAAATATTGGTTAATGCCTAACTACATTGGACTTCATTATTTACACACTTTTGAGAGTGAGAAGTAACGTTGCTTTGTGAAATCAATATCATGCGGTACATTCTGCTATAGAATCCATCCAGCACCAATCCTTGTTATGGGTTAAGAAGCTCAACTCTGACCTTACAATGGGAAAACAGGACTACTTGGAAAAAAATCAAGACAACACCCAGGTGTAGGGAAAATCAATTATATATTTATATGTAAATGTTGATTTTAGGAATGAGGTGGGAGATACCATATACATCCTAGTCATTATAGCCCAAGTATTTCTTGGAAACCCTAACAACATCCTGCCACCCCTCTGAGAGTTTCTCAATGAGTTTCGTGATGTTATGCTCGATGAGATACCAGTCTTCGTATCACCAAATAGAGATATCCAACACCACATTGAGCTAATCCTAGGAGCTTATATGATAACAATTTTACACTACCACATGAGTATAAAGAATAAAGAGATCCTTCAAAATCAAGTTTAAGATTTTCTTAACAAATACTTCATACATGAAAGAATAATCCCTTGTGTTTTTTTTGTACCTATTGGTTCCAAAGAATAATGGATTACAATGGATGTGTGTTGATAGTCATAATATAAATAATATCATTATCAATTATAGATTCTCAATCCTGTGATTGGATGATATGATTGACATGATTCAAGGGGAAACAATGTTTTCAAAGTTGTACCTTCAGAGTGGTTATCACCAACTTCAAATCTAGTCAGGTGATGAATAAAATACCACTTTTATGACCAATGAGGCACTTTATGAGTGGTTAGTGATGCCTTTAGGGCTATCTAACACCTATAAAACCTTTATAAGGCTTATTAAGTAGATTCTAAAACCCTTCATTAATGAGTTTATCACAGTTTACTTCGATGATATTCTTGTATATAACTTTTCAACTACTCTTCACCTTGAAAGTCTATGGAAGGTAGACTAAGTTTTATAAGAAAACACACTTTATGTTAACCTTAAGATGTATAGTTTTATGCTCCCTACATTGATTTTCCATGGATATGTTGTTTTAGATGATAGGATTCAAGTTGATCAGGAGAAGGTGTGATCTATCTATGAGTGGCCTCAACCTAATAATATTGGTGAATTATGCAACTTCCACGACCTTTCTACTATTTACTATAGATTCATTTTATATTTATCTCAATCATGGAACCACTCACACACTTCTTTAAAAGGGGGTATTTTCAAAGAAGATAAAAACACCTCAAACCAAACAATATTTTAAATTAAAGAAAAATAAGTAGAATCAATTATGACCCCCATACTACCCCCTTAGGGTTTTAGAAGTTATTTTGAAAAATAATAATAAAACGAAATTCAGTATATATATGGATTCAATTACACACCGAACCCATTCCTTCACTAGGATTAAATTAAAATCCCTATATAAATGTATTCATATAACCATAAAACATTGATCTAATAATCATAAAGGTAAACTGGTCAAAATAGGTAGACCTACCCTGAAACTCAACTTAATTGAAAGCAATGGATTATGTGACACCCACCATGTCACTGTAGATTATATTTAATGTGATTTCATAAGTTCGGCGGTCATTTTAAATTTCCATAGAGTTTCAGCCTGAACATTTTAAATTTGTATTTCTTCTTATTGTGTATGGTTTCCACACACAATTTAGAGGAAACTGTGTGGCTACCCCTCTTTAGTTGGTTTTCTAGTCCACTTTATTTTGTGCATGATTTTTCATCATGGGTGGTGCATGATTTAGGCCAAACTATAAGGATCTGAGGGGAATCCATGTAGTAATTTTGGTGATTTGAGCCTATAGCACACGTCTTACGTATAGTTAGGTAAACTATGCTTCAAACCAACCATGAAGACCTCAAATACATACATTCCTAAAATAATCTAGTTGAATGCATGCACGGTGGGTCACCTTTCTAAAGTAATTCACATTTGTAATTAAACACAATAGTGGTCAAAATAATCAAGTAGAAAATACATTTAGAAGGCATCTTGATACACTTATCACCATGAAAAATGTGATTGTGGGATTTTAATGCTTAAAATACCAATTCTTAGAAGATGAATATTTTTCTGAATAATTGAAACATTGATAATAAGAGGTGTCTATTGACCCTTTATAGTGCATGATGGATTAATTTTCTTCCAGGACCAGTTGTGAATTCCTCAAGGGTTGGTACGGGAGAGTGTAGCTAATGAGATATGCTAAAATGGGAATTTAGGGAAGGGAAAACCCATTTTTCTAATAGAAAAACAATTCATTTGGTTTTATTTGAAACAAAGTGTGGCTACAGCGGGGAAAAGTAGTATGACCTTCCAGGAGAACAAGGGGCATGAAAAAAATAATAGTTTGTATATGTCACTCCCTATTTTGGAGACCCGTGGGGTGACATTGTAATATACTAATATTTAAAAAGAAATATTATCTTCAATAGCATACAAGATATGCTACACTGAGCTTAAATGAACAATGAAATAGTATTATTTAAATATGACTGTTATAATCTAGACAATGAATTAGAGGGTATGAATAGGATTAACTACATTTTTAAATACACATAAAGTTCTTAGTCAATATAAATGTATTTATTAATTCTTAGGAAATGATAACTCAATTTTATTAAAGGCATATTATTCTTAAAAAAATGTTTTCTTCAAAAATGATTTATATTATTTTTTTGCAAGAAAATATTATAATTAATTTCTGAAAATTTTAGAAAATTTATCTGATATAATTAAATAGATTTTTGAAATTATTATATCAAAATTATCTTAAGGTGAAATTTTTATAATTTTATGAAAAGTTTGATTTTCCAATGAATAGTGAAAAAATATTGATTTTTATTGAAAATTGTATTTTCTTTTTTATTATTTACAAATTCAATTTCAATTTTGGATTATTTTTAAAATTTAATTAGTTTTTTTTAATATAAAATAATCCAATTATGATTTTTTTAAATTATTTTTATACATGAATTTGGTATAAAAACATTTTATATTTAAAAAGGGTCATTTTTCTAAAAAACTATTTTTCAAAACGTTTTACCAAATTAATTTTAAATTAAATTATACTAATTCTATGTTTTTGATTTTTAAAAATGGATGCCATATTTTTAATCAGTGTTTTAAATTTAGTTAATAGTTCCCTTTTATTTTTGGACATTTTGAATAGTAACATTAGTAATTTTTGTTACCATGGTAAAGGTAAATCGAGTAATTAAGGGTTAAAAATAATATGATAAGGACTAGAAAATGACCCAGAAAATTGACTTGGTTTTATTGAATGATTCCATTTTATCCATACTAATCCAAGATTCATTTATAGGACTTTTTTTCTTTTGGATTTGATTGTGACATTTATAATATTTTATATATTGAAAAGTAAAAAATGTCACACTCTTGTTTTTAATATATATAATAATTTTGAAATGGGGATAAAAGAAATATATGTTCAGTTATAAATATTCATTGAAATTATAAATTGTTTAACTTCATAATGGAAATTTATTTTAATTTTTAGTGAAGAAATAATTACCTTAAATGCTTACATAACATTGAAGTAGTAATTATTCAATTAAGAGAAAAATAAAATAAATGATATTAAAAATATTAAAAGTAGTATAATTTGAAATAATTAGTGTGATAAAAAAATTATTGATAAAAATAACATTCTAGGTGTGTATTAAAATATTTTATTTTAATTTCATTAGTTTTCTTGATGTTACAAAATTCAATGTAAATGAATATTTCTAAAATTGACATTATTAATATTTTATGAAAATAACATTTTATTAAATGATATAAAATTCATAAAAATCCCATATTTTTACACAATTTATTATGATATGGTTTAAGACATACATTATGGACCATTTATGGGCCTTTTTCCATTTATGGTAACTATCTGGACCCTCAAGGAGTAAAAACCCTTGTTATCACGATAAGTGTGAAAAGGGTCAATATGGGGTTAAAACCAAAAGATAAGGGTAAGAAAATAGTAAAAACTTGTCTAAATTTAATTTTATTAGATTATTTTGACTCATAATCATCTTAGATTCAAATATTATCAATTTGGATCCATTTGGACATCAAAATTAATTTATATTTATTTAATATTTAAGAAATTCCCAAAATACCCCCCACCTCTTATAAAAGGGCACATCTTCTTCTCATTTCATCACACCTCAAGAACAATTTGTTTTGTTCAATGCCTTCCCAAATACCTTTATAAAATCCCTCATAACATTATATATTTTTTATTTTGGAAATAATATCAACCTTATAAGGATTATGGTGTAAAAAAAAAGTAGGTTGTCTGAAAAAGAGGTATAGTTCTTAACCGAACATTTTTGTTTTATTTATTATTAAACCTCCTTCAAATATTCTCAAAACAAGATGATATAATAACATAATTATATTACATATACTAGTATGTTATGTTTTTAGTTACATAACCTATATCTGTAAGAACCCGGACCTCCTTTTCAGGTATGTTTTCCTTTTCTGTCCGTTTTTGAGAAAAAGAGGAGAATCTGGAAATTTTGTAAGTACACGCTGTTTACTTTACAAGTACACACCGTGTACTTTTCTTCCGCTCGAGGCCGTTTCCGATCCAGTCACACGGGGTGTAGCGATGAGGTGGAGTCCGATTAATATGGCGTACGGAAAAGGGGACTACACGCTGTGTACTCAAGAAGTACACGCCTTGTACTTTTCTTTTTATTTCATTAATCGGACCGGGGTCTTGCCTAATCCCCGTTTTCATATTCTTCTCTGCCTAATTATGTCCAGAGCGACCTAGAGAGCTTATTCTTCTCTGAGCCATCAATTCTTCACCAGTTGTCTAAATCGAACGTCATCAGGTGCAATAGAATCGTAGCGGTGAGTTCTCGGTTCTTCTTTGGCCAGTTTCATGATTCCTCCTCTTGTGAGAGTTATCTGAGGTTGAACATTTTAGAAGTTTTAGGAGATTTACTCCATTCTAGGCCGATTCATAGGCCGAGGTTCAAGAATATCAATCTCCTGGGATTGAGGTAGGTGGTTTGTTGCCCTAAATTGAATGTCTTTGAGTTTTTGGTGCAAAAGTGTCGGATACCCATGTATCGGGTATCTCGGGTTAGTGTTTTGATCATGTTTTGTTATCTTCCTTATATTTATTGTATGCTTGAGGTTATTAGATGACTAATAATTGCTTGTTATCATGTTTGAGGATCACCCCATGGGTGTTTCCCTTTTTTTGGCTATTGATTTCCGTTTGGCACGGTTTGCCTATGAGGAAACCCTTTTGCACATTGCTAGTATTCGTGTTGACTTGATTGCATGCATTTCCTGTTGTTTATATGCTTGTGGATGCATTTGTAGCTATTAGCCAAGTAGTTTCTGAACTTACTTAGGCTGCTAACAATCGATTACGCGCGACTAAACTGCTCAGGGCTGAGTGAACCTAGTGTGGTAGACTAAAGGGGGAATTGATGATTAGGGCTTCCCTAGAGAGTCTGTTATAATTAGTATCGATCGCAGGACCTATGGGAATGGGACTTTGTGCTTCCTCAGGGTTTCCTTAGTTACACAGTGAGACTATAGGGGGAATTAGACGTAAGTGATTCCTCAGAGAGTCTATATCTTTCGTTGCAAGATCATAGGGTAATTGACGGTGAGAGCTTCCCAGAGTGTATGTTCCTTTGTACGTATACTTTACTAGAGGGTTTTCTAGTAGGTTCCACCCAGAGAGTCAGTGCTTTATTTTTTGGTTTGTTGGTTGTGATGAGTCCACCAAGCCAAAGAACAAGCTTGGGTTTGTACTGCTTGTTGTTTAGGTAGACTGCTGAGTTACCTGTTGTGATTACTTGCTTGCCTTGGGAGTAAAGAGATGTTGCTAGGTTCCTTGGTTGATAGCTAAATGATTATACTGAACTAACAAATAAATGTGAATGAAGATTTGTAGGATTTTTTCTTTAGTATACTTCGACTTCTCTGATGCATTTATTTCCTTTACTTTTTCTATATTACTCACTAATAGTAGGGAATGGATCTTGTAGTGATTTCCAAATGGGATTAGTCTCACACCCTGTTTGGGTCCTGTTTTTCAGCCCAAACAGTTTATATGGTTGTAGGTGTGGATAGGGATTGTGGCCCTTCTACTTCGGGTACGTGATTGCTGGTTGGAGCTGGAGAGCATAGGACCGAGCTTAGGCTTGCGATGTTGTTGGAGTTGCTGTTACTTTCGTACTTTGTTTTCAGTTGTATTTTATCACGTTGTTGTGTTTGCTGCTTTCCTTAGATACTTGTACCTACTTCATCATTATCATTATCATTATGTGTTCATTTCTTCCGCTGTTTAGTTTCAGAGTTTGTATGCTGTTTACTGCTTACGCTATTGACTGTTGTTTTCTTGCTGTGTATACCTTACCAAATGAGGGAATAGTTTCCCCAATAACTTACCAAGGCCCTTGCTGCATGTCGGAAGCCTCTGGAATTTGTGGAAATGCGCTTGAGGTCATGTTGCGAACCGGGCACGGGGCAACAGTGGAAGGGCTCTGGATTCGGGTCATTACAAAGTGGTATCAGAGGAGTTCTTTACTTTTTCTATTGACTTACTATTTAGTGAAATTAGACAGGGATAGGACGGAATAGGTAAATGGTAAATAGCTGAGCCCGGGCGTTCTAGAACCCGTGTATAGGGAAAAATCCATATTACCTTGAATATTTCAAATTTTGAGTTTTGCTAATGTTACAGTTTAATTGATTTCACCGTTGGGTGATACACTTGTTTTGTGTTATTACTGTTTATATGATTGCGGTTCTATTTTGTTGCAACCCGATGAGATGAGGGTATTCCATCTCATGCATCATATAGGAACATGTTAGAAGATCACATTCCATGCATTTTTCCATGCCATATAGGTTTCATTAGAGATTGCATGCTGTTGTGATAGGATTTGTGATAGACAATGCATGCTGTTGTGATAGTTGCTATGATAGAATACCTGCTTTGTTCATAGGGTATTGTTGTTTGGAGATTTTTATCACAAACACCAAACTTTGATCTTAGAGGTATTATGGGCCCTCGAGGATCAGAATATGGCGGTTCGTGAGTTCTTATACTGTTTTCTTGTTATATGCACTGTTAGGATGCCAAGCTTTGATTCGCGGGGAGTATGGGCCCCCACGGATCAGAATTTGGCACCTTAACCTCCTTTTTTCTGTGTTTTCTAGGCTCTGGTGCATTTCCAAGGCTACTGTCTGGAAAAACCCAAAATACACGTTGTGTACTTTATTAATATACGCCGTGTAGTTTTTGGTCGTGTCACTGACCGTGTGGACAGGGACATGGAGCTATAAACGGTTTTCAGGAACATGTCATGTACTCTAGGTACATGTCGTGTAGAGGTTATCTAGGAGTCTGGTCGTGTAACTAACAACACGGGGCAGTCAATGCATGTTTACTACACATCATGTTCAGTATGCACATGACGTGTATCTTTTCCCAGGTACCCATCCGTGTTTTGAAAAACACGGGTCGGTGTTATCTTCTCCCATACACGTTGTGTTTGTTCGGAACACGTCGTGTAAGGATCGGCCGAGTACCCAGTCATGTCACGAACAACATGGGCCGAGGTTTCCCTTCAAGTGCACGCCGTGTCTCTTAGGAACACGTCGTGTAGTATCGACTGTGTGTCAGGCCGTGTCGCTAACAACACGGGCCAGGTAAGGCGTGTCCATCACACTCCATGTCTGACTCAAAGCACATTGTGTAGTCTTTGGCTGGGACAGTCCATGTGACTTAGTCGTGTAGGAGTAACCGGGCAGGGAAAAAGTGGTAAGTACACTCTGTGTAGTTTAAGAACATGCCATGTAGCCGGGTAGTTTACACAGCCATGTATGGCCAATGTACACGCCCTGGGTAAGCTTTTAAGAAACACTTCGTGTAGTGGTACTACATGTCGTGTAGTCATGTTTTTCCTAGATTTAAAGGATTTTCCCTCCTGTTCCATTTTACTCTCCTATGTTGCAACTGTGTTCATCTTTAATGAAGGTGTGTTTTGGTCTTTCAGAGCTATGGCACCGAGACGTCCTCCCGTTGCACGCCAGGAACTAGGCAGCGATCGTATACCTGATACGACCGATTAGGGACTGCCAGTAGTTCCGCCCATTGTTCCGTACATGGCACCTGTAGTGATTCCAGACACTGGTATCGACGCTCAGTTCAGAGAGGGTTTCATGGGATTCATGCAGACCTTCCAAGGAGTTCAGCATCCTGCCCCGACTATGGAAAAGCTGACGCGGGTCTTCCAGCAGCAGCATCCTCCCACTTTCACAAGAGATGGAGGACCTAAGGCTGTAGAGTCATGGATGGAAGCCATGTTGTCCATTTTCGAGCATCTGGAGATGCCTCTAGAGAGGAGGGTGAATCTCACGATGTATATACTGCGAGATTCTGCCAAGAGATGGTGGGACGTAGTCTCTCAGACGGGGCGCCAGCAGGCTATGGCTTGGGATGAGTTCCAGCGTTTGTTTTACGACTAATTCTACCCAGCGACGCTGAGGGATGACAGAGCTAGGGAGTTCATGAGTCTGTAGTAGGGTACTCTCTCAATTATGGAGTATTCCTCCCACTTCACTGAGTTATAGCGATTCACTCCCGTCCTGGGGAATGATGAGTTGTTTCTAGCAAGGAAGTTTGAGGAAGGCCTCAGACTGGAGATCAGATCACAGGTGAATGTCTTTTAGTTGACTTCTATTACTCTGATAGTCAACCAGGCACTCATCACGGAGAGGAAACTGAGGGAGACTAGAGCTATAGACCAGGTCGGTTCAGCATCCAAGGTTGATTCCCTCCAGGCGGACAGCAGGAAGCGCCACCGAGAGTCTACCCGAGGCAACCCGAGGAAGCGAGGTATTCCTTATGGTAGATGATATCTCTCTTCTGGAACCCAAGTAGTGTGTTATCAGTGTAGGAGGAATGGGAAAAAGAAGCCCCAGTGCCCAAGGGACCCAGTGGAGTGTCGATCCTGCAGCAACATGGGTCATTTGCAGCGTTTCTGCAAGGTTTCCCTTCCAGTAGCTAGTGAAGGAGGATCAGTTTCGACCCCGCGTGCAGGAGTAGGATTACCCGCTCCGCAGCAGACTGGGTAATGGAGTTCTGCAGGACATTCAGTCCAGGGTAGAGGCCGTGGATGTAGTAGACAGGCTCAGGGAGGAGCAGCTCAGGGTTTTCAGGCTGCTACACAGGGCCGCGGTACAGGCCAGACTTTTGCTGTAGAGCTGATTCATCAGGAGCAGGATCCCGGACCCTCTACAGTTCGAGGTGCGATCTTAGTAGCCTCAGTTATATCTTCAGCCCTTTTCGATACTGGTGCTTCACATAGATTTATCATTGTTGTTGTCGTGGAAAGTCTTGAGCTATGTGTCTTTTCGTCTGCTGACATGTTGACTCTCGACACGCCCTTGGGAACGAGGACATATAGTGTATGTCAGTGCAAGGGGTGCCCTCTCGAGGTTGCAGGGTATCGTTTCTTATGGGACCTCTATGTCCTGGAGATGACGGGTTATTACGTCATTCTCAATATGGACTGGTTGGTTCCCTTCCAGGCAGTCATCGATTTCTATCACCGCAGGGTGAGTTTTGTATCACCAAAGGGTGAATCTTTCCTTCATAAAGGCGAGTGTGATGTTCAGGTGAGTCGAGCCGGACTCGAGCATCATGGTCTAGGAGGAGTTACAGCCTAGATTTCTAGCCTTTATCTAGATGAACAGGGGAATTCTCAGTTAGATTTCCCTCCAGTGGTTGATCGATTTCCAAATTTCTTTCCAGAAGACTTTTCAGGTTTGCCTCTGAAGCGTGAGGTAGACTTCTCGATTGAGCTCATTCCAGGAGCGACACGGGTGTCTATTCCTCCTTATAGGATGGCTACACCTGAGTTTTAGGAGCTCAAGAAGCAGTTGGATGAGTTGCAGGCAAAGGGTTTCATTAGACCCAGTACTTATCCTTGGGGTTCACCTGTCCTGTTCGCGAAGAAGGCAGACGGTACCCTTAGGCTTTGCGTGGATTATCAGAAGTTGAACCAGTTGATGGTCAATAACCGATATCCCTTGTCGAGGATTTATGATCTCTTTGATCAGCTTCGAGGAGCTCGGGTGTTCTCAAAGATCGATTTGAGGTCCGGTTATCATCAGCTACATGTTAGACCTTTAGATATACCTCTGATAGCCTTTAGGAGTAGGTATGGCCTCTATGAGTATACGGTTATGTTGTTCGGTCTTACAAATGCTCTAGTAGTTTTCATGGCATAGATGAGCCGAGTGTTCCATCCTTACTAGGATTCCTTTTTCGTGGTCTTCATGGATGATATCTTGGTGTACTCTCACACTCGACACGACCATGCAACCCATCTTGAAATCATTTTGAGTACACTAAGGGAGCATCGTATTTATGATAAACTCTCGAAGTGCCACTTTTGGATGGACAAGATTCACTTACTGGGTCATGTCATCTCAAAGACACGAGTATCAGTAGACCCAGAGAAGGTGAGAGTAGTAGTTACCTAGGAGCAGCCAAAGAACGTCTTTTAGGTACAGAGCTTCTTGGGGATGGCTGGTTACTACAGGCGGTTTATATAGGACTTCTCATGCCTAGAAGCACCATTGACAGGCTTGACTAAGAAGGGGGTGAAGTTTTTTTGGTCAGAAGCCTGTGACTCAGCCTTCCAGGAGCTGAAGGGGAGATTGACTTTAGCACCGATCCTAGTTTTTCTGAAGCTGGGCAAGAGCTATACAGTTTTCTGTGATGCATCTGGCATCGGACTTGGAGAAGTTATTATGCAAGAGGATCGAGTGGTTTTGTATGGATCTCGGCAGTTGAGGTCATATGAGAGGAATTATCCTACGCACGACCTAGAGTTGGCTGCAGTTGTTCATGCCTTACGTTGCTGGAGACATTACCTTCTGGGAGAACATTTTGTGGTATACACTAACCACAAAAGTCTCAAGTACATCTTCACGTAGCGTGACCTGAATCTGAGACAGCGGAGGTGGGTTAAGTATCTCCAGTCCTTCGATTTCGAACTCGCCTACACGCCTGGTAAAGGCAACGCAATGGATGATGCACTGGGCAGGAGAACTCAGATACAGGCAGTTCAGGAGGCCAGCAGTGAGTGGAAACTGATGGCTCTATTCTCGAAGATGCATTTGGAGGTTCACGACAGGAAAGGGAAGACTTTCCTATCTTCTATGGTTGTTACCTCTGCACTTTTGGACCGAGTTCAAATGAGTCAGCTGGAAGATTCAGAAGGGCTAGTCCTACGGGAAAGCATGTGAGGAGAGGACCCTCTTCCCGGGTAGACCATTGGCGAGGATGAGATCTTGCATTTCCAGGGACGTGTATGGGTGCCAGCAGATATACGCGAGGAGATGATGTGAGACTTCCATTCCTCAGTTTGGGCAGTTCATCCTGGCGTCACCAAGATGTACCGTGATTTACACCACCAGTACTAGTGGCCAGGTATGAAGAAGTATGTGGCTAGTTTTGTCATGAGATGTTCCACCTGTCAGCAGGTGAAGGCGGAGCACCAACGGCCAGCTGGGCTTTTGCAACAGTTACCCATTCCAGAGTGGAAGTGGAACGATGTCGCGATGGACTTCGTGACCAGTTTGCTGAGATCGCCGAGAGGAAATGATGCGGTGTGGGTTGTCGTCGACAGGCTTACAAAGGTTGCTCACTTCTTACTGATAAAGGAGACCTTCGGTGTTGATGATCTTGGATGGTTGTACGTCCGTGAGATTGTGTGCTTGCATGGGGTTCCGAGCACTATCGTTTCGGATAGGGATGCTCGCTTTACTTCGTATTTCTGGTAGGGGTTATAGAAATCTTTGGGTATGCAGGTACTTCTGAGTACAGCTTATCACCCTCAGACAGATGGTCAGTCAGAGCACACTATCCTGGTGCTTGAGGATATTCTCCGATCTTGCATCCTAGACTTTGGTGGTTCTTGGGAAAAGCATATACCTCTCGTGGAGTTTTCCTATAACAATAGTTTCCAGGAAACTATTCAGATGGAACCTTACGAGGCTTTATACGGTAGGCCATGCCGATCACCTTTTTGTTGGCTGGAGGCAGGAGAGGAAGCTTTGCTGGGACCTCATCTTATTCAGGAGACCTCAGAGTAGATAGAGTTGATTCGGAAGAGGATGGCTAATGCACAGTCTCGTCAAAAGTATTATGTTGATCAGCAGAGGTGACCTCTGTAGTTCGGGATCGGAGACCAGGTTTTCCTATTTGTTACCCTGAGGTTGGGACACAAGAGGATTAGGAGGCAGGGTAATCATTCACTGAGATACGTTGGGCCGTTCGAGGTTCTGGAGAGAGTCGGGCTGGTTGCTTATAGGTTGCAGTTACCTCAGAGATATTAGGATATGCACGACATCTTCCATGTTTCTCAGCTTCGACGCTATTTCTCATACCCATCTCATGTTTTTCGACCCTAGGAGGTTGATCTGGAGCAGGATGCATCATTCGAGGAGCATCCTATCAGGATTTTTGATCGTATCTATCACGATCTCATCCCACCAAAGATGCCCCTCCTAAGCTGGCAATGGTGAAAGGGAGATAATGACCCCCGATTCCCGCCTCCAGTAGGCCCCAGGGTGGTGACTAACACCAAGGGTATGAGTTTTCACAAGTATGGGAGGCATTACCCTTTTATACTTTTAAGATTGGGAAATAGGACAAGTCAACCACCAAAAAGGAAAAGAACAAGTGTATAGAAATAAACCCAAACCAATCCCACATGCATGTTTAAACAATTTTATAACAAGGTGCAAGTACAAGAAAGATCAAAGTACAATACCAAAAGAAAACAAGAGTACAGCAACTACAAAAACTCCAACTGTCTGACTAGTAGGCTCCCGCACGGCCCGGGTAGTCCTCCTGGAAACCTGAAAGTAAACTTAGGGTGAGCATACAAGTATACTCAGTAGGGGAACCTAAATATCTCATGCGCAAGTGGGGATACATCCTAATGTCCTGTGAGAAAAACAGAAGAAACCTAGAAAGGAATTTTATCCACCCAACCTCACCAGCCACACTCACCAAAAACACAATCACAATAGGTAGTAGTATATAAGAAAAAGAGTATTGGGTACCCCGCACCATTCCCCATTAGTTAGATGCTCTTCCTAACGGTGAATTTCCTGATGCTGCCACACTCTCCCCACCCACACACACCTGGGCCTCACAACCACTTATCCCACCCGCACACACCTGGGCCTCACAACCACGTATCCCGCCCGCACACACCTGGGCCTCACAACCACGTATCCCGCCCGCACACACCTGGGCCTCACAACCACGTATCCTGCCCGCACACACCTGGGCCTCATCCCGAAGATTCTTGGGAAATAGTAAAACCTGCCCGAAGAGTCTTGGGATAAAGCCACACCAATCGAAACCTACCCGAAGAGTCTTAGGTGTAAGGTCGCCTCAAGACATCACAGACTAGAGAAGAAGGAGCAGTAAGGAGCTATTAACTAAGGGGAAAACACCCTCTCCCATGAAATGGGAGTTTTCTTCACTAAGTGCTCAACATGGGTGGGGTGCGATAAAACACAAAAGATACAGATATATATAAGTATACCAAACACACATCCCAACCTATGGCTTCTAAACATAGAAACTGAGCACGTGCCTCGGCACTGCCACTACGAAGCATGCATACAACAAACAATCCCAACCCCATTTAGGTTTTCATGTTTCAGAAGAATTAGTTTATTTAGTTCCTTAACTACTGGGAAACTTTCCACGACCAACCACATCGATCGTTCGTAAAGCATATCCCTGCCATCCACAAATCAAGTTAGGAAAACACAAGAAACACAAACAAGTCCCTTCTTATTAACCAACCAACCCCATTGATTGTTATTTCCGTTCCGTTACCAAGCCCCACCATTCATTAACTCTTCCACTTTTTATTTATTATTCAAAACCCATAGTCCATTCACATTCAAACCCATCCCTGCAGCCCCACTTCCAACCGTCATAACCACAACTGCACCGAAACCCGTACATCATTATCCCTTTAATACCATTCATCACAGCCCTGTTGCCCGTTACCAACATAACATTTACACCAACCCACAACCAAGCCAACCGCAGCCCCACTTCTCACCCTATCCACAACAACCCACAAAACACCCCTATCACATGCCACGTATCCAATCCAACACCCACATGTTCATTATTCCATTTTTTGTTCAATCGGGGTGATCACACAAGGGTTCTAGATTTTAATTTAATCAGCCAACTTTACGTGATTAACAAAATTCCACATTTAACAAAGTTTACATCCACAAAAATGGTCTAGAAAGATAGGGAAACATTTAATTTCACAAGAAAAGGCCCCCAATGACTGTGATTTTCAATAGGCATAAGCCTATTCAATTTACAACATATCAATAGGATAAACAAAGATAAACATAACAACTTTCCCATCCCTGTTCTTTAACCAGTTATTATCTTTATTTAATGGTTCAACTGTTTCTAATGAAAATAAGAGGATACCCACCCCACATGATTCAAAAATTAGAGATACAAAGGTAAGATCCCTACCTCAACAGGTTCTGATTGCAACGCTCCCCCGGATCAACTTTAGAAGACGTCCGTCAGCGTCCGTCACTTCTGTCGGGTCCCGGAAAAACCTCCTCGGGTGGATGTTGGAAAGGAAAGGCCAAAGAAAAGACAACAGATCCAAGCTCGGAAGTTCCGCCTCATCATTATGATATCGTGGCCATTGACGGATCGTAAATCGGAGCTCGGACGAAGAAGTTATGGAAGGAAGAGACTTCGAGTCTCTTGGGAGAACTCTGCTCAGAGGAAAGGGGAGGAGAGGGGTGAGTTAAAAAGGAGGAGGGGACCCCTCCTTTTATAGGTGATAAAAGAAAAATTACATGGTGTGTACTTTATGGTACACCGCGTGTACTCAGTTATTTCACACGGTCTCCACGCGGCTTCCAACACAGCTCCACGGCCGTTGACTGGTCAACACACGATTTGAGGGTAACGTATATGCGGGGAAGGACTACACGGCGTGTAGTTTGGACACACGGCATGTACCCATTTATTTCACACAGCTCCAACACGGCACACGGCCGTTGAATGGTCAACACACGGTAACACGTACGCGGGGAGAGACTACACGGCGTGTAGTATTGGACACACGGAATGTTCCCATTTATTTCACAAAGTAAGGACACGGCCTTCAACACGGGGTATACCCGGCAAGGGGGTACACGGCGTGTACTCAAACTACACGGCGTGTAGTTTCAAAATTCTGGAAAGTGTGGGAAAAGTACATTTTACCCTCCAGAACACTTCGTGTCCTTCTTTTTGACAAAGGAATGGACCGGAGAGGTCCGGGCCATTACATCAGATACCTCTTAAAACATTCTCATCCCCGAGAATTCAAAAACCAACCCAGAGGAACCCAACAAGATACCTCTTAGGGTTCTCATTATAACAGTAACCCAACCAACAACCCTAATCATATGTGTTAGGAATTCCTTCTCCTATGTCGATATATTATACGCTTTAGGCGGCACTGACTCGCCTGCACGGGTTTAATCGCATCCTCATTAATGCGTCTCGATTAAGAATTGGGTCTTCCCACTTTCATACATTAGTATTTTCCAACTTACACTACCCCCAACACTACACAACCAACACACTGCCCGAACATGTGGTTTGGGGAAAAAAATTCCTTCTCCTATGTCGAGATATTATCCGCTTTAGGCGACACTGACTCACCCACACGGGTTCAATCGCATCCTCATTAATGTGTCTCGATTAAGGATTAGTTTTTTCCCTTTCCCCACACATCCGGACATGTTACACATTACCAGGGAACAAGGAAACAAAAGGTCTCACAATCGACAAGCCAAGCATTCCATATATCAAAGGTACAAAGTATAACATCAACACAAATCTCAGAAGAACAAGGGAAAATGCAAGTCAAAACAACTCCGGGTACAGAGCGTGCATCTAGGTCTCCTGCTCCCAAGTGCTCTCCTCGAGGCTGCCATGCCTCCACAACACACGAACCAAGGGAATGGTTTGTCCACAGAGCACCTTCTCTTTATGATCCTTGATTCTGACTGGTCGTTCCTCGAAGGTCGCGTTGTCTCCCATATCTAACTCTCCCCATTTGATAATGTGGGAGTCTTCGTGTAAGTACCGACGAAGCTGGGAGACAAGGAATATGTCATGAACCTTCTCCAACTGAGGTGGCAGGGCCAGCTGATATGCCACCTCGCCGACTTGCCTCAGCACCTCAAAAGGTCCTATGAACCTGGGGGAGATTTTAATCCCCTTCCCGAACCTCCGATGCCCCCGTCGAGGGGAAACCTTCAAGAAAACATGGTATCCCACCGCAAACTCCAAAGGCCTCCTTCGACGATCAGCATAAGACTTCTGTCTGTCCTAAGCCGCTTTCATCCTCTCACGCACAAGATGAACCTTCTCTGTGGTGCTCTGTACTACCTCTGGACCAAGAGCACCTGTCTCACCAACCTCTGCCCAGTAAATGGGTGAACGACATGGTCTACCATACAAATCCTCAAACGGTTCCATGCCAATAGTAGAGTGGAAGCTATTGTTGTAGGCGAACTCTACTAAAGGCAAGTGTCATACCCATGATCCTCTGAAATCTAGAACGCATGCTCGCAGTATGTCCTCCAATGTCTGGATAGTTCGCTCTGTCTGTCCATCGGTCTGGGGGTGGAAGTAGTTCTAAGGCGTAGTTGGGTGACAAAAGCATGTTGTAACCCCCTCCAGACTCGTGAGGTAAACCGAGTATCCCGGTCTAAGATTATAGTCTTCGGGACTCCATGAAACCGCACAACCTCGTCTAAGTAACTCTGTGCTAAGGTACTCACCAGGCCTGACTCCTTAATTGTTAAGAAGTGAGCTAATTTCATCAGTCGATCCATCACTACCCAGATATCATCATAACCACCCTGAGCTCTGGGTAGTCCTGTGACGAAGTCCATTGAGATGTCATCCCACTTCCACTCAGGGACATCTAAAGGATGAAACAAACCACCGGGAACACGGTGTTCAGCCTTCACTTGCTGACACACTAGGAATTTAGCCACAAACTCTACCACTGACCGTTTCACACCGGGCCACCAAAACTATTCCCTCATGCCTCAGTACATTTTTAAAACTCCTGGATGTACCGCCATGGCTGAGCTATGGAACTCACTAAGAACTCCCTCACGCATTGTCTCCGAGAAAAACAACCTTCCATAGAAAAGCATCTGATATCGGCTGTCCTCTGACCATCCTTCTGGAGCGTTCCCCTGATCGACACGATCCTGCTTCACTTCCGCCTCGGAGTCCCCCCACTGAGACTCTTCCACCTGCTGCAATAAGGAGGATTACACCATCATCTGAAACAAATAGCCTCTAACACCTTCTACCCTGGCATCCAAGTGCAAGGCATCCAACTCTCCCATCGCCTTCCAAGCATCAATGGATTCCCAAACCACTTCCTTATGTGACTTCCTGCTCAGGGCATCAGCCACAACGTTGCCCTTACCTTCAGTGTAAGAGATCTCAAAGTCATAGTCTTGGAGAAACTCGACCCATCTCCACTGCCGTAAGTTCAGGTCACGCTGGGAGAAGATATAACGCATGCTCTTGTGACCTGAGAAGACCAAAAAGCACTCCCCAAAGAGGTAATGTCGCCAAAAATTCAGTGCGAACACTACTACTGCAAGATCTAGGTCATGGGTGGCATAGTTACGCTCGTGAGGGCGTAACTGCCTAGAACCATAGAAGATCACTCCCTTCTTCTGCATCAGTACGCACCCCAGACCGAGACCAGAAGCATCAAAAAACACCTCATACAACAACCCTTCCTCTGGAAACCTGAGTACGGGAGCACTGACCAACTTCTCCTTTAGGTAGTCGAAAGCCTTATAACATTTCTCGCTCCATAGGAAGACCTGGTTATTCCTATTCAAAGATGTCAATAGAGAAGAAACTCGAGAGAAGTCTGAAATGAACCTCCGATAGTAACCTGATAACCCCATGAAACTGCGAACTTATGCCACGCTCTTGGGTGCTGCCCAAGAAACAACTACCTCCACCTTTGACGGGTCCACTGACACTCCATACTGAGACACTACGTGCCCAAGGAAGTGTACTTCTCGTGTCAAGAACTTGCACTTTGACAATTTCCCGTAAAGCTGGTGGTGTCGAAGGACTTCCAATACTACCCTGAGATGCTCAACGTGATCCGCCTATGATCTTGAGTAGATCAGGATATCATTGATAAACACAACGACGAACCGGTCCAGAAACTCTCGGAAGACAAAGTTCATAAGTCCCATGAACACAGTCGGTGCATTCGTAACTCCAAAAGGCACCACTACAAACTCGAAGTTCCCATACCTACACCTGAAAACCATCTTCGAGATGTCACTGTCCTTTACCTTAGCTGATGATACCCAGATCGTAGATCAATCTTGGAAAACCAACCTTCTCCCCTCAGTTGGTCGAAGATATCATCTATCCTTGGAAGGGGGTAACGGTTCTTGACCGTTACCTGGTTCAACCTTCGGTAGTCTATGCATAGCCTGAGACCACCATCTTCCTTCTTCACGAAAAAAATCGGAGCACCCCATGGCGATACGATGGGTCAAACAAAACCCTTCTCCATCAGATCGTCAATCTGAATCCGCAACTCCCTCAACTCTGAAGGTGCCATCCGATAAGGGGTCATCGAAATCGGACAGGCATCAGGCTGTAGGTCTATCCCGAACTCAACATCACGTCTGGGGGGTAGAGTCACAACCTCCTCAGGAAAAACATCGAGGAACTCCCCAATAACCTCCAGAACATCCCCCATCTCTATATTAGCTGGAACCACTGATAACCCGCCTAACAAGGAAAGGAGAGGCTCCACACGTCGGCTACCCACCTGGTAGCTCCTCTCACCAACAAAAGCTACATGTTTCCCATCCATGTTGGAGAACATGACTCTTCTTCGGAATCAGACGATGATGGAACTAATAGAAAACAACCAGTCGATTCCTAGGATGACATTGTATGGCTGCATCTGTAATAGAATAAGGTCCCCACTATATCGATGTGGTCCCAACGTCAGCCCACATCCCCGGAAAACACAAGATACGCTGGTCTGGCCTCCAACTAGTGTACTCAACACCAGTGGTACGGAAAGTCTCTCTACGTCTAGTCCCAAAGCATGGGCTAGACCAGGTGAAACAAAGGAGTGCGAAGCTACCAAATCAAACAAAGCAGAAACGAGAGTGATGAACAAACAAACCGTACCTCGCACCACCTCTGGTCCTGCCAGAGCTGTCAACTCTGTTGCGTGCAAATTTCCACGCCCAGCTCCTCTGCCTCTCTGATGTCGACCAGGTTCCATAGAGGTACGGTAAACAAAGAACGCCTAAGCCTGAGTATTAAGGAAATTTCTCAGGGTTTCATTTTATCATTTTATTTCAATTTCTTTCCCAGAACACCCAAATCAAGTAAAACACAATCATGATGATGCATGTACCTTCCCTAGGGTCTCTACCCTGAAATCAATGTAGTCTCACTTGGTCATTCGGTAGGCTCAGAGTCCTTGCATCGGATCACGGGGGGGCCTAAAATCCCATTTCCTAGCCGGTCTTCCCTGACCTATGTCACACACCAAGATTAACCAACACGGTTGCCCTCCCATCCCATGAAATCCTCACTGTGCCTAACTCCAGACTCCATCCTATATCTCAAGCATTACCTCTGATACCATTCTTTCACGACCCCCTCCCACCAAAAATGCCCCTCCTAAGCTGTCAATGGTAAAAAGGAGATAATGACCCCCGAGTCCCACCTCCAGTAGGCCCTGGGGTGGTGACTAGAACCTAGGGTAAGAGTTTTCACAAGTATGGGAGGCATTACCCTTTTATATTTTTATGAACGGGAAATAGGACAAGTAAACCACCAAAAAGGAAAAGAAAAAGTGTATAGAAATAAACTCAAACCAATCCCACATGCATGTTTAAACAATTTTATAACAAGGTGCAAGTACAAGAAAGCTCAAAGTACAATACCAAAAGAAAACAAGAGTACAGCAACTGTAACAACTCCAATTGTCCAACTAGTAGGGTCCTGCACGGCCCTGGTAGTCCTCCTGGAAACCTGAAAGTAAACGTAGGGTGAGCATACAAGTATACTCAGTAGGGAAACCTAAAGCTCTCGTACACAAGTGAGGAGACATCCTAATGTCCCGTGAGAACAACAGAAGAAACCTAGCAAGGAATTCTATCCACCCAACCTCACCAGCCACACTCACCAAAAACACAATCACAACAGGTAGTAGTATATAAGAACAAGAGTATTGGGTACCCCGCACTATTCCCCATTAGTTAGATGCTCTTCCGAATGGCGAACATCCTGACGCTTCCACACTCTCCCTGCCCGCACACACCTGGGCCTCACAACCACGTATCCCGCCCACACACACCAGGGCCTCACAACCACGTATCCCGCCCACACACACCTGGGCCTCATCCCTAAGATTCTTGGGAAATAGTAAAACCTACCCGAAGAGTCTTGGGCTAAATCCACACCAATCGAAACCTACCCAAAGAGTCTTAGGTGTAAGGTTTCCTCAAGACATCATAGCCTAGGGAACAAGGAGCAGGAAGGAGCTAATAACTAAGGGGAAAACACCCTCTCCCATGAAATGGGAGTGTTCAGAACTAAGTGATCAACATGGGTGGGGTACGATAAAACACAAAAGACACAGATATATATATAAGTATACCAAAAACACAGCTCAACCTATGGCTTCTAAACAGAGAAACTGAGCACGTGCCTCACAACCACGTATCCCGCCCGCACACACCTGGGCCTCATCCTGAAGATTCTTGGGAAATAGTAAAACCTACCCGAAGAGTCTTGGGCTAAAGCCACATCAATCGAAACCTACCCAAAGTGTCTTAGGTGTAAGGTCGCCTCAAGAATTCACAGCCTAGGGAACAAGGAGCAAGAAGGAGCTAGTAACTAAGGGGAAAACACCCTCTCCCATGAAATGGGAGTGTTCAGAACTAATTGATCAACATGGGTGGGGTACGATAAAACACAAAAGATACAGATATATATATAAGTATACCAAAAACACAGCTCAACCTATGGCTTCTAAACAGAGAAACTGAGCACGTGCCTCGGCACTGCTACTACGAAGCATGCATACAACAAAAAATCCCAACCCCATTTAGGTTTTCACGTTTCAGCAGAATTAGTTTATTTAGTTCCTTAACTCCTGGGCAACTATCCACAACCAACCACATCGATCGTTCATAAATCATATCCCCTCCATCCACAAATCAAGTTAGGAAAACACAAGCAACACAAACAAGTCCCTTCTTATTAACCAAACAACCCCATTGATTATTATTTTCATTCTGTTACCAAGCCCCACCATTCATTAACTCTTCCACTTTTTATTTATTATTCACAACCCATAGTCCATTCACATTCAAACCCATCCCTACAGCCCCACTTCCAACCACCATAACCACAACCGCACCAAAACCCATACATCATTATCCCTTTAATACCATTCATCGCAGCCCTGCTGCCTGTTACCAACATAACATTTACACCAACCCACAACCAAGCCAACCGCAGCCCCACTACTCACCCTATCCACAATGTGACAGCCGGGTCCCAGTGACAGCACAGACACCCCACCTTAACATGGTCGTCGGGTCCTGGCCTACCAGGTACCCCTGATTTCCCCACAGACACATGGGGCCAACCCCAGGGTCTACCCACGTGCCTGAACGGGTCATCTGACTAATGATAGTCCCCACAGGCCAACACATGTCATTTCCAGTGTGCTTTGTCCTCACTCACACACACCAAGCCAACCGCAGCCCCACTACTCACCTTATCCACAATGTGACAGCCGGGTCCCAGTGACAGCACAGACACCCCACCTTAACATGGTCGTCGGGTCCTGGCCTACCAGGTACCCCTGATTTCCCCACAGACACATGGGGCCCACCCCAGGGTCCACCCACGTGCCTGAACGGGTCATCTGACTAATGATAGTCCCCACAGGCCAACACATGTCCTTTCCAGTGTGCTTTGTCCTCACTCACACACACCCTGGGGAACTTCCGGCTCCCAAAAAGGAAGGTTCACCTTGTTGACATGAGTCATTATCCCTTTAATACCATTCATCGCAGCCCTGCTGCCTGTTACCAACATAACATTTACACCAACCCACAACCAAGCCAACCGCAGCCCCACTACTCACCCTATCCACAATGTGACAGCCGGGTCCCAGTGACAGCACAGACACCCCACCTTAACATGGTCGTCGGGTCCTGGCCTACCAGGTACCCCTGATTTCCCCACAGACACATGGGGCCAACCCCAGGGTCCACCCACGTGCCTGAACGGGTCATCTGACTAATGATAGTCCCCATAGGCCAACACATGTCCTTTCCAGTGTGCTTTGTCCTCACTCACACACACCAAGCCAACCGCAGCCCCACTACTCACCCTATCCACAATGTGACAGCCGGGTCCCAGTGACAGCACAGACACCCCACCTTAACATGGTCGCCGGGTCCTGGCCTACCAGGTACCCCTGATTTCCCCACAGACACATGGGGCCCACCCCAGGGTCCACCCACGTGCCTGAACGGGTCATCTGACTAATGATAGTCCCCACAGGCCAACACATGTCCTTTCCAGTGTGCTTTGTCCTCACTCACACACACCCTGGGGAACTTCCGGCTCCCAAAAAGGAAGGTTCACCTTGTTGACATGAGTCATATCAATTATTCATTTAACCCTTTATCATTTGGGGATGTTACAATCACCCCCCCCCCTTTAGAACACAACGCCCTCATTGTGGGCCCTACATCTCAACCCAGGCAATGCACCGCGCACTTAAGGATGGGTTCCTACTCTGATACCAAATGTGACAACCAGGTCCCGGTGACAGCACAAACACCCCGCCTTAACATGGTCGTCGGGTCCCGGCCTACCAGGTACCCCCAGTTGCCCCACAGACACATGGGGCCCACCCTAGGGTCCACCCACGTGCCTGAACGGGTCATCTGACTAATGATAGTCCCCACAGGCCAACACATGTCCTCTCTAGTGTGCTTTGTCCTCACTCACACACACCCTGGGGAACTTCCCAGAATGTCACCCATCCTGATCACTACTCCAAGCCAAGCACACTTAACTATGGAGTTCTAATCAGACAGGCTCCTGAAAAGGAAGGTGCACCTTGTTGACATGAGTCATATCAATTAGTCATTTAACCCTTTATCATTTGGGGATGTTACACACAACAACCCACAAAACACCCCTATCTCATTCCATGTATCCAAGCCAACACCCACATGTTCATTATTCCATTTTTTTGTTCAACCGGGGTGATCACACAAGGGTTCCTTTAATCATCCAACTTTATGTGATTAACCAAATTCCACATTTAACAAAGTTTCCATCCACAAATATGGTCTAGAAAGATAGGGAAACATTTAATTGCACAAGAAAAGGCCCCCAACAACTGTGATTTTCAGTAGGCATAAGCTTATTCAATTCACAACATATCAATAGGATAAACAAAGATAAACATAAAAACTTTCTCATCCCCATTCTTTAACCAATTATTATCTTTATTTAATGGTTCAACTGTTTCTCATGAAAAAAAGAGGATACCCACCCTGCATGATTCACAAATTAGAGAGACGAAGGTAAGATCCCTACCTCAACAGGTTCTGATCGCAACGCTCCCCCAGATCAACTTTAGAAGACGTCTGTCGGCGTCCGTCACTTCTGTCGGGTCCCAGAAAAACCTCCTCGGGTGGAAGTCGGAAAGGAAAGGCCTAAGGAAAGACAACGGATCCAATCTCGTAAGTTCCGCCTCATCGTTACGATCCCGTGGCCACTAACGGATCGTAAATCAGAGCTCTGACGAAGAATTTATGGAAGGAAGAGCCTTCGAGTCTCTTGGGAGAACTCTGCTCTGAGGAAAGGGGAGGAGAGGGGTGAGTTGAAAAGGAGGAGGGGACCCCTCCTTTTATAGGTGAGAAAATCAAAAGTACATGGCGTGTACTTTATGATACACGGTTTGTACTCGGTTATTTCACAGGGTCTCCACGCGGCTTCCAACACGGCTCCACATCCGTTGACTGGTCAACACACAATTTGAGGGTAACGCATATGCGGGGAAGGACTACACGGCATGTAGTTTGGACACACGGCGTGTACCCATTTATTTCACATGGGTAAAACACGGCACACAGCTGTTGACTAGTCATCACACGGTAATGCGTACGTGGGGAGAGACTACACGGCGTGTAGTATTGGACACACGGCGTGTACCCATTTATTTTACACGGCAAGGACACAGCCTTCATCACGAGGTATACCCGGCAAGGGGTTACACGGCGTGTAGTTTCAAAATTCTGGAAAGTGTGGGAAAAGTCCATTTTACCCTCCAGAACACTTCATGGCCTTCTTTTTGACAAAGGAATGGGCCGGAGAGGTCCGGGCCATTACAGTAGCACAAAGGTACTCTGTGGCCAGTCAGTTCCTCTAGTACGGGTGCTATGGCAGCACGGCCGTGTGCAGGAGGAGACTTGGGAGAGGGAGGCCGATATGCGATCACAGTGGCTAGAGTTGTTTGAGGTCTCTTCTTCTCCACCTTTCTAGGGAAATCCAGGGACGAATTTCTTTAAGGAGGGAAGTTTGTAAGAACCCGGACCTCCTTTTCAGGTATATTTTCCTTTTCTGGCCATTTTTTAGAAAAAGAGAAGAATCTAGAAATTTTATAAGTACACGTCGTGTACTTTACAAGTACACGCCGTGTACTTTTCTTCCGCTCGAGACTGTGTGATGGCCGTGTCCGGTCCAGTCACATGGGGTGTAGCGATGAGGTGGAGTCTGATTAATACGGCGTACAGAAAAGGGGATTACATGTCGTGTACTCAAGAAGTACACGCCGTGTACTCAAGAAGTACACGCCGTGTACTCAAGAAGTACACACCGTGTACTTTTCTTTTTATTTCATTAATCGGACCGGGGTCGTGCCTAATCCCCATTTTCATCTTCTTCTCCACCTAATTATGTCTAGAGAGACCTAGAGAGCCGATTCTTCTCTGAGTCACTGATTCTTCACTGGTTGTCTGAATTGAACGTTGTCGGGTGTAATAGAATCGCAGCGGTGAGTTCTCAGTTCTTATTTGTCCATGTTTCATGATTCCTCCTCTTATGAGAGTTATCTGAGGTTGAATGTTTTAGATTTTTTTGAAGATTTACTCCGTTCTAGGATGATTCATAGGCCGAGGATCAAGAATATCAATCTCCTAGGATTGAGGTAGGTGGTTTGTTTCCCTACGTTGAATGTATTTGATTTTTTGGTGCAAAAGTGTCAGATACCCATGTATCGGTATCTCAGGTTAGGGTTTTGATCCTATTTTTTTATCTTCCTTAGATTGCTTGTATGATTGAGGTTATTAGATGATTAATAATTTCTTGTTAGCATGTTTGAGGATCACCCCACGGGTGTTTCCCCTTGTTTTGGTTGTTGATTGTCGTTTGGAACGGTTTGCCTACGAGGCAACCCTTTTGCACATTTCTAATATGCCTGTTGACTTGATTGCATGCATTGACTTCTATTTATATTCTTGTGGATGCATTTGTATCTATTAGCAAAGTAGTTTCTGAACTTACTTAGGCTAGTAAAAGTCGATTATGCATGACTAAACTGCTCAAGGCTGATTGAACCTGGTGTGGTAGACTAAAGGGGGAATTGACGATTAGGGATTCCCTAGAGAGTCTGTTATAATTAGTATCGATCGCAGGACCTATGGGAATGGGACTTTGTGCTTCCTCAGAGTGTCCTTAGTTACGTAGTGAGACTATAGGGGGAATTAGATGTAAGTGCTTCCTTAGAGAGTCTATATCTTTCGTTGCAAGACCACAGGGGAATTGACGGTGAGAGATTCCCAGAGTGTTTGTGCCTTTGTACATATACTTGACTAGATGGTTTGATAGTAGGAGCCACCCAGAGATTCAGTGCTTTATTTGTTGGTTGGTTGTGACGATTCCATCAGCCAAATAACATTCTTGGGTTTGTACTGCTTGCTGTTTTGGTAGACTGATGAGTTACCTGTTGTGATTACTTTCTTGCCTTGGGAGTATATATCTGTTTCTAGGTTCCTTGGTTGATAGTTAAATGATTGTACTGAACTAACAAATAAATTTGAATGAAGATTTGTAGGATTGTTTCTTTAGTGTACTTCTTCTTCTCTGCTGCATTTATTTCCTTTACTTTTTCTATATTACTCACTGATAGTAGGGCACAGATCTCATGGTGATTTCCTACTGGGATTAGTCTCACAACCTTTTTAGGTCTTTCTTTTCGGCCCAAATAGGTTATATGGTTGCAGGTGTGGATAGGGATTGTGGCCCTTCTACTTCGGGTACGTGATTGCTGGTTGGAGCTGGAGAGTATAGGACCGAGCTTAGGCTTGCGATGCTGCTGGACTTGCTGTTACTTTCGTACTTTGTTTTCAGTTGTATTTCAGAACATTGTTGTTTTTTTTGCTTTCCTTAGATACTTGCACCTACTACATCATTATCATTATCATTATGTGTTCGTTGCTTCCGCTGTTTAGTTTCAGAGTTTGTATGTTGTTTACTGCTTCCGCTATTGACTGTTGTTTTCTTGCCTTGTATACCTTACCAAATGAGAGCATAGTTTCCCCAATAACATACAAAGGCCCTCACTGCTAGTCGGCTGCCTATGGTGTTTGGGGAAATGCGCTTGAGGTCATGTGGTGAACCAGGTACGGGGAACCAGTGGAAGGGCTCCGGATTCGGGTCGTTACAATATCCATCTATGATCTCTATCAAATGGGAAAGGAATCCATCGTCTGTGTGTACGGCGGACTGCCATCTCGCAAAATGATGTAATTCATTTTCCAAGACCACCTATCACGGTTAGTTATAATGATATATTTAATGAATATATATTATATTCATTAAATATTTATCCTTCTAAAAAGATAATATATTATTCACTTTCTTACCTTTCCATTCACTGAAAAATGATAATGTCGCTCATGCGTATATATGGACTATCGCCCCCACGAAGCGATATGATTCATTTTAATCACCACATCACATGGATGATATATATATGTTTAAATAAATAAAATTTAATTTGTGATATAATGATAATTCTATAAAGTTAAAATAATACTTAACTTCTTTACATAATGATCATTGAAAAATGGAAACATTAATCATGCATACGTACGGTCTACCGTCTCCGTGATTGTAACATAGTTCATTTTTCATAACCATATTTAATTATTGGATTTAGAAGTAAAATTATTTTCTAAAAATTATAATTATTTATTTATTTTAATTCTATAGATGAAGGAATAATTAACCCTTTGTCCATGGTCAACATACTAATGTTTTGTTGAAATTATGAACCGAACATCCCCAAAACACCTAACATGGACTTAATTGATTAATTAATTAAATATGTTATTTAAATTTATGAAATAAATGGATTAAGGATAAGATATTAAACCTGAAAATTTTTCATAAGAAATAAAATAATTGATATGAGTTTATTATATAAGTGTTAAAGGATGTGTATAGAATTTTTAGATTTGAGGTAAGATATTTTGTCTCAATTTTCCTTCATTGAGGCATATTTTATTGTTATACGCCTAGTTTCTTTTATATGGTTTATATACTAACACTTTTACATATTATATCATGAATCCTAAATAATATATGATATTTTAAGTTTCAATTTGAATTATTTCATCCAAAGGTATTTGACTTGAAAGTTACCAAGTGGTAAAGGGTTTCTTAACTCAATTTCCTTTCATTAGGTTACAACTCTTCTTTATTGAATTTTTTATGATATTATTATGCATGAATAGATCTCTCAATTGTTTTATTCTATATTTATAATTGTTTTTTGTATATTTATATTTTATACACATAATATCTCCATTGATTAATTCTCAATTCAACGATATGATCTTTATAAGGGTAATTCGTCTCAAATTCCCTTTCATCGGGACATATGTTTATGATATGAAATTATATTATTTTATGAGGTGTATATACTAACCCTTTGACATGTTATATCATGAATATACTTATTTTCATGATATTTAAATTTTCATTTGAATTTATTCATTCATAGGGTTAATAATTGAATAGTTACCAAAGTGATAAAGACTTTATATTACAATCTCATTTTCTTTTGAGATTGTTTATGTTTAAGGTTCTTTTTGAGGAAATTGTATGATATAATTTTCTTTAACCATTTATATTTTATTCACCTATAGTTATTAATGTGTTTAACATTTTTAATTTCTATTTCATCCCTTAATTATTGAATAAATATCAAGAAACTTGTTTGCAAGTGACACTGGTCTTGTATCTCCTTTAGATTGGAAATCTTTCTCTTATATATCCATGTTTTCAAAAATATTTTCAAAAATTTCTTTTCTAAAAATAAATTATTTCTGAAATATATTTTACATTATATTTGTAATTATTTTGAAAAGTTTTTAAAAATTAAATTTCTTAATGTTTTCCAAATGGTCACTTTAGACTTCATTTAAAAATTGTTTTAAAAGAATGTTTATTTTTAACATTTACAACAAGAACGGATTTTCCCACCATCATGACCATTTTTTACCTTATTTTATAAGTTTCCAAATTTATTTTCAAATAAAATTATTTTCATAATATTTTGGGAATTTTTAGTTTTTAAAATTGGGTTTCAAATTAAAAAAAATTATGTTTCTCAAAAATGGTGTTAATGATCTTTTAATGGTATTTTCATTCATCAATGTCAGAAAATATTGATTTTACTTATGATCCACTGAGGATGTTATATATTGATATAATCCTCATTTTTTATATAAATTAATTATGATTATTTCAAAGAGATTTTCATGGAACCCATTTCTTTTCCATGCGCTAATCAAGTTATAAAAGGAATAATGAATGTTTCTATGAGTTTTATGATGAAATGGAAACTCTATGTACTTTATTTATGTTATTGTTATTGGGAATTATTTATAATAATGGGTAGTTGCATTATAAACCAAGGATGGTTGGTTACATTATAACCAAAGACGGGTGGGTCCATGATAGCCTTCGAATGCATTAGGTGTGGAAGTTGACCATATGGTAATTTCATTTGTAAGAGTGATTGTATGAGTGATATGTAAATTATGTACCAAGTTAATTACATGTTTTATCTATTATTTTTATGGTTTTTTAAGGAAATATTATGATTTTTCAAGATAAGTTTGTGACTAAATAAAAGTATTTTCTTCTTCTTATGGGTGAAAATCTATGGGTTTTTAATGATTCTTTTTATCAATATTAGAACCGCATGGCTCATGATTATTGATTACAATGAATCTTGCCTATGTTAACCTTTATGAAATGTTTCATGATTGATGATCTAGGTATTTATGGATATTAATTCCCTTATGTTATTCTCATGCACTATGTTTATGTCATTATACCCTTATGCTCATCTTACTCTCACTGATGACATTCAATTTTTAATGATTTTGTTTACCCTTACTGTGATTTTGATTTGACCCTTCTTATGTTCCTTTTTCCCCATGTTATAAAGAATAATGATAAAAAATTGATTCTATAAAGGTTTCATATGTGAAGAAATTTTTGGGATATGTTGAAGACTTAATATAGAATATAAAAAGATATGTATAGTGTGAAAAATTAATCTCTTGAAGTTATGAGTGTCGTTTATATAAGAGTTAGTCCTAATTCTCTAAAACTATAAACCTAAAAGGTCCTTTAAAATGTAAGTGATCTAATATTTCCTTTTGATGTTGTAAGGATTAGATGGAAAAAATTGGGTCACATTTATTAGTATCAAAGCCAGAAATGTAAAGGTTATGTTTTTAGCACCGGATCCAAGAGTGTGGGTCTCGAGATATTAAAAAAAATATCCATGTATTTTGTATTGAGGATACTCTATACACAATGCTCCCCTAACTCTATATTTATGTTGGTCGACCAATTATGGAAGATGGTGCACTTTATTCCTTATAAAAAAGATGATTAATGATTCTTATGTGGATATATTGTTCTTTTGGGAAGTTGTAGGACTCCATGAAATTTTGAAAACCATCACATGTGATTGAGATACACATTTCTTTAGACATTTCTAACGAAAATTATGGAGAATGTTTCAGACTGACTTGAATTTTAGTATCTCCTTCCACTCTCAAACATATGAAAAAACATAAATTGTTAATCGCATTCTTGATACTCTTATTCACTGCTTGTGTAGGGACTATCCTAAGTAATGGAATCTCATTCTCACCCCAGATGAGTTTTCATTCAACAATGTGATGAATTGGACCATGAGGAAAACTCCCTTTGAAGTGTTATACCAGTGACCGCTGAAGCACACAGTTGATTTAATCCCATTTTCTAATCTTCCTAGGTAGAGTGTCGTTGTTGAACACAAGGCCTCTCACATTGATGATATCTAAGTTGAAGTGGTTCATAACATTGAAGACTTAAATGCACAATACAAAGTAATGAATAATAGAAAGAGGAGGTGAGTTTTTTTCAAATAGGGGGATCTCATCATGGTTTACATTTGGAAGGAACAGTTACTAGTCGACACCTACAACAAGATGAAACAAAAACTACCATAGATCATACTTTAGCCAGCATTGGGTTTTATCAGTGCTAAACCTAAAGCCCTGATAAAAGGGTAACCTTTATCAGTGAAAAATCATTAATAAAATTACACCCTTTATTAGTGCTTTTTTAGTGTTGATAAATGTTCATCTTTATCAGTGCTGATAAAAAAAATTAGTAAAAAATATTATTAATATATATAATTATCATATTTATATTCAAAAATTAATGTTTATTTATATACATTAATTAAAAAATGAATATATATAATTAATATAAATATGATATATTAACATATATTTTTTAATAAATCAAACAATTATATAAATATAAATGATGTTTTATTAATATGTGATATTTGAACTTATATATTTATATCAATGTCTTTGTGTATATATGTTTATGAATTATTTTGTGTGTTTGTGTTTTTTGTGTATGTGTATAAATAAATGTTGTATGTGTACAAATGTGTGTATGTGTATGTATATATATGTGCACATGTACATGGGATGTACATTTATATATATATGACTTGTGTATATGTGTATGTATTGCATATAGTTAAATAGTTAATTATAAAATTATAAATATATATAATTTTTTTAAAAAGTATTTATAAAATTATAAATAAATAAATATATGTTTAAAATTTATAAAATTAAAATAAATATATTTATTATATTTATAATTATATTTATTCATTTATTTTTGAAAAGGTAGGGTCAAAGCCCTTTTATTAAAAAATAAGAAAACATAGACCAAGAAAGATGAGTGCAGGCATAGAAAAAATTACACCATCAATAAAAAAATCATAGACCTAAATTTTTTATGACCTAATCCCCAATCCTATGTTCCTCATCGCATATAACATTCCAATTAGTTCACCCACGCCTGTATCCTCAACTTTGGGGATGACAACCTCTCCTCTAAGTTTTCACTTTTTGTTAGAGACCATCAATGCCATTGTCCTCCAAGTTTGTACTCCCAACATATGCTTGAACTTCAACCTTACTAGATGTGGCATCAAGTAGGGTAGTTTCATTGTCTTTCCCTGTGAGGTTTTAATCCTCATCTGGCTGCATTTCTCCTTTATCAAGAGTTTCCAGGACAACAACAGTACAACATGCCTCACGGACAACCTTCTCTCCACCTTCCTGCCCTTCATTATGAGAATCAGGAACTCCATAAGGATTGTGAGTAATCATATCTATCTTTAAATTTCCATGTAATTCTTGATCATTATGTTCCAAAGAACCCACATCCAATAGGGATGGTCTCTTTGCTTTTGGAGGATAAGAATCAAATCCCTTTCTATGAAGTGGAGCTTCACTCTCCACCACTTTCTTATACTCCCAGGGAAAAGTATACATCTTCAAGTTACCAATCCCTGAGGCATAAATAGATAATGGAATATAAGATACCATTCCAACATCGTCCTGAAGAACAAGTGTTGCCTTCGTATTTTTAATCTTCATTATAGTTTCAGCATTCATTTTTTTACCTTTGTAATCCCTTGATATAATTATCTGCTTCTGCATTAATAGTTGATCAACAAACCCTTGAGCACCAAATTCATCAATGGATTGATCATCCATTTATTCCTCATTAGGATCATCATTCATTTGAAATTCCATTGCACCTCTATGATCAGTTGACTGTAATGGGGTTAACAGAACATCCCTTATAGCATCTTCAGAGTTGTTCAATTCGATTGTGTAAGTAGGAAAAGGTATATCCTCGATCCTTTTAGATTTCAGTATCTGATCTGTGTCCACTTCAGTAGCAATATTTTCCCATGATTTCTTTTTACAATAGTTCTTCTTCTCAGAAACCACACCCGCTGGCTATGTAACAATCTAAGCTTCCACCCTAGCCAAAATACCATCCTCTGCAGGATTTTGGTTAGCCAATTCAGAAAAATTATTATCCACAGTCCTTGCAGGAACCCGTATCGCTACCACATTAGAATAGGATTGACTAAGATCCTTCAGGGACTTTTTTAATTGAGGAAATTCAACTCTAGAAAAAGAAGAACTAGATGCAGGGCCTCCTCGGCCAGCCCCCCTGGAAATTTCCCTGTACTGCACCAACAAATTTCCTTCTCTCAAAAGTTCCACTATCCTCCTCCAAATTCCCAGGCATATGAATATCCTTTCTCCTTCTACATTGATCCAAGTCATGGCCCTTATTATGGTAGTCAAACATCAAACATTGAATCTGAAATTGGACATCAAATTCTCTATGAATCCATAGATTGAATAGAAAGGTGGAGTCATCTCACACATTTGAAATCCCAAAGGCCTTTATTTTTATTTATTTATTTAGATAGTCCCATTTTTAATTGGGTTAAATGGTAACCTTACATGTCCCATAGGATCGTAAGCATGAGGCCCAATACATGGACATTGAAGGCCCAAAGATGAGACGCCCAATAGAAATCCCACTTGGATGATGCTTAATTATTTGTTCCAAAGCGACCAATCAGCAACATTGCTTAGTAAGAAAACCATCATGCTGAACTTTATGGGGGTCTTGTATTGATGGAAAAGTCATACCCTCTCATTCATCCAAATCTGATTTCATTTTTGGTGGTTTTATTTCTTTATCTAACCTCATCTGGGACTGGATCTACGTATCTGAACCAAGATGTTTTCTCCATCCTTCAACTATTGAGGCTGCCTCCCAAAGTCGTTTCCTACTCCAGCCATCGTGGATGATGTCCTCCACCATATGATCACCACCATAGGGATTTCTTGTCACACCGAAGATACTTCCACCACTGTTTCACATCATATCCAAGATCGGTGAAATCATGAGCCCTGTCAGAATCTACCTCTATCACTTTCCTATGCGAAGGACGATGCATCTGAGACCGACGACTACCACAAGCCCCATCAAAACCTGTCTCTATCGCCCACCTACACTAAGGATCCTGATGACCATATATTGCCCATCATGTTGCACGCCTAGGCCGCCTACCTTGTTCATCCCACACTAGATGCACTCCACTGAAATTCACTACTTTCGGGGATCAAACCAAGGCTTTGATGCAGGATTACGAAGTTTCTTTTCCACTAGGCTACAACCCAAACTATTGGAGTCTTCTCATATTGAATCTTAAGGACGACTTCATCATGTGGATTATAGAGGATTACTATCTTCATTAAGGTAGAGCTGAGGTCGACCTCAACCAAGACCCTCACATAATGTCCAAAAGAGGCCAACATAGCAGCATTTTCCATCTTGATCGTTAGAACAATTGATGATGCAATGTCATACAATATCGCAGGATGCCATAAAACCCAATTCAAGTCAAAGATTATAACCCAAACTAGATTAAAGGTTTCCTTGAACTCATCTGGATCAAAAATGAGGCTCCATTCCTGAATTCTCATCACACCCAGTTTCAAATTGACCAAACCAAAACCCCATGCTTTGCATTTTAATTCCGCTGAGGGAAAGAGAATATGGTAAAAACCCCTTGCAAGAGATGCATTTCTATCCCAAAAATCCCCAAATTGAGAATACACGATGAATCAAATCTGATAGTTTCTATGAAGGCGATCCCTTCCCCAAAGAAACATGAGTGATGATGGAAAACTTACATATATCTAGACTTTCCGTGATGGCCACACCATTACCCGAGACATGTGTTATGATGCCCTTCTTGATGATCTACTATAGATATTTACTATCAAAAGAGGAGAACAAACCTGCATCTAGCTTCCCCACCTTCTTTAATGCATCAAAACCCGGATTTTCCAAATTTATGGGCTTCCTCGAAGGGCCAATAAAGACATCATGTGGGTTGAATCAATTGAGGTCCGTCATCATTCTCGAACCCTAATCACCATTTTCATCTAGAGAGTAGAGCTCTCCACTCGACCTCATCACTTCCTTCCTTATATATATTTATATATTAATAAATATATATAATTATATAAATATATGTATATATATATAAATATTTAGAAATAAATTATTTATATTTATAAATATATTTTTTTAAAATAATTATAAAATTATAATAAATAAAATTAAATAAAAAAATATATTTATTATATTTATAATTATATATTTATATATTAATAAATATATATAATTATATATAATTATATAAATATATATAATAATATAAATATATTTATAATTATATACAAATATTTATAATTATATAAAAATATTTATAAAAATATTTATTTATAATTAAAATTATGAATATATATATATATATATATTTATTTATTTATTTATTTAAATAATTATAAAATCATAATAAATATATTTAAAAAATAAATATATTTATTATATTGATAATTATGTATACTTATATATTAATAAATATATATATATAATTATATACAAATATTTAAAAATATATTTATTTATAATTATAATTATAATTATAAACAAATAAATATACTTTTAAATAATTATAAAATTATAATTAATATATTTAAATAATAAATATATTTATTATATTTATAATTATATATATTTATATATCAATAAATATATATAATTATATAAATATATTTATAATTATATACAAATATTTATAAATAAATATTTATTTTTTAAAATATCTATTTAAAAAATTATGAAATTATAATAAATATATTTATTATATTTATAATTATATATATTTATATATTTATATATATTTATATATTTATATATATATATATATGAGAGTATCTATCACTCTAATGGAGAGTCTCTCTCACTAAAATCCTTTAGTGGTCTTTTTGGGGATCGCTAGATTTCATTCATCTCTGGGAATGATCGAGATCATTTCGATATTGTAGAGAAGTATGTGTTATTTTCCATTTGTTTTCCACACAAAAGGGTCGAACTGCTTAATGGAAGCATGGACCATTCCTCAAGGGAGGGGATAGATATCAGGGTGAAGATGAAATTGATGACCTCAGGATGTGGGGTGTTCGCAACGAATGGATGCGGGCGATCAGAGATCGGGTTGCGGACTACTGGTGTCGATCTTGGATGATTTTGTTTTGAAATCTGTAGATGGGGACGTGCTAAACAGATGGTGTCAACTGGTAGAAGATTGAAGGGTTGTAGACCTTTAAGGGATGCAAGGAAGTCAGTGAACAAGTGCATTGTTAGCGATGGCGTTCGGGACAGGCCGGCGACGACATGGGATGACCTTATTTCTGAGTTATTGAGTGCAGGTGGCCTCGTGACACCGGCGGTAACCTCGGGATAGAGCGGTGACCTCGGGATGTGTCATCGGTGAAAAGAAGCGAAGCGGGCATGGGACCCCGGTAGTGGCGATAACTGGGGCTGGCGACGGCGGATTGAGGGGCTAATGGTGGTGATCCATGATAGCAGGGAGCCCCACCTGACAATGGGGATGCACTAGTGCGGGCTGTCAGTGTCCTCGGGTTACAGAGAGAAAGTCGTCGTCGACCTTGGGTTCATGTTCTAGCTGGTGATGGTGTGTGTTGGTAAGTTGAAGATGAATTTGGTGTCAACAATGAGCTTGGGATGCAGGTGGGTGATGATCTTGGGATGCGGACGACCGACTTACAGGCTACAGACCGGCATGCTCGAGATGAGGCCTTTGATTGCGGCAATGTGGGCTGGACTTGGCCACAACTTGTGAGAATTTTGTGGGAGGCTTATAGATAAGACATGGGCCTACTAACTGGGAGGATCTTTGGGCCAATTTTTTGAGTTTACATTTCAAGGCCATGTATTCAAGCTGATTTGGTGTGCATATGGGCCATTTATCTTGGGTAAATGGCTCATGCACTTTTGGGGGACTTTGGGCCCTATTTCTCATTTTTCATGGGGATTTTTTCTCTTGTTTTATTTTGGGTTTCAGTGTTTTCCACATTTATGTTTGGTACTACTCCATGTGCCACATGTTTTATGTTGTTGTTTTGCACTTCGTTTTTCTTAATAAATTTAAGGATCAGGCACCCTCTCAGATCCTGAACCTTCTGAGTATAATTATATATATATATATATATGATTATATAAAGATATTTATAATTATATATAAATAATTTTTAAATATATTTATTTATAATTATAATTATAAATAAATAATTATATTTTAAAATAATTATAAAATTATAATATATATATATATAAATAATAAATATATTTATTATATTTATAAAAATATGTACTTATATATTAATAAATATATATAATTATTTACATATATATAATTATATACAAATATTTATAAATATATTTATTTATAATTATAATTCTAAATAAATAATTATATTTAAATAATTATAAATATGTTTAAATGATAAATATATTGATTATATTTATAATTATATATATTTATCATCCATTGGAACTGGCCCGAGCTCGAGTCCCGCCAGACTCAAACACTATGTGTATTATGCACAGGGCGATTCAAAGTCATTGCTTAGCTGGGAAACGTGTGGCGCGCTATGGATCTGGTGAGGCCCTCAAGTAGGAGTTGAGTGTTACCCTTACACATGTTTTGCAGTTGGTGGATTACCAGAGTGGTAAAGGATCCCTGTAATCCTGCATCAGACCAGGGTTCAAATCCAGGTGGAAGCGAATTTCTGCTGGTAGGCGGTGAAAAAGGCATGACGTAGGCAGGTGGTGAGGCAAACATGATGCAGACAGTATGATACAGGCATGACGTTGCACTGGGCCTTCGAGCCAGTTCATAGGCCTTTGGACTATGTTATGGGTTTCATGCACACTGGACCTTCAGGACATGTACTGAATAAACTATGGTTTGATGGGTGGGTTATCGTTTGGGGGGTTATGACATGCCTTTCCGGCCTGTGTGTGTGGTGTGCATGTGTTTAATATAATTGTACCCTCAAACACCTAATATATATATATATATATTTACTAGGAAGGTTCACGTATCGAGCGTACTCAGCCCTAAAATTTATTACTGAAAATAAAATGCAGAGACGTGAACCAACCAGCATGAGGCACAAAAGGTAACACCAAACCAAGAAAGTTGCAAAACAACGCCACCCAAAATCACAACATCAAGACCCAAAGATCCAAACCTCATGGCCTATAGACCCGCATTTTGTTAGACATTAAAGCCAGCATCACAAAGGCCTAAAGGCCTAGAAACACCTACACCATCTGATGTAGCCATGATATCAATCAATAGCTTCCAACCATGAAAACCTCATGCACTCGGCCGCAGTGATGAGGTTGTATGAAAAAACTCCACTTTAGGTCATCATCTTGGAAAAATATCAATGTTCACCTAAGGACATCATTGTGCCCTTCAACGTCACCACTCACGCAATCACGGTCTTCCCCGATGCTCATCACCAGAGATGCCAATAAACATCTCATCAGTGGGATATGCTCACTATCAACATCCCATATCATCGACATCTCATGGTACCTAAGGTATGTGCCGATTTATTTTGTTAGCGCATGAAAAGCCACTACTCGTCACTTGACACCACCCTACTCCCATCACAACACGATCGAGCATGCCAAATTTTCCTCAATAATCCATGGTTAATTCTCAAAACACACCCATCATATTTCAAAACATGCCCATCTTATTCCAATTTATGTGAATATGTCGTACGTTGGCATCATCAAAAAATATGGTATTTGGATTATACAACATTCCAAGTGATGATTTTTCAATGCAAGTGGGTTGATAATAGGAGTTCTGTTAAAATTGATGAATTGGGATTCATGAAAGTGGATTTAAGTAAGGGTACAAAGATGAACTTTTTATAATGACATCACAAGCAGTACAAGTATTTTATGTTTCAGGCCCCGTAAATTGAAAGTGGTCAATTGTTCTGTTATCGACCAAAATAACTGAAGGGTTAGATATAAATTCAACTAAGTATGACCCTTTCATTGGGATGTCACAATCATTTTGTAGTGGTCCCAATGTAGACGGGTTCTTTTATATCATAGGAGACCTCAATGAAGGGATCTGGATACTCAATAGATGGGTCAAATCCTTTCTACCTTTTAAAAAAATATTTCAATAATCATGTTATCTTTTTTTGTAACATACAGTGTGTTACCTCAAATTATTATATGTTCAGTGATGTATTCATGTAATCTAAATTAAATATTCCACCAATTCTATAGATAATGACTTCTTCTCATGTTTATGCTCCAAATACTAAGGAACAATAGGTTTCTCATCATGCTGGTGCTCCTAATGTAGAGGAAGAACAACCTTCTTCACATGTTGATGCTACCAATTTGGTGGAACAACATACTGATGATGTTGAAGCTGAGGAAATTGTAAATAGTGAATAACCAGTGTCCTAGCAAAAATAGGAGCATCATAGTGTGATGGTGTTGGTAAAAATTATTAAGGTGAGAAATAAATGCATCAAATTCAAGGTTGGATGGAATGCATATGGCCAGACGGTTACCCCCAACAAAGACATGTTCATTAGTTACATTGGGATCATCACTCGCATGCACGTGCCAATTGATGTAGATCCATGGCACAATGTTGTGCCCATGCTTAAGACACTGATTTATGAATAGATTAGGGTGAAATTATGATAATCTTTCTTTATTTTACTAACAAACAAAATAATTGAATATTGGATTACTCTTTATTATCCCTTGTAGAGTTCATTTATAGTAGATGACTCCTGAATGAAATTTTTAATAATTCTCATTTTAAAGTATCATAGAGGCTTTCAAACAATTCTTACAAAGTTTTATCTCAAATACGCTGAACGGAAAATAAACTCTCACCCACCACAGATGTATGCACACCTAATAAACCAAAAATCATGGGATGTGTTTATGGGTCATCATGATGAGACATCTTTTCAGGTACATTTTGATGGGTAATACATTTCTTGACAATACGTGTATTAATCACTTTGATTAATAATTTTTATTTTATGAAATAGAAACTAAGTACTAAAAATAAGTAACAGGCAGTAAAACCAACTTACCCCTATCGTAAATCAATTATGGGGCACGCTTCACTTGAAAAAAATGGTACATATTTTAAATCTATCATAATACTTTAATGTGACATGAAACAACAACATAATTATGTTCCTTTATTTATATATAGATTGATGAATAGTTTTCTAAAGTCACTTCCATCCCACATCTTGTGCTATGGAAGGAGGTACATGTAAAAAAAGAAGAGATACTAATATATGAAAACACACAAAAAGTGTGGGAATCATGTGTAAGTATCACAAAATAAAATTATTTTTCTTTAAATCGCTATTATGTAACAATGGTTACTTATTTCCCTATATTTTTTAGCTGAATTAGACATAAGAATATTCATCAGCTATATCTGATGAATAACTACTATTAGTGGTATTTAAGTGGCCAAAATTGTATGATCGCGTCAGAGGTGCAGGTTTTGGGGTGTCACCTTGAACATATTTTGAGAAAAAAAATGAACATGGGGATAAAGATACGAAAATGGAACAGTTATAGGAACAATTATCTTCTCTAAAATAAAAACTTAATTAGAAGACACAGTTTTTATAAAATGTTATAGGAATGAATCAAATAAAAGAAACAACATAAGAACAACCGCTATGTGAAGATATTAAACCCCCACCAGCTTTGAGGTGATCCATTCCCCTTAAAGAGCTGTCTTAGAAGAGGTAATCAATATTCTCATATCTGTTTATGTGAAATGTGAATTAGGAAGACACTGATACTTTTCTTATACTAATATTCTACATGGTAAAAATGATTTTGATTTATATCTATCAACACCCACCCATCACCTTGTTGTGAGGGATATCGTGCTTAATATCCAAGGAGATAATCTACACAATAGAAAACTTCTAATAGGTCATGTGAGAGTGAGGATTAATGTAGCTTGTGAGCTGAGTGTCGAGCTACATATTCCACTTGATGATGTGGATATTCATACTATTGAGAAATCTATTGTAATATTCATATTATGGCCATTATATATTTTAAAAAAATATGTCGACAAGGAGGTATTCATTTCCAATTTATTTTTCATGCAAATCCTTAAACAATTAATGAAAAAAAATTTAACCGAGGAATGATATTACAGACGGAAAAAGTGAAGGGAATGAAAATAAAGGTCGAATCAAACTAATCTAAAGGATAAACCAAACAATCGAAAAGATCTTCATAAAGTACCTTTACCCTGCATGTTCAACTTCCACATTTACTAACATCAAAGGTTCGTGTGGATACAACATTATCAAATGGTGTTACGACCATAATTTATTGTGAAGAACGGATATATGAAGAGGATATTATAGACTATATTAGTCTTAAGAATGTAAATGAAATACTCATGCATGAATGGATAGGATTATCAGTTGTAAATGTATACATGAGGTGTGTTTTCATGATTTCTTTGTCCAATAGCTGAACTACTATGTTAATTATGATTGAATACTATTAATATTTTTTGGAGGTGTATATATGAAAACTATTTTAAGGGAAAAACCTATAAATATAAATTTGGACTAATTAGTCCTCACATCATTTTTGCATAAGAATTCAAATTGGAACCAACATAAAATGAAGTAATAGAGGTCATACAGACCAAAATGTTTGAAAGAAAACTTACATATGAGAGACTCTTCTTAATACCCACAATGAAAGGTTATAACTCTACAATTTAATTTTATTAAATATATTTTCATTAATTTCATTACTTATTTGTTTTTTAGGTATCATTGGTTACTCGTTGTAGTCAATTTGGATACTCCAAAGATCTATTTTCTTGATTCAATGCATGGATACCCAAAAAACTGGCCACATGTGATGACGTTTATCAATTTTTAATACACTACATGCAACATTTTACTACTAAACTTCAAGTTATACATTTTATATTATTTTTAATGAAAATTATATTATGATAGGGTGGTGTTTAAATGTCGTGAAAATCATGGAATGAGGACAGTCTAGGAATACAAGGAGCCTATCAACTTCTACAAGTAGGAAATTATTAGGGTATATACATTAATATTTCAATATAAAAACATATATCAAAACAAATTACTTATTTTTCTCAATGTTTCTACAGTTTTGGAAAAAACAATGGAAAGGATTATGGTTATTATGTTTGAAAATTTATGGAAGATATTTCATGTCATCAACAAACTAGAATCCCTAAAAAGTTATTTTTAAAGATAATTAAAATTTTATTTAAAATATTTATTAATCCTTTTTTATTTATATTTTTCGATTACTAATAGGATTATCGACAGTCCTCATATTCATAAGTGGAAATATATTTTTTTAGAAACGAATGAGAAGAATACTTGGTGTCAGAATGTATACAAAAATCATGAAAAGGTGATTGAATTCAACTTATTTAGTTTATTTTCTCATCATTTTATGTCTAGTATGACTTGAAGTTTATGTTTTTAGTTTAAAATCAACATTTTAGTTCAAAAAATATGTCACATACTCAAAACTGATCAAACACATTTATATTGTTTCAATACCTTAGTAAAATGATCTATAAGTCATTAGGGTCATATAGAAATCAGTCACACCTCAATCTAATACATGGTGTGCCTGGTATCACTCAAAGTGGTTGTTACCAGTCTAAAATTGACATTTTAGTTCAAAACATGTGTCACTCACTGAAAATCAAGAAAACACGCTCAAATTGTCTTGATAATTCTGGATAATGATTCATAAATCATTTTCAACGTGAAAGAACCAGTATCACACCAAACTGACACACAATGTTACCGGTATGACTCAAAGTGCATGTTTTCAGTTTAAAATGACATTTTTGTAAAAAAGAAAAGTGACATATTAAAAACTGATCAAACACATATGGATGGTTTTTATACTTTATGACAAATATCCATACGTCACTTGTGATGATTAGGAATCAATCGCACCTCAATCCGATGCACGATGTGACCGGTATGACTCAAAGTGTGTCTTTTTATTTAAAATTGACATTTTAGTAAAAAATACAACCGACATACTCAAAACTGAGAAAACACATTCATATTGTTTCGACACATTAGGAAAAAAATCCATAATTCATTTATGATGTATAGGAATCAACCACACCTCAATATGATACACGGTATACCCAGTATGACTCAAATTATGTGGTTTTAGTTTAAAATTTACATTTTATTAATGTATTATTTCATATTTTTTTTAATTTTTTTATAGTGTTACTAATATAAGAATTTTTTTTATACAAGTGAATTATTTTTTTCAAGTTAGGGTGGTTTTTTCAAAACTGCTCATGCTCATGAGAGATTGGATCTCAAGCCTACAACTAAGAAAATGGAAACAAGGAAATGGGTCAAGAATGTATACATACATCATAAAATGGTGAATTACTACTTCTTATTTAATTAGTTTTGTTACCATTTTATCTACTATTTTTAAGTTAATTTTCTTATCATTTTTATCTAATCTTTATTTAGTTTTTTTTCACATATCTTTTGGGAAGTCGTATTTTTCTTTCAACTATCTACAAAAAATCCATAAAAGAGAGAACATGTTCATTTTGGATGAAAGGGGAAACTCCATGCTACGAGAAACATGAAGTGAATTATAAGGAATCATCTACCAATGGATTTTGAAATAATTGAATACAAAGGTGAATTCCTACTACTTATTTAGTTATTTTTTCATCATTTTATCTACTATTTTTAAGTTAATTTCCTTATCATTTTTATCTAATACGTATTTATTTTTTTTCTAAAAAAAATTGGAAAGTCATATTTTTCTTTTAAATAGGTATAATAAGCTAGAAAAGAGAGAACATATTCCTTTTGGATGGAAGAGGAAACATCACGTTGCCTAAAACGTGAATTGAATCGTAAGGATGCATTTACCAATATATTTTTCAATAGTTTAATGAGAAGGTGAATTCCTACTAATTTTTTTAATTTTGTCATCATTTTATCTACTATTTTTAAGTTAATTTCCTTATTTTTTATCTAATACTTATTTAGTTTTTTTCACAGATATTTTGAGAAGTCGTATTTTCCTTTCAACTATTTGCAACAATCCAGAAAAGAGAGAACATGTTCCTTCTAGAAGGAAGAGGAAACCCCATGTTTCCTGAAATGTGAAGTGAATCATAAGGATACATCTACCAAGGTATTTTTCAAAATTGAATACAAAGTATGACTTCCCAAAAAATCTGTCGTGAACATTGTCTTGAACGGTGTAGAAATCATCCACAGCTCAATTAGCTGCACCTCAATCTGATACATAGTGTACTTGGTATGACTCGAACTGTATTTTTTTAGTTAATAATTTACATTTTATTTTAAAACACACATCACATACTCAAAACAGATCAAACACATTCATATTGTTTTGATATTTTATAAAAATGCTCTATAAGCCATTTGTAATGTGTAAGAATTAGTCACACCTCAATCTGACACATGGTGTGACCAGTATGACTCCAAGTGATTCTTTTTATTTAAAATTGAAATTTTAGTAAATAAGATAAGCGACATACACAAAACAGATAAAACACATTTGTATTGTTTTTATACTTTAGGATAATGATCTATAAGTTATTTCTGTTATTTAGTAATTAATTACACCTCAATTTGATACACGGTGTGTCTGGTATCACTCAAAGTGGTCTTTATTAGTCTAAAATCAACATTCTAGTTCAAGATGTGTTTCACTCACTGAAAACCAAGAAAACACACTTGTATTGTCTTTATGATTTAGGAAAACCATTCATAAGTCATTTGTGACATGTACGAATCAGTATGACATCAAACCGACACATGATGTGACCGATATGACTCAAAGTATGTGTTTTCAGTTTAAAATGACATTCAAGTAAAAAACAAGTAACATACACAAAACCAAGAAAACACATTCTGATTGTTTTGATATTTTAGTACAATTATCCATAAGTCATCTATGACGTGTAGGAATTAGCCACACCTCAATACGACATACGATGTGACCAGTATGATTCCAAGTGTGTCTTTTTATTTAAAATTGACATTTTAATAAAAAAATAAAAGTAACATACTCTAAATGAAATAAATACATTCATATTGCTTTTATATTTTAGGAAAATTATCCATAAGTCATTTTTTACATGTTGGAATTAGTCACACCACAATCTGATACATGGAGTGTCCTGTATGACTCAAAGTGTCTGTTATCGTTTTAAAATTGACATTTTAGTTCAAAACGTGTGTCACTCACTAAAAACTAAGCAAACACACTCATATTATCTTGATAATTTATGAAAATGATTTATAAGACATTTTTGATTTGTAGGAATCATTTTGATATCAAATAGACACACGATATGATTGATATGACTAAAAGTATGTGTTTTCAATTTAAAATGACATTTTAGTAAAAAACACAAGAAACATTTTCAAAAACTGAGAAAACACATTTGGATTGTTTTGATAATTTAGGACAAAAATCCATAAGTCATTTTTGACTTGTAGGAATCAGGATCACTTCAATCTGATGTACAGTGTGACCGATATAACTCCAAGTGTGTCCTTTTGTATAAAATTGATATTTTAGTTAAAAAGACAGGGGACATGCTAAAAACAAAGCAAAAGAATTCAGATTGTTTTGATAATTTAGGACAATAATCCATAATCCATTTGTGACATATTGGAATCAGTCACACCTTAATTTGATATACAGTATTCACAATATTTCTCAAAGTGTCCGTTATCAGTTTAAAATTGACATTTTAGTTCAAAACGTATGTCACTCACTGAAAACCGAGAAAACTTTCTCATACTATCTTAATAATTTAGGAAAATGATTCATAAGTAATTTTTAATGTGTATAAACTAGTATAATGTCAAACCGACACATGATTGGACCAGTATGACCCAAAGTGCATGTTTTCAATTTAAAATGACATCTTAGTAAAAAACACAAGTGACATGCTCAAAACTGAGAAAATGGATTTGGATTGTTTTTATATTTTTGGATAATGATTCATAAGTCTTTTTTTTGACATGTGGGAATTATCCTCACCTTAATCTGATGCACAGTGTGACCGATATGACTCCAAGTGTGCCTTTTTATTTAAAATTGACATTTTAGTAAAAAAAAGACAACTGATATACTCAAAATGAAGAAAACTCATTCATATTGTTTTGATACTTTAGGATAACAATCCATAAGTCAATTTTGATGTGTAAGAATTAGTTTCACCTCAATCTGATACATTTTGTGCCCGGTATGACTCAAAGTGTCCATTATCATCTTAAAATTGGAATTTTAGTTCAAAACATGTGTCACTCAATGTAAACCAAGAAAACATGCTCATATTGTCATGATAATTTAGGAAAACAATTCATAAGTCATTTGTGACATGTATGAATCAGTTTGGCGTCAAACTGATCCATGATGTTACCGGTGTGACTCAAAGTGAGTGCTTTTAGTTTAAAATGACATTTTAGTAAAAAACACAAGTGACATACTCAAAACTAAGAAAACACATTTAGATTATTTTGATACTTTAAGATGAAAAACCATAAATCATTTGTGACGTGTAGGAATCAAGTGCACCTCAATCCGATGCACGGTGTGACTGGTATGACTCCAAGTGTGTTTTTATATACAATTGACATTTCATTAATGTATTGTTTCATATTTATGTTTAATTTATTTATTTATAGTATTACTAACAATAGAATTGTTTTATTATACTAGATGGATTATTTTTCTTGGGGTTGGATGATTTTTTTGGAAACTGATACCATGATTGAGTTTTTTTGAAAGTGGGTCACAGGTTCCAAAGATAATGAAACATTGGTGTTTTTGAATATTTATCATAGTAATTTCTAATGTCATTATACAAAACATTCTTTGAAATGTATATAATAGTGTTTTTTTTGTATATGTAATTTAAATTTTCTTTCTATTAAAAGATAAATTTACATACATGTATTGGCATACAGGTGTATTTGATGTAGTGTGTTATAATTTCAATAGTACACTTGTTACATATCAGCAAAGCATCGTATGATTTTAAAGAACTTTACAAAGAGAATTGATTTATTTTATTTGACAACAAAAGACAACACTCTGTAACAGTAGACTCTTCGTACCACCTTCTCCATCCGACTTGGTCCCAACACGCCAATCTCCTGTATAAAGGATGATCAACAAATACCTCAGAAGGATATCTAACAAGTAAGGTTAAGACCGAATCCAAGCTTATGCTTTGGCTTAGCAGACGCGTCATAAGTTATTCCATTCCAAAATTCAATTCAACACCTCACCCACAAGCATAGAAAAACCCCACCTGCAGGCATAACAAATCCTCACCCGAGGGAAAATAAATCCTCACCTACAGGCATAAAAAATCCTCACCTGCAGGCATATCAGTCAACAAGGTCGAGCCTGGTATATCAGCATTTTAGCATAATAGACAACACATGTAAATTTCACTATTGCATGGTTAACGTAATAACAACTCATGTGGGAATCATACAAAAAAAAGCAACAAGTGAATTAAACTATCACAAGGCTTAAACAATTATACTAACATGGGTAGTTCATATCACAAGACCTATATGTAATCTAACAATAATAAGGCTTAAACAAACATACTCACATGAGCAGTTCATATCACAAGCCTAATATGTAATCTAACAATTACAAGGCTTAAACAAATATACTCACATGGGCAGTTTATGTATAATATGAAAACATGTGAATTAAACTATCACAAGGATTAAGAAAATTTTATCTCACATGGGAAACATTTAATTAACCAATTTCACTTTAAAAATCCCAAAAAGTTAAACAAAGGCATGCTCATAGGCATCCTAGGCCAAATGGCCAAACAATGGTCATCTGAGGGAAATGCACCAACGGGGTGGCCCTTAATCAAACCAACAAGCTCAAACACACTTAAATTAATTTAATTCATGACCTAATCATCATTACGCAATAAAAAGAGTTAATTTTCATTCAAGGCTACACCCTAAACATGGGATAATGGCACTACAGCACATATAAATAGCTCGACATTGAGCGAAAGGCACAAGACCACCTACCTCATCGTAGTACAACTCTCCTCATCCAGCCTTAACCTCCACTTCAATCTAGAATGACTTAGATCTAAAAAATGATAATAAATTCTCAACCATAAATAAATTCTTTTAGAGAAAAAATCACAAATAATGGCTCAAGAGGAATTGATAGCTTACCGATCAGATTCAAATACAACTGAAGGTGAAGGAATCTGGGTCCGTATGATCAATGGAGAAGGGATTGAAGTTTTGGCACTACTTGTTCGTCAACTCAGGAGAGCCCCTAACTGTTTTCACAAAAACGACGCTACTGCCCATTTTAATCAATAAAAAATTAAATGGTGTGTACTTGAAAATACATGTTGTGTTCATACAAGTCCTAGAAAAACCATTACATGGTCGTGTATTGGGATCATACAGTGTGTAACCCTCTTTATTTTTCATGTAATTGAAAATACATGGCGTGTAAGTTTCTTTTTCCTCTATCTCATTAAGTATAAACTAAAAAGGAAGGATTTGTACCTCAAGTAAAGAACCATGTTCTTACAAACTTTCCCCTTAAAGCAATTCATCCCTGAATTTCCCTTCTAAGGGTGGTGAAGAAAAAAATCTGAGAACAACTCCGGCCACTACAATTGTACATCGGTCTCCCTCTCCCAGGTCTCATCATAAACTCGGTCATGTTTCCATAGCACCTGTACTAAAGGAACATACTGGCCACAGATAACATTCATGCTGCGATCCATAATTTGAAAAGGATGCTCCTCAAAGGATGCATCTACCTCTAACTCAACCTCCTCGTGTTGAAAATCATGAGACGGGTCTGAAAAATAACGTCGCAACTAAGAAACGTGGAAGACATCGTGCATAGCCATGTACCTCTGAGGTAACTGTAATCAATAGGAAATTGGCCCGACCCTCTCCAAAATCTCAAACAAACCGATGTATCTTGGTGAAAGATTGTCCTGTCTCGTGATCCTCTTGTGTCCCAACCTCGGGTGTGACACGTTAAAAACTTTATCCCCGACCCGAAACTCCAAAGGTCGTCTACGGTGATCGGCGTAAGATTTCTGAAGATATTGTGCAGTATTCATCCACTTTTGAATCAACTGAACCTACTCAATGGTCTCATGGACAAGACGAGGTCCCAGTATAGCTACCTCTCCTACCTCCATCCAACATAAGGGTGATCGGCATGATCTACAGTACAAAGCCTTGTATAGTGTCATCTGAAAAGTAGCCTGAAAGCTATCATTATAGGAAAACTAAACTAGGGGTATATGTCTCTCCCAAGAACCTTTTAAATTCAGGATTCATGCCCGAAGCATTTCCCCTAGCACCTGAATCATGCACTCTGACTGGATATCCAACTAGGGGTGGTAAGATGTGCTCAGAAGCACCTATGTACCCAAATCCCTCTGTAGCCCTTGCCCGAAACGAACAGTAAACTGGGAGTCCCTATCTGCAATGATAGAATGAGGAACCTCGTGTAGTCATAAAATCTCTCATATGTGAAACCTCTCAAGCTCATCAACATTGAAGGTTTCCTTGATCGGCAGAAAATGTGCAACCTTTGTAAACCTATTAAGAACAACTCACACGACATCGTTATCACAAAACCTCCACCATTGGAAAACTCCACCAATCACGCCCCTGATCATTCTAGCAATGCTTCCGATGTGATTTTCCTTTAATTGGGAAAACCTGAACATAATTATGTTCATAACAGTGGTCCCACAACAAAGAATGGTTGAACCCCGATCGACCTCGTCAAAAGAGGTCACACAATCTTTCCTCAAAAGACATTGTGGACTTTTACATGAAACCCACCTTAAACAGGAGAAGTGTTTAAACTGGTCCAATGGAACCAAACATGAAGAACAAGAAGGATAAAAATTCAAACCATCACTGGATGACTTGTCTCAGAAACGCCCGGATTAGAAGGCCGACGTATTGCAAAAGAAGACAACACCTTCTCCCAAGGCACCATACACCCACAACGCTCTCATTCACCGAAGCTCAAACCTATCTATCAGTGACGCTCCTTTGTTAATCCATCCCTTGATCAATTAAAAGTTTATTCCATAGCATGAGTAAAAGTGTAATTCTAGATCCATCCCACTTGAACCATTACCTATTTTCAAAGCATCACATATGATCCCAACTATAAGTCCAAGATAACCCCAGATTCAACAACTTGGAGTCCGAGGAACTCACCAAGGTGGTCCATACTCCCCATTACAAGTGAGACTTTGGTAATAGGCCAAAAGTCCACATAAGAACACTAACTGAACCCATAGAGGCATCCACCAGGCGGTCACATCGAAGAAAATGGTAGGCATCCCTGAGTTCGTCCAAGGTGTTCCTACACGGGAACCTAAGTATCACTCAGGATTAACCAAGCCTCATTTAAAACTACGCATCCAGTGCACAACACGGAAAGAGATCATGAACCAGCCCAACGGCCTTCAACTGTAGCGCGATGTAAAATTGATGCTCTCTTAGTGCATCCAGGGCGATGTCAAGATAGGGGACATGCTCATCTCTTAAAAAAGAGAGCACTAAGAGGATTTCAAGGATCACCAGGAAAGGATAATCGAACCACTACTGGTTGACTTCCTAAAAGAAACTATGCTTCTCTTACTGACGCATCATTATTTAACTGGCCACAATTCCTTTATCCCAAGGCATTTTTGTGATAGATTACGCTTAACCACCAAGGTCGATCTATGATCATCAATGCCTTACAAGGATTTCACACATAGAAAAAATGAAACAACATGAAACATGACTCGTAAGTCTAAAAGTCATTCAATAAGAACAACCATTTTCGAATGGTCCTTGATTGTGAACCTTCTACCTGGAAGAACACATTTAAATAGAACTGATGTGAAACTCCCCACCTAGGATTGTCTTAAACGTCAAGAAAGAATTGTCGCTCTCAATCGCATGAGTTCAGAACCAACTTAAATGCATGAGTGTCATTCCACCAACCACGATCACTATGTCATATCACTTGGCATGAAATCCAAAAAAAATTAAACCGACTGGTGTGTCAAAACACCCGTGTCGCAGAAAGTCCTCCCAAACAGTGGGATGATCTTGGTTCCAAAACATTCAAGTCACTCTATTCTGGAGATAACTGAGAACAGACACAACTTCTCAAAGCTCAACAATTTAACCAAACTCAACGGCTTGTTTTTAACATTTAACACTCGACGAGTACCACATATGTGTACCCCAGGTTTACAAGAACAAACAGCACATTCTGGATACTATTCATAGGTTGTCCACTCTACACATCCAAGTACCAGATGGATCATGCAAGAACTATCTCAAAAGAACGTCATCAACACAACCATTTACACGGATGATGACGTATCAAGTCACCCATCACTTATGGAAAGAGAGGTTCACCCGAACACCTAAGCAGCTGACCATGCTCGAGGCATTCTAACCTGCTGGACCGAGCATTCCCCAATGCTCATTCCCATATCAAGGTTCAAGTTACAATGATCACCCATCCGAACAGTGGTGTCCTCTTTAAAGACTCAAATGTCCTACTAGGAACAATGACACCTGGGCGGCACCAATGTCAGAAAGCTTGCGGCGGAAAACAAAACAACAAGCTCTAAGGGTGATATCTACCACGGGCTAGCCCCTTACGAAGTATAAGCGTCGACTCCCAGCACTATATCACGCAAAACAAATTTACTAGGATCAAAGCCCCTTTTTAATTAATCCAAATCTAAGAGAAACATCCTACGAATGATCGATCACGTCTCTGTTCCAAGGCATAACTCCAAACAATTAAAATACCCTAACATGAGGGTCTCTAGGTGTGAGAAAAACTCGCATCTCAAAAGCACAGATATCAAAACAGGATAGTCAGCACCTTCCTCTAAGCACTCACCCTTCTGCCTGCCCCATGGGTCCGGACTAGGTGCTAAAAAACGAGGGATACTACTGAAATCCTACTACGAAGGTCGGGTTTGGTCAAGTCAAACACTGAGAGACATCCTACTTGGGATCCTATAGGTAAACATGAGTGAAGGAATCCTACACGAGATCCTTAGCTAAAAAGGCAAAGGAGGAATCCTACATGGGATCCTCAAACGATAAATAGCAGGGGCATCCTACAACAGGGGTCCTCGCAAATGGTACACAGGAGAGGGATCCTACAAGGGACTCCCTAGAACAACATAGGTCAAGAGAGATAGTTCACAACTCATCTCAGATCGAAAGTCTCAACTAGGTTGGTTTGAACACCCAACCGATTATCCTCACTCTGGTCTCACTCTCAGGAGACAACTGAAAATGATAATTGGAGGAAGAACCTCTCAATTTTGATAAAAGCCTTAAAACGCCCATTAGGAGTCCTCATAATGCTCCACGGGTTTCATCATCGCGATCTATGTGGAAAACTACACAGAAAGGACTACTCGCAGGTCCAAAACTGTCAAAGTGGGATAAAATAGAAAAAGACCCTCAAAGGGTATCAGGAAAGAACACTACGGGAAAAATCACTATTTGCGACGGGTTATTTGCGATGAGTTTTCGTCTCCCGTCGCAAATAGTTTGGCCCGACTTGCGCGCCAAACCGCGCGAAGATTATTTGCGACGGGTACCGTCCCAAATACCCGGCGGCGGTTAATAGCTTTTTGCGACGGGATGTCGTCCCGTCGCAAAAAGAGTGTCGGCAGGAACTATTTGCGACAGGTCCCCTCGCAAATACCATTTTAACTGCCGACTGTAATTAATGCGGGCGAGGGTATTTACGACGGGGCCCGTCGCAAATACCACCATTTGCAATGCAAAACTCGTCGCAAATAACCCCGTCGCAACTAATCTAACCTATATATACCTCCATCCGTTTTTTTTTTCAAATCACTCAGATCTTCATCTCCCTCTCTTGTCATTCTTCAGTTTTAAGGAAAAAAATTCTTTTAGTTAAAATTTTTTATACGAGAGCAATTGAAGGCGCCAATAGCTTCAGAATATCAAAGTTTAGGTATTTATATTTTATTTTTTTCTATTTATTTTATTTTTTTATATTAATTGTAATTGTTGTTTATTAGTTGTAATTAAATTAGATTTCAATTGATTTTTATTTATATTTAGTTTTAGTAAGATATTGATATTTTTTGTGATAATTATAAATAATTAGTGTTAATTTGCAATAATTAGAGATTATTATAGATAATTAGCGGAATTTAGTCATAATTAGATATAATTAGGGGTAATTAGTTATAATTAGTAAAAATTATATATAATTAGCGGTAATTAGTTATAATTAGTAATAATTAGATATAATTAGTAATAATTTGATATAATTAGTAATAATTAGATATAACTAGTAATAATTAGATATAATTAGTAATAATTAGATATAATTAGACATAATTAGTAATAATTAGATATAATTAGTAATAATTAGATATGAATAGTAATAATTGGTAATAATTGGTAATAATTCGATATAATTGGTAATAATTGGTAATAATTGTTAATAATTGGTAATAATTCGTAATAATTTGTAATAATTGGTAATAATTGGTAATAATTGATATAATTCGATATAATTAGATATAATTAGATATAATTAGATATAATTAGTAATAATTAGATCTAATTAGTAATAATTAGATATAGTTAGTAATAATTAGTAATAATTAGATATAATTAGTAATAATTAGATATAATTAGATATAATTAGATATAATTAGATATAATTAGTAATAATTAGTAATAATTAGATATAATTAGTAACAATTAGATATAATTAGTAATAATTAGATATAATTAGTAATAATTAGATATAATTAGAAATAAATAGATATAATTAGTAGTAAATAGATAAAATTAGTAATAAATAGATAAAATTAGTAATAGATAGATATAATTAGTAATAAATTGATATAATTAGTAATAAATAGATATAATTAGTAATAAATAGATATAATTAGTAATAATTAGTATTAATTAGATATAATTATTAATAAATAGATATAATTAGTAATAAACAGATATAATTAGTAATAATTAGTACTAATTAGTAATAATTAGTAATAATTAATAATAATTAGTAATAATTAGTAATAATTAGTAATAATTAGATACAATTAGTAATAATTAGATATAATTAGTAATAATTAGATACAATTAGTAATAATTAGTAATAAATAGATATAATAAGTAATAATTAGTATTAATTAGTAATAATTAGATATAATTAGTAATAATTAATATTAATTAGATATAATTTGTATTAATTAGATATAACTATTAATAATTAGATATAATTAGTAATAATTAGATATAATTAGTAATAAATAGATATAAATAGATATAATTAGATATAATTAGATATAATTAGTAATAAATAGAAATAATTAGTAATAATTAGATATAATTAGTAATAATTAGATATAATTAATAATAATTAGATATAATTAGTAATAATTAGATATAATTAGTAATAATTAGTAAGAAATATTAATAATTAGTAAGAAATAGTAATAATTAGCAAGAATTAGCAATAATTATTAATAATTAGTAATAATTAGTAACAATTAGTAATAATTAGTAATAATTAGTAATAATTAGTAATAATTAGTAATAATTAGTAATAATTGGTAATAATTAGATATAATAATTGGTAATAATTGGTAATAATTGGTAATAATTGGTAATAATTGGTAATAATTGGTAATAATTGGTAATAATTGGTAATAATTGGTAATAATTAGATATAATTAGAGATAATTAGATATAATTAGTAATAATTAATATTAATTAGATACAATTAGTAATAATTATATATAATTTGATATAATTAGTAATAATTAGATATAATTAGATATAATTAGATATAATTAGATATAATTAGTAATAATTGGATATAATTAGTAATAATTAGCTATAATTAGATATAATTAGTTTTAATTAGATATAATTAGTAATAATTAGACATAATTAGTAATAAATATATATAATTAGTAATAATTAATATTAATTAGTAATAATTAGATATAATTAGTAATAATTAGTATTAATAGATATAAATAGATATAATTAGTAAAAAATATATATAATTAGTAATAATTAGTAATAATTAGTAATAATTAGTAATAATTAGATACAATTAGTAATAATTTAATACAATTTGTAATAATTAGATACAATTTGTAATAAATAGATATAATTAGTAATAAATAGATATAATTAATAATAATTAGTATTAATTAGTAATAATTAGATATAATTAGTAATAATTAGATATAATTAGATATAATTAGTAATAATTAGATATAATTAGTAATAATTAGATATAAGTAGTAATAATTAGATATAATTAGTAATAAATAGATATAATTAGTAATAATTAGATATAATTAGTAATAATTAGATATAATTAGTAATAATTAGATATAATTAGTAATAATTAGATATAATTAGTAATAATTAGATATAATTAGTAATAATTAGATATAATTAGTAATAATTAGTAAGAAATAGTAATAAATAGTAATAATTAGTAAGAATTAGTAGTAATTACTAATAATTAGTAATAATTAGTAATAATTAGCAATAATTAGTAATAATTTGCAATAATTAGTAATAACTAGTAATAATTAGTAATAACTAGTAATAATTAGTAATAACTAGTAATAATTAGTAATAACTAGATACAATTAGTAATAACTAAATACAATTAGTAATAAGTAGATACAATTAGTAATAATTAGATACAATTAGTAATAATTAGATATAATTAGTAATAATTAGATATAATTAGTAATAATTAGATATAATTAGTAATAATTAGATATAATTAGATATGATTAGATATAATTTGATATAATTTGATATAATTAGATATAATTAGTAATAATTAGATATATTTAGTAATAATTAGATATAATTAATAATAATTAGATATAATTAGTAATAATTAGGTATAATTAGTAATAATTAGATATAATTAGTAATAATTAGATATAATTAGTAATAATTAGATATAATTAGTAACAATTAGTAATAATTAGTAATAATTAGTAATAATTATTAATAATTAGAATTAATTATTAATAATTAGTAAGAGAAAATTTAAGGGAAAGATACTGATGTCCCCTCAAAGTTTTAAGGAAGAATGATCTTTGTAAAGGGAGTGAGATGATTCTTAGAGACGAGAACGAAATTACTTTGGTCGTCCTATTGCAACACTACTTGCGAGGTGATCAACCATGTAAGGACAATTATAGAGTTTTCATTGGACATGGCTGACACAAACTTTTTATTGCGCATGACCTGACAATTGGTAACCCTTTGAGATTTGAACATGTTAAGAATAGAGCAAAGCCTGTTGCGAATATTGATAATTTTCATATTTTATAAATTTTTTATTATTTTAATAATATTAATATTGTTTTTTCATAAATATTGATAATATAATTTTTTTTATTAGTAATAATTAGTAAATGAAAACTGCTTGGATAATGAAGGGAAAATTTGTAATCATCTCCACAACGATGATTACCAAATTTCCTTTCATTATTCAAGCAGTTTTCATTTTGCTAAGTATTGCTAAGTATTGCTAAATTAGTAATAAATTGTAATAATTAGTAATAATTAGTAATAAATTGTAATAATTAGTAATAAATTGTAATAATTAGTAATAATTAGTAATAATTAGTAATAATTAGTAATAATTAGTAATAATTAGTAATAATTAGTAATAATTAGTAATAATTTGTAATAATTAGGAATAATTTGTAATAATTAGGAATAATATGCAATAATTAGCAATAAATTGGAATAAATTGTAATAAATTATAATAATTAGTAATAAATTGTAATAAATTGTAATAATTAGTAATAATTAGTAATAAATTATAATAAATTGTAATAATTTGTAATAATTTGTAATAATTTGTAATAATTTTTAATAATTAGAAATAATTAGCAATAATTAGCAATAATTAGAAATAATTAGCAATAATTAGCAATGATTAGCGATAATTAGAAATAATTGGCAATAATTATCAATAATTAGGAATAATTAGGAATAATTAGGAATAATTAGAAATAATTAGAAATAATTAGCAATAATTAGGAATAATTAGGAATAATTAGGTATAATTAGCAATATATGGAATAATTTGGAATATATAGAAATAAATAGTTAGGAACAGTTTGGAATAGTAGTTGTAATTATTTATCTTCTTTTTTTAGATAGTGTTTTTATAATTTCAAATTATTCAAAAACAGTGATGATTTTATATTTTATGTAGAAAAATATGGAATAAGGAAGTCGACATCAGTCATTATTAGATGATCGCGCTTAGATAAATCAGTAAAGAAATCCAAATGGTTCTGGTTTGAATCCTGTATATATTGAGGGTGTTGAAGCTTTCTTAGCATTTGCATCATCAAAACTAGAATATGTTTCAGAAGGCACAATTAAGTGTCCTTGTAAAAAATGTGATCTAAGAACGTTTGACACATTTGACAAGGTTGGGGGACATCTCTTGTGGTTTGGTTTTTAACCAGATTATGTTTTTTGGTATCAACACGATGAACGGAGTTCCAGAGAAGATCCTAATAACTTGATTCAAGATCCATCACGGTTTCAAAATTTAGTACATAATGTTGCAGGTCCATCTGTTCAACAAACTGAAACTCATGATGATATTCATTTAACTCCTAAGTTGGTACCATCCAAATTTTATGAGTTTTTGAGGTCTACTGAGGATGCATTATATCCTGGTTTCATGATAAACAAATTAAAAGTGGTTGAAAAATTTATGGCTATTAAATCAGATAATGCAATGTCAAACAACTGTTTTGATCACATATTTTCTTTTGTTAAAACACTGTTACCTGAAGGAAATGTGTTGCCTACAAATTACTATGAGAGAAAGAGGCTGGTTCGTAATCCGGTGCTCACCATTTCGATGAGGCGGCATGGATGTAGGCGACTCAGTATGGCTTTGAGAAGGGCCGAGTAGTTGGTATCGGCTCTCATTTGAAACCTGGTACTTATTATGGTACTACTGTGATGTCGGCGTCTAACTCGAGAGGAGCTCGAGGAGAGACATCATCTTCTGGCTCACAGAATCAGGAGCAGTTGCGAACTCAGGCTAAGCTTATAGAGACTTTGCAGAAGCAGCAAGAAGAGATGTGTCGGCGGTAGCAGCAGCAAAAGCAGCATTACGAGGAGCTGCGTTGATCAGAGCAGTAACAGGAGCATCACGAGCAGATGGAGTACACGTGTCATCTGACTCGTAGTTTAGGGATGGAGTTTCCTCCACCTCCTCCAAACGACCCCCCCCCCCAGTGATTTGTTTTTTATGTTAAAAATATTTGAATTCAAGTTCTGTAATAATATGAACTATTTACAGTTTCTGTCTTTTATATTGGTGGAAATATTGCATAATTTTTTTTAATATTTTATTATTTATTATTAGTATTATATTTTTTAATATTTGTTTATTTTACTAATAATAATAATATTTTATGATTTTTTTATATTTTTTTGAAAATATTGAAACTTTTAATAATTTTTTATTATTTTATTATTTTAATAATATTAATATTAATTTTTTATTAATCATAATTTTATTAAATATATTTTTTTAGTATTATATTTTTTAATGTTTATTTATTTTACTAATAATAATAATAATATTTTTTATTTTTTTATTTTTTTTATAATAATATTATAATTTTTTCATTAATATTAATTTTATTATTATTTTTATTATGTTTAGTATTTGCGACGGGCTATTTTGCGATGAGGCCCCATCGTAAATAAGTGAAATATATTTTTTTAATATTAGTATTTGCGACGGGTGAACAGGCCCGTCACAAATACTAATTGCGACGGGCCCGTCGCAAAAGGGTTGTGTGTATATAATGTATTTAATCGGATGGCATTTTGCGACGGGGAACTTACCCGTCGCAAAAGGTTTTTAGGTATATAATGTATATAATCAGATGGATTTTTTGCGATGGTCCAAATCCCCATCGCAAAAGATATTTTTTGCGACGGGCCTGTTGCAAAAAATATCTTTTGCGACACCGTTTTCTGCAATGGGCTATTCACGACAGGAGCCCGTCGCAAAATCTTATTTGCGACGATATCCTGTTGCAAAAAACTTGAATTCCAGTAGTGGAAGTACACGGTGTGTACCCTCAAGCTCTTACAAAGGCGTGTACTCCCGCCGGCCTAGGTATGTAAACATCCCAAGTACACGGCGTGTCATCCCGACACATGGTGTGTGCTCAAGTTCTCCCTCAAGGCTATGTACCCCCACACAGCCAGATTCACATGGGTTCTGCCTGAGTAAGCCCACACTGTGTGTACTGAAAGTACACGGTCGTGTACTTGTGAAATCCATCATCCCATGTTCATTCCCACACGACTGGTCACACGGTCAATTATTACACGGCATGTACTCCGAGTACACGGTGTGTACTTAAGAAAAGTTCTCTCTTCCCGAACAGAAGAACACATGGCGTGCGTTCATAGCATCACACACCGTGTTGTCTGGGTTTCCAGACAGTAAGTCTCAGAAACTTCCCTGAAACCCCTATTTTTGCAAAATGAAGCAACAGTGTGCCAAATTCCGATCTGTGGGGGCCCATACTCACCGTGAATCAAATCTTGGCATCCACATATTTCACATAACAACGCAATCCATATCCCAAGGCCAAAACATAATCCATCAAATTCAGATCTAAGAGGGTCCATACTCCTCAGGGACCAAAGTTTGGCGTCCATCCAATTCAACCATAACACGTACCAATACACTTATCACAACAGCAGACATATCTATCACGGTACCTATCACAATAACATGCATATCTAGCATGATATCTATCACAACAACATGAAATCAATAATGCTCTCTAAATGGCATGACAAGAATGCATGACATGTAATTTCTAACAAGTGACTATATGATGCATGAGATGACATACCCTCATCTCATCGGGTTGCAACAAAATAGAACCACAATGGTATCAATAATAACAGCACAAAACAAGTGTGTCACCCAAGGGTGAAATCGAATCAACTGTAATAACTCAAAATCCAAAAATTACAATGGCATTCGAGGCAATTTGGTTTTACCCTGTACGCGGGGTAGCTACTCCCGAGCATAGCTTAGTACCAAATCCCTTGCATTTCTATCTCTGTTTATCGTCGCCAAACAGTAAAGCAAATCAGAAAAGAAAAACTCCTCTGATACAACTTTGTAACGTCTCGGATCCAGAAGCCGCTCAAAGGTGCCCCGTACTTGGTTGGTCATATGATCTCAAGCGCATTTCCTCAAATGTCAGAGGCTGCCGACTAGCAGCAAGGGCCTAAGATGTGATAGTGGAGAAACTATGTCCTTATTGGCAGAGTATAACACAACAGAATAAATAATAATACAATAGAGGAAGAAATAAACATCATACATCTGAAATAAATAGCGGAAGACTGATAAGATAAATAACCAAGTATCATTCCATACAAAAAATTATACAACATGTTATGTTCTAAGAAAACAACCAAAATAGATACACTAGAGGAATCCACAATATATGTTCCAAAAGAAAAATAAACAAAGGAAACTAAGAAGCATTGCATGCCTCGGCTCGGTTCCATACTATTCGGCTCCTAAACAGCATCTCAAGTGCCAGTAGAAGGGCGCATACCCTTATCGACACCTGCAACAATATAATCTGTTTGGGCCCAAAAGCATGTCCCAAATAGGGCGTCAGAAATAAATCTCAGTAGACAACCACCCAAGGTCTGTGTTTATCTGTCAGTGAGTATATCCAACAAGTAGTGTACAAAAAGGAAAAATAGTAAACTAATAAGTACTCAAAAGTAAACAATCATACAAGTCATGTTGTTCATTTTCATTCATTATGTTCAATTCAACAATTCAATTACATTAAATTATATAAGTCTCGAGATCTGGCCTAAGCCCGTCAATCCCCCGTATAAAGGATGCTCAATAGATACCTTAGAAGGTTATCTAACAAGTAAGGTGAAGACAGAATCCAAGTTTGTGCTTTGGAAGACGCGTCATAAGTTATTCCATTCCAAAATTCAATTCAATACTCCGCCCGCAGGCATAACAAAACCCCGCCCGCAAGCATAACAAATCCTCACCTGCAGGGATAACAAATCCTCTCCCCCGGACATATAAATCCTCACCTGCAGGCATAACAAATCCTCACCCACAGGCATACCAGTTAACAGGGTCGAGCCTGGTATATCAGCATTTCAGCATAATAGACAACACATGTAAATTTCACTATTACATGGCTAACGTAATAACAACTTACGTGGACATCAAACAAAACAAGCAACAAGTGAATTAATCTATCATAAGACTTAAGCAATTATACTCACATGAGCAGTTCATATCACAAGCCCTATATGTAATATAACAATTACAAAGCTTAAACAAACATACTCACATGGGCAGTTCATATCACAAGCCACTACTAGAAATTGGCCCTTTAGCGACCGCCATTGGAGGTCACTAAAGGTCTTTACAGACTGCTTTGAGACCACTAATGGAGGTCGTTGTTGGCCCGTCTGTGAAGAGCTGCAGCGACCGCTATTGGTGGTCGCTATAGGTAATCTACCTCGCCTTTTAGCGACCGCCAATGGCGGTCACTCTAGGTAATCTACCTCGACTTTTAGCGAGCACCTATGGCGGTCGCTACAATATATATATATATATTTGATTTCTGCGGGAATGATCCAGCGGGCGCTGGAGCATTTGAGGCAGGCATTAGCGATCGCCTAAGGCGGTCACTAACCTGGAAAATTGTTTTTAAAAAAATATGCAGTTCTACTTCCAAAACTGCACAGCTCCAAAAAAACCAAATAGAAAATAAGAAATAGAAAAGATAAACAGCTCCAGAACAACACCACATAGAAAATAACAAATAGAAAATAACAAACAACTCCAGAACAGTAGGAAAAGATAAACAAACAGCACCAAACAGCTAGAGAGGCCTCACCAAAAATAGAAAACAACACCAAACAGCTCCAGAACAGCAGGAAAAATATGCAGTTCTCACATGTCCAGTGATCCAAACAGCTCCAATTCATTCCAATCTTCTATTTCAAAAAACCTACAAGAAGATACAAAAGATAAACAAAGCAAATTCAAATTGATTAGAAGAAACTCATGTAAACCCATCTCTGGTTAACTACTTTTTTATAACTCCCATATTCCACCACTAACATGTTACCCAAAAACAAAATTCCAAATCTTATGTCCCAAGGAATAATACGTTGGTTTTGAGTACTCTCACAAAACCGCATACATAACTTTTGGTGATGTCCCATGGCCCATCCATTCTTCCACCCTGCAACAACATGAATATTGGTGCATCTCATATCAACTATACCTGCATCATGATAAATGTATTGAGAATTATGCCCACATTTGGACATCACTTGAGTCCTTATATGAACCCATACCTTGAATTTACCAAGGGAACCAGTCGTGCACTGTCCCATTTACTCAATGTCATGTGAGAGTAAAAAAACAGTCCAAAGACCAGTCCCAAAACCACATGACCCATATCACATGAGTATTTCCATTTGAAAATCGAAATACCCCTCCCCACCATAGGAGAATACTTATATTCACATTAATGAAAAGCAAACCTAATTACTATAGCCCATGCACATTCCCTCCCAGATATAACAACTGGAGTGGCTAAGGACTTTCTTATCCCGATCGTTGATGTGAAATTCATCCGTGAATTATTCTTTATTCTCAAGAATACTTACCATGTACTTCATCAAAATTTAAAACATATTAAGGTTCACCACCCTTAAAAGGACAATGGTGAACTATGAACCATTTGGATTCTTTGGACCACTTCTCATGCAAAACCCTCGAAGTGTCTCTTCATTAAACCATAATAGTAGATAGTTAGGTAGCTTAACATATAGCTGATGCTATCATAGCATACTTAAATTGATGTTAAGATATTAGGAATGATTTTTTGTAAAATATGAGTAAAATAAGATTCTAACTACATGCATGTACCGCTCTTCTTGATACACACTCACACCAACAAGGCTATACATTCCATTTTCAACTCTTCACGCCACATCTCCTGACAAAGCATGTAATTTTCTAACCACAGGTCAACAGTTTAATGTTACCCAGATCCCTTTCAAATTATTCTTTAATAATGAATCTTTATCTAATTTACCCAAATATCAGAGTCTCCATTTTTGTAAGCATCACTACCTAAAAAACACTGGTCCTCATCTTTCACCTAGACTTTTTCCGATTAATATTTTAAATGGTAACACTCAATACCATCACAAACTAACCTAGCTATTTATAGATGATGTACATCCCGCACCACCTGACTCATGCTACTATGTTCCATCCATCAATAAGTTCAAGTTGACTGTGGTACCCGACATATCAGTATTCCACACTCTAAAATCTCTATTGGATCTCCAATTCAAAATTATACACCTCACCTTTACCATGATTTACTGAATGATTTCCTACATAATTGTGTAATTTTCATAAATTTAACGTTTCAAATCCAAAACCACTATTCATATAGATCAGTCACCCAAATAGTCAAGCCCATTGAAGCGAGTTTTGATTAACAATAACCCACAATGCATTTCAAAATCTAAAGGAATCATCGTTACTGAAATAAAAACTATATAACCTCATATGAATTAGCCTATAATTAATTGTACAGAATAGATTATTTATTTTAAAGAAATAATAATCCTCAATATAACCCGTCATGTAGGTTGGCCTCAAACAAATCCAAAGCTGACATACTAGGTTGTAAGATAAAAGTAAGGTCCTCTAGGATTCCCACCTTTCCCTAAGGATCAAGTCTCAAATCAGGGTTTATGTGTGCATCCTCCTAGACCTAAGGTATCTCACATGAGAACCATATACCACAAGAGTGGGGTATCACAATGCCTTTTCCATATATTTTTTTAGTTTCATCATTTTTTAGTCTTGAGGTGTTCATATCTTCTTGTCGAACTATTTTTCTCTACTAGTGGGTTTAGAACTTGCCATCACTAGTTTATTTTTTCCTTTCATTTTATATTATTCTTGGTTCTACCTCCTTGATCTACTCATATCCTCATAGGTTAGATATTATTCATGGTTAATATGGGTTGCTAGATTATGTTATGTTGGAGTAGCATTATATTGGAATGGTAATAAATTCTTGAGTAGTCAATGCTATAATGGGGGATTGAGTTTGGGGTTTACAACTTTTTTTTATTCATCTAGAAGAATCTGCTAGGTCCGCCATGTATTGGAGATATCTAAAATTATTGAAGTGGTTTTATGGTACACGGATATGTTATATTTTGTTGTTTGATAGTTTTTTGGGAGGATGAATAGTTCTAGTTCTCTGATGGTTAGAAATGGTTTATGTTGGCACATTTTAGGATGTGGGGCATGAGATTGGTCACACTATGGGGGAGGGGCTGTTGTAGGGGGGTGGGGTGGGGGGGAGGGAGAGGAGGTTGCTGCAGGGGGGAGGGGAGGATGCTACAAATAGGGGGGAGGCTACTGTAGGTGGGGAGGGTGTGGGGGGATGGGTTTGGGGGGCTAGGTCACACCATGGGGGAGGGGCTGCTGTAGGGGGCTTGGGGGGAGGGGGTGGGGGTTGCAGGGGGATGGGGGCTGGGGGGAGGGTAGGAAGGCTGTTGTAGGGGGGAGTGGGGGCTAGTGCAGGTAAGGGGATAGGAGATAGGGGAGGGGAGGCTGCTAAAGGTGGTGATGGGGGTGGGGGTTACTGGAGGGGGGCAAGGTTTGGGGCTGGGCCACGGGTCCGAGTACGGGTTCATCGGGTTGGGTCGAGTCGGGTCAGGTTTTACACATATAACCCAACCTGAACTGATCCGACCCATAGTGGGTTGGTTTGGGTTGGGTCCTTTTTTCATGCGTTGGGTAACCCGACCCCAGCGGGTTGGGTTGGGTTGGGTCAGTTACCCACAAAGCATGCGACCCAACCCGACCCGACCCTTTTTGATCGGGTCGGGTCCAGAAAGGCCCCCAACCCGACCCTACCCGACCCATGGACACCCCTAAGAAAAACCAAAAATAAATCTTAGATAATAATTTACAAAGTTTGATGAGGAAAATGTTACACTCTTCCTATTTGAATGCCTAAAATGAAAGAGAAAGTGAAACGGTGAGTGTGAAACCATGGCCTTGAGAGCCAACCATGACTACACTATAATCAAACAGAACAGTTGAAAGCAACTGCAACCAAGGGACCAATTTTCATAAGACGTTAAGATTTTTTTTTAAAAGTAATAGAAAGTCATGCAATAACTTTAACGACTATGGGGAGTTAGCGTACACGCCACATTTTCTTTCATGGATTTTGTTGGATCAAGTTATTTTTATTTTGGAATCTTACATTGGTTTGCTTTGTCTTGTATTCCTTTTCCTCTATCTATAAATAAAGGGCTTCGCCTCTCAATGAGGTAGAGAGTACGGTTCTTCATGGTATTAGAGGAGGTGTAACTCAACTCTTCCCTACCCATGTTTTTTCCTCTCTGCCACATTTTTTTCTCCACTACGCCCAGACACAGCTTGTGCGATGCTGCCACCCCCCCCCCCCCCACCCTCGCACCTCCGCTCCCATGTATAAAAAAGACACTAGAAAATAAATAAAGAAACTACCACATCATTGCAGATTATATCCTAGTATCACCTTCAAACAATTCTACATTTAAACTCTAAATCAATATTTAACATTAATTCAATAATAAATATAAAAGAAACACACCTCGTGAATATGATGCGTCATGTGTGTCCATGGCTGCTACCTCCATCCGGTGTGCCAGGGGCCTACAACAAATAAAAATTAAAAAGATTTTAATAATGAAAATAATAGAATGTAAATAAATAAATTCAGTATAAACCTGTGTCGTATGATCCCTTGCACCATCACTCGGACGCACATATTCCCGCAGTGTTCTAACCTCAGTGATCAGTTGCGCATTTACCTCCTCGGAAGTGCGGAACCGTGCCTCGATATCTAACAGCTGCTATGTATGCCCAGCAACAACAGGACCGACAACCTCAGCACGTGATACTACAAAACGAGGAATCCTCGTTCCATAGGTCAGACTATATCCATGCCTGTCACGACCAATAATGCGATGGAATATCTCATCCCCTCGCATGGGAAGCTGTCGTTGGTCCTCTGGCTGCTGTTCTGACTCAGCTTCAAATTGAGCCTGTGTAATATTTAGCAGTTTCATGTCAAATCCTAAATGAAAACATTGGGAAGATGTGAAATGGATCTTATAATACATAAAGGGGTTGGGGGATAAAACTTTAAATTTTGGGAATGATGATCATGTGAAAGGTTTTATAGATGAATATTTTACTGGGGACATGGAAGTATTGGTAACAAGTACAATAACTTACTATAAGAGCTGCAGCCTCTGGATCATTTTGATCACGAGTCTTCATCTACAACGACATTTTATCAGTCGGTGCACCTTGCTCCCGTAATTCTATACCAATAAAATATAAAAATTTAACACAAAACCATATTAAATAATAAATTAAAAATTGAATAATAAATATATCATGTCGGATCTGAGACACGTGTCGAGTCCCAAGCCTGTGAGGTGGTCCCTGCAACGCTCGATTCTTGGAATGGCATGTTGACACCCCCTTCATTCAATTAATTCAAATTTCAAACAAATAAAATGTCACACATTCTTGAAAATATATATACCATAATAAATATACTAACCGCAGCGGCCTCAGTAGACCAATATGCTGCTAAGTCACGCCACTGAGATGAGAGAACACCTCTCGGGACTTTTTCCAGAATGTCTGGGGCACCCACATTTGGCACCCAATGCTCCCTATTGACTTTTCCTTTATAATCTTTCCATAGATTGCGAAATTTTCCCATACAAACTGGTTGAAACTCATCGGGGCACACTTTTAAGTTATTCAATTTAAGAAACAAAATCACACATGTTAGTATTTTTATAAACATAGGGAAGAAACAAAAATGGTCTTCTTACCTGAACTTCCCTCCAAAGTTGGTCTAATGTATCCTGAGGGAAAGAAGCCCAGTCACGTGTGGTCAATGGAAATTGATGTGGATCGCGTATGATATGACCCAGATAGCGAATAAATGTAGGGGAAGTCAATCCCATAGGATGAAATCTCTCATCAAATGAAACATCTATTGTCGTGTAGGAATTCCATGATGAAATGCCACGACCAGGGCCTCTCTTGCGAGAGGAAGAAGCGGTCAAGTCTGATCCTGTTGAAAACAATTTTATACATAATTAGACAGATGTGCATATATATATATATGGGAAAAGAACATCCAGATGAACTTTGGTCCTATAAGAGACCAGTGGTGAACCGTATCAAAGTATTTGGAAGTATCAAAAAAGTTCATATCAATGGTAAATATAGAGATAAGTTGTAGGAGAAATCCAAGGATTGCTTCCTCATCACATATGGTTATGATATATTTGGATATCACTATAGGATAATATTAAGAAATAAGTCATCTAGGATTAGGATTATATGATCTTTTTACTTCTAATAAATGTAGGGAAAGAATAATGTCATGAATAGGAAGCTCCTCCTATAGATACATATTAGTTGGAGTCACCATGGAATAGTAAATGAATTCCTTAAATCTCAATAATAAATTGTAAATGGAAGAAGTACTAGAAGGTAAAAGAGATATAGAAAAATAGTTTTTTCATTTTAAAGTGGAAACTGATGGAAGTAGGAGATACAAAGAAATGTCGGTGGTAAAGGTTTTTTTGAAAAATAATGGGATAGACTCCTTTCTTGCAAGAAGTTCCCTAACATTATGGATAATCAGAAGATGGTTAGGAGTTGGAATTTCCTGATGTCCTTTGATTCAAGATGGGTTGGAGCAGGATGTGGTTGGGAGGGGTCCTGGTGGTCGGGTGGATCATGATTGTTAGGATGGGCACTGTATGTTGGAGGCTGCGGATGGGGTGTCTTGGTTGCAGGTTGCTGGTATGTTGCAGATTGGGCTCGTTTCTTACTGCTGGTTGGGGTTTTTGCTGGTTGTTTTGGCCGAGTTGGGAGCTTGGATGGTTCTGGATTCTTTTTGGAGTACGGGCTGTCAGTAGGTTGTGCAGGCATGGTGTGGCAGGATGGGTGTTGCGGTGGGGGTTTGGTTATGTTGTCCTACTGCTGGTTTTGGGAGTGCTTTACAGGGATGTTGGTTGGTCGGTGGCTGCTAGAAGGTTATGCAGGAGGGGTGTGGAAGGATGGGTAATGTGGTGGGGGTTTGGTTGTGCAGTGTTGAGATGCTGGTTGGGTGATTCTTTGGTTTACAGGGATGCTGGTTAGCCGGTGGCTTCTCGTTTCTTACTGCTTATTGGGTGATGCTTCTGTTTTAAAGTTTCCTATTTATAGAAATTTTAAGGACAACAATGATGATACTGCTCCTATTATTGTGTAGGTAATAAAGAAAATTGGTTGGGATGAGAAACCTGGGCAGGGGGATGAATTTTTTTCTCCCTTTAAAAATGTCATCGACTCTAGTGATTTTGATCCTGTTAATGCTGCTAGGATTGATTTTCCTGCACAGAATTTTGTTGTTCTTTATAAAGTAGAGTCCTCACGTGATGAAAAATCAGAGACATATTCTTTTGTAAAGTTTCATGTTGGTGGTAGCGGTAAGGCCAAAAGTGAGGACACTGATCCCATTACTATGTAGGATTTTGATGGTCTTAATGATATAGGGTCCTTGTGTGCTGCTTCTAGACATGAGATCATCAATTTTGAAGATTCAAAATTGTTGGCCACTTCGTTGGAAACTACAAGAAGCTCTGGAAGTGAAAATGGTTTCAAAAACAGTTCTCATAAGGAGGCTAGCAGTGGAGATTCTTGTTTTCAGTTTAGTGATGAGTTAAGGGAAGTTACCTCTTCCACTACTTCTGATGCAGGGTCAGTGTGTCTGGTCTTAGTAGTTGGAGTTTTACAATGAAAGAATGTTTGGAATTCAGTTTAGTGATGAGTTAAGGGAAGATTCTTGTTTTTAGTTTAGTTATGAGTTAAGGGAAGTTACCTCAACTGTTTATTTTTTCATTTCCATTCCATCATCAAATACACATGAACCATCCTACTGAGTTACATTCAAAGATACCTCGACCCTGAGATGTAGATGGATCTGTTGGATGATGTGGATCTGCTGCTTGTTCCCCTGACATGTCTGCAGTCGTAGAAAACATTAGTAAATCAACAAAGGGATGTCTCTATATCTATAGAAAGAATGAACACTTTTTTAGGGTGTAATTTCATTTTCCATAAATGGAAATCTTCAAAGGATATCATGCAAGAAATGTCCCATACAACACTGTCATGACATATACCACTAGGTCCACACATGTTATAGTAGTAATTTGAGAGTGACACTACATTCCCATATCCAATAGTACATGAGAATGAAAGCTGAAACGAGTAATAATGTCATAGAAATTTGAGACCTTAGACTAATTTACCGTCATGAACACAAACTACCAAACTATATACAAAGCATAAGAGTTATTTAATTGAATCAACTAGAGTGTATGTAAATACATGAAACATCAACTAGAGTGTATGTAAATACATGAATCTCATAATTTTTCTATGACTTATGTGAAAAATACATAAACAGCAAGAAAATATATGTAACTCTGAGTTTACATCCTAAATTTTTAGCTAATGAACCAAATTAGTGTTGGGTTGTTTAATTGAAAATTATCCAAACAACAAAATTGATTTTTTAATATTGATTGAACGCATCAAAGTTAAAAAATTAAAAAAAGGTTAAACAACTAATAAAAGGTTAAACAATTTCAAAAAAAGATTTTAAAATGAAGAGCAGGAAAACAATTATACCTTTAATTAAACATGCAAATCTACTGTTTCTCATTCAATGGCCGCTCTAACCTAATAAATATATTTTTCACGTTGAACTACGGTATATTGATCAAGTTGTTGGCCAAAAAAGGCAACAGTCTCAGGTTCATCTTATTCAAATAAAAACACTCCTCGTTGGGACATTTTCACAACAACTTGCCAACTAGGATTCGAAGGCAAAGTAATGAAGAATACTCATTCTGCTTGTGATGTCAAAATGAAAGGTTCATTACCAACTCGTTATTTTTTGTATAACATATAGTTAAAATTCACCAATGTAAACTGATATTGATCGACTTTACACCCACGTACTGGATCAACCCAATTACACTTTAACAATATTTATTTCAACCCATGCGCGTATACAACTTCAATGATGTTTTTCAATTGACCATAATAATAACCAGAATCGACGAATGGACATCCGATGCCACTATTTTTTGTTGCTCGTTTGTCGTCAACATCTTTAATGAAAAATCGAAAGTCATTAGCATCTATATCTTTATAACGACAAGCCGTTATAGATGAACCATCAGCTAGTTGGTTAAATTCTTCAGTTAGTGTGGGGTCACCTAACTCCCTTAGGTTATGAACATACATAATTCGCAGAATTAAATAATGATATCTGCAGAAATAAATTAGTATTATACTTCACTCATAATGAAAATCAATTTATACGTACAAAATCCTTGAACCAATCATGAAATGACACATAATGAGATTATTGAATTTGAGACTCAGTCGCACGAGACATCACTTCTTTTAGCTCATTAATGTGTTTCCTGCAAATGATAATGTGATGTTTAAATGATCAACTTATGCAAATAAAACATGTAAAAGTTAAACAATAAAAGTGATAAGACACTTACTGCATTAATGGTGCAACTGATGGGGTATTGAACAAAATATATCGATGTGCTTGTATCCACTTGATGTTGTCCATATCAAATATGGTTCCTTCTCCAACTAGACCATCATGAATCCGAGAGGGCTTATCTAATTTTTTTTAAACATCCATAAGATATTCTGCACAAAAAGTAGTACACTCATCCATCAGATAACCATTGGCTATTGATGCCTACGAACGAGCTCGGTTGCGTAAAAATCGTTTCAATGTATTCAGATACCGCTCAATAGGATACATCCACCTGAATTGCACTGGACCAGCAGCCATTAATTCATCAGTTAGGTGCACTGTCAAGTGAACCATAACATTGAAAAATGAAGGGGTAAATAGTTTCTCCAAGTGACAAAGCGTAAGTATGATTTGGTCCTGCAAACTTTTTAAATCAATCATTCGTCGATTTCTTAAACAAAGCTATTTAAAAAAATTACTCATCTCAATCAACGATTGAACAACATTGGGGGATAAACAATCACAAATTGTGATTGGAATCAACTACTGAAGTAATATGTGATTGTCATGACTTTTCAACCCTTTCAATGTCCTGCTCGTCAAATTCACACACTTTGAAATATTAGAAGAGTAACCATTAGGCACCATGAGCATCTTCAAAATGTAAAGAAATGGCTCTTTCTCCTTTTTAGTCATCATATATTGTGAAGTAGGCATATATGCCTTGTTTCCCTCAGCCAAATGTAAATGAAAATGTTTCCTTAAACCCATTTCTTCCAAATCACGACGTGCATTAACATGGTCCTTTGATTTTCCATTGACACCTAAAATGGTCCACAATATATTATCACAAACATTTTTTTCAATGTGCATGACATCCAAATTATGCCTTAGCATGTTAGTTTTCCAATAGGGGAGATTGTAAAAAATACTTTTCTTTTTCCAATTGTGACTGCATTGTCTACCCGCACCACGAATATTAGGGAATAGATGATCCACCAAATCCTGAAATTAATATACCGTGTGGATGTTTTCTTCCTCAATCTGTGATAATATTTCTACTCCTGTCATGATCTTTGGTGTTGGGTTTAACTCTCTAGAACCATCAAATGTCACTTTGTCCTTTCTGAACCTGTGTTGAGGGGGGAGAAAACGTTTGTGACCCATGTATGCCCATTTTTTGGAATGTTTAAGCCATACGGAATTTTTACTTTTATTGCAACAAGGGAAAGAAAATTCCCCTTTCGTACTCCAACCTGATAAATTTGCATAAGTCAGGAAGTTATTGATTGTCCACAATAAAGCAGTCTGTAGTTTGAACATTTCATTCGTTTCACAGTCATAAGTCATCACACCCTCACCCCAAAATTCATTCAACTCATCAATAAATGGCTGAAGGTAAACATCAATCTTATCCCCTGGACTTCTAGGTCCATCAATAAGAGTGAAAAGTAATATAAACTATTGTTTCATACAAAGCCACGGAGGAAGATTATACGGAACCAACACCACAGGCCATGTTCTATTAGTTGCACCAAACATAGACTTGAATGGATTGAAACCATCTACTGCCAACCCCAATCGGACATTACGACCATCTTTGGCAAAATCGGGGTGTCTCTGATCGAAATCCTTCCATGAACGAGAGTCTTCCGGGTGGGTTAGCATATCACTTTCCTGATTTCTTTCCGCATTCCATCTCATTAAATTAGAAACTTTAGATGACATAAAAAATCTGTTCAACCTCGGCTTCAGGGGAAAGTAACGCATTTTCTTTACGACAATCGGTTTTCCCTGGTTCGCAGTCTGACTTTGATGAGTCTGATTTCCCCTTTTATCTTTCCACCTGGAAGCGCCAGAAACCGTACAAATATCCAAATAGATAGTTTCATTTCTGAACAACACACAGTTGTTTTCACATGCATATATGGTCTCATATGTAAAACCTAAGTTCTCTGTCAACTTACGAGCATGGTAATACGACTCAGGAATCTTAGTGTCGATAGGAAGTAACTTTTTCAATAACACCAACAGCATGTTGAAAGATGTTTCTGACCACTAATTCAAAGTCTTCAAATGCAAAAACTCTACGATAAATGACAATTTATTGAAAGCAGTACATCCAGAATATAATTTGGTTTTTGCATCATCAAGTATTTCATAAAACCTCCTCGAATCACGATCTGCACCAGAGCGCAGATTTATCTCATAGGTCTCAACATTCTGAATGTAAATGCCTTTATGAGCCAACCCATGTACCATTTCAGTAAGCATTTCATGCATTGGATCATTCATCCTCGCATCAACATCCATCTGAACTGCATCTGTATTTTGACAACGAATATATTCTTCCCATGACAAGTCTAACTCTTATAATTTTTCAAAAATCCGTTCACAAATAAGTGCTCCCTCACGGTATCTCGTCTGAATTGATATCTGTTTGCACATTTTCTACATGGAAAACTAATATAGTCACTTTGAAATCCTCCAGTGAACTCAATAAACTGCATAATGCCCTCAAAATATTATTTAAACGTACGATTTGGAAGATCAATCCAACTCTTATCCATATTAATATCTGTATAACAAGTAGTAACATTTACACAAGACTTCATATTACAGACATTTTTCATATCACAAAATATATTTAAAATAAAGACTGACCAATTGCATGTGGACATACCATTGATAAAATAAACAATTTGTATCTCTGAATAATAAACAGAAGAATATATAATGGAATGGAAGTGAAAGCTCATGAATATACCAAAACCAACCACAAACTTTCCAAATCTATTATTGGAAAATCTATCACCACACCTCCATGTTAGACTAAAATGGATTATAGAATGATAGCATCAAAAAGTAGAGTAAAGAATAAAAGCAGGCGAGATTTAATAGAGTCGTGAATGAAAAATTAGCTATCATAAGCAAAAACCAAAAAAACAATCAAGACGCCCTAGAGAGACCCTATTTTCAATATTGACTATGCTTTTAAGATATCCATTTTCCAATATTAATGAAAATTGAAGCATTGTTCGCCCATGGATATAGGTCTTAATATTTCAAACCACTTAAAATAAAACTGTTCTTTTTTCTTTGATTTTTTATTTTTCCTTAATGTTTTGTATTAATTTTATCATTAGGTGTCTATGTACAAGTTAATTGACTTTGTGTGATGAGTAAGTTGAAAACAGTGTTGTCAAAGGCGTGCGCCTCAGCGCGCCTTGGCGAGAGGCGAGGCGAGGCGCACCCTGTGCGCCTCAATATGGGTGAGGCGAGGCAGCATCGTCGAGGTGCGCCAAACCCAGTGGCGGTAAAAGCACGAGGTGTCGTAATGCGCACCAGTGGCAGCTGGGATCATGGGCGACAAAAATCATGGGTACTGCCTGTAACATCCCAAGGTTTTTTAAAAATAAATTGAAAATGCTTGAAATTTTGTTTAAGGTATATATTTATAAGTATCCTTTAAACATAATTTTATTTCTTCTATGTTTTGAATTTCAAGAAACTGTCAACTGCAATTGTGTTCAGTATGTTAATTAGAGTCTGATGAAACAAACTTGTTTTTTTGGTGAATAGTAACATGCCCTTATGAATAGTAATATGAATAGTAATATGACCTCATGAATAGTAAATAATATTATTATTTTATTTTCCCATGGCAATAGGATAATGGGATCTTAATTAATTTTCCAATGTCACATAAAACTAATTGCACTTCAATATTGTTATTTTTCGAATTAACTATGAACTTATTTAAAAATTAAATTAATAATATTTTGAAAATTATTTTTGAAAAATGGAGTTCATTTTTGAATTCTACACATCGAAAAATGGTTGGGGTAAATTTTTGGTATTTTTCTGAAACTCTTGAATTTTCGGTGAATAGTGAAATACGGTAAAATACCGTATAATCAATTTATCAGTAATAATGCACTATTTATGACATCATAATTGATGCAAGGCCACTTGCTTCGAAATCACATGATATTATCACTATTTAGGGCCACTTGATTTGAGATTATTCATAGTCTTGATAAAAATATTATAATAATAATTAAAATAATCTAAAATACCTTCCCTCCTCCACTATAAATACCACCCTCACTCCCCTCTTCCTCCCACACCTCTCAAGCCTTGAGCATTGTCTAATTTCTACCAAATTCCCTCCCCAATCTTCTTCCCCACGTCCTAGAGCTGTGGGTCTCACCAAAAGACCAAAATTGAAGCCCTTAAGAAGGATCTCAAGGAGAAGAGATCAAGAGGTAAACATCCTCTTTCATTTTCATTCTTTCCTTCCATTTTATGTTATTCTCTTCCTTTCCCTTTGTCTTTTGTTGGGATATTTCATTTAATATTTCCCCTTACTGTCCAAATTTTGTATGAATGATGAGATATTCCATTCCTCTCATCAATCTTATTTTTATGAAATTTTAAGAGACGCCGTTAGGCTGCCGAATTTTTGTAAGAAATTTCTCATGTTTTCTTCATTTCAAGATTCCCTTCTCTTCGTTCATCACCCCCTCTTATCCAAGAGGCATGAAATCTCCAGAATAATGTATATTCTGGATGTTGTCATGTTTATGGAAAATTACAAATCATTATTCCTCTCCTCTCTCACTTATTTAAAGAATCAAAAAACATTGTCCATTTGTGTCGAATTACCGATATCGTGGATGATGTATTTTCAATCTCCATTAATTATTTCAAGTATGGTCATGAAACCATTTATATGGTTGAACCAGGTTATAATATATGTTTTATGACTCATATAAGGTTCTGGAATTCTTTTGTACTCATGATTCAAATTTATAAGACTAAATGAAGTTGTAATTATCAAAGAACCACTTAAATGATCTAAACGAACATAATTAATGTTTTAACTTATTAATCATCATCATATAAAGCATCAAAGTGTTAAATGGTAAAATTTATGGTACTGTAAATATGTAAATACTACTCCTTTCCAATTCTGGAGTTTCACTTCCAATCAACAAGAACGATTCATCATGAACCGATTGTGAAAATCACAAAAGAACTCACCCAAAATAATGCAAGGAACAAATACTAACAAATAAGGGGTGAAATGAGGTTATGAAATGACCATATAAGATGTTATAAACATGAACATGTTTCTTTAAAATACTAATAACACTCTTTTAACCATTATACAGGAGGTTTTAACAATTTTGAAGTAAGACAAGCCTAAGGTAAGGGAATTCTTAACCCGATTTCCATTCTTTGGGTTAACATTCTACTTTATAATTTATGTGCTATTTAAATTGTTTGTGTGATGGGTTTTGTTTATATTATGTTTCACTATGTGTATTTACAGAGTATATACATATTACATCCACTCTATTAAGCCTCACTTCAAGTATATGATGTTTATAAGGGACTTTTCTTCTAAAATCCTCTTTTAAAATTCTGTTTTATAAGATTCAAAGGCAATGTTTTTATGCTATTATTTATGTTGTATGATTATGTTTTGGTTATTGGGAATTGTTTATAATTAAGGGTGGGACCTATATTTCCCTCTAATGCATTGGGTATGAGTAAGTTGGAGGTCGTCTGTATGGTTACTCCAAGTGTAACTGTGATGGTTACACAAAGTAAGGTAGCCGTGAGGGTTACAAATTTTAAGGTAGCCAAGATGGTTACGAGATTATGTAAGTAATGCCCCAATATACCTCTATGATTATAGTTATGTTTGTGTGGATCTTGTTTAAATATCATGTTATGCAAAGTAATATTTTATTCGTGTAAAGCAGGTATTTTGAAAATGTTTTCATTCGTCATGCGTATTCATGGACTAATGTAATTTTTCCTTCTTTTTCATACCTTACTGGGCCTTTGTGCTCATCCCAAGTTTTTAAATTATTTTTCACAGGTTAATGGATGAGTAATACAAGGGAGGAAGACATGTTAAATGTTGAAGAATTTTCAAGGAGTCTTGTTTTATGTTTTAATGTTTTATATTCTGAGGAAAGTGGAAACTGATTTTATGGTATCCACTATGTAACAATGTGTAATGTTATGAATGTTTTGTCTTAATTCTCTAAAGCTCTAAACTTGAAAAGATCCTCAATTTAAACTGAAGTGTTTTCTTGAATAAATTCAAGATTATGTATGAAATAAGTGCGGGTCCTTATAGTTGGTATCAAAGGATGGTTTAGATAACTTTAGGGGTTAAGGTGATGCTAATAGAATACCATAAATAATTTTCACTCTATGTTTAATTTGTTATAGCATTTAAAGATTACCATGTTGCTTCATCTAGGAAATTTTTGTTCAGAATGGTTGTCTGCAGAAGGAATAGGGATGCTGAAGAGGAGCATGAAAAACATCTAAGGTTTGTTTTTCAAACTTTAAAAGAAAAGAAACTATATGGAAAATTCAGAAAGTGTGATTTTTGGTTGCAACAGATTTCTTTTCTTGGGAACATTGTAAATAAGGATGGAATAACAGTTGATCCTGCCAAAACAAAAGTAGTTGATGAATGGCCAAGACCCACAAATGTTACAGAGATTCGTAGTTTTCTGGGCTTAGCAAGTTATTACCGACGCTTTGTTAAGAACTTTGCACAGTTATCTAGCCCAATAACTAAGTTAACACGGAAAGGGGTTAAATTTGTTTGGACAGAGGAATGTGATGTTTGTTTTCAGGAACTAAAGAAGAGATTTGTGAATGCTCCAGTTTTGGCCTTACCTTCCCGGAATGGTGAGTTTGTCATCTATAGTGATACTTCTTTGAAGGGACTTGGTTGTGTTTTGATGCAGAATGATCAGGTAATTGCCTATGCTTCGAGACAACTTAAACCTCATGATCTGAATTACCCCACTCATGATTTGGAATTGGCAGTTGTGGTTTTTGCTTTGAAAATATGGAGGCATCATCTATATGGAACCAAATTCCAAATATATACTGACCATAAAAGTCTTAAGTATATATTCACTCAGAAGGAATTAAACATGAGGCAAAGAATATGGCTAGAACTGATAAAGGATTATGACTGCACGATTAATTACCATCCTGGAAAAGCAAACAAAGTAGCGGATGCCTTAAGTTGGAAAAATCATGCATCATTAACCATGCTACGTTTGGAACGTGATCCCTTGATTAATGATTTGATAAATTTTGGCTTAGAAGTTGTTGGTGCAGGGAATATATCTGTTTTGTTTCAGGTTTCAGTGCAGTCTTCGTTGTCAGACAGAATTATGAAAGCGCAGAGGGAAGACCGTGAGCTACAGAAAAAGGTAGAATTGGTTAAAATGGGTAAGTTTCCAGAATTTAATCTTGATAAAGATTGTGTTTTAAGGTTTGGAAAAAGGTTGTGTGTGCCTTGTGATTCCCAGCTGAAGAAAGAATTGTTGTGTGAAGCTCATAGTTCTCCATTTTCTGTTCATCCTAGAAGTACTAAGATGTACAGAGACCTTCGGGAGTATTACTGGTGGAATGGGATGAAAAGAGATATTGCTGATTTTACAATGAAATGTTTGACATGTCAGTAGGTTAAAGCAGAGCGACAGTTACCGAAGGGGATGCTTCAGCCTTTTCTAGTGCTAGAATGGAAATGGGAGAATATATCCATGGATTTTGTGGTGGGACTACCAAAGACTTCTCGAGGTAACAATGCGATATGGGTTATTGTTGATCGGCTAACAAAGTCTGCTCATTTTCTTTCTATTCGAGATACAATGACATTAGATCAGCTTTCTCGATTGTACCTCAAAGAGATTGTCAGGTTACATGGAGTTCCTCTTTCCATTGTGTCTGACCGAGATCCCAGGTTCACTTCTAAATTTTGGAAGGGACTTCAGAAGTCTTTGGGCACAGAGTTGAATTTCAGTACAGCTTTTCATCCTCAATCAGATGGGCAGTCAGAACGAACGATTCAAACTTTGGAGGATATGCTTCGAGCTTGTTCAATGGACTATCAGGGAAGTTGGGATCAACATCTTTCATTAGTTGAGTTTTCTTATAATAATAGTTTCCATTCCAGTATTCAGATGGCACCTTTTGAGGCCTTGTATGGAAAGCGGTGTCGGACTCCTGCGTTTTGGGATGAAGTCGGTGAAAGAAAGTTGATGGGGCCAGAATTAGTAGAAGAAGTGGCTGAGAAAGTGAGGATGATCCAGCAACACATGAGGATAGCTCAGAGCAGGCAGAAAAGTTATGCAGATAACAGAAGGAAAGACTTCTCTTTCAAGGTAGGTGACCATGTTTTCCTTAAAATATCTCCTTGGAAAAGTGTGATGTGTTTCGGTAAGAAAGGGAAACTAAGTCCACGGTTCATCGGTCCTTTTGAAATCTTGGATAAAGTTGGAACAGTTGCGTACCGCGTAGCTTTGCCTCCGAGCTTGTTTCAGGTACACAATGTTTTTCATGTTTCGATGTTGAGAAAGTATGTTCCAGATTCATCACATGTCTTGAGGCCGGAAGAAGTTCAGCTAGCAGAGAACCTTTCTTATGAAGAAAAACAGGTTCAGATTCTTGATCGAAGAGAACAGGTATTGCGGAATAAGGTAATCCACCAGGTAAAGGTTTTGTGGAGAAACCACATGGTTGAAGAAGCAACATGGGAGTCTGAAAATGCTATGAGGGAAAAATACCCTCAGTTGTTTAATAAGTAAATAAAATTGCGAGGACGCAATTTCAAGAAGGTGGGGATAATGTAACATCCCAAGGTTTTCTAAAAATAAATTGAAAATGCTTGAAATTTTGTTTAAGGTATATATTTATAAGTATCCTTTAAACATAATTTTATTTCTTCTATGTTTTGAATTTCAAGAAACTGTCAACTGCAATTGTGTTCAGTATGTTATTTAGAGTCTGATGGAACAAACTTGTTTTTTTGGTGAATAGTAACATGCCCTTATGAATAGTAATATGAATAGTAATATGACCTCATGAACAGTAAATAATATTATTATTTTATTTTCCCATGGCAATAGGATAATGGGATCTTAATTAATTTTCCAATGTCACATAAAACTAATTGCACTTCAATATTGTTATTTTTCGAATTAACTATGACCTTATTTAAAAATTAAATTAATAATATTTTGAAATTTTTTTTTGAAAAATGGAGTTCATTTTTGAATTCTACACATCGAAAAATGGTTGGGGTAAATTTTTGGTATTTTTCTGAAACTCTTGAATTTTCGGTGAATAGTGAAATACGGTAAAATACCGTATAATCAATTTATCAGTAATAATGCACTATTTATGACATCATAAGTGATGCAAGGCCACTTGCTTCGAAATCACATGATATTATCACTATTTAGGGCCACTTGATTTGAGATTATTCATAGTCTTGATAAAAATATTATAATAATAATTAAAATAATCTAAAATACCTCCCCTCCTCCACTATAAATACCACCATCACTCCCCTCTTCCTCCCACACCTCTCAAGCCTTGAGCATTGTCTAATTTCTGCCAAATTCCCTCCCCAATCTTCTTCCCCACGTCCTAGAGCTGCGGGTCTCACCAAAAGACCAAAATCGAAGCCCTTAAGAAGGATCTCAAGGAGAAGAGATCAAGAGGTAAACATCCTCTTTCATTTTCATTCTTTCCTTCCATTTTATGTTATTCTCTTCCTTTCCCTTTGTCTTTTGTTGGGATATTTCATTTAATATTTCCCCTTACTGTCCAAATTTTGTATGAATGATGAGATATTCCATTCCTCTCATCAATCTTATTTTTATGAAATTTTAAGAGACGCCGTTAGGCTGCCGAATTTTTGTAAGAAATTTTTTCATGTTTTCTTCATTTCAAGATTCCCTTCTCTTCGTTCATCACCCCCTCTTATCCAAGAGGCATGAAATCTCCAGAATAATGTATATTCTGGATGTTTTCATGTTTATGGAAAATTACAAATCATTATTCCTCTCCTCTCTCACTTATTTAAAGAATCAAAAAACATTGTCCATTTGTGTCGAATTACCGATATCGTGGACGATGTATTTTCAATCTCCATTAATTCTTTCAAGTATGGTCATGAAACCATTTATATGGTTGAACCAGGTTATAATATATGTTTTATGACTCATATAAGGTTCTGGAATTCTTTTGTACTCATGATTCAAATTTATAAGACTAAATGAAGTTGTAATTATCAAAGAACCACTTAAATGATCTAAACGAACATAATTAATGTTTTAACTTATTAATCATCATCATATAAAGCATCAAAGTGTTAAATGGTAAAATTTATGGTACTGTAAATATGTAAATACTACTCCTTTCCAATTATGGAGTTTCACTTCCAATCAACAAGAACGATTCATCATGAACCGATTGTGAAAATCACAAAAGAACTCACCCAAAATAATGCAAGGAACAAATACTAACAAATAAGGGGTGAAATGAGGTTATGAAATGACCATATAAGATGTTATAAACATGAACATGTTTCTTTAAAATACTAATAACACTCTTTTAACCATTATACAAGAGGTTTTAACAATTTTGAAGTAAGACAAGCCTAAGGTAAGGGAATTCTTAACCCGATTTCCATTCTTTGGGTTAACATTCTACTTTATAATTTATGTGCTATTTAAATTGTTTGTGTGATGGGTTTTGTTTATATTATGTTTCACTATGTGTATTTACAGAGTATATACATATTACATCCACTCTATTAAGCCTCACTTCAAGTATATGATGTTTATAAGGGACTTTTCTTCTAAAATCCTATTTTAAAATTCTATTTTATAAGATTCAAAGGCAATGTTTTTATGCTATTATTTATGTTGTATGATTATGTTTTGGTTATTGGGAATTGTTTATGTTGAATGGTGGGACCTATATTTCCCTCCAATGCATTGGGTATGAGTAAGTTGGAGGTCGGCCGTATGGTTACTCCAAGTGTAACTGTGATGGTTACACAAAGTAAGGTAGCCGTGAGGGTTACAAATTTTAAGGTAGCCAAGATGGTTACGAGATTATGTAAGTAATGCCCCAATATACCTCTATGATTATAGTTATGTTTGTGTGGATCTTTTTTAAATATCATGTTATGCAAAGTAAGATTTTATTCATGTAAAGCATGTATTTTGAAAATGTTTTCATTCGTCATGCGTATTCATGGACTAATGTGATTTTTCCTTCTTTTTCATACCTTACTGGGCCTTTGTGCTCATCCCAAGTTTTTAAATGATTTTTCACAGGTTAATGGATGAGTAATACAAGGGAGGAAGACATGTTAAATGTTGAAGAATTGTCAAGGAGTCTTGTTTTATGTTTTAATGTTTTATATTCTGAGGAAAGTGGAAACTGATTTTATGGTATCCACTATGTAACAATGTGTAATGTTATGAATGTTTTGTCTTAATTCTCTAAAGCTCTAAACTTGAAAAGATCCTCAATTTAAACTGAAGTGTTTTCTTGAATAAATTCAAGATTATGTATGAAATAAGTGCGAGTCCTTATACTGCCTACAGGTACAGCAGAGTGGGACGATGGAGATCGGGGGTGACAGTATAGGGGGTGGCGGCGGAAATCAGGGTAGGATGGAAATTTAGGGTACAGACAGAAATTGGGGGTACAAACATGGGTGGCGAAGATCGGGGGCGACGAATGTCGGGGTGGCGGGTGGCCCCCGATGAAATTCGGGGTGGCGGGTGGGTGAGGGCGATCAGCGAAGATCGGGGCGGAGATTGCGACGGAGATCGGGACGGAGATCGAAGTAGGAGGCCAAAACTGTGGTGCGGGTTAGTCATAAATTCAATTAAATAGAATATTTAATATATTAATAAAAAAACATAACAGACTATAAAAACATCACCAACAACAGCACCTCGTTGTACCACGAATTGATTATGACTTTGGTTAAAAATTGTCGGTATGTATTTTAATTTGTATTTTTTTTATTGAATTTGATTTTTTTTAATTTAAAATATTATTGAAAACCGCATATAATTAATTATGTGTGCATCCCTTAGTTGAGCCTTAATTGTGCCTCATGCCGCGCCTCGCACCGCATCCCCAAACATTCTTTGCGCCTTATTGCGCTGCACACCTTTGACAACACTGGTTGAAAAGACATTCCATCATGCGGGACACTGAAAACAGGAGTGGATCCGTCCTGTTGTTTGGTTTCACTTTTTCTAAGTTTTAATAATATAAAATTTAGTGATTGAATATTGCTCGTGATTCTAAATAAAAGTGGTATCAGTGATTGATTCAGATATCTATAGCACATAATCGGTAAAAGATTATGGTAACATTCTATTACCATAAAGTTTTTTGATTTAGTAGTAGTTTATAGGAATCAAAAAAATTGATTTAGAGGAATTTTTGTTTTATATTGAAAAATTTTATGGGAATGACTTTGGATTCTGGAAAATGTGGATGGAATATTACCGCATTCAAAAGAACCAAGAAGTTTTGTGAATTGGGGTCATGCCAGAGAAGCTCGTAAATGTAGAATGTGAGAGGCTTGATAAAAAAACCACTAAATCTCATATGGATTTAATTATCCCGGAATGTTTCCATTAACATTTAGGAGGTGAAGACCACGGTAAAGCTGAGGATGTTTATGGGGGATATGTATGACAAGACAACAAGGATGAACAAGGTTTTCATGATATAGAGATTTTTCAACATTAGATTTTAAAAAGATAGATTAGTGGTTGAATAAGTGAAAGTTTTTTACATGTTTTGAAGTTAGATGTAATCTATATGTACACTTTGTGGAACATGTGTGGGTACTATTATAGTTATCATCCTTTACTGATAGTAACAAGACTATAGTAATAAATTTTTTTTGTGGAAAATCAGATTTTGTGCTCAATGATGTTTAGAGGATTATCCTGATTTAAGAACTCAGAAGAAAGTAAGTTCAACCTCTTTTTGGAAGAACACTCAGATCAGACGGATGTGTATAACCTTCTCATTAATTAAGTCATAGGAAGTCAGATGATAAATCATGTGAATGAATCTGAGGTAAATTGGTTAGTCCCAACCCAGCATATTGGCAATGCGTTATGAGAGGCCATATAAAAAAGTATTCAACAAATGATGGGTAAAATTATATTGGGCAGTGTTTGGAAGTACTAGTTCTATTAATTCTATGACAGCTAAAGGTATAACTATTTTTTAATTGAGTGGGAATGTTCTGGTGGACTCAATGATTTTGGATCATCATTCCACTCCATGAAAGATAACAGATTCATGGAAAATTATGTGTCTCAGAGGTTTGTAAAGGCATATATAGTTGATTATGAAGCTCTTGAAATCATGGTAAAGGGTGATGTTAAGGTATAGACACTGAATGGAAGTTACCTTTATCTCAAAGTAGTTCAACTTAGTCCGACACATACCAAGTTTTGTGAAAATCTTAATTTTCATAGGAAAGCTAGATGAAGCAGGTTTTGGAACAATCGTCACCAAAAGAGTGTATAAGCTCAATCAGGGATCCATGGTTATGGCTAGAGGGATAATAAATAGAACCCTATATCTGACTAGATGATCATATGGAGTGATAACTATTAGAATGAAAAAAATTAAAAGTTTATAGATATGGAATTGTTTACTTGTGCATCTCAATGAGAAGAACATGAAAATCCTAACATCAAAGAGAATGTTGAAGCTAGATCATACATACTTTGTAAGATTTTATAGTTTCATATTTAGGGAAAATGGAAGGTTTCATTCAATATGAGTGAAAGAACACCCTAGAACCCAAAGATAAAACTTTTTCACATGAATTATTGGGGGACTCGCCACTATCTCATTCATTGATGAATCCAAATGGAAGGCATCAGTTTATTTCATAAAACAAAAAATCTTATATATTTGAAGTGTATTTATACACAATGATAAATAGAGAAATTGAATCCACTACCAAGAAAATAAGTTCCAAAACATGCTACACAAAAAATAGGGGGTAAAAGATGATATAGCTTCCTGGAAATCATAACATTAAGGGGTTGATCAATCATACACCATTTATAGAGAATGGAGGAATATGAGGGAGAAACAAGCTCCTATATCAAATGCAAAACACTGTTTTCAAAAAATAGTTGGAAACCAAGCTATCGAAGATGCCTAAAACTAAGAACTTGGAGGCTCTAATTTGATGCATACAACTCTTCAATGTTCAAGAACAAAGTTCGGTTTAATCTTGATTGAATAAAAACATGAATTGAACAAGAAACATTGTATACTTTAAGATGCCAATATGGATTCCTGATAACAAAATATGGGAGATAAAAAAAGAGTAAGATTCACTGCATGAAAATAACACATGGGAGATAACAAAAATACAATGAGTAAGAAGAAGCGGTAAAGGAATGACTGGCGGTGAAGGAATCAATAGAAAAAAATGATTGAAACGAACCAACCTAGGTGGGCGTAGAGGCGGAGGCAGGGTGAGGCGTGAGGAGAGGCGGTCGGATGGGCTCCGACAGGGACTCCTGGTGCGACAGCGGTGACGGGTGAGGCGCCAGGGAGAGGTCTTGTGCGAGCCGGCGGCGGCGGAGGGAGTTTGCGGAGACGGGCGAGGGAGTTTTCGGCGACAGGCGCCAGCTTGTGCGGGCCGGTGGCGACGGAGGGAATTTGCGGCGACGGGCGAGGCACCAGGGAGAGGGCTTGTGCGGCGACGGGTGAGTTTGCGGAGTTGGAAGCGGAGGCGGCCGGCGGTAGAGGGAAGTTAGGGCTTGTGCAGGTGGGCAGCGGAGGAAGGTAGGGTGCACGAGCGATGACGGGGCGGGTGGGGGGGTGATAGATAGGTGGGTTTTTTTTCGGGGGGGGGGGGGTTAAGTCTAGCGACCGCCAAAGGCGGTCGCACGTGTCATGGGTCTTTTTTGCCCATATTTCTAGTAGTGATCCTAATATGTAATCTAACAATTACAAGGCTTAAACAAATATACTCACATGTGCAGTTTATGTATAACAAGAAACATGTGAATTAAACTATCCCAAGGCTTAAGCAAGTGTCATCTCACGTGGACAACATTTAATTAACCAATTTCATTTTAAACGATCACCAAAAGGTAAACAAAGGTATGTTCATAGGCATCCTAGGCCAAATGGCCAAACAATAGTCATCCGAGGGAAACGCACCCACGGGGTGACACTTAATCAAACCAACAAGCTCAAACATTCTTAAATTAATTTAATTCATGACCTAATAATTATTAGGTAACAACAAAGGTCAATTTCCATTCAAGGCTACAACCTAAATATGGGCGAACAACACTATGACACATATAAACAACTCGACATTGAGCGAAAGGCACAAGACCACTCACCTCGTCGTAGTACGTCTCTCCTCATCTAGCCTTAACCTCCAATTCAAGCTACGACGGTGTAGATCTACAAAACGATGATAAACGCTCAAACGTAAATAACTTCATTGAGATAAAAAAATCACGAAGAACGGCTCAAGAGGAATCAAGAGCTTACCGATGGGGTTCAAACCCAACTGACGACGAAGGAATCGAGGTTCGGATGATCAATCGGGAAGGTATTGAAGGTTCGGCGCTGCTTGTTTGTCTACCTGGGAGAGCCCTTATCGTTTTCACAAAAACGACGTTACTGCATGTTTTAATCAATAAAAAAAAGTGCACGTTGTGTCTGTATAAGTCCTGACCAGACCATTACATGGTTGTGTACTGGGATCATACGACTTGTAAGTTTCTTTTTCCTCAATCACATTAAGTACAAATTGAAAAGAAAGGATTTGTACCTCAAGGAAAGAACTGGGTTTTTACAACACTACAACAGTAAGACCTTTATCACCGCTCGTAAAACAGTTGATTAAGGGGTTCCCTTTTAATGACGCTTTAAGACAACATCCCTTTTTTAGTGTTGTTAAATCACTTTTTGTGCGTTGTTAAATATCTTATCTGTGGTAGTGCAAAGAACATCGACGCTTGAAAAATCTTGTAATGTTTCAACGATAAAGTTTATGTGGTGGAACTTCTACAAGGATCAGAGATCTCTCCAACATTCAATGTTTTGAACTTGAAGTTGTTCACTCCAGAGGAGTCTCACCAGTGTCAAACTCGAGGGCGAGTCTTTTCCTAAGAGGAGACGGACGCAACACCTTCCGCATCTACGCCTTCTTTGGCCACCACCCCTTCATGGGCCATTTTAAGTCTTTCATTTGTTAATTATTGTTTTGCCTCTACCTTATGATATCTTTAAGGGTTAATTAGTCTTTCATTTTATTTTAGGGTTTTAGTTTATAAATAAGATGCCATGTGTCATTTGTTTGAAGGTTTTTTCATAACGGTTGAATTCTAGAGTGATGTCTCATGTATGGATGCCCCCCTAAGGCTCATTGTGAAAGGACCTAATTTATCTTGTTGTGCAACATCAAAAAACTAGAGGTATGATTGTTTTGAATCATGAGTTGGACTTTTTAAAAGTAAATGAATCATGTTCAACCTATATTTATAGTTGCATTATATAAATTAAATGTTATAACATCTTTATTTAAAGTCCAATGTTGTTAATGATGATATTCTCTTGCAACGGGTATAAATAAACATACAGTGTACTTTTTGTTTTATGATAGAGATTATCCTTTTTATATATCTTAGGATGAACCTTTTGTGTTTCGTTGCATGGAATTGAACCTGAACTCTTAAACTGGTTAGCGCGGATCACCTTTTGTGTCTTGGTTTTATTTTTTGTTTTTTGAAATTATTAGTTACCGGATTAAATTAAATTTTGATGGACCTGATATATTTAAAAAAACTATTATTTTCATGAAATTTAAGTGATTCAGGCCCAGCTGAATGATGCTATTGGAGACCTAGTGATGTTGACCATATTCTAATGGATTGTTGGTATATGGATGTTCGTGAACATAAAAAAAAAGTTTGATAAAATTAGTTTTTTTTAAATAGAATATATTTAAGTACGCTGATGTCATTGATATATACACTTTATTTTCCATTCATTGTTTTTTAACTTTGATTGTTCTGTGCGGGGAGCACGGCTTGTGTGCAGGATTTTCAGTCGCAAAATGACATTGATGTAGTAGACTACAATGAATTAGTATAAATATGTAATCAAAAAAGATATAAAAATTTAACAGACAGCACTAGATTGGACTTTCGTGCAGCCCAGTCACTTTGATAGTAGAATGTTGAGCCGTAATATCATACGCACAACCGCAGAGCCCATATTTTAATTGAAAAAGAAAGAAAAGAGGTGATTGTTCGAGGGGTGGCGAGCCGAGAACAGTGACATCCCAACGGAACCAGACTCGTTATCCGTGCACTATTTGGAGAGGGAAGTGGCGTTGCTCTGAAACCAGTCTCACGCGGTCCCCTCAGCTTTAAAGGGCAGCCAGCACCAAGCCTTCGCATGGGCCATGAAACCCTACTCCAGACTTCCAACGGGCGAACCAGACAAACCGAAGGAACATCTCCCCAGGTAGCCAGACCCCGAGTTCAGGAACCTTACTGCCCTCAGCAAGAGTGACAAGCCCACGCAACTGAGCTCGGCGATAAGGCTTTCCACGGGTGACCATTATAAAATATATAAATGTCTTAGGAATCTTCGATGTGGGTTTCGAATTCATTTATGACTGCAGAATCCTCACCTGGAGACCACGCGGCTGAACACGGCTGTACCGAATCTGCAACGCAAGGGCAGCCATCTTCCCGCTGTCGCTCTGAAATCCTTAACGCGTCTTCGGCGGCGACAATTCTGGGAATGCAGTGTTCCTCAGCCGGCATAGGCCGATCCGTGGAAAACTCCCAGCAGGGTTGCACCGCCCATTCTGAAAGGCCCGGAGAGGAGAGAAGTCGGAGGTAAACGAAGCAGGGTTCGTCTGCGTGGTGAGTTTCAGGCTAACCGGCGACCGACATCGAAAGTCCCTAGGACCGTAGGGACGAAAGCTTCAGTCGATATAAAGAAAAACCCAATGAAATTAGATTGAAGTAAAAGATAAAAGTGAAATTACATGAAAATAAGGTGTGAAAACGGGGAGGACACCACCACTGAGGGTTCCAGGTGAAGAGGAAAAAGAGGGAGGTTGAACCGAAAGACAAAGAAGAAACAAAACATCTAAACAGGGGAAGAATCAGAGAGGGAAAACCAAGAAACGAAGATGAAAGACTAGAGAAGCGAAGAGGGGAGAGGGAAACCCTAGGGATTGAGGGGCGAAAAGTCAAGTAGAGAAAAACAGCGAGTCTATGAAGGAAGAAACGATAGAGACGACACAACCTGCACCGGGTGAACTTGGTGAAGAAGCAAAAGAGGGCTTGCAGAAATTACATGAAATTAAAGTATATAGACGGGGAGGACGCAACCACCGCCGGGCGAAGCTGGTGTAGAAGCACAGGAAGGAGACCAGATGTAAGGGCGAAGGACGCTAACCAATCCAGAGACGAAGACTAAACACAGCATCTAAACAGAGGAAGAAGACGAAATCCTGGAGAAGCAAAGAGGAAGTGGAAGCCCTAGGTAGCGCTGGGCGAAACGAAGACGAAAGCCTAGAGAAGCGAAGAGGGAAAGGGAAACCCTAGGGACTGTTGGGCGAAGCGACGAGCAGAGAAGATGGAGTGGGTCTGTCCGTTAGAACATCGAGCCACCCGCCCGGGGCATGCTTCATACGCCATCACCGGTTCGCCGGTTCGCCGGTTCGCCGGTTCGCCGCTATGTCTATCCACACCCTCGTAATTGTGAATTACAATAATATGAAAATCCTGACCTCTCGCTCATATTTTAGGGTAACATGGAATCTCATTTTATTTAATTGATAATATTTGTGACTTTCGTTGATATTTTATCATGTTTTTTATCCCAAACAGACATTAACGGTCTGTTTTGGTCCAATCGTCATTTTCTCTTTATTTTTTATTTTTGAACTTATCAACATGTTTCATATGTATCATCATATATCGATTTTTTTATTTATTTTTTTATAAAAAATTAATAATAAATAAAAATGGGCCTTGTGTCATGCTGGCAAAAAAAACGTATTTACGAATCTTATAAAATATATAAATAAAACACATGAAAGAAACTAGCATTAATTAAGAGACAATTTTCCATCCATATATAAGATAGATTTGAATATGTAAAATTTAGGGTTAGTATCTTTTGGAGTAAGAGAGAAAACTTGAGACATCCTGCTTTCATATCTTTACAAAGTAGATATCATTTAGACTAATTGGTCATTATTTGTCAAGGTTGAGATGGCCAAGAAGGTGTGTGGGGAGGGGGGTTACTAGTTTAAAATTTAAAAGAATATGAAGTATTGTTATAATAGTTCCGATAATAAAGGGTCGCGTGTTTATTCTTCACTTATATCTACCCAACAACAGAAATGACACACTATAATATTTGACTAGTGTCACAACTCATTATAATCTACCTTTTCTACTAGAAGCACAACCACACGACACTCTTGGCTTTTAATGGGATGTCACAACCCAATACAACATACATTTTCTAGTAGAGGTATAACCAACGCACTTATACCTTTTAATGGAGCTATAACTGAACAAGTTCCTACTTTTTGAATACAAGAGCGTAAACCAATACAAACACATACACAATAGAAATGATAAAGAATTACATCACCACAAAACCAAAGTTTTAATAGTAGAGGATTATAACATCGTAGCAGCTTTTGATCGCTTGGGCAATAAATTTCTTCGTAGTGAAATCTAGCCAAGAAGTCGCGACGATATGATCATAGTAAATGTTCAAGTGTATATTACACCACATCATCCCTTCTTACTGTAGTAGTTTCTCTGGTTCTATCAGTCTTTTATTTATAGAGATTTCTCCTTCTTCGTCACTTTCAAATTCTTCAAATCCATTGCATCTTTTATTCCTGAAATACTGTCTGCAATATTCTCTATGCAACAATAACAAACCACTTCAAACATGGAAACAGTTTCGTTCAAATCCTTCAAATGTCCAGTCATTGATTTCCATATTTGATGTGCGTGCAATCCGCAACAAATATGATAAATTCAAAATTTAAAACAATTCATAAGAGTAAAAATAATAGCTTCAACGCTTACAAAACCGTAAGGATCATTTTGTACATCGTAAGGGTCATAATAAACAATTGTTAGAGCCATTCAATACTTAACAAAATTTCAAGTAAACACATTTTGTAAGGGTAAATGTAAATCTTGTAAGAGTAAACTTTACATTCATAAGAGTCATTATGCCACGCCCCAACTCCCGAGTACCCGGAGCTGGTGCCATACAGAGGATCGAATTCGGTTCGGGCTCTGAGAAACCAGCTACTTCTGAAAACTTCTTTAGTAAAAACCCATACCTGAAATTTTTTAAAACAAAATCGTAGGGTGAGCATACGAATGCCCAGTAAGGGGTTTAAAAATAACATACTATAACCAAAATAACTTTTGAAAACATTCTTTAAATCATTTCATAAAACAATCTTCTTAAAGAAAAGATGTAACACATGTAACATGTCATAATAAAAGTGCTTAATTAGAAACATGTCAACATATTTACAAGGATACATGATTCGAACATAGGCATGGTGAATAAAAGAAATTCTAAACATGTATGACATGAGAATGTGTAAGCACAAATTAAACAACTAAGAGTAATAAATAATCAGAGTTGCGCATAAAATAATATCTTCAATTTCATCATTTACTATTGTGTTACATACTCCGGCCATAAAATCTCTGAAGATTGCATAAAAATATGTCATACTTAAACTTCTTGCGATTCTCGTAATCATAAGCTCCTCAACCAGGAATATTCTACTAATCGAATATTCCCCTGGTTAATTAATTACATAATCATAATGATTATGGTCTCGGCCAAAAATCCATAAGCTCTTTAACCAAATATTCTACTAGTAAAATATTTTTCTGGTTATTTAAATTACATAGTCATGATGAGGAAAATGCATGTCGGATTATGTCAAAGTCTCGTGCCAAGACGTCTAATGATTAAGGCCTCACCCAAAATCCATAATTCATAATTGGGAAAGGCCTCGGCCAATCCCGCTGCTAGTTGTCTCATGAGATCTACCGATGCATCGAGGGGCTATAGCGGGCCCCACCCGTCACATAATAAGTCCAATGCATTCCTCGTATCTCTAAATCAAAGTGCACATACCACTTTGATTTATTAAATCACTTATTATTTCAAGTACTCACATTACTTGGTTTCTCATTCCATATTATTCAAAGTGTCTCATACTACTTTGAATAAATAACTACTTATTTCATAAATTAACATGCATAATAAACTGTTTGATTATCACAAAAAATAACAACTTTACAACTCTTCCATAGTAATAAACTTTTGATGCATTAAAATCCATGCTCATTATTCATGCTCAATTCATGTGCTGATAACTGGAAATGACGTTGGACTAAAATATAATGTGTCAGTTATTATTTAAATGATAATTTTCCCAACGACATCCATAAAATAGTAAACATTCCATGTGCATGTGATATTAATTTAAAGCACACAAGTAATGAATGGATGGGGTTACCACATAATTGATAATTCCTTAAATTTCAAAATCCATGATTTATATAAATGAATATTTATAGTTTAAAATGACCAATTTTAAATTAAGATAGATTTCATTTGTACACATCCATGAATCATTGAGTACAACTATAAATAAAGTGGAAAATGAAACCATTTAATCCAAACATACATAATACAATAGATTACATTGAAAATGTAGCCGTTTCAGTCTATCGAAGGTATTCATGGTTTATTACACATTATTTGCACATGAGACAATTACTGGAGCATATCAGATAATGGATAAAAGGGTTTGACATATAAAATTATAAGGCTAATATCATTAAAGGTTCTTTAACTAAAACGAGTTTGACATAGGACATACATATTTAAAAACTAATGTTTTGCTTAATATTATAAATCCACTTGAACCCAAAACTATATTTGCATCCATGAATTTATTTAATAGTTGTAAATCATCTTTATTAACATAAAATAAAACTATACTGAATTATGTGTACATGTCCAAATATATACTAAGTGTTTATCCGTTTTTTTTATAATTAACAATTCATACTAAACACACCCAAATATAATTTTCGACCTTAGAAAATATTTACACACAACATTTAACCTTTGAAAAACCTGAATTCACTTATAGATGATATATGTAGCTATAAACCATATGTATATATATACGTATAGAATTAAGTATATGAACTTTGTATTTCTCAACCAAAACGAGTACCGCATCATTGGTTAAACATTGAAAAACACTTTTAGAAAACCAGGATAGGGTCAGGATGGAAAACTATATGCATACATATATATGTGGGTATGAACATATACATGTTCGTATATTCCAAACCTATATATATATATATATGTGTGTGTGTTTTCTCACAAGGAGGACCAAGTAAAAAAAATAGACCTTAACAATTAACGATTACTTTTTTAGCATTGTTTAATCACCAAGACTCAGAAATATGAAATCTTGCTTTAGATTTATTATAAAAAGAAACGTATATGCACAAAATTAAACATATATCTATATATACACTCTTACAACTTGAAACAAAAGGCAAGACAAATGTAATTCCTTACCAGTATTCAAGGAGGAGCCAGGGCTGAGCAGAAGTTGGAGAAGCCCTTCAGAGGAAGAAAACCCCAAAGGTTTGTTTGCAAAATGAGTATATATTTACTGTATATATAAACTATGTATATTTTTATAAAACTCATGGAACAAACCCAAAAATGATAAATAATGACTCTAGATGAGACTCATGCAGAAGGGAACAAAAACTCTAATCAAAGAAAAAATTATTAATAATTCATATTTAAAGGAAGCTTGAAGTTGAATCCAAGATGAGTCACGGGTTGGGTTAAAATATAAATATATTATCATTGTAGCGGAAAGAGGAGTGTGCATGGGTCCATTGATGGAGATGGTTATAGAATCATAGGTTGATGAAGAAGAAAAGTGAAGGAGGAAGTAATCTGGTCGACCTACCCATCATGCAACACAAAAATAGTGTGTGGCGTGGAGAAGAAAAAAAACGGACGTCTAGGATTAAAATCAACCTCATCCTAAGGTTGGAATAAACCCTAGTATTTTAAGAGGAGGTGGTCCGACCCTTTTATAGAGGGAACAGTTGTGATTTAATTTGTGAAGATCGGATGGTCAACACATGAAGGGGTAATCCGATTGGGAGGAACAAAAAATGGCGGAACAAATTTCCAATTGGATTTTATCATTTTTTTATTATAATTTTTTTTGTATTTTATTTTGTCAATCACGTTTGTCAATCACGTTTTTTACTCTCCTTGTCAATCAACTTTTCTTTTTGTCAATCACTTTTTCCACCTTTATGCCAAGTCTCTCTCTCCCCACTCATAAACGCCTTTCTTTCAATCAATATAATATTATAATTACTTTTTTTTATTCCATCATCATCACCTTTTTATCGTTATTATTATTTTTATCTAACCTTCATAATAATAACACATATATTTTAAAACAATAAAAACCATAATTACATATTATTATATATATATATATATATATATATAATTGATTAATTTTCTTTCTTTGTTTCATCAATAATATAACTCATATAGATGTAAAAATAATACTTTATAAATTTAGAAACTTTAAATTATTATAAACACATCTATATAGTATAATAAAAATGATAACTATCAATATTTATAAACATATTCTTATATATAATTATTAAATCATGTTTTTATATACCAGAAAAGCCGTCAGAGGATAACCCTCTGACCATTTATTAAAAAGAGAAAGAAAACCGGTTTCAGGGTTGCCGGTACCCATTACAAAAAATCTCGCGCCATACATTTCAAAACAACTTTCAAATTTCAAACTCAAAAAACCATCCAGCTGTTCTCGATCAGCATGCCATCACCGCACACCTTTCCATGCCTCCTCGGGTCGCTCACATCTCGAAACTCATCCAGCCATCAAACTCATCGGCTTCACCGTCACCAACCAGACGACTGTTCATCGTCGGCGAGACCCACCACCGGAGAAGATATCCCGAAGCTTCAACAACATCCACTTCATCAAGATCCATCACCAACCACGGAAACATCATCACCTTGCCATCATCGACCATCCATCACAGAAACCAGAAACAAAGAAAACCCAAAAACCATAAACAACCATCACCGATACAGCCAACACCGCCGTCGTCCGAGCTTCACCGAGCAATCCTTGAGCAGATCGACCACAAAAGCGGGAGGAGAAAACAAACCAACACTGAAAATCAAAACAGACCGCGCGAGGAGCACCTTCGGCAGTCGAATCCCACCCCTCAAAACGCCGGAAAGCAGTACCACCGTCGCGCAACGCAAGTCAAGGGGATCCCCGGAGCAGATTCATCCACAACATTTCAACAAAAAACCAGAAACCGGAAGAACACGCGAGCAACAACAAACAAACCAAAACACAAACCAGCACATAGATCCCGTCGCCGCCTTCAAAAACTCAGATACCGCAGCGGACCACCCCGCGAACACACCGACGACGAGGTTGCAACCCTCAATCGCGACAACTGGAAACCGACCACGGAGCCAACATCGTGCCGCCGCAAGAAGCCCTATCCAGCGAAGGGGAGTGAGGCGGGAGGCAAGCCAACATCGATGAGGAAAGCCGCAGAAGACGGATCCACGAGGTCGCACGACATCGCCGCGAGAGAGAGAGAGACGCCGCAAGCCCGCCGATCATCGCCGAGGTGGTGAGCCGAGCCGATCCGAGGCGATGGGCGGCGGCGACAGGGAGAGAGACCTAGGGTTAGCGCCCCTTACGGGCTCATCGTAAATCGGTCCTGCCATGTTTTTATATACCTATATAATAATTATATATATGTTTATTAAACATTTCACATTTTATTAACACTTATATAAAAGAAATATATATAAAACAAAACTATATAAGGTAATAATATAATTCATATTTTGTAATTCAAAACTAATATTTGACACACACACACATATATCCCGTATATCTCATATCATATGATTATAAATTAAATTGATAATTGAAAATGTATTATCAATAAAGTAATTATCATAATTTGTAATTTTGAAATTTTAGAAAAACAAATGTTAATATTACGCACATATATATATATATATACATATGATTCAAGATAACAATAATTTTTATTAAAAGACAATCCATATATGTGCACTTTTAATCATTCTGTTAAAATGGTTATAAATTTATAATTTTATTAAACAAATTTCAAAATATTAATAATGTTAGGAAACTTTAATAAAAAATTTATAATCTAATAATTATGTATAAATCCCATATAATCATTAATATAATTAGTTAAATAATTGTCTTCAAATATAGAGTACATGTACATATAAGTGTGTATATATATATACATATCATATTTTCAAAAATATATAAAATTCATATAATAGATTAAGTAGTTGCTCGCATAATTAAAACAGTTCACCTTTACAAGATTATGACGTTAAAATATTTTAAAGCAATAATTTTCAATGTCATATATAAATTTATAGTATTAGTTTTATTTAATTATAATTCAAATCATTTCATATACATATAGATATAAATCAGGTTTAAAAAATATAAAATATGTATATTTTCATCATCTAATTAAAATATAAATATAATTAAAATAGAAATAATTTTATAAATCTAATCTTAATTCATAACAAATAATTGTAACTATATATATATATATACACACATATATATATTATTTCGAAAAATCAAAATTTGTAATTCCAAATATATTCAATGTGTAGTAATAATTTTTATCATAGTTAGTGTAATTGCAATAGTCAATATATATATATATATATATATATATATATATATATATATATATAGAAATTTATTTATTTAAAATATTTTATCAAAAACCAATTTTGATAAATTTTATTATTTATTAATAAATATATTTATGTTAAAATATAACAATATAAAATTAATTTTAACACTATACAAATTATCTATGAAATTTATTGTATAATTATCAATTTAATTAAAATTATTATTATAAATTATAATTTTTTTAAAGGAAGAAAACTTAATAATTTTTTTTAATAAAATTAAATTTAGAATATTCTAGGGTGTTACACATTACTTTACCAAAAAACAAATTGCAAGAGTCTTTTCTCAAATCATATGGGTAAAATAGTTCACGAAAATTTCAAAAATAGAAAACATAAGATATATTTGAAGGGTTTTGTTAGAGCCTAATAACGATCACCAAAACATGCATAAGTGATTAAAACCCTTTTCCAAAGACCATGAAAACGAAAAATATTTTAAATAGCGCACCTTTATCTGAAGAGCCTCTACTACATCTTCATCTACATAAATGTTTGATAGAGATCATATAAGGGCATCCAAACAACATCCCACCTCCGTAGTGTATCCACAGGTTGTGCTGAATCATCTGACATTCGGATGACATTATTCTTCCATTCATGATGTGCTAGCATCTCATATGCAAAGAAGGAAGAAAAGAGGGCTTCTAATTTTGGGGAGGTTTGGCCAAGTATAATCATATATATTTTTCCCGTCATTGTATGACAATGGTTTATAAAGCCACAAGGAATACCCTCAGTCTATAGTATTTACACTTGCGTTCATAATGCATGAGTGAATTTTATGACTAGAAAATGCATTAATTGTATGAATGTTATACCTCCTCATTGGTTCATCTTATGAAATCATTCCTTAAATGATAACCAAACATCTGTGGTACATGTGTGTGTCATATGATTAGATTGTAGAGTTTTACCCCTACATTGTAAGCATCAAGGAGAGTCTGCCGTCTGTTTTTTTTAAATGTCTCGCTTATTTCATCCTTTTTCTTTTTAATTTATTACATTTTCAAATGAACATTTTCCATATAAATGATAGTAGGATTAATGCATGCAGATCTTGTTTCATAGGGTTTTCCCATTATATAGTAGTAAAATATGCACCTATAGAAAATATGAATAGTTATTAACTATAATGAACATATTAGAAAAATTATTGGACAAACAGATTATGAAAATGTACATCATTTATGCATTCACAACCGAGACTCCCAGCTATTGAAACTTGATAATTTTATTTATACTCTTGGGACCAATCACGCCTGTAATGGCCGCTCTAAATATTTCTTATGCATATTCAATGTAGAACATATTTCCATCTTTGATTGTTGTATCTGCATGAACTTGTAATGTTAATGTATGTGGCGTAGGAACTAGTGGGTGAAGGTAATCTCAGAAGATCCTTTTGATTTATTGGATGATCCATTGGATTGTCTTGATCCGAACTTTTGTTTCTCCTTAGTTTTGTCCATCTGTAATAGAAAACCTCATTTCAGACCTTTTTTCATCAACTGTTAAAGAATTTTCATTTGATTTTTTTTCAAAGACATACCTCATGAATCTTTATAAGATTAAATGACCATGATACGAAAGTTCCTATAAGATTATTAACCATGGTGACATCTAGATCATCAAGCGAAATAGGCAACTCAATGCCCGACTCATGAGCCACTTCAATCTCCACTCTCATGTGATATTTTGGGAGTTGTTTATTGTGTAGCATGTTTCCTTGGATATTGTACATCTTACCCCTCACAATAAGGTAATGAGTGGATGTTGATAGATATAATTCACATACAGTTTCACAGTGTATAATTTTACTAATATAAAGTTATCAGAAGTTGCATCATTCACATTTAGGAGAAAGAGTTATGAAAAAATTGATTACCTTGGGTAGGTTAGGTGGTTGAGGGGAAAGAATAGCCTCAAAGCTAGTGGGGTTATGTGGCTCTTCATGTACTGATCTTTGTTCTTATACTGGTTTACTTTAACCCTTTCTCATATACTGGTCTACCAAACAAGACTAGAAAATAATATCTTTCAAAGTATCAATCTATGCTTGCATGTCTTTCATCATCTCATATTTATCTCTTTGTGACTTTGTCTTCTCGAAATATGTTTGAGGCGAAACTCCAAAACCTACACCTCTAACATTGCCATATTGTTAAGGCCGCTTCAAATATACTAAAAGTAGTTTTTCTTCAGGTACAATTGATGAATATTCTTGTACCAAAATTGTATAAAAACCATACACACATGAATATATATTTTTATGTAATACTATTATAAATCATAAAAATTACTATTATGTCATACTTAAACATGATTCTCATAATACTTGTGTGTTTTCATATAATAGTTTTATCTCTTTATTTACAAAAGTCTCCTTCCATAGCACGTGACGTGGGATGGAAGTGGCTTTTGATTCTGATTCATCAATCTGCATATAAAAAAAGAAACATATGTTGTTTCATATCATATAATACTTTTACTATAGATTTAAAATATATACCACTTTCTTTTCAAGTGAAGCATACCCCATCCATGATTTACGACATGGGTACATTGGTTTTGATGCATGATGCATATTTTCCAAACTCCTTTGTCATTTCATAAACTAACAATTTTGAATCAAAGTGGATAAAATAAATAATGTCAAATAAAATATTATCGATTACAATGCACCTGAAATAATTCCTCATCATGGAGACTAACAAAAGATTTCCATTTTATTAATTTATAACATGTGCATACATAACTAATGGGTGAGGGTTTACTTTCCCCTTAGTATCCTTGAGATGCTACTTTTTTTAGAAGGGTTTGAAAGGCTCTATGATCTTTTATAGTGACCATTAATATAAATTTCTTACGGAAATCATTTAAAATAAATGAACTTTGTAAGGTATAATGAAAAGTAAATAAACATTTCATTATATAATTTTTTAGTAAAATTAAGAAAGTATATCATAAGATTACTCTAATATCATCCCAAATGGTTTTCTTTAACGCAATCATGACAATGTGCCATGTATCTATATCAATCGGCATATGCATTCGAGCTGTGACCCAAATGTAACTAATGAACATTGACTTGTTGGGGTCAATGAGTTGGGCGTGTTAATTTCATCCAACCTCAAATTTTATACCTTTTATTCTTTCTTTGATAACTTAAGTTAACATGGTTATGCTACACTGATCTTGTTTTTTTCATCCACATGTTGATGATCCCCTATCAAGTCCCTAGATTTAGCATCGATAGTGTGTTCTTCCTTGATATTAGTAACATCAGTGTGTTGAGAAGTCATTATCTGCATGATTATCTAAATATTAAATTTAGATTACGTAAATATAATAGAAAACACATAATATTATTAGGAAAATCATAGTATATTAAAAACACTTTAACCAATTCATTAAAATATCTTTTTTTATTTAATGTTTAAAATGATTTGGATTCTCTATCGAGTATCCAAATCCCTCCTTATGGTCCCCTCAAATGTACAAGACACTGTCTACATTGGGACAACCATGAAATTGTTGGGCATGTATTGTCTCAACAATACTTTATAAATCTTATTGATTTGATGCTCACAAATATCCTTGTTTGTTTTACTGATGATATTAATTTAAGTGAGTTGTAGGAAATTAATATTCTTTGTAATAATTTGGAATTATCTTCAAGTTTTTAATCCGTAATTAATATTTGTAAAAGTGTTCGGAAAGCATTTTAGTGTTTCTAGAAATGTTGTTCATACCCTACGTTGGTACATGTAACGTAAGCAATGAACCCTAGGTTTGATTAATGCGCATATGGTTTGTCATCCCTACACTGAACAATTTGCATATGGATCAACAATCCTACATTTATGTATGGATCAAAAATGCTACATTTTTATAAACATATGGAATATCAACCCAACATTGAAGTTAGGAATCATTTTTCATACCCTACGTTCGAAGAATGAACTTATGGTTACCCACCCTTACATTTGTAATCAACTATACGCTGGAAGTATGAAAAAATGGATTATTATCCCAACATTACTTTTAATACCTACGCTATGCAAAGGAACCCTACGCTATACAAAGGAACCCTACGCTATGTAGTTCAACCCTATGTTTTTTTATTCATCAACAGAGATTTAAATCCACGATTTTTATCTAAGATTTATGCAATAGTCTTGAAAGAAATAAAAATTCATTGAAATATATCCTATGATTGATTCAAAGGCTCGTTATGATTGTTTAAAAGAACCATATTCAACAGATAAAATCACTCCTATTATTAAGGAAAGTTATTACTCTCCTAAGAAATTTAATTTTTGAGTATCCGTGATCTATTAGGCTATTTTCTTAGATCTGCTCAACCAAAAGTGAGTTATACATATGAACGGAGTATTCTCAAAAGAAATAATATTATGAGATTCTATACAAATACTTATTCATACTTGTGTATATCCTTGATATACCGATCTACTACAAATAAAGTTTAACTCTATTATTTTCTGAAAGAGGCTACACTTTGGAGATATACTTTTTCAACCTAGTACTATTGTTTGTTGATATTAAATTTGAAGGTCATTTGCAACCAGGATCTCTTCAGAGTTAATATTTCTTAAAGACATTCAATTATGAAGAAGAAGTCATCTACTATCTGTTGTTGTTGCTGCAATTGTGAAGTACAACCCGAATCATCATCAAATCAAACTATTTTGATTTATTGGAGTTTTAAGTTCCCATAATCAGTTGTGGAGAAGTATCAGATTCTTGTACTAAGCTGTGAATAACCGGTTCCCTGTAAAATAACCAGAAGGCTTTGTTTAACCTTGTTGTAAAGGTGTCAACTGCCTGCACTCAGTTTTGGATTTGAAGGTCTTGTGATAAGATGACATTTCGAGTGAAATTCACCAAGCTCGTAGAGAGAGCGTTCGTGGAGTGGACTAGGTGATCTTTGTGCCCCAAACCACTATAAAATTGATGTGTTCATTCTTTCTGTTTATCTGCTACTCATACTTATTACATAAGAGAACACTGCATATTTTCATAAATCACAAAAATATTTAAAATCCATAATATGTCAAGATTATTGAAAAGATACAATTCACCCTCCTCTTGTGTATCTTTGTATTATTCTAACATAAAAATTGTTATCAATGGTTATCTTTTGTGATAAATCTCTAGCAAGCTCAAAATTATAAGGTCTATTAAAAGAAGATATCAATGATATATCTAAAAGAAGGTATGTCTATGGTATGTTCCCCATATTTGAATGGTGAAAACTATAGATGCTTGAAATAATAAATGATTATCTACCTAAAGAATTTGGGATTTAAAGTTTATTCAAATTTCAGCACTCCTTATGAAATTCCTAAGAAACTAGAGACTTGAGATGCTGCAATAGAATCAGAATATGACATCAATTCAAAAGCTATGAATGCAATAATATTCGGACATGGAACTGATGAATTCAATCGAGTATCACAATATTTTACTACCTATGAGATGTGGAAAAATATTCCCATTGCTTGTAAAGGAACAAATAACATCAGACATATGAGGTATGCTACTGCCAAACTAAAGTTTGACACATTTAGAATGTTTGATGGTGAAAGCATTACACAAATGCATTGATGGTTAATGACACATGATTTCCATGGGATGTGGAAAAAACTATTATTCCCTAAGTTAAATTACATTGTAGTGGTTAAACTAATTTTTCTACAGAGAGGAGAGCACAACAATTAAGCTGTCACATTAAAATTATAGAAAGAAGTGAGGCTGTTTTTTTTTGAAATTGGTTGATTTTGAAAAGACAAAAAAGAAAATAAACAAAGGAAATAAATTAAGAAAAATATTAAGATAAAATTGATAAAACAAGTGATTGAAAACTATTATATAAGATGGTGACCAGTTCAGGTTTGGTTCTCCAATTGTAATTCCATCATAGTTTAACTTGTCCAATTATCTTCTGCTAAGTCGATAAAAGTGAGAATCCACAATCACTTCTTCTCACTCCCTTGGTAAAATAGTAATGGTGAGAATAAACCTTACTAAAATATTAGATTGGTCTACTCTCCTTCCATTGTGTGATATATTTGTATAGAATACCCTCAATTGACTTAGAAAATTCCCAATCAGATCTTGTTTATCCCAAACAACCAAGAATGTTCACTACTCCTCACACACGTACTGGTAATCACTAAGTACTTCACCACTAATCCCTGATCCATTCCACTAAATATAGACCAGAATCTAGTGAAAGGAGATATCGATAATTGACCTAATCAACAAAAGCAAAAGAATAAAAAATCAAATACAATCATACATGATAATAAAAACCGTTATAAGAAATTGAGATTGATTTCACAAAAGAGAGAAAAGGATCTTAAAACATTAAGTGCAAGGACTCAATAATTAAAAAAGGGAAAACATATAATTCCCCAACCACACATAAGTTTATGCCACCATGGTATGGTTAATTGTGAATAATGGGTAAGAATAATCAATTACAAAACTAATAAGAATAAAAGAGAGAAAACAAAGAACAAAAAATTTGATCCTCTAAAATATGTCCGCCAGAAGTTTACTTCTGTTATGCCCACCAGAAGGTTCAAACCCATAGATGTGTATTCTTAAAATATGTTCTGAATGAATTTTTCTATATACCATCAAAAATTTAAATTTTTTTGGACAAGTTTAAAGGAATATATGGCCACATTAATGAACATGACTTTTTTTGGCCTCCAAATACTATTTCACCTACTCCACTTTGACTCGCTCAAATGATGTCTTAATGAGATACTTTATTCATAAAATTTAATGGGAACATGACCCATAAAATATTATGTAAAACACAGATGTAATAAGCTTATTTTAAGGTCATTATCCTGAGATATGCATCTTTTAATGAGGTGGGTTCCATTCTGTCGACCATAATAACATTCTCTATTTGATTTATTTTTCTGGGTCATTGTGTTTCGAATTGGATATGGTTGCAAAAGAAAAAGTTGAATCCTACGAACAATGGAAGCCTAAAAAATGGAATCACGCAAATTGGATCCAAATATTAAATGTTATGCTCGAAATACAAAGGCGAATGAAAACTATTAAATTTACAGAATTAACCAATTTTTACATTTAAGCTCAACGCTCACCAAAAATCATAAAATGATACAAATATGATAAAATTGTTTAATTGATAGGGATAAAATCATTTAAAAACATATTAATACTTATGAAAATATTATCTCTATCAATTCCCCCACACTTAGCACTTGGGCTCCCGGACAAGTCATCATCAAAATCGAATAAATGGAAATTCAAAACACATACCCATGAGATCCACCAATTTGACAATAAGAAACAAAAGATATCATGACTCTTAAAAAAACATTATTTCAAGTTATAAATTCAGATCATTCACTATATTTCCTCTACATTTCTCCTCCCATGCACATAAGACACTTACCTAACATTCATTTTCACTCATCACATAAATGTTAGTTTTCAACAATGTATTTCTCATACAAACTCATGCAAGGGTCACCATAGGATTTATAAATTCCTACATCTCCACTAGATGTGATTCAAGGACATTTGTTTATCATGAGGATTTTTTAGGGTTGTTCTATGGCTTTTGGTTGGTAGGATTTTGATATAAAAAATTATGAGGCCGAATGAGGAGGGTTTGACTCTTTTTGAAAATAAATTACAAGATTTTAATTTTCACTCAAGTATGGTATCCTCCTCACTCCCCTTAGTAGTAAATAAGATCCATAATCATGGAAAATCAAGGAAATTTCACACCATTAATCATTTCAATAGAAAAAATTTCAATCTTCTCAAACATAATTTTTCTTGAAAGCTCTATATAGGCACAACTTTCTTTCTCCATTGGAAGCTCCAAAAAGACAAAACTTCTCATACATGAAAGGAAAAACTTTCAACAAAATGATTTTTTTGCAACAAAATAATCTCTTTAAAATTTTATTTTCCCAGAAAAAGTATCTCCAAATTTGGTAGCACAACACAAGACAACTTCCCCCACACTTAAGTTTAATTAGATCATGAAATTTCATTTCAAGAGCAGGTTAGATAGGGAAAATTGGCATGTAATGTGGCTAACCTAAAAGGTTGTTCATGGATTCTAAGGGATACAAGAATTAAATGTTCAAGATAGGCCATTATAAAAACGATTTTATTGAAAAGGGGGCTTTAAAACCAAATAAATGCCTCAATCATTTAAAACACAAGTACATCAAACCCTCAAATTTTGATAGGAATAAATCAAATTATGGTTAAATAAAACATGATTTGGTTCTCTCAAGAAGTGAGGTGAGTGTAAAGAATATGAAAATAATGGTTCATAATCCTCATGAGTATGTGATGTTAAATATAAATACAGTGATATGTGGCATGTGATTCAGAAAGTAGAGTACTTTTCATGAAATTCCTAAAGATTTGAACTTGAAACAAAGTCATTTTCAGCATTCATTTAAGATCAATTTCATGGAATAAATTGTTTCAGTAATGGAAATGGGTTTAAAAAATGTCAAATATAATCATTTAAGATCAAAAGTTTCAAAAACACACAAAAATTGAAAAAGAAACACACAAAAATTTGGAAAACACACATTTTTTTAAAAAATAGGAAAAAAACAACAATTATAAATCCTAAACTATAAAGTTTCCCTCCCCCACACTTAAATTATGCAGTGTACACAATAAATTCAAATGGATTTAACATTTAATAATATTTGAAAAATGAATCACAGCAAGTAAGACAGTGAAAAGGAGAGGTATGACCTGGTGGATTTTATTGATAAACAGGTTGAAGGAGAGTGATCTCCACCACTGGATCTGATGGAATGGTACCATGGAATTTCTTCAACCTATGTCCATTAATAGTGAATGGATCTTACACTCCATACTTCACAATCTGCACAACACCAAAAGGATATACATGAGTAACTATAAATGGACCTTCCCACCTAGAATGAAGTTTACCTAGCATCAACTTGAGTCTTGAATTGAATAACAACACTGTGACACTAGGATGTAAGTATTTTGGTTGGATCATATTATCATGATCCACTCTTGTTTTTTCTTTGTAAATCTAGGAATTTTCAAAATCTTCCCTTCTAATTTCTTCCAGCTCCTGCAACTGCAATATTATCTCTTTTCCAAAACTTTTAAGATCCAAATTCATCTTTCTCACAGCCCAATATTTCTTATACTCCAATGCCACTGGAATATGAATTTTTTCCCATAAATAAACCTATATGGACTCATTCCAATCGTGATTTTGTAGGCTATCCTATATGCCCATAATGTATCTTCCAACCTTTGGCTCCATCTTTCCTATTTGGATTAACAATATTTTCCAAAATTACTTTGATTTCTCTATTGGACACTTTAGCTTGCCCATTGGTCTATAAATGATAGGGAGTTGAAGTTTTATGATGCACCCCACACTTCTTCAGTAAATCCTCCATTCTCCTATTACAAAAGTGAGTCCCTTGATCACTAATGATGGCTTCGGGAACTCCAAACCTACAAAATATGTTAGCCCTAAAAAAATCATAAACAACTTTAGAATCTTCAGTCCTAGTAGATTTTTCTTCCACCCATTTAGAAACATAATCAACTTCAAGAGTAAACACATTTTGTAAGGGTAAATGTAAATTGTGTAAGAGTAAACTCTACATTCATAAGAGTCATTACATTACCAAAAAAACAAATTTTAAGAGTCTTTTCTCAAATCGTATGGGTAAAATACATCACGAAAATTTCAAAGAGAGAAAACATAAGATATATTTGAAGGGTTTTGTTAGATCCTAATAACAATCATCATAACAGGAATAAGTGATTAAAACCCTTTTCAAAAGATCACAAAAACGAAAAATATTGTAAATAACACACCTTTATCTGAAGAGACTCTATGAAATCTTCATCTACATACGTGTTTTATGGAGAACATATAAGGGCAGCCAAACGACATCCCAACTCCGTAGTGTATCTATAGGTTGTGATAAATCATCCGACATTCGGATGATATTATTCTTATATTCATGATGTGCTAGCATCTCATATGAAAATAAGGAATAAAATAGAGATTTTGATTTTGGGGAGGTTTGGCCAAGTGTAATCATATATATTTTTCCTGTCATTATATGAAAATGGTTTATAAAGACACAAGGAATACCCTCAGTTTGTAGCATTTACTCTTGCGTTCATAATGCATGAGTGAGTTTTATGACTAGAAAATGTATTAATCGTATGAATGTTATACCTCCTCATTGACCCATCTTATGAAATAGTTCCTTAAATGATAACCAAACATCTATGGTACATGAAAGTGTCATATTATTAGATTTTAGAGTTTTACCCCTATATTGTAAGCATCAAGGGTAGTCTGTCATTTGTTATTTTCTTTTTAAATGCCTCACTTATTTCCTATTTTTTCTTTTCAATTTATTCCATTTTCAAATGAACATATTCCATAGAAATGAAAATAGGATTAATGCATGAAAATCTTGTTTCACAAGGTTTTACCTTTATATAGTAGTAAAATATAAACCTATAGAAAATATGAATAGTTATTAACTATAATGAACATATTAGAACATTTCTTAGACAAGCAGATTATGAAAATGCACATCATGTTCACATTCAAAACCGAGACTCCCAACTATTCAAAATTGATAATTTTATTTATACTCTTGGGACCAATCATACCTATAATGGATGCTCCAGATATTTATTCTGTATATTCAATGTAGAACATATTTCCATCTTTGAATATTGTATCTTCTTAAACTTTTAATGTTAATGAATGTGTCATAGGAACTAGTAGGGTAAAGGTGATCTCAGAAGGTCTTTTTGATTTCTGGGATGATCCACTGGATTATCTTGATCCAACATTTTGTTTCTCCTTAGTTTTGTCCGTCTGTAATAGAATACCTCATTTCGGACCTTTTTGAATCAACTGTTAAAAAATTTTCATTTGAAAAAAATTGTAAAAGACATACCTCATATATGTATATTTATAAGATTAAATGACCATGATATGGAAGTTTGTATAACATTATCAACTGTAGTGATATCTATATCATCAAGTGAAATAGGAAACTGATGTTTGACTCATGAGCCACTTCAATCCCCACTCTCATGTGATATTTTTAGAGTTGTTTATTATGTAGCATGTTTCCTTGGATATTGTACATATTACCCATCACAATAAGGAAAAAAGTGGATGTTGATAGATATAATTCACATACAATTTCACAGTGTATAATTTTACTAATATAAAGTTATCTAAAGTTTCATCATTCACATTTAGGAGAAAGAGTTATGAAAAAATTGATTACCTCTGGTAAGTTAGGTGGTTGAGGGGAATGACTAGCCTCAAAGTTATTGGGGTTATGTGTCTCTTCATGTACTGATCTTCGTTCTTCTATTAGTTCACTTTAACCCTTTCTCATATACTGGCCCACCAAACAAGACAGGAAAATAATATCTTTTAAATTATCAATCTATGCTTGCATGTCTTTCATCATCTCATATTTATCTCTTTGTGACCGTCTTCTTCAAATAAGTTTGAGATGACACTCCAAAACATACACCTCTAATGTTTCCATATTGTTTAATCCACTTCAAATCTACTGAAAGTAGTTTTTATTCAGGTACAGTCGATGAATATTCTTGTACCCAAATCTTATAAAAAACATACACACATGAATATATATTTTTATGTAATACTGTTATAAAGAATAAAAAATTACTATTATGTCATACTTAAACATGATTCTCATAATACTTGTGTGTTTTTATCTACTAGTTTTTTCTCTTTATTTACAAAATCCTCCTTCAATAGAACATGATGTGGGATGGAAGTGGATTTTGATTCTAATTCATCAATCTTCATATAAAAAAGGGTCATATCTTGTTTCATATCATATAAAACTTTTACTATAGATTTAAAATACATACCACTTTCTTTTCAAGTGAAACATACCCCATCCATGCTTTACGGTAGGGGTACATTGGTTTTGACGGATGATGCATATTTTATGATCTCCTTTTTCATTTCATAAATTAATAATTTTGAATCAAAGTGCATAAAATAAATAATTTCAAATAAAATATTATCAATTTCAATGCATCAGAAATGATTCTTCATCATGGAAACTAATGAAATATTTTCATTTTCTTAGTTTATAACATGTGCATACATAGCTAGTGGGTGAGGGTTTACTTTCCCCACAATATCCTTGACTAAATGGCCCGAAGGCCTTAATTTTTTATTGATTTTTGATAACCCCCCTTTCAAGGGATGAGGGGGAACCCTTACAAGGCCCGTAGCCTCAGATATTACATGGCCCGTATGCTTAGGATATTACATGACCCGAAGGTCTTAGAGAATTAAACCAGACTATCTACAAGGAACTGCCCCTCCCCAGCATCTACATCGTGATAGTAGCTCTCAACCTTTACATGACCTTCTGGCTAGGCTTCCCGTAAAAGTATAGGCTGGTCCCGATGAAATATCCATACCCTCTCATTCTGAAAAATATATTTGGATCTACTCTGGTGAGTGCACCTACTCTGAATCCTCTTATGGGGCTGCTCCTTTTTTGTAGAGTCTGTCTGGGGAAACTGCATGTAGCCCGAAGGCCTTGAGGTGGCCCAAAGGCCTTAAAGGTGGACAGAAAGCCCTACTGACCTGAAGGCTTGGGTGGTCCACAATATCCTTGAGATGATACTTTGTTAGAAGGATCTTAAAGGCTCTACGAGCTTTTCTAGTGACCATTAATATAAATTTCTTATGTAAATCATTTAAAATAAATAAACTTTTCAAGGGATAATGAAAAGTAAATAAATGTTTCATTATATTTTTTTAGTAAAATGGAGAAAGTATATTATAACATTACTCTAATATCATCCCAAATTGTTGTCTCAATGCAATCATGACATTATTCCATGTATCTATATCAATCAGCATATGAATTCGAGATGTGGCCCAAATGTAACTAATGAACATTGAATTGTTGGGGTCAATGATTTAGCTGTGTTGATTCTATCCAACCTCAAATTTTATAGCTTTTTGTCTTTCTCTGATAACTTTAGTTAACATGGTGATGCTACACCACTCTTGTTTTTTCATCCACATGTTGATGATCTCCTATCAAGTCCCTAGTTTTAGCATCTATCGTGTGTTCTTCCTTGAGATTAGTAACATCAGTGTGTGGAGAAGTCATTATCTACATGAGTATCTAAACATTAAATTTATATTATGTAAATGCAGTAGAAAACACATAATATTATGAGGAAAATCATAGTATATTAAAAACACTTTAACATATTCATTAAACTCTCCTTTTTTTCTTTAATGTTTTACATGATTTGGATTCTCTATCGAGTATCCAAATCCACTTATTGTGGTCCCCTTTAATGTACAAGACACTATCTATATTGGGATAAACATGAAATTGTTAGGCATGTATTTTCTCAACAATACTCTATAAATATTATTGATTTTGATTCTAACAAATACCCTTGTTTTTTTACTGATGATATTACTTTAAGTGAGTTTTAGGAAATTAATATTCTTTGTAATATTTTGGAATTATATTAAAGTTTTTAATCTACAAGTAATATTCATAAAAGTGTTCAGAAAGCATTTTAGTGTTTCTGGAAATGTTGTTCATACCCTACGTTGGTTCATGTAACATAAGGAATGAACCCTACGTTTGATTAATGCACGTATGGTTTATCATCCCTACACTGAACAATTTGCATATGGATCATCTACCCTACATTTATGTATGGATCAATAATGCTACATTTGTATAAATATATGGAATATCAACCCAACATTGAAGTCAGGAATCACTATTCATACCCTATATTCGGAGAATGAACGTATGGTTAATCAAACTTACGTTTGTAATCAACCATACATTGTAAGGATGAACGAATGGATTCTTATCCCAATGTTACTTTTAATCCCTATGCTATGAAAAGGAACTCTATGCTATGTAAAGGAACCCTATGATACTCAGTTCAATCCTACGTTTGTTTATTCATCAACAAATATTTAAATCCATGATTTTTTATCTTAGATTTCTACAACCATCTTGAAAGAAATGAAGATTGATTGAAATCTATTCTATGACTGATTCAGAGGATTATTATGATCGTTTAAAAGAACCGTATTCAACAGAGAAAATCTCTCCTATTCTTAAGGAAAGATATGACTTACCTAAGAAATTTAATTTTTGAATATCCGCGATCTATCAGGCTATTTTATTGGATTTCTCAACCAAAAGAGAGTTATATATATGAATGGAGTATTCTCAAAATAAATAGTGTTATGAGATTCAAGAAAAATAATTTTATATACTTGTGTATATCCTTGATATACTGATCTACTACGAAGAATTTTTAACTTTATTATTTTTTGAAAGATGATACACTTTATAGATATACTTTTGCAACCTAGTACTACTGTTTGTTGATATTCAATTTGAAGATCATTCACAACTAGGATCACTTCAGAGTTATTATTTCTTAAAGACATTCAATTTTGAATAATATGATCCATCTACTATAATTTTTTTCTACTAAAATTGTGAAGTACAAACCGAACGATTATCAAATCAAACTAGTTTGATTTATTAGAGTTTTAACTGCTCCTACTCGGTTGTGGAGAAGTGTTAGATTATTTTACTAAGCTATAAATAACCGGCTCCCTGTAAAAGAACCAGAAGGCTCTATTTATCCTTATTGTAAAGGTGTCAACTACCTACACTCTGTTGTGGATTTGAAGGTCTTGTGATAAGATGACCTTTCTAGTGAAATTCACCAAGATCGTAGGGAGAGCATTGATGGAGTGGACTAGGGGATCTTTGTTCCCCAATCCACTATAAAATAGACGTATTAATTCTTTCTATTTATCCACTGCTCATACTTATTATAGAAGATAAAAATTCATATTTTCATAAATCACAAAAAGATTTAAAAGCCAGAATATGTCAAGATTATAGAAAAGACACAATTCACCCCCCTCTTGTGTATCTTTTTATTATTCTGACCTAAAAATTAGTACCAAAGGTGGTCTTTTGTGAAAAATCTCTAGTAATCTCAAAAGCATAAGGTTTATTAAAATAAGATATCAATGATGGATCTAAAATAAGGGATGTCTATGGTATGCGATCCATATTTTAATGGTGAAAACTATAAATGCTAGAAATCATGAAGTATTATCAACCTAAGGAATCTAGAATTCAAATTTTATTCGAATATCATCACTCCTTATGAAATTCCTAAGAAACCAGAGACTTGAGATGCTACAACAGAAGTAGAATATGATATAAATTCAAAAGCTATGAATGTTATAGTCTATGGAATTGGACCTGATGAATTCAATCAAGTCTCAAAATATCCCACTACCTATGAAATGTGGAAAACTATTCCAGTTGCTTATAAAGAAATAAATAACATCATACATATGAGGTATGATACTTCTAAACTAAATTTTGATGGTGAAAGCATTACAAAAATGAATGGATGGTTAATGAAACATGCCTATCATAGGGTGTGGAAAAAACTATTATTTCCTAAGTTAAAATGAATTATACTGGTTAACCTAAGTTGTCTCTAGAGATGAGAGCACAACAATCAAGCTGTCACCTTAAAATTAGAGAAACAAGTGAGGTTTTTTTTTGAAATTGGTTGTTTTTGAAAAGACAAGAAATAAACTAAACAAAGGAAATAAATTAAGAAAAATATTAAGATAAAATTGATAAAACAAGTGATTGAAAAATATTATACAAGATGGTGATCAGGTTAGGTTTGGTTCTCTAATTTTAATTCTATCATAGTTCAACTTATCCAATTCTCTTCTACTAAGTCGATAAAAGCGAGAATCCACAATCGCTTCTTCTCACTCCCTTGGTAAAATAGTAATGGTGAGAATAAACCTTACTAAAATATAATATTGGTTTACTCTATTTCCATTGTGTGCTAGATTTGTAGTGAATACCCTCAATTGACTTAGGAAATTCCCAATCGGGTCTCGTTTATCCCAAAAAATCAAGAATGTTCACTACTCCTCACACACGTACTAGTGATCACTAAGTACTTCACCACTAAGCCCTGATCTATTCCACTGAATATAGGCCATAAAATAGTGGAGGGAGATATTGATCATTGACCCAAGCAATAAAAACAATAGAATAAAAAATAAAATACAATATTACATGATAATAAAAACCATTATAAGAAATTGAAACCGATTTCACAGAAGAGAGAAAAGGATCTTAAATGATTAAGTGTAAGAACTCAATAATTACAAAAGGGAAAACCTCTCATTCCCCCAAAACACATAATTTTTCCCCATCATGGTATGGGTAATTATGAATAAGTAGGAAGAAAAATTAATTAAAAAACTAATAAGAATAAATGATATAAAATAAAGAACATAAAATATGATCCTCTAGAATATTTCTTCCACAAGTTTTCTTCTGTTATGCCCAATAGACAGACGAAACCCATAGAGGTGTCTTCTTAAAATATGTTTGAAATGAAGTTGGATATATACCCTAAAAATTTCAACGATTTTGTATTGGTTTAAAGGAATATATGGCCGAATTAATGAACATGAATTTTTCTAGCCGCCAAATACTGTTTCACCAACTTCACTTTGACTCACTCAAATGATGCCTTAATGAGATCCTTTCTTTATGAAATTTAATCAGAACATAAAACATAAAGTATTATGTCTAAAAAATCTATTATAAGATCATTTAAATGTTGGTATCCTGAGATATGACTCATTTAATGAGGTAGGGTCCATTCTACTGTCCATAATAACTTTCTCCATTTTATTGATTTTTATGGGTCATTGTGTTTCGAATTAGATATGGGAACAAAAGAAAAAGTTGAAACCTATGAAAAGAGGAAGCCTAAAAAAAGGAATCACACAAATTAGATCCAAATATTAAATTTTATTCTTTAAATACAGAGGTGAATGAAAACTATTAAATTTATAGAATTAACCAATTTTCACATTTAAGCTCAAAACTCAACAAAAATAAAAAAAATGATTCAAATATGATAAAATTGATTAACTGGTAGGGGTAAAATCATTTAAAATATATTAATAGTTATGAAAATATTATCTCTATCAATTCCACATCACTTAGCACTTGGACTCCTAGACAAGTCAGCATCAAAATCGAATCAATGCAAATTCAAAATACATACTCATGAGATCCACCAATTTGAAAACAATAAACCAAAGATATCATGACTCCTAAAAAAAATTATTCCAAGTTATCAATTTATATCATTAAATATATTTCCTATTAATTTCTCCTCCCATTCATACAAGACACTAATCTAACATTCATTTTCACTCATCACATAAATGTCAGTTTTCAACAATGTCTTTCTCATCCAAACTCATGCAAAGGTCACCATTGTCTTGATAAATTACTAAATATCCACTAGATGTGATTCAAGGACATGTGTTTATCATGAGAAAATTTTAGGGTTGTTATGTGACTTTTGGTTGGTAGGATTTTGATGTGAAAAATTCTAAGGCTGAATGAGGAGGGTTTGGCTCTTTTTGAAGAAAAATTACAAGATTCTAATTTTCACTCAAGTATGGTATTCTCCTTACTCCCCTTAGTAGAAAATAAGCTCTATCATCATGAAAAATCAAGGAAATTTTACAACATTCATCATTTCAGTAGAAAAAATTCCAATCTTATCAAATATAATTTTTCTTGAAATCTCCAGATAGGCATAGCTTTCTTTCTCCATTGGAAGCTCCAGAAAGACACAACTTCTCATACATAAAAGGCACAACTTTAAACAAAATTATTTTTTTGAAGCAAAATAATCTCTTCAAAATTTTATTTTCCCCCCAAAGTACCTCCAAATGTGGTTGCACAACACAAGACAACTTCCCCCACACTTAAGTACAATTAGACCATGCAATTTCACTTCAAGAGAAGGTTGGATAAGGAAAATTGGATTGTAATGTGGCTAACCTAACAAGTTGTTCATAGATTCTAAGGGATATAGGGATTACATGTTCAAGAAAAGAAATTATAAAAATGATTTTATTGAAAATTGGGCTTTAAAACCAAATAAATGCCTCAATCATTTAAAATATAAGTACTTCAAACCCTCAAGTTTTGATAGAAATAAATCAAATTCTGGTTAAATCAGGCATGATTTGGTTCTCTCAAGAAGTGAGGTGAATGTAAAGAATATAAAAATAATGGTTCAAAATCCTCATGTGTATGGGATTTTAAATATAAAGATAATGAGATGTGTCACGGTATTCAGAAAGCAGAGTAATTTTCATAAAATTCCTAAATATTTGAACTTGAAACAAAGTCATTTCCAACATTCGTTTAAGCACAATTTCATGGAATAATTTTTTTACTCATGGACATGGGTTTCAAAAATGTAAAAGATAATCATTTCATCTCAAAAGTTTCAAAAAAAAAACAAAAATTGAAAAATAAACACATAAAAATTTAAAAAAACACACATTTATTTGAAAATAGGAAAACGAACAACAAATTAAAATCCTAAACTACAAAGTTTCCATCTCCCACACTTAAATGATAAAGTGTCTGTAATGCATTAAAATGGATTTAACATGTAATAAGAATTAAAAAATTAATCACAACAAGCAATAAAGTGTAAAGGATAGGTACGACCTGGTGAATTTTATTGATAAATAGGTTGGAGGAGTGTGATCTACTTCACTAGATCTGATGGAATGGTCCCATTTAATTTTTCAGCCTATGTCCATTAATAGTGAATGGATCCTACGCTCCATCCTTTAAAATATGCACATCACCTAAAGGATATACATGAGTAACTATAAATGGGCCTTCTCACCTGGAACGAAGTTTACCTGACATTAACTTGAGTCTTGAATTGAATAATAACACCGTATCTCCAGGATGAAAGTCTTTCAGTTGGATCAGCTTTTCATGAGCCACTCATGTTCTTTATTTGTAAATCCTATAATTTTCAAAAGCTTCCCTTCTAATTTCTTCCATCTCCTACAACTGCAATATTCTCTCTTTTCCAGCACTTTCAAGATCAAAATTCATCTTTCTCATATCTCAATATTCCATATGATCCAATTCCAATGGAAGATAAAAACTTTTCCCATAAATCAACCTATATAGACTCATTCCAATTGGGGTTTTTTCGTCTGTCCTGTAAGCCCATAATGTATCTTCCAATGGATTAACAATATTTTCCAAAATTCCTTTGATTTCCCTGTTGGAAACTTCAGCTTGCCCATTGGTCTATGGATGATAGGGAGTTTAAGTTTTAGGATGCACCCCATACTTATTTAGTAAAGCCTCCATTATCCTATTAAAAAATTGAGTCCCTTGATCACTGATGATGGTTTTGGTAACTCCAAACCTACAAAATATGTCAGCCCTGAAAAAATCAAAAACAACTTTAGTATCGTCAGTATTGGTGGATTTTCCTTCCACCCATTTGAAAACATAATCAACTACAAGAAAGATATAATAATTTCCAAATGACTTTAGGAGAGGTCCCATAAAATTTATCCCCCAAACTTAAAAAATTTCACAAAAATTCAATGGCTTTTGGGGTATTTCTTGTCTCCTTTAAATATTTCTAGAAAACTGACATTTTCACACCTTTTTCAATATTCATGAGCATATTTAAAAAGGGTTGTAAAATAAAGTCCAGATTATAAAACCTTTCTTTCCATCCTTTGTGGTCCAAAGTGGGATACACAATCTAAAGTGTGACAAAACTTAAAGATAGAATCAATTTCACTTTCAGGAAAACATCTTCTTATAACTTGGTCATTACAAATATTCCAAATAAATGGATCATCCCAGATGTAATATCTAGATTCATATTTCATCTTTTGAATTTGGTGGGAATTTAAATGAGATGACACATGAGATGTTACCAGATAATTGACCATATCATCATACCAAGACACTTCTGATTTAATCAAGTATAACTACTCTTCTGGAAGGTCATCATTCAGTGGTTCTCTATCATGAATTTCATCTTCAACGGTGTTGGGTAGTCTACTTAAGTGACCAGCCACTTGGTTCTTAAACCCCTTCTTATCTTTGATTTCCAAGTTGAACTCCTGAAGTAGTAACATCCATCCCACTATCCTCATTTTAGATTTTGTGTTCTTCATCAAGTACTTAAGAGCTACATGATCAGAAAATACAGTGACACTAGTTTCAATAAGATATGATATAAATCTTTCTAAAGAAAAGACAACTGCTAAAAACTCTTTTTATGTTGTTGTGTAGTTGAATTGGGACACATCTAAGGTTCTTGAGGCATAGGCAATAACTTATGACCTGCCCTCAATTCACTAAGAAATGAATTCTCTAACTTCTTGGTTTGAAGCATCAAAAAGTAGCTCGAATGGTTCTTCCCAATTTGGTGGCTTCATTACTGGTGGTGTAATCAATATCCTCTTCAACTCATCAAAGGATTCCCTACATGAACCATTGAAATCAAAATCAGCATCTTTCAAAAGTAATCTAGAGAGAGGGAGATAAATCTTACTAAAACCATTGATAAACATCCTATAGAATCCTTCATTTCTTAAAAATGATCTAACATGATTCACATAAGTTGAATAAGGAAAATAATTTATCAATTCAATTTTTTTATTTATCAAATTCTATGACCTTTTTGGAAATGACATTCCCAAGGAAAATTATTCTCTCAACCATGAAATGAAACTTTTCAAAATTCAAAACATGATTCTTTTCAATGCAAGTTTTCAAAAAAATTTCCAATTTTTTCAAACAATGGTCAAAATAATTTCCAAAAATTGTGAAATTGTCCAAGAAAACCTCCAAGCAATCTTCAATGTGATCAGAAAAAATGCTTACCATGTACCTCTAAAATGTACATAGAGTATTACATAATCCAAATGGAATCCTTTCATATAAAAAAGTTTTGAAGGGACAAGTAAAGGTAGTCTTCTCTTGATCCTCGGGAGAAATAAGTACCTATAAATAACTTAAAAATCCATCCAAAAAGAAATGACGAGTTCTCCCTTCCAACCTCTCTTACATCTGGTAAATGAAAGGGGTGGGAAAATGATCTTTTCAAGTGACCTGATTTAAATTCCTAAAATCTATGCACACTCTCCAGCTATTCCGAATTCTTATAGGGATTAATTCATTCTTCTCATTCCACACAATGGTTGGGACAATTTGTTTTGGAACTACATGGATGGGGATAACCCATTTTGAATCAGATATGGGATAGATGATCCCAGCTTCCAAGAGATTCTCAATATCCTTTTTCAAAACCTCCATCAAGGTGGGGTTCAGCCTCCTTTGGGGCTATCTGACAGGTTTGGAATCTCCCTCAAGAATAATTCTATGTGAGCATATATTTGGGTTCATTCCTAGGATATCACTTAAGTTCCACCCTATTTCATGGAAATTCTCTCTCAAAAGATCAATCAAAGATTTTTCTTGGGTTTCATAAAAATTATTAGTAATTATCACTGGTAATTTCTCCCCCTCTATAAGGTAAACATATTTTATATCAGTGGGGAGTAGTTTTAATTCCAAATCAGGGGGCTGATCAAGAGTTGAAATTAAGTTAAGGTTACCCACATCCAAAATTTGGACATCCTGAACATAAGAAATGTCACGACCCGTCTTAGTGGGGCTCGTGCCACAACTCTCCAAGCCCGCCTCCAATAGGCCAAGGGCTGGTGACTAGCACCAAGTAGACATGTTACTAACATGGGAGACATTTCCTATAAACTTGTACACACACACACACATCTCCAAGCCCATAAAGCTGAAAGGTAAAAGCTACTGAAAAGGGAAATGCATGCATACACTAAAAATCCCAACCAACAGAGTACGACAGGAAAGTAAGTACAGTAATGTAAAAACCTAGGCCGAAAGTACAAGCCCACCAAAATAAAGTCTGCAACAAAGTCCAACCTGTAAAGAAAGGTACTGGGACTGCAATCTGTAGCCGTAGGAACAAACCTCGACTTTCCTGATCTCACTGAGCACCGTCCGGTCTTGGTCCACCTATAATCCTGTCAAAGGCTCGCTTGTCTGCACAAGACATGACACATGCGGGTAAAGCCCATGCAGGGGTGACTATACTAATACCCAGTAGGACACCCCGAAACCACAAAGGAATACAACAAGGGAAAATACCATAAAGGAAAGATACAGCCATCTCTACAAAGTATATGTCAACAAAACATATAACAAGAATATCCAGATATACTCATACACGATCGACTATCACGAAACCACCACTAAGATCCAGCTCGAAGATTCCACTAAGTACGTAATCGGGAGAACACACTCCTAGGTCTGAAGAGAGAGATATGAAGCACCCGTTCTGGGATAACTCACTCCACAAGTACTTAATAAATACGATATTCAAATGAGGATCACAACCAGTAACTATGGGGTGATTCCAACAACTCAGTCTGAACTAAGCCGCTAAGCAGAGGATTGGCACCCGGGTAAAGTAGGTCACGTCGATACCAAGAACTCTACCTAGGGTACCAGGAAGGAATAGAGGATCCGACTCTAAGTCTCATAGAGGGGATTCCAACAACTATATTCAAGAAGTCCTGCTGAAGGGATCATACTCCTGTATGTAGGAAATGATACCAGAATCCTTCAGGGGAAAGACCAAGGGGACGAACCCTAAGGAAACTAGTCCAAGTCATAGAAGGCAACTGGCTTAAGCCATGTAAAACAGGTTACACGGCGTGTAGTAGAGTCACACGCCGTGTTCCTTGACTCCGGGTACTACCCGTGTAAAACGGCCCGTGTCTTAAGGCTTGTCATACAAAAGTAACTACATGGTGTGTAGAAGGATTACACACTGTGTCCGAGTGTCCGAGGTTCGCTCCGTGCACGCTGGCCATGTGCCCGTACATAGCCTCAACCCGCGTCGCCCTGCCTGTGTACCAGTACACGGGGTATCCCATGTATCTGGCCGGCCCTGGCCGGGGAAGGGTATACACGCCGTGTCGTTGGCTGTGTACCCAACCCGTGTCTATGTACTCCCGAAGTACATGCCAGGTGGTCTGCCAACAAACACATGCCATGTAGCCCATACTACATGCTGTGTACTTGGGATTTCTCCAGAACCGCCATCTTCTTCCTCGTACCTCGGCCGATCTTCTGGTTTCCGTTTCCATGATTCGTTCACCGCGAAACTCAAGATCAAGGTTCTCCTCGTCGTCATGATGCCAAATCCGTGGGTTGTGGGCCTTCGATCGACCCCGAAACCCGATTACGGTCACCCGTGCGGAAATTGTTCGAAGAACGATATCTTCCGATCTGATTTGATCCATCCATCGCCACCGCAGTCGCACCTCCGTGGGGTTGTACCGACACCAGATCTTCAATTTGGGATGGTTTCATCGCACAACGGATGCGCAACAATCCATCGTTCATATCTCCGTGAAGAACGCGTAGAACGCACACGAAGAACGCGATGAAATCGGGGAAGAAAATCACAAAAAATCGAGAGGGACGAACCTCGATCGATGTTTGTGTCGATCTTGGTTCGTCACCATTATAAGGGAAAATGAAACCAAACAAACAACCTTTAAGAATCAAATCCCCAAAATCCACGCAAAAGCCCATCCCACAAACACGATCGATCCGCGGGCTAATTTTTTTGTGGATTAGTCTACGTTTGTCGTAGGAAACAAGAAAAGGTAAAGGAAACCAAAATAAAACATCCTACCTGGATCCACGACGTTCGTTGGCGAAGATCCGGTCACCGCATCGTCGTCGCCGGCGAAACCCATCAAGAACATCGTCTCCTCGTTGGGGTTTCCTCCTGAGCCTCCAAAGCCTCCAAGTGTTTCAGGGTTATGAGATATGTAACCCTGGACCCCTGCACAAATCTCTATTTAAAAAGAAAAAAGATATTCGACGCCACAAGATTTAATAAAATACTTTTATTAAATATTTTATTACGGTTACGTCCAAAAACTAGATTTCACCACCGACCTACGCCAACCGATATTAGGCCTCGCCTAAGGTAAAATCGTCATTATGAATGCAACGGTGCCCTCAGATTTCTGATCCGAGCACCCGTTTAGGAGTAATTCTACTTTTTTAGGAAAACCATACACGTGCATTAATTAATTAATTAATTAAATTCAAACATTTGTTCCGGGCTCACCGGGCCTCAAAACTGCACGCCGTCTCAGAGCCTGGTCTCAAAAGAATTCCTATATAATATTAAAAATAATACATGGAAAAAAAATTGGGACATTACAACCTACCCTCCTTAGGGATTTACGTCCATGAAAAGACAAAACAAAGGATACTAAAAAAGATGTGGGTACTGCACACGAATCTGAGCCTCCCGCTCCCACGTGCTCTCCTAGAGATTCTCGTACAGTCACCGAACACACACCAAGGGAATAGCTCACCCACGAAGGATCTTCTCCTGCCGATCCTCGATCTCCACTGGGTACTCAGCAAAGGTCGCTCCATCATCGATGTCCAAATCACCCCAGTTGATAACGTGCGATGGATCATGCACGTACCTCCGTACCTGCGACACATGGAAGACGTTGTGTACCAGGTTCATCTGATGGGGGTATAGAAAATCGGTATGCCACCTCGCCAACTCTACTCAGAATCTGAAAAGGGCCGATGAACCTTGGAGATATCTTGCCCCCTCGGCCAAATCTCCACAATCCCCGTCGAGGTGAGACCCAAAGGAACACATGGTCTCCCTCCTCGAACTCCAAGGGCCTCCATCTCCTGTCGGCATAAGACTTATGCCGACTCTATGCAGTCTTCATCCACTCATGGATGACCTGTACCTTCTCCGTAGTATCTCGCACCATCTCTGGGCCCATGAGTGCTGACTCTCCTGGGTCAGTTCAACAAAGTGGTGACCTGCAAGGTCACCCGTACAAAGCCTCGAATGGTGCCATACCAATAGTGTAATGATAACTATTGTTATAAGCAAAATCCACCAGTTGTAGGTGATACTCCCAGCTACAACTGAAGTCAAGTATGCAAGCTCTTAGCATATCTTCCAGAACTTGGATGGTTTGCTCTGTCTGACCATCAGTCTGAGGATGAAACATTGTGCTCAAGCGTAACTGAGTCCCAAAAGCTTCCTGTAATCCCTTCCACAAACGGGATGTGAAACGAGAATCATGATCTGAGACGATTTTTGATATCATGCCATGAGGTCGAACTATCTTCTGCACATAGAGGTGTCCCAAGATCTCTACTGAACTCTACTCTCGTATGGCTAGGAAGTGGGCCGACTTGGTGAGTCGGTCAACGATCACCTAGATGGCATCGTGTCCCCTGGACGTATGTGGTAAACCTGTCACGAAGTCCATGGATATCCCATCCCACTTCCACTCTGGCACCTCAAGGGGCTGAGTCAAACCTGCTAAAACCTGGTGTTCGGCCTTTACTTGCTGACAAGTAAGGCACCGAGAAACAAAATCTGCCACACTCTTCTTCATTCCCGGCCACCATAACTGACGTCGGAGGTCCCGGTACATCTTTTCCATGCCTGGATGCACCAAAAAAGGAGATGTATGGAACTCCCTTAGAACCTCCTCCCGCAACGTCACTGGTACTACTGTACGCCCTCTGAAAAGAACAATGTTCTCCCCACCTTTTGAATATCCTCCAGCAGCACCACCTGTGGATATCTGAGCATGTAGAGTATCACAGCTAGAATCCTTGAGCTGTGCTTCCCTGACTCGTTGTAAGAGTAGAGGAGTAACAACCATCAACTGAAGGTAAGATCCCTCATCTCTATCCACAAAGGATAACTATAAAGAGGCCAACTGCCTCGTCGCCTCACCCAGCAACTGCGAATTGGATTTCCTACTGAGAGCATCTTCCATAATGTTCCCCTTCCCAGGAGTATAAACGATCTCAAAGTTGTAATCCTGGAGGAACTAAATCAACCACCTCTATCTCAAATTAATATCCTTCTGAGAAAAGATATATCTAAGACTCTTGTGATCAGAGTAGATGATAAACCACTCGCCCATTAGGTAGTGACACCACATCTTCAATGCGAAGACTACCGCTGCCAACTCAAGATCATGGGTCGCGTAGTTATGCTCGTGTGGCCTCAACTGATGTGAGCCATAGGCAATCACTTCTTGTCTCTGCATTAGGACACAACCAAGCCCGATTCTTGATGCGTCGCACAAAACTACGTACTCGACACCCTCTTCTGGTAGTCTCAAGATTGGGGCGCTCGTCAGACATTGTATCAACTGCTGAAAAGCCTGCTGGCATCTCTCGGTCCATAGGAAAGGTTGACCCTTTTGAGTCAAAGCTATCATGGGTGCTGAAATCCTGGAGAAATCAGGAATGAATCTCCGATAGTAGCCCGCCAACCCAAGGAAACTCTGTACCTCCGTCATGATCCAGAGTGGCTCCCATTCTAACACAGCCTCTACCTTGGCTGGGTCCACTGATACACCATCTACTGAGATAACGTGCCCCAAAAAGTGGACCTCCTGTATCCAGAATTGACACTTCGAGAGTTTCCTGTACAACTGGTGCTCTCCGAGTGTGTAAAGAACTATCCTTAGGTGCCTCACGTGCTCCTCCTTGGACGTAGAGTACACAAGGATATCATTGATGAATACCACCAGGAATCGATCTATATAGGGCTGAAAGATTCGGTTCATGAGTCCTATAAACACGGCTGGGGAGTTTGTCACACCAAAGGGCATCACCAAGTACTCATAGTGACCGTAGTGACATCTAAAAGTCGTCTTCGGTATATCCTCCTCTCGTACTCGCAACTAGTGATAGCCTGATCGTAGATCAACCTTCGATAACCATCGTTCCCCTCTTAACTGGTCCAAGAGGTCATCGATCCTCGGTAGTGGATACCGGTTCTTCAAGGTCACCTGATTCAAGCGCCGGTAATCCACACACAGCCTCAAACTCCCGTCTGCCTTCTTGGTAAACAACACTGGGGCCGCCCAGGGTGAAACACTGGGTCTCACGAAGCCCTTCCTCTACAATTATTCAAGTTTCACTCTCAACTCATGAAGCTCTAAAGGATCCATCTGATATGATGATGCTGATATCGGTGTCATCCCGGGTTGCAACTCAATGCAGAAATATATCTCCCGACGGGGAGGTAGTCTGGGGACATCCTCCGGAAAGACGTCCTCATACTCAGCCACTACTACTGGAAACTGGAAACTCGTAACATCTACTGTGCCAAGGGCTAGGCTAGCCAATTGATGTGAAATCGACTGTACCTCCTAGGTACGAGTCCATCCTATTCTTCCTGGGTCTCCTTTTCATCGACGAAGGAGAACATCGTTCCATCACTGCGGACACACCGCACCCTTCACCTAAAATAGTCAATTTGGGCATGAACTGTGGATAGCCAATCCATACCAAGAATGACATCGTAAGGCCTCGATGCTACCACCAAGTGGTTCCAACCGAAACTCTCGCCTGTAAGGGTTAGGTCACACTGTCTGCAAAGGTGTGTGATCTCTGAATCTTCTCCAGTCGGTGTTTCTAAGCATAAGGGTCGAGTCAACGGTTCAACTGGAATCTCAAGGTCTCGAACAAGATAAGTAGCCTGAAATGAATGACTAGAACCTGTGTCTATAAATATGACAACCAAAGTAGAAAAGACGCAGATTGTACCTCTAATCATTCTGGGAGCACCTGGGTTATAAGCCTCTGCTGCCTGCAGCTGTCCCTGCCTCTATCCACCAGCTCCCTGAGCCTAGGGCGGACCTCCTGGGGGTGGTGGTGGTAAAGGGTCAAAACGCCGACCACCTCCAACTGCTCTCCCATCTCCTCTACCATGATCGCCGCCCTGCAGGTCTGTCTGCTCCACAGGTTGGATCTGCCTTGGTGGTCCGTCCACTGCTCCCATGTCAGTAGTACGACGGGTCGGACAATTTTGAGCGAGATGTCCCCTTCCATCACATGAGTAGCATCGCCTCTCTTGAGGCTGGATAGATGTGCCCTGTGAACCCTGTACGGTAGATCCCCTATCCTAGAATCTCCTCTGGAAACTTCTCCTATGCCTGGGTCCCTGACGTCAGATCCCTGTTGCCGAGGTCTCTGCTCCAGCTCACTCACTACTGACAGCTGCTGGTTGTCTCTACTCTGCCAAGCAGCTCTCGACCACCAAAGCTCGCTCGAGCACCCCAGCATAAGTATGAATTCTCATAGGGATGATGCTAGCTCGGATGTCTCTGCACAAGCCCCGCTCAAAAGTCCGAGCTCTAAAGTAATGATCCCTGACCATATCCATCGAGTACCGTGAGAGGTCGGTAAACCTCGATGAATAGTCAGCCACCATCATGGTTCCCTATTGGATATGAAGAAGCTCCTGTATACGCACCTCTCTCAGGGTAACCGGTGAAAACTCCTCTCTGAAGAGATGCTCAAACTCTGACCATGCAAGAGTCGCCTCGTTGTGAGTCTGGATAACCAAACTCCACCATCGTCCTACCGAGCCCTGCAAAAGGCTCGCTGCCAGGATCACCATTTGGTCTGCTGGTGTCCTGACCAAACGAAAGACTCTGGCCACCGCCTCCAGCCAGTCCTCTGCTGCCTGAGGGTCATGCTCTCCTCGAAACCTGAGGGGTATCTATCTCTGAAACTCGTGGAGTGCGCTCAGCCTGCACTCCTCCTCTACTGGTATAGAAGGCACTAAACACTGCTCCACAGGTGGTGGAATAGCTGGCACACCACCTGAAGGTAAAACTGGGGGATCTGGTCCCTATATCGAAGCATCATCACTGGGGGGGTCATCCTCATGATCGAGCTGCTAGATCCTAGCGGGTGCGCGTCGCAGAGGCATCCTGTAAAGGAACAAGATGTATCACAACCAGTGAGTATATCTGGAGAGCTGACTCAAGAAGGACATGGAAACCACAACACATTCCTATATGATGCATGTACCATTATTTTTCCCTGCAACTAGTGTTCTCATGTTCCGAGTCTAAAAGCAAGTTATCAGAGTCCTGGTGTATGGATACGTCAGCCGCCCGCACCAACACTGGGGTCCCTGGCCTGAAAGCCAAACTCGAAACACTTAAAATTGTTGCCACAAACCAACTCACGGACTCTCAGTCCTAATTTAGAATTGACCAACTCTAATACCACTCTGTCACGATCCGTACCAGTGGGGCCCATGCCGCAACTCCCCAAGACCGCCTCCAATAGGTCAGGGTCTAGTGACTAGCACTGAGTAGGCATGTTACTAACATGGGAGGCATTGCCTATAAACCTACACACACACACACACACACACACACATATCCAAGCCCACAAAGCTGAAAGGTAAAAGCTACTAAAAAGGGAAATGAATGCATACACTAAAAATCCCAACCAACAGAGTACGACAGGAAAGTAAGTACAGTAATGTAAAACCCTGGGCCGAAAGTACAAGCCCACCAAAAGAAAATCTGCAAAAAAGTCCAAACTTTAAAGAAAGGTACTGAGACTGCAATCCGTAGCCGTAGGAACACACCTCGGCCTGCCTGATCTCACTGAGCACCGTCCGGTCCTGGTCCACCTAGAATCATGTCAAAGGCTCGCTTGTCCGCACAAGACACGACACGTGCGGGCAAAGCCCATGAAGGGGTGAGTATAACAACACCCAGTAGGACACTCCAAAACCACAAAGGAATACAACAAGGGAAAAAACTACAAGGGAAAGATACAGTAAGATCTACACAGTATATGTCTACAGAACATATAACAAGAATATCCAGATATACTCATACACGATCGACTATCGCGAAACCACCACTAAGATCCAGCTCGAAGATTCCACTAAGCACATAACTGGGAGAACACACTCCTAGTTATGAAGAGAGAGATAAGAAGCACTCATTCTGGGAGAACTCACTCCACAAGTACTTAAGAAATACGATATTCAGATGAGGATCACAACCAGTAGCTATAGGGTGATTCCAAAAACTCAGTCTGAACTAATCCGCTAAGCAGAGGATCGACGCCCGGGTAAAGTAGGTCACGTCGATACCAAGAACTCTACCTAGGGTACCAGGAAGGAATATAGGATCTGGCTCTAAGTCTCATAGAGGGGATTCCAACAACTCTATTTAGGAAGTCCTGGTGAAGGGATCATACTCCTGTACCTAGGAAATGATACCGGAAACCTTCAGGGGAAAGACCAATGGGACGAACCCTAAGAAAACTAGTCCAAGTCACAGAAGGCAACTGGCTCAAGCCATGTAAAATAGGTCACACAGCGTGTAGTAGAGTCACACGCCGTGTTACTTGACTTCGGGTACTGCCTGTGTAAAACGGCCCGTGTCTTAAGTCTTGTCGTACAAAAGTAACTACACGGCATGTAGAAGGATTACACGCCGTGTCCGAGTGTCTGGAGTTCACTCCGTGTATGCTGTCCATGTGCCCGTACACAGCCTCAACTCGTGTCACCCTGCCCGTGTACCAGTACATGGGGTATCCCGTGTATCTGGCCAGACCTGGCTGGGGAAGGGTATACAATCCATGTCCTTGGCTGTGTACCCAACCTGTGTCTGTGTACTCTCGGAGTACACGCCATGTGGTCCACCGACGAACACACACCGTGTATCCCATACTACATGCCCTGTAGTCAGGATTTCTCCAGAACCGCTGTCTTCCTCCTCGCGCCTTGACCGATCTTCCAGTTTCTATTTCTATGATCCGTTTACCGCGAAACTCAAGATCAAGGGTCGCCTCGTCCTCGTGATGCCGAATCTGTGGGTTTCGGGCCTTCGATCGGCCCTGAAACCCGATTCCGGTCACCCGTGCGAAAATCGTTCGAAGAACGATATCTTCTAATCTGCTTTGATCCGTCCATCGCCACCATAGTCGCACCTCCGTGGGGTTGTATTGACGCCAGATCTTCAATTTGGGATCGTTGAGTCACACAAAATATGTGCAACGATCCTTCATTCATATCTCTGTGAAGAACGCATAGAACACACACGAAGAACGCGAGGTAATCGGGGAAGAAAAGCACAAAAAATAGAGAGGGATGAACCTCGACCGATTTTCATGTCGATCTTGGTTCATCACCGTTAGAAGGTCAAACGAAACCAAACAAACAACCTTCAAGAATCAAATCCCCAAAATCCCCACAAAAGCCCATCCCGCAAACACGATCAATCCACGAGCTAATTTGTTTGTGGATTAGTCCACGTTCATCGTAGGAAACAAGAACGGGGAAGGAAAACCAAAATCAAACATCCTACCTGGATCAGTGACATTTGTTGGTGAAGATTTTGTCGCTGCGTCGTTGTCGCCGGCGAAACCCATCAAGAACATCGTCTCCTTATTGGGGTTTCCTCCAGAGCCACCAGAGCCTCCAAGGGTTTCAGGGTTATGAGATCTGTAACCCTCAACCCCTACACAAACATCTATTTAAAAAGATAAAAGATATTTGCTGCCACAAGATTTAATAAAATGCTTTTATTAAATATTTTATTATGGTTACGTCCAAAAACTAGATTTCACTACCGACATGCGCCAGCCAATGTTAGGCCTCGCCTAAGGTAAAATTGCCATTCTGAACGCAACGTTTCCCTAGGATTTCTGATCCGAGCACCCGTTCAGGAGTTATTTTACTTTTTCAGGAAAACCATACATGTGCATTATTTAATTATTTAATTAAATTCAAACATTTGTTCTAGGCTCATCGGGCCTCGGAACTGCACGCCGTCTCAAAGCCTGGTCTCAAAAGAATTCCCATATAACATTAAAAATAATACATGGGAAAAAATCCAGGACATTATAAGAAATTATACCATCTTCTTCATCATTTAACAAATCATCAAAGAAATTATATTTTACCTCTTCCTCCCACATGAAACCAGAATCTATAGTAGTTTGGGAATCCAAATGTTCAATGATATTTTCAATGGATGAATTATCTCCCAAGGATAAGAATTCATGGAACATACCTGATTATTCAATGGGTTAGTACCAACTTCATGGGAGAGTGCAAAGAGGGAGTGATCATATGATGGGTTCATCATGGATTCTAAAACATTGAAGTGGACAATGCTATCTCCAAACTCCATAGTGAGGGTCCCTTCATAGACATTGATGATGGTTTTGTCTGTTTTGAAGAAAAGGATACCCAAAATGATGTGTTATTGTGATGAGATCCTATAATCTTCTATATTTATAACATAGAAGTCAGTTGGGAATAAAATATCTTTGACTTTCACCAAGACATCCTCCATAACTCATGTTGAAAAAACTGTGGATCTATTTGCAAGCTAGACCAAAACTCTTGTGGGATTCAAGTCTCCCATCTACAAATAATTGTATAATGAGTGAGGAAATATATCAATGGAATCACCTAGATCACACAAAACATTAGAGAAATTTAAATAACCAATGGTGCATGGAATGGAAAATGTATCTGTATCTTGACATTTGGTTGGAAACTATGGTGTGATAAGGGCTGAGACACTCCTTCCCAAGTTGATCTATTAATTCCATTGAAGTATCCTCTTATTTTTTAAAATATAATTAACAAAATTAGCATACTTTGGTATTTTTTTAGTGTTTCAAGAAGGGGGATATTACTTTCCACTTTTTAGAAGGTGTCTAGAATTTCTTTTTGAAGTGCTTCTTTTTAAAACCTCTTTGATTCAATCATCCTTGATGGAAATGGTGGGGGTAAGTCCTTATTATCCCTTTTTTTCCTTTTAAATGGTGTTTCTTGTATATTATTCCTTGTCCTATACTTTTCCTGCTCCTTCTTCTCTTCTTCCCGATGCAATTTCAATGAATTTTCTGAATTCCCAACTTCATTCTACCTTATCCCAAGTGGTCTTGTTTCAGGATCAATGGTGTCTTATGGTGGGAGTTATTTTACAATTCTTGTTTTTATCATGCTGACATTCTCCTTTGGGGTTGGGATTTTTTGGTAAGGGAGTTTCTTTGTATTTTTGATTAGGAAGTCCACTAGACTTTCGAACTTGTTGGAAAAATATTTTACAGTGTCTTTCAGCCCCTCAAACTCATATTTATGCTATTGGTTTTGAATTATAGGTTGTGCACTGGTGGATGGATTCTCATAGGGTCTCTGGAAAGTGGGTGGTTATTAGTAAGAAGGCTAGTTATAAGATTGCTTTTGTTGAAATGGTGGTGGTTTTTGGAATTGATTATGGAATAGGGGTTGATTTTGGAACTGATTTTGGTACGAGGGTATAACTTGATTCTACTGATTTCCAAATCCATATTGGACTTGGTTACGCTCTCTCCATACTTGATTTTTCTGGAACTACCTTGGATGAAAGGTTTATGCACAAGTTTCCATTCCCTGTATTTTAGTACACTAGTCAGTGAAATGATAAGGTGATGAGCATAAACCACATTCCTTAGCTGGTGATTGTTGGTCACCCTCTTGTTTCAAGGCCATCTATCTCACTAAACTTGTTTTCTCTTCAATACTAGTTTCTAATAATGGTGATGGATGATAAGTTATTACCACATGAATAACTCTTTTTCTTGTACCTCTTGTACCAATTTTTTGTGAGTTATCAGAAACTTTATCAATAAAAATCTTGGCTTCTTATGCTGACTTTTCAATCAATGTGCCTCCAAATGATGCATATAGAAGGTTTCTGTCATTTTCTAGTAATCCTTGATAAAACAAGACAATAAATTTATGCTCCTAAATTGCATGATGTGGGAATCTAGCACATAGATTCTTAAATCTCTCCTAATACTCGTAAAGAGTTTCTCCAGATGACTACTTGATGGAATATATTTCCTTTCTAATGGATATGCTCTTGGAGGTGGGGAAGAATCATTGCATGATTCATCTTACCAAGTCATTCAAATAATTCTCATATCTGGGTTTTAGTCCATACAACCATTCTTTGACATCTCCTTCCAATGAAAATGGGAATGCCTTCTACTTTACCTTCTCCTCAGCTACTACTCGGGGTATGAAAGTAGATCAGACAGGCGTGAACTATTAAATATGTTTGTTTGGGTCTTCACCTACCAAGCCATGAAATTTTGGGAGTAATGGAATCATTTTAGGTTTTATCTCAAAATAATTTTGTAACACTGGCATGGAAATTTGATTGTTTTGATTAAGGAATTATGGTGTACATAGGTCTCTAAGTGTTTGGTTTTTATTTCCAGCTATGATTAAAGAACCATAGTGAACACTTTAAGTTTCACTCGAGTATACAAGAGAAATTTCCTCAAATTCAGATTGAAAATTAAGATTTCTAAGTCTATTCATCAATATTCTTTCAATTTTAGGATTTATAGGGGAAGGTTCAGGGTTTGTACTTCTAGTCATGCAATATAAGAAAGAGAAAACAATGTTGGCACTACCTCCCCGACAATGGTGCCAAGTTTTGACACATGCCTATCATGGGGTGTGGAAAAAATATTATTTTTTAATTTAAAATTCAGTATAGTGGTTAAACTAAGTTTTCTCTAGAGAGGAGTATACAAAAATCAAGTTGTCACCTTAAAATTAGAGAAATAAGTGAGGTTGTTTTTTTAAAATTGGTTGATTTTGAAAAGACATGAAAGAAAATAAGAAAAGGAAATTAATTGAGAAAAATATTAAGATCGAATTGATAAAACAAGTGATTGAAAACCATTATATGATATGGTGATCATGTCAATTTTGGTTCTCCAATTGTAATTCTATCATAGTTCAACTTATCCAATTCTCTTCTGCTAAGTTGATAAAAGTGAGAATCCATGATCAATTATTTTCACTCCCTTGGTCAAATAGTAATGGTGAGAATAAACCTTACTAAAATCTCATACTGGTCTAATATCCTTACATTATATGATATATTTGTGGATAATACCCTCAATTTACTTAGTAAATTCCCAATTGGGTCTTGTTTATCCCAAACAATCAAGAATATTCACAACTCCTCACACACATACTGGTGATCACCGAGTACTTCACCACTAATCCATAATCTATTACACCAAATATAGACCAGAACCAAGTGTTGGGAGATATTTATCATCAAACCAATCAATAAAAACAATATAATCAAAAATAAAATACAATCATACATGATAATAAAAACCATTATAAGAAATTGAAACCGATTTAGCAGAAGAGAGAAAAGGGTATTAAAACATTAAGTGAAAGAAATCAAGAATTACAAAAGGGAAAACCTCTAATTCCCCAATCAAATATAATTTTAACTCACCATGTTAAGGATATTTGTGAATAATTGTTAAGAATAATTCATTACAAAACTAAGAATATTAAAAGAGAGAAAACAAAGAACAGAAAATTTGATCCTCTAGAATCTGTCCACCAGAAGTTTTCTTCTGTTCTGCCAACCAGACGACCAAAACCCCGAAAGGTGTCTTCTTAAAAGATGTTAGGAATTAATTTTTCCATTGAAACTCATAATTTCAAAGATTTTGGACAGGTTTAAAGGAATATATGGACACATTAATGAACATGAATTTTTATTTCCACCAAATAATACTTCACAAACTCCACTTTGACTCGCTCAAATGATGCATTAATGAGATACTTTATTCATTAAATTTAATGGAAACATGACCCATAAATTCTTCCATCTAACACAACTGGAATAAGCTCATTTAAGGTTGGTATCCTGAGATATTCCTCATTTAATGAGGTAGGGTCCATTCTAGCGTCCATAATAACTTTATCCATTTGATTGATTTTTATGGGTCATTGTGTTTTAAATTGGATATGGTACCAAAAGACAAAGTTGAATAACAAAAACAAAGGAAGCCTAAAAAAATGTATCACACAAATTAGATCTAAATATTAAATTTTATGCTCAAAATACAGAGGTGAATGAAAACTGTTAAATTTATAGAATTAACCATTTATCACATTTAATCTTAAAACTCACCAAAAATCATAAAATGATGCAAATATTCTAAAATTGATTAATTAGTAAGGATAAAATAATTTTAAAAAATATGAATAATTATGAAAATATTATCTTTATCAGTTAATAGAGTCTGTCAATAATAATACTTCCTTGGGAGATCCTATCAATCAATCTGATCAAGTGCTGAAGGTATTTAGAGTACTACCCTCAAAATAGAATGACATATCCGCAGCTATTTAAGAATAAAAACCTGTCAAGAATTTAACTATGAAGGACCTAATTGTAACATTGATGATGTATGAATTATAAATTCAAGATAAATTTGAAGATCACAAGTTAGTGAAAAGGTAAAATACTACCCTTAAAGTGACATCTCTGAAGCATGAAAGAAATTCAAACCAAGATGTCAAACCAAAAAAAACATTAGAATACTTCAATTATGAAATGTAATTGACACAACTATCCATAAAATTCATCAAATTATACAAGAAAAAGATAGTCTTTATAAAATATGTTAAGAATGATGAAAGAGAACCTAGCGAAGTAATACTATACAAATGCAAAAAGTTGGCTCACATCAGACCAGACTACCTCTAATTGAAAGATGAAAGTTGACGGACAAAAAAGAAATATCAGGAGAATGAAGATTATGAACATAAAGTAAAAAGAGCTATGAAATATATGTGGAGTGTATCTAAAGACTCTAAAAACTCTTTAAAATCTAATTTAGAAAGAGATCCCCAAAAACTGGAATCCAAAATGTGATTTATAGATAAGGAATAATAAGCGGTATAATCCTATTACCCTTCTGATTCTGATACTGGTAGTTTCTCAAATATTAATCTGGCTGCCTACTGTAAAATTCTAGAAGAGAAATATGATTCTTTGATAAAGAAACATAAATCATTAAAAAATATTCACAAACCTGTTTTAGGTGAAGGAGACACTATTCTAAAACAACATCAATATCTAATTGAAAAATTCAACTCATCTATATCAAACTGTATTGATCATAAAAAAGGATAAAAGAATTATAGGATGAAGTAGAATTTCATAAAATTGATTCTCTTTTTTAAAAAAAATGAGAAAATATTCTGAATGAGATTCTTGGAAAGAATTTTATTAAAAGGGGTAAATTTGGAATAGGAAGCACGAGTGAAAAATCTAAATTATATAAAAAATATTTTGTTCCCAATTCAAAAAATGCTAGCTGTTATTAATGTTGAATGAAAGGTCATTACATTAACAAATGTTACGTGATAAATCCTCAAATTATTTGTATTAAAAAGGATATTATTTCTAGAAATATATCTGAAGGAAGTGATATAAATTATGGAAAGATAAGGTAGATCTGGATTCCCATATTATTGCTCACTGAAACTGCTAGACCCAAGAAAATATGGGTACCAAAACAAAAAAATGTTTAATTTCTTTTGTAGGAAAAAGGCCACAGGAATAGAAAATATTCATGGTATATAAACTATAGCTGCTCCAGAAACATGAGTAGAGACTCATCAAATTTTCATACAATGAATCAAATGGATGGAGGTCTAGTCACTTTTTGTGATAAGGAAAAAAGAAAATATTGTTGGAGTTGAAACTATTGGAGATCTAAAATCAATCTAAATAAAAAAGTACTGTATGTTCAAGGGATAAAAAAATTTGATAAGTATTTCTCAATTTTGTGATGATGGATTTTATGCTTATTTTTCTAACAATTCATTCTATATTTTCAAAGATAAACTGCTTAAATTTAGAGCGCCTAGAACTGATAATGTTTATACTCTGGATCTTAATTCCCTGTGTAAATAGAAAGTGAATTGTTTAACTTCTAAGACAAATGATTCCTGGATATAGCATAAAAGACTTGGAAATTACAATATATATTATTTACATAAATTATCTAATAAATAACTAGTTTTTGATTTACCTGGTCTTAAGTTTCAAAATGATAAGATTCTGTGATGTATGCTAAATCGGTGAATAACATAAATCATCTTTCAAATAAATTAACTAAATTGCTACATCTAAACCATTAGAACACGTCCATTTGGATTTGTTTGGACCATCTAGGGTAGAAAGTTTGGATGCTAAATTATATGTTTATGTTTTAGTTAATGGTTTTTCTAGATTTACATGGGTTTATTTTCTAAAACTCAAAAGTGAAGTATTCACTATTTTTGAAAGATTTTACAAAATTTTTCATAATGAAAAATATTTTAAAATAATTTCATTGAGAAGTGATCATGGTGGAAAATTTGAGAATTAAGAATTTAATTTTTTTCTCAAATCTGGGTATTAAACACACCTTCTCTTTACCAAGAATATCTCAACAAAATGGAATTATAGAAAATAGAAACAAAACTATTCAAGAAATGGAAATGAATATGCTAAATGAATACAACCTTCTTGCCTATTTATAGGTAGAATCTGTAATCATAGCTTTCTATATAATGAATAGAGTTTTAATAAGACCAATTATTAAAAAGAAACCCTATGAAATTTGGAATAAAATAAAACTAAAGTAATGTACTTTAAAGTCTTTTGATTCAAGGTATATATCTTGAATAATAAGGATAAACTTGGTAAATTTGATCTAAAAGTTGATTAAGGAATATTTTTAGGATATTATAAAACTTCTAAAACCTATAGAGTGTTTAATAAAAAGTCAAGTTTTATTGAAGAATTATTTCATGTGATGTTTAATGAAACTTACCATTTTAATAAAGAGAAATATCAAACTGATGAAAATAATGACTCTTTTGGCAACATGAGACTTGATTCACCTAAGTATGATTTTGAAAATAAAATTAATAAAATAAAGTACAGTTCATAAGAACATGAAACTGAAGAACCTGAAAGTGTCCTACCTAGATAGTCTATAACCCTAAAGAACCATCATTTAGAAACTTTCATTGGAGAGATAGACACAAGAATGAGAACTAGGAGAAATGTAGGAAACCTAATTGAATTATTTGCCTTTCTATCTTAGTTAGAACCTAAATATATTGAAGAAAATTTAGATTATGAGATTTGGATGTTATTCATTCAAGAAGAACTAAACCAATTCAGAAAAAAATGATGTTTTAGATTTAGTGGAAAGACCATCAGATTATCCAGTAATAGGAACTAAGTGGATCTTTAGAAATAAACATGACGATCAAGGGATTATAACCAGAAACAAAGCTAGATTAGTTGCTAAAAGATATAATCAGGAAGAAGGTATATATTATGATGAAACCATTTCACTTGTAGCCATATTAGAAGCTACTAGAATCCTTTTATCGTATGCATCTCATATGAATTTTAAATTATATCAGATGGATATCAAATCTGCATTTTTAAATGGTTATTTAATGGAAAAAGTTTATGTTGAATATCCTATGGGTTTTGAAATCTCTCATAAATCAAATTATGTTTTTAAACTTACCAAATATATTTATGGACTTAAACAAGCACCTAGAGTTTGGTATGAAATATTAAGATCCTTTTTGTTGGAAAATGGATTTTCTGTGGGATTAGTAGATCCTGCTCTTTTTAAGAAAACTGTTTATTTTAATATTTTATTATTTTAAATTTATGTTGATGATATTATTTTCAGTTCAACTAATAAAAATCTTTGTAATGATTTTTAAATATAATGAAAAAAATAATCTGAAATGAGTATGACAAGAGAACTAAATTTCTTTTTAGGATTTAATATTTATCAAAAAGATTATGGGAATGTTTTAAATAAAATTAAATATAATATTGATTTATTTAAAAAGTTTGGGCTTGAAAACAATAATACCTATACAACTCCCATGTTTAAAAATATAAAACTTGATTTGGATGAATCTAGAAAACCAGTTGATAATAAGTTTTATAGAGGTATGATTGGTAGTTTATTGCATCTTACTTCTATATAACCAGATATAATGTTTTCTGTATGTTTATGTGCAAGATTTCAGTAAAACTCAAAAGAATTTCATCTTATTGCTTTTAAAAGATTTTTTAGACTTTTAAAAGGAACTATTTTTCAATCACTTCTTTTCCCCAAAACTTATGATTTTAATTTAATTTCATATTCAGATGTTTAATTTGGATGTTTTAGATTAGATAGAAAAATAACCCCAGGAAACTTTCAATTTTTAGTAAAATCTTTAGTATTATGGTCGACTAAGAAACAACACTCAATTTCCCTATCAACAGCTGAGGCAGAATATGCGTTTTCTAGAAGTTTCTATACACAAGTGTTATGGATGAAACACACTCTACTAGATTTTAGACTAAATTTTAGTAATATACCTATTTTATGTGATAATAATAGTGCAATAAATATTTTAAAAAATCCTATAAGTCATTCCAAGACTAAGTATATTGATATAAGGCATAATTTTCTATGGGATCTTATTCTTAAAAAGGATATATCTTTAGAATTTATAAATAATAAATATCAATTAGTTGATATTTTTACTAAACCACTTCCCACTGCAAGTTTTGATGTTATTAAGGGGGATTTAGGTTTATTTAGTTTTAAATAAATATTTATCAATTTATTTCTATTAATTTGTTTATAGTTTTAATTATTTTTAATTTATTTTAATTTGTGTTAATTTCGTTGTCAAATTATTATTTCATTTATTTTTTTAAATAAATTCATGTTTGTATTTTATTTTTATAATGTATATTTTCAAAATTAAAATTTTAATAATTACACCACATCATCAGTATGTGAATCCAAAAAACTAAACCGTCAGACTTCTCTCACTCTCCTTCCTACTCCTTTACACCCTTTCAGATTATAGAGCATCTCTCTTTCCAGATTACCCAAACCCTAAACTTAAAACCTTCAAACCTCAAACCTTCAAAAATGGAAACTTCAAGCAGAGTTGAAGAAGTTGGATCAAGCGAGCCTGTTTGACAACCTTTGAAATTTTGAAAACTAATACAAGTGAAGGTGATTTATTTTGATTGGATGACCAAACAAATATATCGTTAAAGACTGTAATAATATTTCAAGGCCTATAATTCATTTTTTGGCGATATAAATATTCCTTTTGTTTTTGATATAGAAGCAAAAGAGTTATGTCGAAATGCCTATTTTAGTTTTGGAAATGATGAAGACACAGTTATGTTTAAGATTCATCATGATGATTTTTCTATCTCTTATATACAAATTGATAAGATCTTGGCTTGTCCCAAAGAGGTGGAATTTCATTTTGATTTGATAAATATAGGAGATGAGAAATTAAAATCATAGGATATAATGTTTTCTCTCTTTGATTCTAGAACAGTCAAGAAAATGATGACAAGAGACCTTAATGCTGATCAAAGAGTCTTGATGAAGTTCATACAATCTGGAATTATGGAAAGGATGACTGATTTAGAGAAAGTTTTTTATCAATATATATATATATATATTGTTTTTTTTCTGAAAAATATTAAGCTGAACTTTACTTTGTATTTGTTAAGGTATTTGAATTACTACTGTTAAAAGGTAGAAAAAATGGGCTTTTAACCTTATATAAGGATTATATCCCATTTGTTGCATAAACTGGGAAAGGTACACGAGACATCTCTTTTGGCCAGAGATGTCATCATAGAAATATTCTAAATGATGGCACTGTCAGGAAGTTAGGATTTTTCTAAAGTGAATCATGTAATTATCTTTTACCAGTTGGTATAGAAGAACAAGAAAAGAGGATGACTGGTACTCAAGGGGTGTAGAATTTATTACCTTATGTTGGTTTTGTGAGACCAAGGCCTGATGAAGAAGCTGAATATAGAATTGACGAGTCTGTTCTTCATCAAATAATAATAATTTCTATAATATTTCTAAAAATGTGAATGAAGCTAGATATGGAAATGGGTGAATAGATGAAGTAGAAGTTTATGAGTAGTTGGCTCAAGTGATTGAAGATATTGAGCAAGTTACTCAAGGGGATGATGAAACTGGGGAAGTTGTTCCTAATGATGGTGAAGTTACCCCTGAAAATATTTCTATCATTATTAATGATTCATTTGATGTGGGAGTATCTTCATTGAGATATGTGGAAGAGCCAAGGTTGGCTATGGTATAATTTGGTCAAACCAGAGCATAATCTACTAAGTCTTCTGACTCATTGGAAATAAATACATAAGATTTGTTTTGTAGTTACAATCAAGTGAATGAATAGAACTTTTCTCTAAGACAAGAGTCAGAGGCTGAAATGAAAAAAGTTGAAGAGCTCAGAAGTTCATCAGTACCAAGATCTAATTTTGAGGAACTTCAAACTCAATTTAGAGAATTCAAGAAACTCTTTTTTCACTGGGAGATATTGAAGATCTTATCAAACATGTAACTAATTAGATCTCAAAGTTAATGGAATAATCTATGAGGAAATCAGATTTTAATGAGTTAAAATAGTTATCGTGGAGAGAGTTTCAATCTGTTAGAGCAAGTCATTGGGATTTAACCTCTTCTCAATAAAATTCTCCTAATTTGATCAGAATAATTGAGGCTATAACTTTTGTGTTAGCTAAGTTCAATAAAAGACTGCACACTCTTCAGTGTGACAGTACACCTTTAAATGTTCTTTTGAAGAATCATAGAAATTTGGAAAGTCAACTGACCTCTAATGAATCCTAGTTATGACCAATTATTCACCAAGTGAGAGATAAGTTGACTGCCTTCCTTCAATTTGAAGAAATAGTTAATGAGTTTGTTAAGGTGAATCTGGTTGAAAGCTTGAAGATCAGTCGATATTAAAGGAAGTTGCTTTAGTAGTGGACATATGTGTTCAAGAATCATTTTCATAGCCTTTTAGTGAAACTTCTTGATATTCATCGTTTTGTTCAATTCATTCCTCATCTTGCTGCACTTCTACCAATGGATATTCCGATCAAGAAAACTAATCCTACCCGAACAAATCCTTTTGAACATTTATTTATTTGATTGTGGGATGTACTAATTATTTTCAAAACATTTGATCTGCATTTCAGTTTACTTTAATTTTATATTTGTGAGTTTTATATCATTTTATACTTTTATGTTCAAATTTACACATCCATATAACATGTATTACTTTTCTATTTAGTAGACTATAACATTAATTTATTTTTCCATGAAAAATTATTTGTGTTTTAATCCATTTTTATATAATTTATTTTTGATATGACAAAAAGGGGGAGAAAATTGGGTAAAAGCAACATTATCAACTATTCAAGAATCTATTTTATTTTAAATTGAAATAGTACTGTGAAATTGAAATACTACTGTAAAAATATTAATTTTCAAAACAAATATTTTCTTTAAAATATTTTTTCTTTAGTGTTTACAATTCCTATATTTTCTATAAATTATGGTATGGGTTTTGTGATCATCAAAAGGGGGAGATTGTTGGGAATATATTGTCTCAACAATACTCTATAAATCTTATTGATTTTGATGTTTACAAATACCCTTGTTTGTTTTACTGATGATATTAATTTAAGTGAGTTTAAGGAAATTAATATTCTTTGTAATATTTTGGAATTATATTCATTTTTTTAATCCACAAAGAATATTCTTCAAAGTGTTCGAAAAGAAATTTAGTGTTTTTAGAAACACTATTCATACCCTACATTGGTATGTGTAACATAAGGAATGAACCCTACATTCAATTAAAACACATATGGTTTATCAGCCCTACAAGGAAAAATTTGTGTATAGATCAATAACCCTATGTTTATATATGGATCAACAATTCTACATTTGGATAAATGTATGGAATATCAACCCAACGTTGAAGTCAGGAATCACTGTTCATACCCTACATTTAGAGAATGAACGTATGGTTAATCAACCTTATGTTTCTAATAAACCATATGCTAGAAGAATGAATGTATATATTATTATCCCAATGTTACTTTTAATCCCTATGCTATGCAAAGGAACCATATGCTATGCAAGGGAATCCTACGCTATGAAGTTCAAACCTACATTTTCTTATTCATTAACGGAGGTTTAAATCCATGATTTTTTATCTAATATTTTTACAAAGGTATTAAAAGAAATAAAGATCAATTTAAAGTTATTCTATGACCAATTCAAAGGCTCGTTATAATCATTTAGAAGAACCATATTCAATGGAGAAAATCACTTCTATTCTTAAAGAAAGTTATGACTCTTCTAAACAATTTAATTTTTGAATATCTATGAATTATTATGATATCTTCTTGGATCTTATCAACCAAAATAGAGTTATATATATGAATGGAGTATTCTCAAAAGAAATAATGTTACGAGATTCGATACAAATAATTTTACACGCTTGTGTATATCATTGATATACATATCTACTACAAAGAACGTTTAACTCTATTATTTTCTAAAAGCGACTAAACTTTGGAGATATACTTTTGTAACATCATACTACTATTTTTGGATATTAAATTTGAAGATCATTTGTAACTAGGATCACTTCAGAGATATTCTTTCATAAGAAATTCATTTATGGATAATAAGTTCCATCTACTATCAGTTGATATCGCTATAATTGTGAAGTATAATCCAAACCATCATCAAATCAAACTCTTTTGATTTATTGGAGTTTCAACTACTAGTACTCAGTTGTGGAGAAGTGTTAGATTATTGTACTAATATGTGAATAATCATTTCACTGTAAAAGAACTAGAAGGCTCTGTTTAGATTTGTTGTAAAGGTGTCAACTGCATGCACTCAGTTGTTTATTTGAAGGTCTTTTGATAAGAGGGCCTTTATAGTGAAATTTACCAAGATTATACAGAGAGCTTTAGTATAGGGGACTAGGTGATCTTTGTTCCCCAAACCACTAAAATATTACAGTGTTCATTCTTTCTATTTATCCGCTGCTCATACTTATTACAGAAGAGAATTCTTCATATCTGCATAAATGGAAAAAATATTTAAAATCTAGAATTTGTTATGATTATCGAAAAGACACAATTCACACCCCTCTTATGTATCTTTGTATTATCCCAACCTAAAAATTGGCATCAAAGATGAGATTTTGTGATAAAGATCTAGCAAGATCAAAATTATAAGGTCCATTAAAAGAAGATATCAATGGAATATCTGAAAGAAGGGATGTTTATGGTACATGTTCCATATTTTAATCATAACAACTATGGATTCTGAAAATCATGAGTGATTTTCTACCTGAAGAATCTGGGATTAAAAGTTTATTCAAATATCATCACTCCTTAGGAAATTCTTGAGAAAACAGATACTTGGGATGCTGCAAAAGAAGTAGAATATGACATCAATTCAAAAGCTATAAATGCTATAAAATGTGGACGTTGACCTAATGAATTCAGTCGAGTCTCACAATATCCTACTACCTATGAGATGTGGAAAAATATTACAATTACTTATGAAGGAACAAATAACATCATACAGATGAGGTATGCTACTTCTAAACAAAAGTTTGACACATTTAGAATGTTTGATGGTGAAATTATTACACAAATGAATAGTAATTTAACAAATATTGTCAAAAATATTACTGCCTTGGGATATCCCATTAGTCAATCTGATCAAGCGCTGAAGGTAATTAGAGTACTACCCTCAAAATGGAATGACATATTTGCAGCTATTCAACAATCATCACCTGTTAAGAATTTAACTATGAAGGAACTATTTGGAACATTGATGATGTATGACGCATACATTCAAGATGAAGTTGAAGATCACAAGTTAGTGAAAGGGGAAAATACTACCCTTAAAGTGACATCTCTTAAGCATGAAAGAAATTCAAAACAAGATGTAAAACCAAACCAAACGTCAGACTCTTAATATTCTGAAATGGAACTGGCACAACTATCCAGAAAATTTAGAAAATTCTACAAGAAAAAGTGAGGCTTCAAAAAATCATTTAAGAAGGATTAAAGAGAACCTAGAGAAGTAAGATTCTACGAATGAAAAAAATTTGGGTCACATCAGACCTATTTTCCCCCAATTTAAAGACAAAATAAGGACATAAAAGAAATATAAGAAGAATACAGATTATGAGCATACATGAAAAAGATCTCTGAAATCTATGTGAAGTTTATATGAAGACTCCAAAAGCTATTCAAAATCTGATTCAGAAAAAGCACCCCAAAACTGGAAGCCAACATGTGCTTTATGGATAACTAAGAAGAAGTGGTACAATCCTATTACTCTTATGATTCTGATACTAGTAGTTACTCAAATATTAAATTGGCTGCCTGCTATACAATGCTAGAAGAGAAATATGATTATTTGATAAAGAAACATAAATCATTAAAAAATATTCACAATATTGTTTTATGTGAAAGTGATACTATGCTAAAATAACATCAATATATAATTAAAAAATTCAACTCATTTACATCAAAATGTATTGATTATGAAAAAAGGATACAATAATTACAGGATGAAGTAGAATCTTATAAAAGTGTTGCTCTTATTTTTAAAAAAGGAGAAAATATTCAGAAATAGATTCTTGGAAATAATGTTATTAAAAGGGAAAAAATTATAATAGGAAGCAAGAGTGAAAAATCTTAATTATACAAAAATTATTTTATTCCTAATTCCAAAAATGACAACTGTTATTACTATGAAATGAAAGGTCATTACACAAACAAATATTACTTTAGAAATCCTTAAATTAGTGGTATTAAAAAGGATTTTATTTCTAAAAATATATCTGAAGTAAGTGATATGAATTATGGAAATATAAGAAAGATCTGGATTCCTATATCATTGCTCGCTGACACTACTAGACCCAAGAAAATATGGGTTCCAAAACAAAAAAATGTTTAATTTCTTTTGTAGGAAAAAATACACACGAATATAAAAGTTATATGGTATATATATAGTGTCTTCTCTAGACACATGAGTGTAGACTCATTAAATTTCCATAAATTGAATCAAATGGATGGAGGCCTAGTCACTTTTTGTGATAATGAAAAAGGAAATATTGTTGGAGTTGGAACTATTAGAGATCCAAAATCAATCTCATTCAATAAAGTACTATATAATCAAGGGATAAAACACAATTTGATAATTATTTCACAACTTTGTGATGATGGATTTTATGTTTATTTTTCTAAAAATTCCTGCTCTATTTTCAAAGATAAACTTCTTAAATTTAGAGCACCTAGAACTGAAAATGTTTATAATGTGGATCTTAATTCATTATGTAAATAGAAAGTGAATCATTTAACTACTAAGACAAATGAGTCATGGATCAGGCATAAAAGACTTAGACATTTCAATATATGTTCTTTACATAAATTATCTAAGAAAAAATTAGTTTCTGATTTTCCTAGTCTTAAGTTTTAAAAGGATAGATTTTGTGATGCATGTCAAATTGGAAAAAAACACAAATCATCTTTCAAATCAATTAACAAAATTTCTACATCTAAACTATTAAAACTTATCCATATGGATTTTTTTGGACCATCTAGGGTAGCAAGTTTAGCTGGTAAATTATATGTTTATGTTTTAGTTGATGATATTTCTAGATTTACTTGGGTTTATTTTCTAAAACTCAAAAGGAAAGTATTCACTATTTTTGAAAGCATTTGAAAAATTTTTCAAAATGAAAAATATTTTAAAATAATTTCATTAAGAAGTTATCATGGTGGAGAGTTTGAGAATCAAGAATTTAATTATTTTTAATCAAATTTGGGTATTGAACACACCTTCTATTCACTAAGAACACCTCAAAAAATGTAATTATAGAAATGAGAAATAGAACTATTCAAGAAATATCAAGGAATATGCTAAATGAATACAATCTTATTACCTATTTCTGGGCAGAAGATATAAGTACAACTTGCTATATCATGAATAGAATTTTAATTTGACCAATTATTAAAATGAAACCCTATAAAATTTGGAATAACAGAAAAACTAAAGTAAATTACTTTAAAGTCTTTGGATGCAAGGTATATATCTTGAATACTAAGGATAACCTTAGTAAATTCGATCCAAAAGATAATGAAGGAATATTTTTAGGATATTTTTCTACTTCTAAAGCTTATAGAGTGTTTAATAAAAAGTCAAGGATTGTTGAAGAATCAAGTCATGTGAATTTTGATGAAACTGACCCTTTTAATAAAGATAAAGACCAAACAGATGAAAATAATGACTCTTTTAGCAACATGAGACTTGATTCACCTAAGGCTGATTTTGAATATAAAATTAATAAAATTCCTTCTAGTTCAAAAAAACCTGAAACTAAAGAACCTGAAAGTGTATTACCTAGACAGTATAGAACCTTAAAGCACCATCCTTTAGAACCTATCATAGGAGACCAAGACACTAAAATTATAACTAGAAGAAATATAGGAAACCTAGTTGAATTATCTCCCTTTATATTTCAGTTAGAACCTAAATCTATTGAAGAATATTTAGAATATGAGAGTTGGATATTACCCATGTAAGAATAAATAAACCAATTTATAAGAAATGAAGTTTGATATTTAGTGAAAAGACCATCATATTATCTAGTAATTGGAACTAAATGGATCTTTAGAAATAAACAGGATGATCAAGGGATTATAACCAGATACAAATCCAGATTAGTATCTAAAGGATATAATCGGGAATAAGGAATAGATTATGATGAAACCTTTACACATGTATCCATATTAGAATCCATTATAATAATTTTATCTTATGTATCTAATATTAATTTTAAATAATATTAGATGAATGTAAAATATTCTTTTTTAAATGGTTATTTAATGGAGGAATTTTATGTTAAACAACCACTAGATTTTGAAAATCCTCATAAACCAAATTCTTTTTTTAAACTTACCAAAGCTATTTATGGCCTTAAACAAGAACCAAGATCTTAGTATGAAAGAATAATATCTTTTTTGTTGGAAAATGATTTTTTTATGGGAATAGTAGATCCTACTATTTTTAGGAAAACCATTTGTTCTAATATTTTATCAGTTCAAATTTATGTCGATGATGTTATTTTCAGTTTAATTAATACAAATCTTTGTAATGATTTTTCAAATCTAATGAAAAAATAATTTGAAATGAGTATGATGAGATAACTGAATTTCTTTTTAGGATTTCATATTTATCAAAAAGATTATGGGAATGTTTTAAATCAAAGTAAATATATTATTGATTTATTGAAAAAGTTTGGACTTGAAAATAGTGAGACCTATACAACTCCCATGTGTACAAATATAAAACATGATTTAGATGAATCTGGAAAACTAGTTGACAATAAGTTATATAGATGTATGATTGGTATTTTATTGTATCTTACTGCTAGAAAACCAGATATAATGTTTTATGTATGTTTATGTGCTAGATTTCATTCAAAACCAAAAAAATCCCATCTTACTGTTGTTAAAATAATTTTTAGATATTTAAAAATAATTGTTTTTCAATATCTTATTTACCCCAAAACTTTTGATTTTAATTTAATTTCATATTTAGATTCTGATTTTGGAGGTTGTAGATTAGATAGAAAAATAACCTTACGAACCTGTCAATTTTTAAGAAAATATTTTGTATCATGTTTGAGTAAGAAATAACACTCAGTTTCCCTATCAACGGTCGAGACACAATATGTGTCTGTTGGCAGTTGTTGTGCACAAATGTTGTGGATAAAACACACAATACTGAATTTTGGAATAAATTTTAGTAATATACCTATTTTATGTGATAATAATAATTTAATAAATATTTCAAAAAATCATATAAGTCATTCTAGGACTAACTACATTGATATAAGGCATCATTTTATAAGGGATCATGTTCTTAAAAAGGATATGTCTTTATAATTTATAAATACTGAATATCAATTAGCTGATATTTTTACTAAACAACTTGACACGTGCCTATCATGAGGTATGGAAAAAACAATTATTTACTAAGTTAAAATATAGTATAGTGGTTAACCTAGGTTGTCTCCAGAGAGGAGTGCTCAATAATCAAGTTTGTCACTTTAAAATTAGATAATGAAGTGGTGGTTGTTTTTAAAATGATTCATAAATGAAAAAAAAGGAAGAAATTAAGTAAAAGATTGAAAAAAATTGATAAATCATGTGATTAAAAATAGTAATAAGATTCAGGTGATCAGGTTGTAATTGGTTTTCCAATTGCAATGTTATCATAGTTCCATTTTATCCATTCCTCTTCTGTAAAGCTGATTAAAGTGAGATTTCATAATCACTTCCTCTCACTCATTTGGTAAATGGTGTTTGTGAGATTAAAGATTACCAAGATATCAGTTTAGTATAATCTTCTTCCATTTTTGAAAAGTTTTTAGGGAATACCCTCAATTGATTTAGGCAATTCCTGACCGGGTCTTGTTTATTCCAAAAATTCTTGAATATGCACTACAACTCTCACATGTACTAATGATCGCCAAGTAATTCACCACTAAGCTATGATATATTCCATCATATATACACCAAAACCTAGTGGGGGAGATAATTTTAATTAATCAAATCAATAATAAAAACATAATATAAAATCAAATACAATCACACAAGATAATATAAACTATTATTACAAATTGAAACCAACTTCGCAGAATAGAGAAAACATTTTATAACATTAGGCACATAAACTCAAACATCACAAAAATAGAAAACCTTCCATTCCCCAATCACCTCAGATATTTACCCCTATATGGTAAGGGTAATTTAGAATAATGAGGAATATGAAGGCATTACAAAAATAAGAAGAATAAAAGAAGTAAAAAAGAAGAACATAAGAATTTAATCTAGAATATGTACTCCAGAAGTATAGCTTCGGTTCTACCACCACATGTTCGAATCATTCCTAGGTCTCTTCTTATAAGATGTTCATAATATATTTGGTCATATAACCTTGAAATTTAATAGAATTTTGAGCTTTTTTGAATGAGTTATAGAAACATTACTAGACTAGACTTTTTCTGGCCGCTAATCACTATTCCACAAACCCCACATTGAACGATACAAGGGCAGCCTTAATGAATGAATTTTTACTTAAAATTTATTTTTAATCTTCCTCTCTAAGTTTTATTTCGAACCCAACTGGAATCATCCTATTTGATGGTCAATATCCCGAGATATACCTCATTGAATGATGTGTGGTTCATCCTGCCGACCAGATTAAGTGTTCCCATTGACCTAATTATTTGGGAATGTGGGAGTTAAAATTGGATCCTATTCTAGATAAATAATTTATATCCCACAAACATAAAAATATTAAAAAAGTAATCATATTAATGAGATCATAATTGTAGGAGTTATGCTTAAAATACAGAGGCAACCGAAAACTGTTAAATGTCCAGAATTAAACAAATTTCACACTTAAGCTCAAAAACTCACCCAAAATCATAAAATAATGAAAAGAATCTAAAATTGGTTAATGGTAAGGGATTAAATCATTTAAAAACATATTAATAATTATGAAAATATTAACTCTATCACCACTTCCCACAACAAGTTTTGATTTTATTAAGGGGGAGTTAGGTTTATTAAATTTTAAATAAATATTTATCAATTTATTTCAATTAATTTGTTTATAGTTTTAATTTATTTTAATTTATTTTAATTTGTGTTAATTTTTATGTCAAACTATCATGTCATTTATTTGTTTAAATAAATTTTTGTTCGTATTTTATTTTTATAACACATATTTTTTTAAATTAAAATTTTAATGATTACACTACATCATTAGCATGTGAAACCAAAAATTAAAATGTCAGACTTCTCCCACTCTCCTTCCTACTCCTTTACACCATTTCGAATTAAAGAGCGTCTCTCTTTCTATATTATCAAAACCCTAACCATCGAACCATGAAATATTGAACCATCATAAATGGGAACTTCAGGCAGAGTTGAAGAAGTTGGACCAAACGATCCTATTCGAAAACCATTGAAATTTAGGAAACTACTTCAAGGGAAGGTAATTTATTTTGATTGGATGAACCAAATGAATATATCATTAAATACTGCAATAATATTTCAAGGCCTAGAATTCATTTTTGGTGATAGAAATATGCCTTTTGTTTTTGATATAGAATCAAAAGAGTTCCCTAGAATTGCCCCTTTTAGTTTTGGAAATGATGAAGAAAAAGTTATGTATAAATTCATCACAATGAGTTTTATATCTCTTTTGTAGAAATTGATAAGAATTATCTTGTCCCAATGAGGGGAAATTTCATTTTTATTTGAGAGATATAGGATATGAATAATTAAAATCAGAGGATAAAATATTTTCTCTCTTCGAAACTAGAACATTCAAGAAAATGATGACAAGTGACCTTAATGCGGATCAAAGAGTCTTGATGAAGTTCATAAAGTCTAGAATTATGCCAAGAATGGCTGAGTTAGATAAATTTATTTATGAAGATATGTATATTATGTTTTTGTTTTTGAAAAATATTAATCTTAATTTCAGTAGGTATATGTTAAGGAATTTGAATCTCTGTTGTCAGACTGGAAATTAATTTTTTTATTAGCATAAGCCCCCTATTTAAGGACAAAGGGGGCGCTAAACAAGACATAAAATACATAAAACACAACCATTACTCCACATTAAAAGAGTTCAAGGAAAAAAACTCATTCAAAACTACAAAGAAAATCCCCTACTCATCATCAAGAAACATTAAGACCGGATTTCACCAACTCATCGTTTCTTAGCTAGTTGTCTCGTGCATGAATGCATAGACCTGGTACCGATGGAAATACCATACCCTCTCAAAATAGGCTTTTACCCTTATGGAAGGATTCTATCCCTTTTATTAATCAGACTAGTAAAGGTACAAGACATATCTTTTGGTTAGAGATGTCATCATAACAATATTCTAAATGATGGCACTGTCAGGAAGTTAGGATTTTCTAGAGTGAATCATGCAATTATCTTTCACCAGTTGGTATAGAAGAACAAGAAAGGAGGATGAATGGAGCTTAGTGGGAGACAAATTTATTACCTTATATTGTTTTTGTGAGACCAAGTCCTGATAAATAAACTGAATCTAGAATTTATGAGGTTGGTATTCATAAAAGAAGAATAATTTCTGTAAACATTTCTAAAAATGTAAATGAAGATAGAGATGGAAATAGAAGAAGAGATGAAGCAGAAGTTGCTGAGCAGTTGGCTCAAGTGACTAAAAATGTTGAGCAAGTTGCTCAAGGGGTTGATCAAACTAGGGAATTTATTCCTAATGTTGGTGAAGCTAGACGAGAAAATATTTCTATCATTATTGTTGATTTAGTTGATGTAGGAGTATTTGTATTGAGAGAGGAGGAAGAGCCAAGTTAGTTTATGGTATAATTTGGTCAAACAAGAGCACAATATACTGAGTCTTATAACTCATTGGAAATAAATATAGAATATTTGTTTCATAGTTACAATCAAGTGAATGAACATAACTTGTCTCTAAGATAAGAGTTATAGGCTGAAAGGAAAAAAGTTGAGGAGCCTAAAAGTTCATAAGTGTCAAGAGATGAGTTTGAGGCAATTCAAACTCAATTCATAGATCTTCAAGAAACAGTTATTTCACTGGGATATATTGAAGATCTTATCAAACCTATAACCAATAAGATCTCAAAGTTAATGGAAGAATCTATAAAGAAATAATATTTTGATGAGTTAAAATAGTTATCAGGGAGAGAGTTTCAATCTGTCATAGAAAGTCACCGGGCCTCAACCTCTTCTCAAAAAACTTCTTCTAATTTGATCAGAATATTTGAGGCTATAAATTCTATGTTACATATGTTCAATAATAGACTACACACTCTTTAGTGTGACAGTACACCTTTAAATGTTCTTTTGGAGAACAAGAGAAATTTGGTAAGACGACTAACCTCTAATGAATCTTGGTGAGGACCAGTTATTCATCAAGTGAGAGATAAGTTGACAACCTTTATTCAATATGAAGAAAAAGTTAATGAGTTTTTAAGGTGAATCTGGTTAAAAGATTGAAAATTGGTCAATATTAAAGGAAGATGCTTCATCATTAGACAGATGTGTTCAATAATCATTTTCAGAGATTTTTGGTGAAACTTCTTGATATTCATGGTGTTTTTTAATCCATTCCCCATCCTATTTCACCTTCTACCAATGGATATTCCGATCAAGAAATCCAATATGACCCAAGCCCATACTTTTAAGCATTTATTTAGTTTTTTAAAAGGTTGGGGTCGAAGCCTCATTTTCTTATTAAAGAAAAGACCTCTTTTTGTCTAGGTAGAGGGAGACCCGTTACATAGCCTAAAGGTCCAAGGACAAGTTGCCTGAATACAAGGCTTGAAATCCCATTTTTGGGTCCTAAGGGACCTTCGGTGAATAGTACTACTACAATACCTGGGCTGCTATAGTACCCACTACAGTACCGCCACCGCTACAGTTCCTACTACAGTGCCTCCACCGCTACAGTGTCACCGCTACTACAGTCGCCACTGGTTGTCAAATGTACTCATTATTTTCAAAACATTTGAACTGCATTTTAGTTTACTTTACTTTTATATTTTTGATTTTTATATCATTTTATACGATTATGTTCAAATTTATATTGCCATATAACATGTCTTATTTTTATAATCAGTATACTATAACATTCATTTATTGTTCTATGAAAAATTATATGTGTTTTAATCCATTTTCATATACTTTATTTTTGATATCACAAAAGGGGGAGAAATTGGGTAGACACAACATTCTCAATTGCCAAAGCAATTATTTTCTTTTAAATCTAAATAGTAATATAAAATCTAAATACTACTATAAAAAAATTAATTTTCAAAAAAAATATTTTTTTTAAAATATTGTTTCTTTAGTGTTTAAAATTCCCACATTTTCTATAAATTATGTTATGAGGATTTTTATCATAAAAATGGGGATATTATTGGGCATGTATTGTCTCAACAATACTCTTACTGATTTTGATACTCATAAATACTCTTAATTGTTTTACTAATGATATTAATTTAAGTGACTTTAAGGAAATTAATATTCTTTGTAATATTTTGGAATTATGTTCAAGTTTTTAATCCGTAATGAATATTCTTCAAAGTGTTTGAAAAGCATTTTAGTGTTCCTAGAAACACTGTTCATATCTTGCATTGGTACATGTAACATAAGGAATGAACCCTACGTTTGATTAATGCACATATGGTTTATCATCCCTACACGGAATAGTTTACATATGGATCGATAGCCCTATGTTTATGTATGGATTGAAAATGCTATGTTTGGATTAACTTATGGAATATCAACCTAATGTTGAAGTCATAAATCACTGTTCATACCCTACATTCAAAGAAGGAATGTATGGTTAATCAAAATTACATTTTTAATCAACCGTACACTAGAAGGATGAACATATGGATTCTTATCCCAACATTACTTTCAATCCCTATTCTATGTAAAAGAACCCTACATTACACAGTTCAACCTTATATTTGCTTATTCATCAACAAAGACTTAAATCTGTGATTTTTTATCTGAGATTTATGTGAAGGTCTTGAAAGAAATAAAGATTGAATTAAATCTATTCTATGACCAATTCAATAGCTCATTATGATCATTTAAAATAATCACATTCAATGGAGAAAATCACTCCTATTCTTAAGTAAAGTTATGACTCTCATAAAAAATTTAATTTTTGAATATCAGCAATCTATCAGGATATTTTCTTGGATCTGCTCAACCAAAAGAGAGTTATACATATGAACAGAGTATTCTATAAATAAACAATGTTATGATATTTGATACAAATAATTCTCCACACTTGTGTATATCCTTGATATATAGATCTACTTCAATGAACTTTTAACTCTATTATTTTCTGAAAGAGGCTACACTTTGGAGATATACTTTTACAACCTTGTAGTGCTATTTTTTTATATTCAATTTGAAGATAATTTTCAACTAAGATCTCTTCAGATTTATTCTTTCTTGAATAAGAAGATCCATATACTATTAGTTTCTACCTCTTCTATTGTGAATTATAAATCAAACCATCATCTAATCAAACTCTTTTGATTTATTGGAGGTTCAACTAATTGTACTCAATTGTGGAGAAGTGTGAACTTATTGTACTAAGCTATGAATAATTGGTTCCCTATAAAAGAATCAGAATGATCTGTTTAGCCTTGTTGTAAAGGTTTCAACTTTCTGTACTCAGTTGTGGATTTTAAGGTCTTGTGATTAGAGGACCTTTCTAGTGAAACTCACCAAGCTTACAGAGATATAATTGGTGGAGTGGAATGGGGGGTCTTTGTGCCCCAAACCACTATAAAATTATTGAGTTCATTATTTCTATTTATACACTTCTTATACTTATTACAAAAGAGAACACTTCATATCTACGTAAATCAAAAAAAGATTTAAAAGTGATAATCTATCAAGATTATCAAAAAAAAACAATTCACCCCCCTCTTGTGTATCTTTGTATTATTCCAACCTAAAATAAATGATTGTGATATCCCAATGAAAGGTTCAACCTCAATTGAATTTTTATTTGACCCTACACATGTTTTAGTTTCCAATAGAACAATTTAACAATTCCTATTTTCTTGATCTGGGATATAAAACACTTTCAATTCTAGTGATTTCATTATGAATGGTTCATCTTTATACCCTCCCACACTGAAATTCACCTTCACGAATCCCAATTCATTGAATTTAACCACACTCATATTGTCAACCTATTTTCAATGGAAAATCAGCACTTGAAATTTTGTATAATACAACTCGTATATTTGTTCGATGATGCTGAAGTATTACATATTCACATAAATTGGATTTCTATCCTTGGAACCGGAAATTTGCATCGCTTCAGCTACATGAATAACTCCATTATTTTTCATTATACGACATTCAACTTTTCCCTTCATATAAAATGTATAACCATTAATTACAAAAACATTATAAGAGGTAAAATTTACATTTTCTCCCTTAGCTAGCCATTGAGGTCATTCGACAATTGAATTTGGATATGACAATAACTCCTTTTAAATATAATATCGAGACTATCTTATAAACTATTTATTATGTGTATTTGATATCTAAATTTCAACCCTTTATGGATTCAAATGTCTAAAAATTACTTTATGGGCTTCAATATATGGAGAAACCTCAGCACTATTTTGTAAAATGTAAAAGTGATCTTGCTCCTACTTTGTAATGGTAATTGTTACAACAACTCTTTCAGAAATCCTTTCATCTATAAAGCATACACTATGATTAAATTTTGGGAAACCAATGTTATAAACATCTTGTAGGTTCCAGGCACAACAAAAGAATCCTCATAAGGCATGAACAACTCAGATTTTAGTCATCAATCACATGTAATCATTTCTTTACATGATCATGAGATCATGTCTAATGAAAATTGTAGATCAATGGAAACTAATAATACACCAAAACTGGAGGGAGAGGATCTTCACATGAAATTTATAATTAATTTATAAGTAGATAAAGGATTACCTCAACTTTTAATTCCTATTTTGTTGATGATCCCATGGAATAGATTTCATCACACTATTGTTGCACTATAGGATTCAGGTGAAGAATCCCTCTAACAATGATTCAAACATGAACCACAATATCTAATCAAAATTGTCAAATCATCATGTTATATCATGACCGATCCAAATTTCTTTCTTGTTCATGGTTGACCACAACAATTTTATTCCCAAATAGGGAGAACTCATAGTTCTCTCGCTAAGAACTGAGTGGGGAGGTAGAGAGAGCTATTTATAGAACTCTAAATATCTCACTAGATATATCTATCTATATATATCTCTTGATATCTTTCTAGATATATCACTCTTGTCATATCTCTAAATATATCTCTTATCCTTGGTGAACACCCAAAAATTTTCTTTAGGAAAGTGATATGTTTAGATATAATTTTAACTAACTAGATATTTATTATGGCGGGTTTAGGGTTGGAAAATTGCACACAATCCCTTAACCATTTATAATATTATTAATTGACTCATGTAAATTAATAATATTATTATTATTTTTAATCACTTTACATGTGAAACACATTAAGAATATAAATAAATATCAATTATTACAAATTGGACCATTAAGATTGGTCCACATTCCCTTATCAACATTTATCAATACTGGAAAAATGACTATTTAATTAAATAAATGTCACTTCATTATTTCTACAATAAATATTATATTCATCAAACTTGAAATATAATATTTATTATTTATTATTTAACTCACTTTATTCTTTCAAATAACTTACGATTAAATTATGATGATCAACCAAACTTGAATAAATATTATTTATTATAACTTATTAGATTTATTAATTAAATTTAATTGAGATTATAGATATACTTGGTGTGTGAACCTCTAGGCCTCCTTCTCAGGGGCATTAGGAATAACCACCTAAAGTCCATGATAATCATCTAGCAACATGCCAAGACAACCATAGAGAAAGAATTAATTTCACAATGAAAATCAACCTCATATGAATGCTTACCATGTAATATAATCCCTTTATCATGATATCTCTAATTGAGTGGGTTTCATGCCGGTTCCATAAACCTATATAGTTGATTTCTCTTTCTTTGACTTTCTATAAATGAACTCTCCCACCAAACACCAAGTCCATGGATTTATACAGGCAACTCTATTCCATCAAAGGGTCTGAGATATCAACTTCCATTATAGGATATAAGGGGTAAACATTTTCTTGTATTATCCATTAATATAATATCACTCGTGACACACCAAAAATACCCTACCTAGCCACGGACATATTTTATCACATTTTTCATCAATACATCAAAGTGAATGAGTCATGATATCTATTAATTATAATCTTAAATTAAATGGATCAATACACATGACTGTATATAAGAATATCCAATGACACATAGAAATGTGGATTTCATATTTTATGGGTCTATTCTTATAAATTCATATATTAGAGATTACAAAGGGTGAACACCATGATAAGGTGTCTCAATGTATTATGATCCTTCTACCATTAATAGCTTTTATCACTTGTGTCTCATCAAACAACATCATCCAACCATAAAAAAAGCTTCAAGAATAATATCAGGGCACCTCTGGTTTCTCATTATAGCAGGGAACTTCTAGAACCTTTCATTGAGACCTATATTATTAAAAAATTATCACAAGAAAATATTATTTATAAAAACAATAATAATGTGATAATAAAACATCATTAAAAACATGTAATCAAGTACTAAACAAGTTGGTTCTAGGAAAAAAACTCCAATAGTATCCCACTTGAACTAGAGACAACTCACAACATCTTTCAATCCACTATACTCATGCCTCTACTAAGATAAAGCCCTGTTCAAGGGGCCTTCTGTGTTTTCCTCTATGAATACTCTTCTCATTGTAATTTCACTTCATTGAGAAAAAATATCTCAAGAGATGAAACTTCTGAATTATGTGCTTTGTCCTTCGGTGTAACCTTGGCTCCTTGGAGAGAGTAATCACTATAGTGTTATCATAATAAACTATCATAAGGTCTTCACTTCTAGGCACCACACCAAGATCTTAGACAAAGTTGTGAATCCATACTAATTTCTTGGTTGTATTAGAAGACTCAATATACTCAGACTCTACTATATAATCAATGAAAACTGGATGATTTGAACTCTTCCATCTCACAACACTTCTATTGAGACAAAATATATATCCATACTGTGACTTCAGATCATTCTAATTTTTCTAAAAGCTATAATCTGTACAAACCCTTATGACTAAATCTTCATATCCTCAATACACCAGGAACATATCCTTAGTTCACCTCAGACACTTAAGGATAGTCTTGATAGCAGTCCAATGTCATGCTCTTGGATCATCTTGATATACTCCTACTATGCTCAAATCATAGGCAACATCATGCCTCATACATAACATGTCACACATGATAGATCCTATCGATGGAGCGTATGGGATCTTACTCATTCTATCTCTTTCCTCTTGTGTTTGAGGAAACATTTTATTTGAAAGATATATACCATGCGACACTAGAACTAATACACTATTGGATTGTTCCATACCGAATATTTTCAGTATCTGGTCAATGTATGTAACCTGACTTAGTACAATAAACCTCTTGGATATATCACGCATGATCTTGATACTTAGAATGTAGGATTCTTCACTTAAGTCCTTCATATAGAATCACTTACTCAACCATGCCTTAACTTCTTATAAGGCTGACATATCATTTCCAATTAGTATTATGTCATCAACATATACAATAGTGAAAACAATCGTAATCCCACTAAACCATTTGTAAACACATGGATCAAATTTATTCTTAAAGAAACCAAATTTATTTATGGCTTCATCGAATCAAATGTTCCATGATATGAATGCTTGTTTTAAGAATCTCTACAACTTGCATAACTTTTTGGCACTTCCTGGTGTCACAAACCCTTCAGTCTATGTAATATACATATCCTCTTGAAGTTTATCATTAAGGGATTCAGTTTTCACATCCATTTTATAAATCTCGTATTCAAGTTAAGATTCTATGGAAAACAAAATTCCGATGGATTTAAACATGAAAAATGGGGAAACAGTTTCATCGTAGTTAATGCCTTTCCATTTTATAAACCCTTTATCCACTATCTATTCTTTATAGGTATTCAATTTACCTTCCATGTCCATCTTTCTATTGAATACCCATTTACACCCAAAGAGTTTTACATGAGCTGGAGGATCAATCAAAACCCAAACATGGTTTTGATACATGAAATTCACCATAGAATTCATGGATTCTTGCCATATTATAGCTTCTGAGATCTCTATTTTATCCTTTTAGGAGAGAGAATCATTATTGTTAATCAATAATGAGTCACCATAATCAATTATTAGAAAACCATATCTATCTAGTTCTCTTACAACTCTATCACTCATACAAAACACTTGTGTTTTAGGAACATTTTTTTCTAAGGGGATTTGTGGAATTGGTTCCTATACCAACTCTTGTGTATCTCAAGTATTAACTTCATCAAAGTCAAATTTTCACCCACTATCCTCCTTGAGGAAATTCTCCTTCTCAATAAATACAGCTTGTCTTGCGATAATTACTTTATTCTTTGAAGGGTTTTATAGACAGTATCCCCTTGTTTCCTTGGGATACCCAATAAAGATACACTAAATGCCTTTATGTTCTAGTTTGATTATTTATCTATCCTTAAAAACACCTTGAAACCCCATGCATGAACATGTGACAAAACAAGTTTCTTTTTGCTGGTACCGTGGCATGAAGTAGAAGCCGGTGGGCTGGGGATTTAAAAAATTTCATCACCAGAGTGATGATAATTAATCGTCTCTATCGATCCGAGCCTCGGTAAGGCCCAAGGATCTCACGTGAATTATCAAAACACAAAATAAAAGTAGAACAAATACATCATTCAAATCAAAGTTTTCTTGACATCATCTCATCATCATAGAGCATTTCTGAAAGGATCCAATATTGAACCCCTATAGATCTTCCAACACACTTTAAGAATCCTCATGTATGTTGATCGTCTAATTATGGGTGCTAGCGCAGAGCTTTGACGATTCCTTCGACAACACAATGATCACCTTGATCCCATCCCTTTGATACAAGAATGAAATTAGAGCCCAAACACTTAGATAGGAAATTTTTCTCTCTTAGATGTGAGAAGAGGAGATAAGAGCTCTTAATCCATTGGAATAAACATTATTTGGAATAGAGATCCTCCCCTTCTTATATATGTGGGTATCCAAAATAACTAATTAGGATTCCATGACCCCTATATATCCAATGCCCACTATGAAATAAATGACATGATATGATTAACTAAATGTGTTATTAATGTCATTTATATTTTATCACATACTTATAATATATAATATTATATTATGTGATAAAACATAGTCATTAAATTGAATTTTAATTCCCACAATATTAAATGAACATTGAATATTAAAATAATATTCATTCATATAATATTTATCCATGTATTCACTTAATACCTCATGAATAATTTTAATAAATAAATTCAACATAATTATTCTATACTAAAATAATAATGAATTTAATTTTTTATTAGTGATCAATAATACTTGGACAACTCTCAGACCCCATGGTGAGGTCCACCATGTCCTATACACATATTCACTAGAATATGGAAGAGTCTTGAATACGCTATTGTGTGTGACCCTCTAGGCCCTCATATTGATAGTAGTGAATACTATTCATAGACCAAGAGTAGAGTCTAGCAACCCATCAAGACCCCTAAAGAGATAATGAATAGTCATAGGAATGAAAACCATCTTACAAAAACTCACTATGTAATGTAATATCTTTGTCTCATGATAACTCATAAAGCAGGATGTACAACTTGTGACATCATCTAGTCTTGCTTTATTATTTTTTGATCTAACTTGGTAGAATTACCTTTGAATATTGTGGCCATGGATTTATGAATGTACTATCGTCCTGATCAACCATGCCTAAGATATCACTTCCTCAAATTGGAAGCGACCTATTCTATCTTGACCATTCAACTAATTCCATACCACCAATGACCACTACAAAAATACAGGGAGATTATAAGGGGTTATTATTTTATATTTAGAAGTGGTTTTAACCTTTTCTAAATACTTTAGCGGTGGTTACCCATAACTGCCACTAAAGTGGACGCCTACTTTGATGAGGGGAGGTTATAGGTATGTGTTGGTAAAATATGCATGTGTTTACTGGGGATTAGATTAGAAGGGGTTTTAACCCCTTCCAAGTTTACCCTAAATTAACCGTATCCTGATAGATTAGAGGCAGTTTAAACCACCTCTAATTCAAGCATCACATTAAAAGTGGTTAGAACCACCTCTAATTGGCTTTATGACCACCTATAATTGACTTTATGGGGTCCAAGTTTAGGGGCGGTTATACTGTAACCACCCCTAAACTACTACACTTATTATTATTATTTTTCACCCACCGAGCCCCACTAGACCTTGACACCCCCACTAGACACCCTAGGACCACTCCCACTCGACACCCAGACCCCCCTAGACACCCCGCTCCCAACAAGAAACCCCCACTAGACACCCTAGCAACCCCTGCACCCTACTAGAAACCCCCGCAGACCCAGACAACACACTGGGACAAACACCCTACCCCCTAAGGTCCAAATCCACCCGCGGGCCCAATCACACCCCCCTCGCGTGCGAAGCCCGACCCGTACACTGCTTAGCGCACATCCAAGGGCGGTAGAAATATGTTGCCACTATGAGTTGAACCTGGGACTAGTCGTAGAAACCCTTAGTGCCTCTACCACAACACTGCGATGTCTTATGCATATTATATACAATTATTAATTTTTATTTACATACTGAAATTTTAGATATTATATATGTATATGTGTGTGTGTGTGTGTGTGTGTGTGTGTGTCTAGAAATATAAATAATATAATTTTTTATATATGATATATTTGTGTATAATATTTATATATAATATATATTTGTGTATAATATATAATATATATACATTTGTGTATAATATATATAATGTATTTTTGTATAATATATGATATATATATTTGTCTATAATATATATATATATATAATATTAGATACATAAATATTAGATATTAGATAATATATTTATGTATAATATATATATATATATATATTTATGTATAATATATATATATATATATATGTATATATAATATATGTATAAATAATTATATTTTCATATATAAATATATATTTATACATATATTTTTAAATACATTTATATTTGTGTTGTGTGTGTATTTATGTATTTATTTGATATTTATAGACATAATATAATTATAATATATATATATTTATATAATCATTTATATATATTTGTATATATATACGTGTGTGTATAATAATAATATTATTCATTATTATTATTATTATTACACCTATTTTGTAAACTAAAAATTATATGTTAGTTTTATAAATCCTATATATTTATATATTTGATGATTTATATTACATATATAATATATAAAATACATTTTTATTATATATTTATGTATGTGATTATATACATTTATATAATATCATATATATATATATACACACACACAACTAAATGCATTCGTATAATTATAAATATAAAATATAATTAAATGATATATATATATATATATATATATTAAATTAATTTATAATTAATATGGTATACTACAATATTTGTAAAATAATTATATAATATATATAAATTTATATATAATTAATAATTATAATATGATATGTATTATAAAATTATATAAAATATATAGGTATATTTATATTTAATTTTGTCTATATTATATATATTTGTATACATAATATAATATAAATGTATTTATTAAAAAATATACAATAAAATGTATTTAATATAATATATGTATAATATAAATCATAATATAAATTTATAGTATTTATAAAACCATATATAAATTTTATAAATTTGAATTAATATATTTATAATTACATTTATATTGTGTATACTGATATTTATATATATATATATACATTTTTTTATATGTATAAGTATTTATTTAAAGTATTTATATCATGTACTTATATATATGTGTGTTTATAGCGTATTTAAATACATTTATATAATGTGTGTATGTAATATATATATAAATACACACATGAACACACACACACACACACATATTATAATATTTGAATTTTTATGAGATTTATTTAAAAAAATAAATAAATATTTAGAGGGGCTTTAAAATCCCCTCTAATCAAAGGGATTAGCGGGGGTTCATGCCCCCCATCAATTTTTTTGAATTATAGGGGGTTAACAAACCCTTTTAATGTCATGAATTAGAGGGGGTCAAAACCCCCCTCTAATTTCTTAAATTAGAAGGGGTTCACAACCCCCTCTAATTTCTTAAATGAGAAGGGGTTCACAACCCCCTCTAATTTCTTAAATTATAGGGGGTTCAAAACCCCCTATAATATAACAGATTAGCAGCAGTTCATAAACCCCCTATAATATCATAAATTAGAAGTGGTTTCAAACCCCCAATATTTCCTTTTAAAAAAAATCAATTATATATATATATATATATATCCAAATGAATGTTATATATATATAGCTTCTCTAAAATCCAACAGAATATCTAGCACCACTAATTATTAAATTAGCAGTGGTTTTTAAATAACCACCTCTAAAACCAAATATAATATTAAAAAATTAATGCTAAAAAATTTAGTGGGGGTTGTGAACCCCCTCTAAATTTGATGATTAGAGGGGACTGTGCATAACCCCCTCTAAAAAACCACCATTAATCTGCTTTTTTTTTATAGTAGACGCACCCAACACAAGCTATCTCACCATGACTTCAATGTCAATATTTTTTCCTTGCATCAAAGTATGAGATCAAATGAAACGCATTAATAATGATCTCAAGTTAGGAGACGAATACACATGTTCATAGATATGAATAAACAATGACACCCAAACATGTGGTGTTTCTTTTAGCGGGTTTGTCATCATGATCTCATCTACTCGAGATCACCAAGTGTGAAATTAATGAGAATAATTATCAATACTTATGAGCCCCCAATACCTAATGAAATCACACCATCTATCTCCTATCAGTATGATGTATCTAGACCATAGGAAATAAATTTAATATTACTTTCATAGTATCTCTAGGTTCTCATTATAGCCTGATAATCACTATAAACTTTTGATATGACATGTAATCTAAGGAAATTACCAAAAATATAGTGGATGTGGAAGTATAAACACTATTCTTGTAAGATAAACACATGTATATGTCAAACTATATACATGTAATGGTAATCAAAGTACATGAATAAGTTCGGTCTAGGGAACTCACTTTCAACACTCCCACTTTCACTAGAGCCAGCTGCTAATAATTCTCAATGCGCTAGATCACACATGAGAATCATGATTCTATTGAGATTTGGATTTTGTTAGGGGGTCTACCATGTTATACTCCATGGATGCTCTGATAACTGAGACTTCACCCCTTTGAGTAAAATACCTCAAGAGATAAAACTTTAAAAGTATATTCTTTGTCCTCTGGTGTGACCTGGGCTCCTTGAAAAGCACCACTACTTCAATATTATCACAATAAATTGGAATAGGGTATTAATTTCTAGGTATAAAACCAATATATGATAATATATATATATAGATATATAGATAGCCTCCTTAGCTGCATCAAAAGCTACTATATACTCAGATTCTACTATAGAGTCGGAGCCCATAGGTTGTTTTTAGCTTCTCCATCACACTACACCACCATTTAGGAAAAAGACATTGCCTGAATGTGATTTCAGATCATAATGATCTTCTTGGAAACTAACATCAGTGTATCCTATCACTAATAGCTTCTCATCTACTCCATACACCAGAAACATATCCTTTGTACACCTCAAATACTTTATATTAGTTTTTACGGCTTCCTAATACAGCTCTCTTAGATTAGCTTGATATCTTCCCACAATGATTAAAGCAAAGTCAACATAAAACCTAGTATATAACATGTCATATATGATAGATCCCACTACTGGGGCATAAAGTCCTTTACCCATTATTTCAATCTCCTCCTATGTTTATGGACACATTTTCTTGGAAAGATTGATACCATGTGACATTAACAACAAACCTCTATTGGATTATTCCATTTTGTACCTCTTGAGTACCTTGTCAATATATATACTTTTACATAGCCCAATCATCCTCTGAGATCCATCTCTATAGATCTTAATCCCAATAATGTAGGCTACTTTACCTAAGTATTTCATATAGAAACATTCATTTTACCAAGTCTTAACTAACTTTAAGACTTGTACGATATTTCCCATAATTAATATGTCATCAAAATATAGTACTATGAAAATAATGGAATTCCCATTAACTTTCTTATAGACACATGGATCACTTTCATTATTGATGAAACAAAACTCCCCTATAACCTCATCAAAATGAACATTACTTGATCATGATGTCTTCTTCAACCCATAAATGAATCTCTACAGCTTAAAAACTTTATTATTCTTTGACTTTATAAACCCTTTGGGTTGAGTCATATAGACATCTTCAACCAAATACCCATTTTTAAAAGAGTTTTGACATTCATTTTCCAAATTTCATAATCATGGAAGGATTATATTGAAAGTAATATTTTTATGGATTTAAGAATCACTACTGGTGATAAGGTTTCATCATAATATACGCCTTGATGTTTCCTAAAACCTTTTACTAATAGTCTTTACTTATAGATATTAATCTCACCATCCATGTCTAGATTTTTCTTGAATAATTATTTTCACCCAATGGGTTTTACATCAGCTAGAGGTTCTACCAAAATCCAAAATTGATTTTGGTACATGGAATCCGTCTCAGAATTCATAACATCTTTCCATTTAGCAGTAACCATGACTTTTACTACTTCCTTAAATGTCATAGGTTCATCTTTCTCAAGGTGTAATGGGTTACCTAGATCAGTGAAAAGAAAACAATAATTCTCTAGTTCTATAACCTCTTGAGTATACCTCTAAAGTACTTTTATCTCAAGAACTTTTTCATCTTCCACTGTCTCTTGTGGAGATTGTTCCCATACCAACTCTTGTGCATCCAGAGTATCACTTCATCAAATTCAATCTTTCTACCACTATATCGATTGGAAATGTGTTCCATTTCTAGAAGTGTGACTTTTCTTACCACAATCACTTTTTTATCTAATGTTTTATATAGGTAATATACTTTGGTTTATTTAGGATAACCTATAAAAATGAATTTTGTACTTCGAGATGATAATTTCTCACTTGGTATAGTCCTAAAAAAATCCTTGCATACCCATACACATATGTGTGATAGATTCGGATTATTTCCACACCAAAACTCATATGAAATCCCATTTATTTCTTTAGTTGGTAATCAGTTAAGGGTATACACCGATGTCTGCAACACATATCCCCAAAAGGATAATGGAAGATTTTCCTAACTCATCATTGATTTGACCATGTTAAGAAAGGTCTAATTAATCATTTCACTAACACCATTCCACTATGGTATATAAGGAGGTACAAGTTGGGATATTATCCCACACTCCTTCAAGTGATCAATGAAATCTTGGTTAAGATACTCCCCACCTCAATCTGAGTGAAGTACCTTAGTCTTCTTACCAATCTAGTTTTATTCTTCATGTTTATATTCCTTCAACATATGAAAGGAATTAGACTTATACCTCATTAAGTAGATATTACATTACCTACTATAGTAATTGGTAAAAGTAATGAAGTATGAAAACCCACCCCTTATCTCTACTAGAAACAGACCACATATGTCAATATGAACTAATTCCAATAATTCAGTAGTGCTTAATCCTTTCCCAAAAAAGGTTTCTTTGGTAATTTTTCCTTGTAAACAAGTGTGACATATATCTAGGGGTTTTAACTCAATCGAGTCTAAATACCCTGATTTATGTAATTTATATAAACACTTATCATTTAAATGAACAAACGAAAAGAGTCAAAGTTGGGTGTTATATGAGTCATGTTCACTGGTTTTTTCATTGATTGTTATTACTGGGTTTTCAATTTCAACTATATACAATCCAATTAAGATTCACCATACCATAGCACATATTATCCCTATAAAAGAGACAAAATTTATTTCCAAAATTGAAATAAAACCCCATAGTGACCAAAATTTTCATTTAGATTATTTTTTTTGGTAAATAGAGGAATATAATAACAATTATTCAATACAATAACCAAACCACTAATAAAAGTTTGATGATAATATCCCACTACCAAGGTTTCTAGACTCACACCATTTACATCCTGAAGATCCACCTATACCTTTTCAGTCTTCTTGAATCTACTTGGTTCCTATATATGAATACAAATGTGTGATCCACATGCTGTATCTAATACCCAACTTGTAGATAGTGAAAGATTTTATTCAATGAAAAAAATACACAAAGTAGAAGTGTTTCCTTTATTATTCTTCCAAGATCTAAAATTATACTTCCAATGGAATTTATTTCCACATGAAAATTATAAATCCTCCTTTTCATTTCCATCCCTTTGTAACTTTGTATTTTTGGAAGGAAATTGCATTGATGTATTTGTATTAGAATTGTCCTGAAACCACTTAGCCTTGCCCTTCCTCCTCCTATTCACCATAAGGACAAACGAATTGGTATTCTTCATATTCTTATCAGCTTATAGAACTAAATACATAAGATCTGGTAGTGACTTTGTCATGTTATTACTATTTTAATTAATAATAAAATTCAAAAATCTTGGTGGTAAAGATTCAATAATGGGATCGGTCGCTAGTTCTTGGTTCATCTTGAACCAATGGGATTCAAATATCTCAATATACCTGATCATATTGAGTACATGAGAACATACTTGATTCCATTATACTATCCTATACCTATACAGTGAACTGGATATCTCCTACCTTTATTTTCCTACTCTCTCCTGATACGATTCTTGGATATGAGTCGATATCTTGTAGGCATATTCATCCTCATTAATTTTTTTGCAACAATCTGGACATAGATGACATCATGATACACTATACATCTAGTGTATCATCTAAATGATTTTTATACTTGTATTTATCTACCTTTCTTTCTCCCTGAGGGGGCTTAGTAGGAAGTGAGGACTCCAACACATAAATCTTCATCTCTTCACATAGTACTATGTGCAAGTGCCTATACCACTCCTAGAAGTTATGGATGGTCATGATATTTTCTTTATCCAATATCAATCATAGTGATAATTTTCTGGTGGTGTTGGTGATTTCAATTTTTATCTATAATAAATATACTTTAGTAGTTAGTACTTTATATTGATTACCTATTTAGAAATTATTGATTAATTAAATAAATCATTAAATGTCTCCCACTATTTTATTGAATGTTATTATCCCCCACTAATAGATTCAGAATACACTATTTCTTGAGTATTCTAGTGATAAGGATCCTTGAAACCTCTCCTCATAGTCTACAAGATTTGTCTATCACACTACTTGGAGTATTTAAAGATAGGCACTAGACTGGCCAACCACATTGACTCGCAGTTCCTTGAACAATTTAGTAAAGTACTAGCTTATCGAAATCGTACCCTTGATTGCCTCAACGATTTTCCTATAAAGTAGAGTCAATCTAGATTTGGACACTAATTTTCTAAAAGATTTAGTTTATTCAACCCATCACTCTCACAATATGTCCCTAGTAGTAGGAGACACTCTCAACTTTGGCAGACGATCACCCCGTACACCTGATTTTGTTCAAATTTGAGTGATGGAAGGTGTTAATAGTTTAATATTTATTCAAGGGGTGTAAATATTTATCGATTAATGAAATCCATTTCAATTAAATATTTTCATACTATGTTTTTATGCTCACAACTGAACACACATTAATAGAAAAAATACTCATCACTTCTTTATGATTTTTATTTTATTTTATGTGTTTCATGAAGTAAAAAAGCACATACATAAAATAATAAACAATGCATTAAGGAAATAAATTACCTGACTGGTCTTGGGAATCTAATATTGGTTAATCCATTTAAACTCAATGGATCAACCGTGAACTAGGGGTATCATAACTGAGTCAAGTCCTAACTCACATCATAGGTCATCCCTGGTCTAGTGTATTCACTTCTCATCTGGGACACCACCTCATCTTGGCATGGTCTGCACCTTACAACATCATCATAAATAGTACATGAATACTTGAACGTAGGCGAGAGGGTTTCGAGAGGTTCAAAATACATACAGATAAGATTGGACATTCCATACCCTACACATACTGAACAAAAAAAGGATGATGTGCTGATCGACAATAAAACTAATTAAGTATTACCAGAATCACATATAGGTAATAAATAATTAAATAAAATAAACTAGGAAAACAAAAGGATTGGTTATTTCTCAAGACTAGTCAACAGGTAAAATAAATATTCAATAAAATTAAATTGTAATAAATTTATGTCCAAGGTAATTAAAATAAATTAAATGAATTATTTAAATTCAAATAATTTAATTTAGTTCTATTAAAATATTAAAAAAATTATTTAATTTAATTTTTCTCTAGAATTAAATTATTATTTTTGGAATATTAAGATTATATTTTGTTTAAACTTAAAAAATTAAAAAATTATTTTTGGATATTTAAAATATTTTCCTAGACCCCAAAAACCCATGCAAGGCCATTTCTGGTCGAGCTAATCCCACATAGGCCTATTTCAGGCCTGGAAAACCTAGTATAGGGTTGTTTTGGGTCAGACAGTCTCACCTTGACCTATTTCGGGTCAGGAAGACCCACCCAAGCTTGTTGTGGGGTAGGGCAAGTCCTACAGGACTCACAGAAGACCAAAACCTACATTGGGAACCCCGATCAGGCTAAGGGGGGTTCACCTATGGCTAGGGGTGGGTTCCTGGGTGGTCATCACATGAGGGTAGCGACCATTATGGTCCAAGGTGGTGATGTCTGGTGTGATAGTCATTGGTGAAAGCAACTACGATGAGCGTGAATCGGCCGGGATGGAGACCTTATAGTGGTAGGCACTCGAGTTAGTGAAGGCAGAAGGGACCGATGAAGGTGGTGATGGTGGGAACAATTTGGATGGTTCTAGGAAATGATGATAAGGAATCTAGAGGCGGTCGACACAATTCGATGGAGGAAGCATAGTGGTTGATGAGAGGAAGAAGGAGGTGGCACTGTAGTCTATGCTCCAATGATCGTTGGTAGTCCAAGGTGGCACACATGATGACTAACTTCCTTTGGAATCTTAATTTTTTTAGTCAAAATGTGTTTTTTGATGTAATGATATATGCATTCCCCAAAGTCCCCTTTATTTTTTTTATAATTTCAAAAAGGGAATAAAAAAATCCTTTTATTTTTATGGTTTTATTTATGCATATTGACTTGCTACACCCCCTTATCCCTCTATTTAAAAAACATTATTTCTGTTTGGTTTGTCATTTCAAAAGCCTAATTATCAATAGGTTTTTTTTATTTTATGTTTCCACAATTGTGTAGAAACACTGCACACATCCATTACTATTCATCATATTAGTATTCATCCGAAACATGAGCGGCCTCTGAAAATCTCTACCAAAAACTAGAAACGTGTTAATACATATATCAAATATGTTCTTCAATAATGTTAATACCCAAAAAACCATTAATAATCTATATCAAAATTTTCAAATTTTCATAACTTTCCCATATGATATCAGGTCAGCATGTGGTTTTTGGGACTTAAATGAGGCTCTATAATTAAATTTAAGAAAAATTAATTTTATATTGTCTTAGAAATTTTAGATGATCACTATGATACCAATTTCTAGAACTGGAGCACACAGCGGAAGTTGATGAGCTTGGGACTTAAAAATTTTCATCACTAAAGTAATGAAAATTCATCATCTTTGACGATTAAAGACCATGTAAGGTACAAGGATCTCACATTAATTATCAAATAATAAAATGAATACCTCATTTGGATCAAAGCGCATTCAACGATAGCTCGTCACCAGTGACCGTTGCTCAAAGGATCCAAGACCAAACCCCTCTAGATCATCCACACACACTATAAGAATCCACACATACACCGATCATTGAATTATAGGTGCTAGCATGGATATTTGATGATTCCTTTGACGAAAAAATGATCACCTCGATCCTATCCATTCGATCCATGAAGGAAATGAAAGCTCAAATGCTTGGATGGTAACTTTTTCCCTTTTGGATGGGGGAAGATGAGATACGATCTCTCAATCAATTAGAATGAACAGTCTATGGAATAGATCTCCCCCTACTTATATAGTGGGTGTCTAAAATACATATTTAGGGTTTGAATTTCCAAAGGATCGAATAAAAATTGAGACCCTGAGTCCGATTAGCAATGGATCCTGGGTATGATGACCCTAATCCTGATTAACTCAGTCTGATTGACTCAATATGACCGACTCAATACAATCTTCCCTTCATTAATCTGTGCTTATAAAACTCTTATAAAAAACTCAGTCTGATCTTCCTAAGTCCAATCAAATCAATATGATATTCTTAATACGATTTTTCTCAGTCTGGATAAAAAAACAACATATGTCTGATCAACTAATGAGATCCCTATTTGGAAGGAAATTTCACTCAAATTCTTCAGCGTTCTGCCTTTTCTGCTTATATGAAAAGTTAAGAAATGTGAATGTACTAAGAAATTATTTATAGGAAACCCAGAATGTTAATGGTTGGAAACTTGAAAAATTTCCCCTCTCTCTCAAATTCAAAAACTATGAGATCTACACATATTTGAATTTCAAGATTAACTTCTTCAAACCTTCTCAAGATTTCTTTGAGACCATTCTTCTCGAACAAACAAACTTTTCTTCAGTTTGATATAACTTACTTAGCTTTAACTTCATATACTCATTATGATCAAACTTTATTTCTCAGCACATTATGATCTAATTATCTTCCTCAAATCATTAGTATCTGCCTTTCTTTCTCAACTCATTACAATATGACTATCTTCCTCAGCTCATTAAGATGGACTTCCCCAATAGATTACTTATTGGCATCATAATCTTATTTGATTGTAAACTTGAACTCTCCCTTTATTTATTCTCAATAAAACAAAACTATTTTAGAATCTCCACTTCTTTTCATAACAGATCTCCCTTTGAAAGATCGACATTAGAAACTATGACCACTTCGATGTTCTTATTCTGATGTGTTATTGATGTGAGGCATTCATTTGATGAATCAGTTCATGTAATTGATCCGATTGATCTTCCTCCTCAGAGTTAGTCTAGTTAAAATATCATAATTATGTAATTCTCATTATGATAAAATTATCGTTACAATATTCTATATCCAATTATCACTCCACTCATCAACATTTAAATTCTTCAAACTTTATCAATTTTACACATTATGACTTATGATAACTTCTATGTCCGGTACTTCTGGATCCAATCTTCTGTGTCTGAGTTTCTTGAATCAATAAAATATTTATGATTTCCCCATTTATTTAAAATAGTTTATCATGATAGTTTTCATGATTTATGAGAATGTCATGATTAGAAAAGCATATACTGACTTTGTTAGAAATTATGAAAGCATTCTAACTCCTAACTTTACTATCTTCTTTCGAAACCCTTCAAAAATATTATGAATTCTTTACTTAGCAGCTTATGAATTTATAAAAAATTTCAAGTCTGATGGATCTTTATCTTCATGCAGATGGTTTTGAGAAAAATGATATGTCTTATCAATAAATTAAACTTTCTAACCACCTCTGCGTCTGGTGCTTCTCAGTCCGATAATATATGTCTAGAAAAAAAATTCTTAAAAACAAAAATATTCTCCCCCTTTATGTTTGGGTTAAACCTATCAAAAACTTTAAACTTTATTAAAAATATCATTACAATATACTGGGTTCAATCCTGGATAAAAAACATTATTTTACAAAAAGTTTAGTTGTCAACAAATACAGAACTTTGTTAAAAACAAAACAGTATAAAGGTTATTCAATCTCCCCCTCTGGATTTGTTGAAAATGCTTGTAAATAACTTTTTCAACTCTCATAAAATTTTCACAACTCAAGTTTTTTTAATTTTATCAAAATATATCCCTTCTCAAAAGAGAGTGTCCTAACACCACACTACTATAAAAAGTAATGTTTTTTAAGAAATTCCATCCCTCTATGGAAATAATTTTTTTAGAAATGTAAAGATAAAATTTCCCCACTTTTACCTTTTCCTATCACTTTTATTTTTCTCTACCCCATTTTATCATAACCATAGATTCAGATTCATAAAATAAAGACAAGTAAAAACTCTTTACAAAGTACAAAGTTGTTAATTTCTCCCACTCTTTGTAAACATAATCCAAAGAAAAATGGGGGTATTCCTTATGAGGTTTAGAAAGTCATGGGAGTAGGTTGAACATGAAGTTGTAACCTCAATTCCACAAATATCTCTTTTAATATTTTTTTTAAAGATATAAACAATTTGATACTTAGTATATATTACAACAAAACATCTCTAGAAGGAACTTTATCTTTTATAAAGTGAAACATTATATTACTGTGTTTTTATCTTTAATGTTGAATAAGATTATTAGAAAGATCAATTTCACTATGATTATCACAAATAATCTTCAATGGGATATAAAATTTTACTTTAAAATCTTTTAGATGAACATTCATCCACAACATTTGAGTACAATATTGAGTAGATACAACATATTTTGATTCCACTATGCTCAAAGTTACTAAACTTTGTTTCTTACTATGCCAACATAAACAAAATTCTCCCAAGAAAACTTTTCATCCTAAGGTTGATTTTCTATCATTACAATCACCATCCCAATCGACATCAGTAAAACCATGAAAATTTATTTCACAATTTATTTTATATAACAACCCATGTTAAGTTATTCCATTGAAATATCTCATAATTATATTTACTACCAATACATGTGTTTATTTTGGATTACATTGATACATGGCACAAAAAGTCACATCATAAACAATATTAGGCATTGAGGCTATAAGGTAAAGTAGACTTCCTATCAGCTTTCAAAAGTCTTTCTGATTCACATTTTTTGGACTAATCTTTACTCAACTTTGTGCTCACAGATATACGAGTAGAAACTTTTTTGGATTTTTCCATCCCAAGATTCTTTAATAATTCTTTGTAAAACTTTTCTTGAGATAAGAAAATTTATTTTTTTTGAAATTTTAATCCAAGGAAGAAAGTTAATTCTCCCAACATTTAAATTTAAATTTTTTTCTTCATTTCATCATAAAATTATTTACAAACTTTTTCTTTATCCCCAACAAAAATTATATCATCCACATAAGAAATTACAATTAGAGTTTCAGAGTCAGAATCTTTCACATATAAGTTACTATCAACTTTTTCTTTAGAAAAATACAATATTCTCAAACAATTTTTATGTTTTTAATACCAAGCATATGGAGCTTGTTTCAACCCATAAAAATATTTTATTTGTTTACAAACTTTTTTTTCATCCTCATCAAGTTAAAAACACATGGTTGTTTAATGTAAACTTCTTCCTCAATCTCACTATTTAAGAAAGTTTACTTACATCCATCTGATAAACTTTATGATTTCGATATGAGGCTCCTGATAGATTCACTCTAATAGTTTTTAATCTTGGAATTGGGAAAAAAGTTTCTTCAAAATCTATACCTTCCACCTATGCATAAAATTTACAAATAATCCTGAATTTGTTTCTTGAAACTTTCCTTATTTTCATTAAACATGTTTCTATAGACCCACTTTGTTATGATAACATTTTTATTTAATGAAGGTGGTAAAAGTTCCCATGTTTCATTCTTATAAATTTTATCCAACTCTTCTTTCATAAAACCCACCAATTTTTTGTGTTGAATATCTTCTGAAACTGATTCTGGTTCAACTTTTTAGATAAGTGAAGTATGATATTCTAATCTCAAATTTATTCTAGTCTTAATCGGATCCTTTTGATTCCCAAGAATATATTTGGTCTCAACATGATTTTATAAGTTATGAAATTTCAAATTTTCTCTCCCAAATTCACTTTCCCCATCACATGATTCATCTGAATTTTGGTAAGGATGTTTTGAATTACTTTCACTATTGTTAGAAATCTCCAATTTATCCTCCACAGCATTCTCAACAACTTTTGTTAAGTAATTTTTATTTTCAATTACTTTCACATCATATGAGTATAATAACTTTTTTAAAAAAAATTTACAACATTTTTAACTTCTTCAATTAGGTGAATAACCCATAAAATTTCCTTCCTTGACTTTCTCATCAAACTTTCCCAGATCCCTATTTTTTATTTTAAGTAAATATGGACTTCCAAAAACTTTGAAGTAATTCAATGAAGGTTTTTTGTTATACCACATTTCGTAAGAATTCATGTTGGTTTCCATTATCTACAAGCATCTATTTTGAACATGTACAATAGTACTAATAGCTTCTCTCCAATAAAACATTGAAAGTTTTTATTCTTCCAACATACTTCTTCCCATTTCCAAAAAACTTCTATTCTTTCTTTCTACTACTCTATTTTGTTTTGGAGCATAGAGGCCACTATACTAATATTTGATTCCATGCATTCTCATATAAGTTTCAAAAGTATTGTTTGTGAATTTGGTACTATTATATGTTCTCAAATTATTTATATAAACTCCCATTTCTTTCTCAACTTATTTTCTGAAAAAACCTGAACATTTACATAGACTCTGACTTATGTTTCATAAATATGATTTCCTAAAACATCCTTAGTCAACCCTGAAGCAATCTGAAACAAGGCCCGAGTGGTGTTCCTGATCCTCTCAGGCTGGCAATTAGTGTCGGGGCATCAATAGAGTAACCAAGGGAATGATTTTACCCAATATAAATAAATAAAACCAGTAGAAACAAAAAGAGTAGCACAATGCATATAAATATCCAAATTTAATAACATTCACATATGAACTAAAAATACAACAAAACTATAAAACAAAACTCAACTGAACCTAATGACCACAACATCTCTATGTGACACCAAGGGTCACTCTACGATACAAAAAACCAGCCATTTCCCATGATGATCGAAACGATGATGAAACCTACACCACAATCTAAAAACAAAAAGAACTATAGGCGTGAGTATTAAAACTAGGCAGGTGATCATGAAAAAATATATTCCCAATTCATTTCCTTTAAATTAAAGAAAAATTAACTTCAAATATGAAATAAAATATATAAAAGTAAGATTTTCCATAGATTTTTTATTTAAAACAAAACATGGTCCATTGCCCCTTTTTATCACTTAAAACTACATTATCTTCCAAGGAGGAGACACAAGCACTGTAAATAATAATGATGGTGTTTTCATTTAGAAAAGTGAGAAAATGTTTAAAAAATATCCAAAATCGTTTTCCATAAACACTTGAAAACATTTTATCACATTTTTCAATAAGCCACACTGCTCAAAGAAGTAAGAACAAAAAGCATACGATAAGGGAAATGGAAAAATTTCACACAAGAGTAACAAACCAATGAAAGCATCTCAATAATCAAACACATAGAACTAAGTGCCAAAATACATGGGAAAAACCTTGGATCTCGTTAAATAATATAGAACATACTATACATCTTGACTCATCCTAGAAAGTATACCTCACTCGACGATATCATTATCTCCTGCATGCTCGATCAAACCCTACCTGACCAGATCGAGGGACACTATCCCATAACCATAAAAAACAAACACAATATCCAATTTATTTATATGGTCTACTATCCAGATCAAAATCCTAAGCTAGTGCAACAAATGTTCTCAAAAAATTCACCACTTATGACAGGTTACCATGTCAAGCGTAAAGAAGGGGGTGACCATACCAATGCCAACCAAACATCCAATCACATGCACATATATCATATATAAATAGTTCACACAATAGGGACCACCCCGAGACACCCCAAAGATCAATCTCTTGTGTTACAACTCATAGATCACAGAGGGGTCCACCCCGAGGATCTCCCATTCTGTTCAAAGTAAATGGTCCATGAGGAGTCCATAGTGAGGAAATCCCACAAATTCAACATAAATGGATCACGAGGATTCCATAGTGAGGACATCCCATCCATTCAATATAAACAAGGAAAAAGGATTATCTAAGGATATTTTTCATCACAACATTTTTACCAATTTCAAAAAAGTGACAAATGGGCCTCAAACACCCATTTTCAAAGAACCAAAACCATATTTCCAAAAATGTGAAAACACATAATTTTCCATATCACAACCATTTTAGAAAATTACATTTAGGCACTCATGCCACATTTTAAAACCAAATCCACTTTCATTAAAATTCCAAACACGCCACACACCATAATCACATGTCAAACCATTTTCCAAACCATGAAACATCCACCATTTTCAAATCCAAACCATTTTGAAAAACCATTTAAGAAACCCAAACCATCTTTTAAAATGCCAAAAATTTATTTACAAAGCCAAGACATGATTTAAACATCATATTCCACTTGAAAAATCCAACATGGAATTTAATCGAACACTTAGTGTGAATCACATAACGAAACAATGCCATTTATCAAAAAACAAGGATGAAATCACCAATTTTAACACCAAAAAATTATTCCAAATATCACACATAATTATTCAACATTCAAGGAAGGAGCAAAAAGTAAGAAACCAATGATTCTTAAAAAAAGTCAAGTGAAAATGGAAACCTACCTCAAATCACATGCGCTTCAACAACGCCAACCCGAAAAAACTCCACGAAAGTTCCAATAGCCAATAATAACCAAGAGCAACCCAAAAAAAAAAATCCCCAACATAAAAAATGGAAAACATGAACCCTAGATCCACCTAACTAAGGAAGAAGAGGAACTCAAGAGAAAATAGAAGGAGAAGGAATAGGAAAAGGACAAGAGGATATTACCTTATATATTTCTTCCCAAAACATGAAGAAAACCCTAGATCCACACCATGGGAGAGTAGAAGAGGCTTGGAGGACAAGGGAGGGGATCCCTTTGGGTCAAACGAACTAGGAGAAGAGAAAATGGGGCGTTTTGGGTTAAAATACTTAGAGGCTAGAAGATTCATTTCACATTTTTAATGACTTGGGAACTGCACATGGTTTGGTCGCACAATTTACCAAACTGTGCGCCAACCATGTTCCCCTCACTATACACACTATGAACCCACATGTTTTGGATGAAAGATTTAGTAAACTATATACCAACCATTCAAAATTATTCTTCCAAAAGACATATCCTCCCCACATGCTTTCTGCACGGTTTCACAAACCTTGTACAAGCCATGTGCCAAGCCTTAGAAACCAACCATAAGCCACACAATTTCCTAGGATGAACCACATAGTTTCCTCTAAATGTGCACCAATCATGTGCCACCTACTGTCAAGACCAAATTCTCCAATTTTCACCAAAAACTCCCAGACAAACTAAGGAATAACCACATGGCCAAAATTGAACAAATTATCACTTGAAAAATTAAAATCGTAACACCTGGAACTCTAGAGAAAAACCAAGGCCAAAAGTTGAACTTGAATGAAAGATGAAAATGAAAAATATTTGTGTGAAAATTCTCCTCACCATGAAAAATTTATACCCCCATAAAGTCATAACACCTATAGTTGATCAATTGAAGATTAAGTATTTACACCTCCACATAATACAACCTATCAAACCGAGAAAATATCAACCAAAACTAGGAGAAACTTAAACCTCTTACCTGAAACAAACCAATGAATCCAAACCACTTCTAAAGAAACAACATGAACTCAAACTAAAACTTCTGAAACCTTGCCTCAAACAATATCATTGGGCGCACTCTAAAATCCCAACATTAACCAAAACAGAGATAAAAAAAAATTAGATAACTTAAAACAAAACCACCCATTACCATATCAACACTAGAAATTAAGCCAAATTATCAACACAAGAGGATGGAACAGACTTCCCACTATTGGAAACACTAGCATTGATTTACTATAGATAAAATTTTAACGAGACCTGAGGTGGGTCTCCCTACCCTGAGAACCAACCAGATTAAACCAACCAGCACAAACCAACATAGGAAAACCAATATGGGCCAACCTAGGAACTTCCCGCATAGACCAAAAAACCCCACCATATGGGAAAATCTTGACTACAGAAACTAAAAAACAAAAAATGAACCAAACCATGATCCATCATTTACATAAAATGAAACCACCTCTTGATAAACACAAAAAAACCAAAACTGATCCACATGGTCTATCCAAGAAAGGACAAATTATTATAGAATTTCGCATCTGAAATGGAAAACCCATTATTTTCATAAGAAAATGAGGCTACCATGCCTCCTTTCAACCAAAGAGGGATTTTAAAACCACAAGGACCAAAATGAAAAAAATGAGGCTTTTGAGACTTTTCCAACAAAGGGGAACCTTCCACAGTGAATAAGTTACAATAGATAAACTTAAAATTTCCTCCTCCCAGCACTGGAGACAAAACCCAGATCAAGGTACCACACACCATTGGGATTTCTAACTATGTGAAAGATTCACTCTAGGGCTTATGGCTGGATCCCTAATGATTGAAGCATCTACTGCCTTGCAGTTAGAAGCTCTGAATCCCCGATCGACACTCCTTCTAAATCATAATTTCCAAAACACAATTCCATTGAAACAAAATTTCAAAGTAAATTGACAATATAAAATCTGAAAAATTTAAGAATATGAAACACCGCAAAACCCCAAAAAACACAACCATTAAAAAGGATCATTACAATGAAAGGGGATCTAAACTGATCCTAGAACAACACCCTACTCCTAAAAATTGTCTAGGGTGTCTTTCAAATAGGTGGATATGGATCCATGATGCTTCCTAGAAACACCCTGATAGAACCATTGCAAGTGACCGAGGTGCCCACAAGCAAGGAGGCTCTTCAGTGCACTCAGACATGATGACTTCTTATGATCTGGCTTGCTTCACTGATGAAAAACCATGATCCTAATATTAGAAGAAGCCGACAAAAGATCCTGAGGCCTTTTAATTCCACGATCAACACCAACAACTTCAGACCGATTCCCCATATCCTTATTGGAATTCACTTCACTGCTTTCAGAGATTTGAGAAAGGATTCTCTCCTCAAGCACTCCAACTAGTACAACTTCATCATGAAAAACTTTCCCCAACACATTGGAAGAAGTGGTTAAATTGAACTATGATACCTTTGACTACTATTTAGGATGAAGCCCACTCTCAAAATACTAAGCATTCGGGGAATCGTCTATAACTAAATTCGAAAGATAAGGAACTAGGTCCTTAAAATAATAGATGAATTCCAACACTGAACCATCACCTTTCTGAATACAACTTAAGTCCATTCCCTTACTCACATTTACCATATCAGATAAATACTACCAAATGAATGAAGCCTTGAAGAATTCCTTGGTAAGATCTAACCAAGGATTGTTCTGAGAGACCCACTTCCACCACTTCCAGGTCACCCCTTCAAGCATAAAGGTAGATAAATTAACCTTTAACGACTCAAACAACTCAAGGATACTGAATATTATTTATATTTTCCACATACACTCTTCCGATTCTATAGGATATGCTAGACCATAAAAGAGAGGAGGATTTAACTTTAGAAACTCAAGAATGAAGTCCGTAGGTTGATCAAATAGAGAGATCTCTAATGGTAAACCACCCATATCTATACCTCGAACATCAATTAAGTCTTTGTGGGGGTGTACACTAGGAAATATTAAGTACAAGAGCTCAATAAAAACCAATCATTCAACAAGCGTTCTCAAACTCAAAACACCGCACAAGAAAAAATTTCCAAATCATGGGAAAAAACAAGACAAAAAACTATCGGTGATAAAAAAATCACAACATTCCTCTTAAAAAAAACTTTTGAAAGAAAATAAGCTCGATGGGTTGAAAAATCACCAATGGTATTCCATGGAGCCTCACGCATGCACGTTCCCATGCCACCTGAGGCACTCATCTACTCATGCCAATCCAGGAACTCATCTGTCCATACCACCATTCATCCACTTTCCCATACATATCCACACATGTGAGAACCCATGCGAATACCAAAGTTCAAAAAAAAAACTCATCCATTTTCATAAAAAAACATTCAACCCATTCTTTTCAACTTCTCAATTAAATTAAAATTTCAAAATTCACAAAACTTTTCAAAATCTCACTAACCACCAAGTAAAAAAACATTTTTCAAAATCTACAATTAAATCCATTTCATACCATTCAAAAACTTCCAGAAACTCAATAAATCTCATTCCATCAAGAAATTTTTTATTAAAACTCATTTCCTCTCATTTAAAATAGATTTAAAAAACCCTCTTTAAAATAAATTTCTTCTTTCCAAAAAACCAATTATGATAAACCGCAAGTTTTGATTTTAAAGACTTAATCTCAATAAACTCATTTCCATTTAATAAAAATTAATTTTATAAAAATTCAATTTATCTAAAGAATTCTTCAAAATGATTCTGAAAACTCATTTTCCATTTTCCAAAAACCCAATGATTACCGCTTAAAATTCAGTTTTCACAATTTCATAACAAGGGCTGTCAAAACAAATTTCAGAATCAAGGAAGACCCAAAAAAAATTTCAAGGGGAAATTTGTGTCAATTAGTGACTTTTCCATATGGTTGGTGGTCATATGATAATACCACCATTATCATATAGAGTATTCTAGGACCACATCTTCTACCCCACATGGATTTACAGGCCTTGTGAGCTCATTGAGACCTTTATACCAAATCCCTTTTCATATCCCAAACATCAAACAACCAACAAAAACCAGAGGAACCAAACACAATATGACTTCCCATGGAAAATCAAGGTTTGGTTCAGAATGTGTTGGAAAGACACTCCCTCATACATGCACCCCAAGTTACAACATTCATACTCAATCTACCTTGACATCCCCAAATATTAGAGGGTGCTCTAAAAGCTAGGTCCTCTGAAGAATCGGCCTTCTTTGATACCATTTTATCATGAACCGGCCTAATTTGACCCCAAAACAGTCACCTTAAATAATCCATAATAAGGCCCGAGAGGAGTTCTCGATCCTATAAGGTTGGGAACTAGTGTCGAAGAATCAACAAAGTAACAAAGGGAACAATTTATATCAATAAAAATAAATAAAACTAGTAGAAACAAATAGAGCAACCTAGTGAATATAAATATCCAAATTGAACAGAATTCATATATGAACTAAAAATACAACATCACTATACAAAAAAACTCAACTTAAACTGATGACCACATTATCTCCATGTGACCCTGAGGGTCACTCTCTAATACCAAAACCAACCATCACCCACAGAGATTAAAACTAAGCTAAAACCTGCATCACAAGATAAAAATAAGAAAGAACTATAGGTGTGAGTATTAAAACGCAGTAGGAATTCCCAAAAAAATCTATTCCCAATGAAATTACATTTAAAAAAACAAACATCAACTTCATGTTTGAAATACAATATATGAAAGTAAGCTTCTCCACACATTTTTTTAAAACAAAACATGGTCCATTTCCCCTTTTTATCCCTTAAAACCACATTCTCTTCCAAGGAGGAGACACAAGAATTATCAAGAATAATTATAGAGTTTCATTTAGAAAAGTGAGAAAATTTGTAAAACATATCCAAATTTTTTTCCATAAACACTTCAAAACATTTTATCACATTTTGAATTAAGACACACTGCTCAAAGAACTAAGAACGAAAAGCATACAACAAGGGAAATGAAAAAATGTAACACAAGAGTAACCAAAAAATGAAAACTTCTTTATCATACACTATATATAACTAAGTGATGAAAGACATGGGAAAAATATAGGATCTTGTGAAATAATCCAGAACATACTATATATATTGACTCATCCCAGAAAGCATGCCTCATTCGATGAAATCATTATCACTCGCACACTCGGGCACACCATACCTTGTCAAACTGAGGGGAAATATCCAATAACCATAAAAATCAAACACAATATCCAATTCTATGCTATAGGCCACTATTTAGAGTGAAATATTAAGCTAGTGTAGCAATCATTATTTGAAAATTAGTTAGTTATGCCAGGTTCCCATGTCAAGAGTAAAGAAGTGGGTGTGCCAAATGATGTCAACCGAGCATTAAATCACATGCATATATATCATATATAAATAGGTCACACAATAGGAACCACCCCGAGTCACCCCAAGGATCAATCTCTTACCTTACAACTCATAGATCACAAAGGAGTCCACACCGAGGATCTCCCATTCCACTCAAAGTAAATGGGTCATGAGGAGTCCACATCGAATACATCCCACCCATTCAACATAAATGGATCACGAGGATTCCACAATGAGGAAATCCCATCAATTCAATATAAACAAGGAAAGAGGATTACCCAAGGAGAGTTTTTACCACAACATTTTTACCAATTTCACAAAAGTGCCAAATAGGCCTGAAGCACCTTTTTCAAAGAACCAAAACCACATTTCCAAAAATATATAAACACATAATTTTCCATATCACAACCATTTTATAAAATTCAATTTAGGAACTCACACCACATTTTTAAACCAAATCCACTTTCATTAAAATGCAAACGGGCCACACACCATCATCACATATCAAACCATTTTCCAAACCATGAAACATCCACCACTTTCAAATCCAAAACATATGGAAAACCCACTTAAGAAACCCAAACAATATTTTCAAATGTCACAAATTCATTCAAAAAGGAAAACCATGCTTTAAAAATCATATTCTACTTGAAAATTCTAACCGAACATTTAATTGAACACTTGTTGTGCATCACATAACAAAACAATTCCATTTATCAAACAATAAGGAAGAAATCACCACTTTTCACACCAAATAATTATTCCAAATATCACACATAATTATTTAAAATGTAAGGAAGATGTAAAAATAAAGAAAGCAATGATTATTAAATAAAAATGCAACTGAAAAGGGAAACCTACCTCAAATCACACGCGCTTCAACAACGCCAACCTGAAATAACTCCATGAAGGTTCCAAGAGACAAAAATAACCAATATAAACCATAGAAAATAAAACCCCCTAAAATAAGCTAATGTAAAATATGAAACCTATATCCACATAACCAATGGAGAAGAGAAACTCAAGAGAAAAATGGAAGGAGAAGGAAGAGGAATAAGAGAGGAGGAGATTACCTTAGATATTCCCTCCCAAAACATGAAGAAAACACTAGATCCACACCATGGGAGAGGAGGAGAGGCTTGGAGGACATGGGAGGGTCTCCCTTTGGGTTGTATGAACTAGGGGAAGAGAAAATGGGTCATTTTGGGGTTAAAATATTAAGAGGGTAGAAGAGTCATTTAACCTTTTTAATGACTTGGGTACTGCGCATGGTTTGGACGCACGATTTACCAAACCATGCACCAACCATGAACTCCTCACTAGACACATAAGGAACCCACATGGTTTGGCTATAAAATTTGGTAAACCATTCTCCAACCATGTGAAATGGTTCTACCAATAGACAAATCCTCCCTACACACTTTCTGCATGGTTTAAAAAACCGTGCACAAACTGTGTGCCAACCCTCATAAACTAACCCTAAGCCACATGGTTTCCTAGGATAAACCGTAAGGTTTTCTATAACTGTGTGACAACCATGATCCAAATACTTTCAAGCCCAAATTCTCCACTTTTCACTAAAAAATACTGAAAGAACTAATGAATAACCACTGGATAAAAATCAAACAAAGGATCACTTGAAAAATTAAAACCGACACACTGAGAACTTGAGAGAAAAACCAAGGCCAAAATATAAACTAAAACAAAAGATGAAAATGAAAAATCATAGTTTAAAACATGATTTTTTCATCTAAGTGAAATCGTTAATAAAAGTGATAAAGTATAAATCTCATTTTGTTTATTTATGTATCATCAGCCCACCTAAATCAAAATGAATAAGTTTAAGAGGTTTGGTAGACTTAATATCAACTCTCTTATTACTCTTGTTAGGCATATTTACTTTCTGAAAAGTAAAAAAAACATCTGCATCTCTTCTTTTCAATTTTTGAAAATAATAGAAAATGTCAACTTTAGAAATTATTTTCATGTTTTACTGCCCATGGTTCCCAAGTCTTAGATAATGCAATTTGTTTTCATCTTTATCACTCAAGTAACAGTGGTTATTAAACTCTTTAACTTGAAAAATATTACGACTAGTTATTTCTCCTTTTGTGATAAATTTTCTATATTTCACACTTCTAATGATACAAGAATATTTTTTAAAACCAACTTGTTTTTCATCATCACAAAATTTACTTTCACTAAGTAAGTTATGTTTTAGTCCATCAACAAATAAAAATTCTTTAGAATTCAAATTTTCTTCTTCAATATCATCCCTTCTTATTCCTCTGATATTTAAGGAACTATCATTACCAAAGGTACTACTCCTCCATCATTACTTATAACAAGTTTCAAGATTTTTATATCACCTGTCATATGTGAAGAACAACAAATATCAAGTATCCATGTTTTGTTCCCTTTACTTTATTTCAAATCTATCTCAACAAAAAATCTCTTTCCTCAATTTTCTTTTTTCCATCTTCTTTTTATTTTCTAATATAAGAAACTTGTTCTCGAAGTAGTGTTATACATATTTTAGTATGATGACCAGCCTGATCAAATCTCCTAAAACATTCTTCCATAAATTGATAGAGCTAATATTTTCATTATTATTTATATGTTTTCAATGATTTAATCCCTTCCAATTAATCAATATGATCTTATTTTTATCATTTTATGATTTTTGGTGAGTTTTTAGTTAAAATGTGAAAATTGGTTAATTTTTTAAATTGATCAGTTTTCTATTACTTCTATTTTTTGGGAATAACTTCTAAAATTTGGATCCAATTCATGTTATTCATTTTTTGTATGCTTACAATGTTTTTGGTATAAAAATCATTATTTTTGGACTATATCCAATTCAACACAAAATGACCCATAAAAATAAATCAAATGGAGAAAGTTATTATGACCAGCAGAATGGACCACACCATATTAAATCTGAAATATATCATATTACCGATCTTAAAATTATGTTACTATAACTGTTTTCGATAGATTAATTAAAAATGATGGTTGAAAATAAATTTCATAAATTAAGAATCTCATTAAGGCATCTTTTGAGCACTTTCAATTAGAGTGGGTGAAACAATGTTTGGTGTCTAGGAAAAGTCATGTTCATTGATTTGGAAATATCTTTCTTTAAAACTTTCCAAATACTTTTAAATTTTTAGGGTCGATAAATGACACCATTATGAACCTATTTTAAGAAGATACCTTGGTTAGTTTCGGCCATCTAGTGGGTATAACATAAGAAAACTTCTGGAGGATAGATTCTGGAGAAGCAAATTATCTGTTCTTTGTTTTCTTTTTTTTTTTATCATTTTTAGTTTTGTAATGAATTATTCTCCCCCATTATTCAAAATTAACCTTAACATGGTGGGGAAATACTCTGTGTGATTGTGGAAGGATATGTTTTCCCTTTTTTTATTCACAATTTCTTGTACTTAATGGTTTAATATCCTCTTTTCTCTTTTGAGAAATCAGTTTCAATTTCTTATAACAGTTTTTATTATCCTGTATGATTGTATTTGATTTTAGATTATATTGAATTTATCTTTTTGGTCGATGGTCAATATCTCCCTTCACTTGGTTTTGGTCTATATATGATGGAATAAATCAGGTCTTAGTAGTGAAGTACTCGTCGATCGCTAGTACGTGTGGGAGGGGTAGTGAACATTCTTGATTGTTTGGGATAAACAAGACCCAATTGGAAATTGCTTAAGTGAGAACAATCGATTTAGGAATCTCAATTTTATCAACTTAGCAGAAGAGAATTGGATAAATTTCAACTATTATAGAATTTCAATTGGAAAAACAACCCTAAAATGATCACCATATCATACAATAGTTTTAATCACTTGTTTTATCAAATTTATCTTAATATTTTTCTTAATTACTTTCATTTCTTTAGTTTCTTTCTTATCTTTTCAAAATCAAACAATTTCAAAAACAACTACCACTTCATTCTCTTATTTTTAGGTGATAGTTTTATTGTTGTGAGCTCCTCCGTGGACAAAACCTAGGTTAATCACTATACTGAATTTTTAAATTAGGAAATAATAGTTTTTTCCACTCCCCATGAAAGGAACATGTCAAAACTTGGCGTCGTTTCCGGGGAGGTAGTGCCAACATTTTTTTTATATTGCATGACTAGTAGTAAAAAACCCGACCCTTCCCCCATAGATCCTGAAATTGAAAGAACCTAGTTTAATAGATATAGAAACATTAATTTTAAATCTGAATTTGAGGAAATTTCTCTTGAGGACTCAAGTGAAACTTCAAGTGTTCACTCTGAGACTGTCATCATGGATAGAAATCAAAACCAAACACTTAGAGACCTATGTCCACTAAAATTCCTTAATCAAAACAATCAACTTGCCATGCTAGTGTTACAAAATGGTTTTGAAATGAAATTTAACATTATTACATTGCTCCCAAAATTTCATGGATTGGTAGGTGATGACCCAAACAAACATATTAAATAGTTCATGCATGTCTTCTCTACTTTAAAACCCCATGGAGTAGTTGAGGAGCAGGTAAATTGGAAGGAGTTCCCATTTTCATTGGAACGAGCTGAAAAATAATGGTTGTATGGACAATAACTTAGAGATATGAATAATTATAATGACTTGGTAAGATTGTTCATGTAAATATTCTTCCCCACCTCTTGGATCACAACCATCATAAATGAAATCTATGAAATCCGAAAAGCAATTGGAGAAACTCTTTATGAGTATTAGGAGAGATTTAAGAATCTATGTGCCAGCATTCCACATTAGGAAATTGAGGAGCGTCAATTTCTTGTCTTATTTTATCAAGGATTACTAGATAATGACAAAAACCTTTTGGATGCATCATCTGGAGGTGCATTGATTAAAAAGTCACCAGAAGAAGCCAATGGATTAATTGAGAAAATTTCATAAAACTCGCAACAATTTGGTATAAGAGGTATTGGCACAAGAGGTATTCATGAGGTAAGAAATTCTCATCCATCACCATTATTATAAACTAAGATTGAAGAGATAACTATTTTAGTGAGACAGATATCCTTGAAATAGGTGGGTGAAAAACAAGCACCAGCTAAGGTATGTGTTTTATGATCATCACCTGATCATTTCACTCACCAGTGTGCTGAAATATAGGGAATGGAAAGTTTCACAGCAGCATTTCAGCCAAGGCAGTTTCAGAAAAATCAAGGATGGAGAGAGCCTAACCAAGTCCAATATTGATTTTAAAATTAGCAGAATCAAGCTAGACCTCCATACCAAAATCTATCGAAAGCCAAACCCCATTCCAGAATCAATTCTAGAACCCACCACCATTTCAACAAAAGAAATCTTATAACCATCCTTAATACCAACAATAAACCACTTTCCAATGACCCTATGAGCATCCAACCACCAGTGTACAACCTCCAATTCAAAACCAATAGCAAAAATCTGTGATTAAGGGGTTGAAATACACCATAAAATATTTTTCCAACAAGTTCAAAGGTCTCATGGAAATACTAACCAAAAACAAAAGAAAACTACCATACCAAAAAAATACCAAATCTAAATGGGAATATTAGAATGATAACTACATGAAGTAGAAAATAAATCCCACCACCAGCCAACATTGATCCTGAAACAAGACCACCTGGACTAAGGGAGAATGAAGTTGGAAATTCAGAAAATTCATTAAAAATCCACCAGGAAGAATAGAAGAAAGAGGAGGATGAGAAGGACATGCTAATAAAGAAGAAACAACAACCACAATTTAAAAGGAAATAAAGGGAGAATAAAGACTTACCCCCCCATTTACATCAAGGATGATTGAATCAAAGAGGTTTCAAGAAGAAGTGCTTCAAAAAGAAATTATAGACACCTTCCAGAAAGTGGAAATCAATATCCCCCTACTAGAAGCACTCAAAAAAATTACAAATTATGATAAATTTTTTAAGGATATTTGCACCTATAATATGATACTTCAAGGGAATGAGAGGATAAACTTGGGAAGGAATGTATTATCCCTTATCACACCATAGTTTCCAACCAAATGTCAAGATCCAAGGACATTTTCCATTTTATGCACCATTGGTTCTTTAAATTTCTCTAATTATTTGTGTGATCTAGGTGCTTACATTAATGTATTGAATCACTCAATATACACTTCTTTGCATATGGGATACTTGAATCCCATAAGATTTGTGGTCCATCTTGCAAACAAATCCACAGTTTTCTCAGCAGGAGTTCTAGAGGATTTCTTGGTGAAAGTCAAAGATCTCTTATTCCCAACTGACTTCTATGTACTAAATATAGAAGATTATTGGATCCCATCACACTCACCCATCATTTTTGGGAGACATTTCTTAAAAACATCCAAAACCATCATCAATGTCCATGAAGGGACCCTCACCATAGAGTTTGGAGATAACACTGTCCACTTCAATATTTTTGAATCCACGAGGCACCCATCATAAGATCACTCCCTCTTTGAACTCTTCCATGAAGTTGTTATAGAACCCATTGAATAATCAGGTATGTTCCATAAATTATTAACCTTAAGATATACTTCATTAATTGAGGGAAATTAACTAATCAAACAATTTATGGGGACGACGGGTTAGAGAGATGGGAGACCATCTCTCTCTAAAATCGCGAGCCGCCTAGGGTTTCATCCTGCGATCTCTTGATCCTCACTCGAATGGCGGATTTTCTTTTCCCCGGCCGATTTCAATCTCACCATTATGATGATTCTCGGATGAGCCAAGGTCATTTACCTCTCCCTGTTGCAAAGATTTGCAACGACGATGATCCTCGGGATCGTGTTCATAGCCACGAGTTCTCTGGTCGATCCCAAGCGATCTCTTTCCTTGACGCGCTGAAGTCTGCTGATCATAACGAAACCCTGACGAAGACCTCGCTGGTAAAGAATCTTGACGACAGTGGATTCCTGGTCGAAGCGGATCCAGAAGCGCTTCAGCAGCGCACACATTTATGCAGGTTCTCCATTTTAGCCCGAATCTCCTACCTCAAAGGTAATCGCCCTTGGTCAATTTCTGATCTGCATGACCGTATTGCACAATGCTGGAATTCTGTGAACTGGAAACTTATACCAATCGGCAAAGGGTACTTTCATATTTTGTTAAAATATCAAGATGAATATGACCGAGTCTGGAAATTAGGAAATCTAAATATTAAACCTGGTATGCTACGACTATCTAATTGAGACTCCAATTTCAACCCACACACTCATCGAAACACATTGGCGCAGGTATGGATTAAACTGCATGGCCTTAATTGGTTTTTTTGGCACCCAAAAATATTGAATGACATCGCTTCATGCATAGGCAGCCCTCTCAAAATTGATCAAAGAACTTTGAATGCTGATTTAGGAATCTTTGCTAGAGTCATGGTGGAAATTAATCTGGAATCAAAACCTCCCAATACTATTAACTTCACTGCAAAAGACTACAAAACAGAAATCAACATTGAGTATGAGAGGATACCCCCTTTTTGTGATCATTGCAAGTTCATTGGTCACAACATTTATAATTGTAGAATGATTAGGAAACAGTCAATCCAACCGATTGAAAACGATTGGAAAGAAATAAGAAGATTTAGGAAGGAAAAAGCACCCTTGGTTAGTGCTACTGAACCAGTTAGAACTGCAACCTGGGTGAAAAAACCCACTAATTCATCTCACTTAGGAGAGTCCTCGGGTACCAAATGGGCTGACCTCGTTGAAGAGGAAGAAACCATCAAAGAGCACTCCATAAAATTGGAACCTGCAGTTTTAGACACTCTTAAACAGGATCCTGGGCCTAATTCCACTTCCTGTACTACTGAACAGATTCAAGACTCCCCCACAACCCACATTTCTTCTTACAATCCAATATCCACGGCCGTGCAACTTGATTCCCAGGATACCTTGAATTTTATTACTCATGAGTCTTTTTCTTTGGCAAAAGACCACACTCACATGCAGGATTCTCATCCTAGAATGCGGTACAATGAGGTACCTGCCTTCCATGATGAAGGCATGCTGCTTTCTCCCTTACAGCAGGTCCAAGAGATTTCTATTCCGGTTGCAGAGGTCTCAGATAAGCAACGGTCTGTAGATATTGCTGCTACTCACTCTGTTTCGGACGCCTTACCAGGTACCTGCACTGTTCAGCCGGAACTTGATGCTCCTCATTCTGTTTCGGACGTCTTACCAGGTACCTGCAATCTCTCAGTCCAGCATGATAATTTACATGTTGAATGTGTTAATGCTGATAATAAAAATGCTCTAACTACTTTACCGCCACCTAATTTTAATAGCATACAAGTCCCGACTTTGACGGCACCTATTCCGTTAGATGATTCTTCTATCATCTCTGATCATTCCAAAGGAAAGAAAGTCCCTGCCTTAAGCCCAAATTTGTAAAAAAATGTCCGAAGATCTAATAGGCATAAAGGCTCGGATGGTAAAAAAAAAGGGAGTTCTAACTCCAAACGTAGATTTAAATGAAGATTCTCTTCTGGAACTGCCAAGGTATTGCAAACCTTGACACCTTTAGTATTTTGAAAAGAATGGTTAACATTCAGAAGCCTTTAATTTTTGCCATTTCTGAACCTAAAATAATGTTTTCCACTGATTTAGCTCACTTTTGTCGTTTTGGATACACCTTCATCGGTGCATGTCAAAACACCAATAGCTTTAATACTCTTTGGACCTTTGCCCATCCCTCCCTATCTAATGTTAATGTTTTTCATATTTCTGATCAAAGTTTCACTTTTGACTTTATCATTGATAATTCTCATATCTTTTGTTCCTTTATCTATTCCAAGAATAAATATCAAGATAGGAGGTCTCTCTGGAGGGACCTCTCCTCTCTAAATTCAAAAATTCATTCCCCCTGGATCGTTGCGGGTGATTTTAATGCTATTCTTTCTGCTGATGAAAAAATTGGTCCTCTTCACTCAAGTATTTCTATGAGGGATTTTAAGGCTGCTATTGAAAACTCCAATCTCACTGAGATCACTCTAAGTGGTGCCAAATACACGTGGTACAGGAATCATTACAATAGAGTGGTTGCGAGCAAACTGGACAGAGCCTTTTCTAATGACCATGATTTAGATACTTGGGATTCCATATCTAGTACCACCCTTCCAAAACTTCATTCTGACCATCATCCTATTTTGGTCACCATCTCCCTCAACATTCGGAAACCCTCTTTCCCCTTTAGATTCAACAATGCTTGGTTCTCTGACCCTGACTGTTGTAATCTCATCAATCATTTTTGGTCATCTCTGAATCATTCCGATGAGGATTTTTCTTGTCCTCTTAAATTAAAATATCTCAAACGCAAGCTCAAATCTTGGTGCAGCACTAAAGAAATTCAAATTGACAATGACATCCTCTTTCTTGAGAATGAGCTGCATCAAATTCAAAACAACAACACTCACTTAGACTTCGCCTCTGATCACAATCAAGAAGCCCAAATTACTATGAACCTAAATATGCTTCTTTCTTTCAAAGACAACATCCGCAATCATACTTTTAGAATCAAATGGCTCACTGATGGTGATCGTAACACCAAGTTCTACAACTCTTTAAAAAGAATTCGGAAAGCTAGTAGGCCTCTTGCCTCCCTTAAAGATGGCGATAACCTTTTAGATAAAGAAGAAGACATTGTTCAACATGTTGTTTCTTACTTTGAATCTTTATTCAATGGGCCTTGTATGAACACAGACCTCATTAATGACGTCATTCCAACACTTGTTACTGATGTTGATAACAGTTTTCTCCTGGGTGTTCCTCTTGATCATGAAATTAGAGACACTGTCTTTGGTTTGAACCCTGACAGTGCCCCAGGACCTGATGGATTCACTAATGGTTTCTATCAAAATTATTGGGATATCATCCACGCTGTTGTTTGCAAGCTCGTTAAATCTTTCTTTGCTAATGGTTTCTTACCTCATGGATTAAATTCCCAATTCCTTGCTTTGATCCCCAAAGTTGATAATGCCGCTGAAATCCATCTTTTTCTCCCTATAGCTCTGATCAACACCCTCTATAAAATTATTACCAAGCTTATAGCTAACAGACTCAACACTATTACTGACAAAATTATCTCCTACAATAAATTTGGTTTTATCAAGGGGCGATCAATCCAAGACTGCATTTGTCTTGCTTCGGAATGCACTAACATGTTAAATAATAAAAATAGAGGCGGAAACATCGCCATTCAACTAGACATTCGTAAAGATTTTGACACTATGGACTGGAATTTCATTTTCAAAGTTCTTCATGGTTTTGGCTTCAATGATAACTTCATATCTAGAATTAAAATCCTCTTTCATTCTACTCATGTTTCCATTTTGATCAATGGATCACCTAGAGGGTTTTTCAAATGTTCTAAAGGAGTCAGACAAGGAGATCCCTTATCTGCTATTCTTTTTTCCATTGCAGAAGACTATTTTAGTCGTCTTCTCACCCATATGGTTGACCATAACAAGATCAAACCAATTCAGGCTTACAGAAATGTGAATTCCCCCACTCACCTCCTTTATGCTGATGACATCATTCTTTTTTAAAGGGTGATCTTAAAAACATCAGAACTCTTAAAGCTGCTATCAACCATTACAAGGAGGTCTCGGGTCAAGTCATTGGTTGGAATAAATCTTTCATTTACTTTGGAAAAAAATTCCCTTCTGCTAGAAAAAATAGTATTATCAATGAGCTTAACATCAAATAAGGTACTATCCCTTTCAAGTACCTTGGGGTTACCATCTTCTGGGGTAGACCCAAATCCTTCTACTTTTCAAGCATTGTTGACCAGGTTCTTCATCAACTTTCCTCTTGGAATGGAAAATCCCTCTCAATGGCGGGGAGAGTTTTCCTTGTAAAGTCTGTTATTGTTTCCAAACTTGTCTACTCGATGATGGTCTATAAATGGCCTACTAGTCTCATTAAAAATCTAAATGTTCACATTAAAAACTTTGTCTGGTCTGGAAGCACTTTGGACAGAAAACTTGTGACTATTCCTTGGGATAAGTGCTGTAAGCCTATAACCATGGGTGGTCTTGGTATTAAAAACATTAAGTTCTTCAATGAAGCTCTTCAAGCCAGATTAACTTGGAACCTGATTCACAATGACACCCCTCCTATTTCTTTTATCAAAAACAGGTTCATTGATAGATTGAAAAGATCTAATAGAAGTTTCATGACCTCTTCCATTTGGCCCTCTTTTAGAGACACTTATGACAATATTATGCACAATGCTAGATGGATGGTTTCGAGAAACTCTTCCATGAGATTCTGGTTGGAAAATTGGACTGGTGCTCCTCTTATCTCTGTGACTCCCCTTGACCATATCCCTGTTGACATCAACTCCACTGTCAATAATGTGATTAATTCTCACATTGATTCCCTTCCCGAAAACATTACTCAAATTATTGATTCCTACCATTTTTCTACCTCGTGTGATTTCTTGATTTGGGAGCCTTCTCATAATGGGATCCTTAATTCCAAAAACTTTTATAATCACTCCTTACACAACGCTGATAATGATATGAAATGGATAATTTTTTTTGACAAACCTTGGATCAAACCTTCTAGATTCACTCTTATTTGGCGTCTCGCCCACAATAGGGTTCCCACTGATGTTTGTCTTCAAAGTTTTGGTATCCAACTTTTTTCAAAATGTCGCCTTTGAAATCAGCATAGAGAATATTCTAACCACTTATTTCTATCTTGTGCTACTTCCACCGCTCTTTGGAACTATATTTTTGACACTTTTGAATGCAGATGGCTGGTTCAGAACTCAATTGATGAGCAGCTTAAGCGTTGTGTTGCTAAGGATAACTCTCAAAAAATCAGAAACTTTTTCCTTGCTGGGGTCTCAGAGCTGATACATGTGATATGGTATGATAGAAACTCGATTCTTCACAATAATTGCTCACACAACATTAATGCAGGTAAAACGCGAATTCTTATTGCTATTCGAGAAGCTGCGCTGATTCAGAATGGTTCCTGCAACAATTCGGTGGATGATTTTATGATCCTTAGACGACTTCGAGTTGAGGCCATTTTCTCGAAACCGTTTCGCACTTTTGAGGTTTTATGGAGACCTCCCTTTCCAGGTTGGATTAAAATCAATGTGGATGGAGCCTCTAAAGGAAATCCAGGTCCTGCGGGTTGTGGAGCCGTCTTCAGAAATCATCATGGTAATATTATGGGGTGCTTTTTTGGAGGCTGCGGTACTGCAACCTCTCTGGAAGCAGAGATTCTAAGTGTTATTCATGCCACTGCTTTTGCTCTTAAACATGGGTGGAACAACTTATGGATTGAAAGTGATTCTACTACTGTTGTTCAAGCCATTTGGAAGGGAGATATTCATCTTGCTTGGCCGATTACTACGCGCTGGATGAATTGTCTTCAATCTCTCCATGACGTCAGTTTCATTGCAACACATACTTACCGGGAAGCTAATATGGTTGCAGATGCTCTCGCTAATAAAGGCATTGATCAGACTTTAACATGGCTGGAGGATCTCCCAGATAATCTGATGCCTTTGCAACTTAAAGATAGTAATTTGATCCCGTCTTTTAGACTCTTGTAATCCTTGTTTTCTTTTTTCTAATAAATTTTCTTTGGTCCTTTGACCAAAAAAAAATATACTTCATTAATTGAACATATCATTAAACATGTGGATTCCCAAACTATTATAAATTCTGATTTCATATGGTAGGAAGTTGTAAAATATAATTTCTTTAATGATTTTTTATAAAATGAAGATGATGATATTATTTATTTTGTGTAGGATGTCAACTTTTTAGAAGTGGGGAACCTAAACTTATTTTCATCCCTTGAGTATCCCCCTAATTTGGAATTAAAACCACTCCCCACTTATTTAAAATATGTTTACCTTATGGAGAATAATGACCCATACTTTACATAAACTGTTAATACTTCAAAATTGAAGTACACTTATTACAACATATAACAAAACCATGAAAGGACCGTATAGGTATAGTGTCTTTAGAAACTGGGAATCATAAACAACTGGTTCATAAATCATCTAAGTTGTATCCCATTTATTTCATCATATCTAGAGTCCCTTTTTGGAATATCCTACTTAATAACCTTATTCCTAACCTGGGGAAAGAAAACATACAAAAGGGTGAGCTCAAATGCTCAGTAAGGGTAAACAAAAGAAATATTAATCACATTATATTCATAAGAACATAACATTTTGGAAATCTTAACCTGCAAAAGAGATCATAATTTCATAACAAGGGATAAATCCTAGTAGTGAAATGTAATCCCAATAATCATAACCTAAAACATGAAACTTTGTGGAATACACACATAATCATAGAGAATCATTTCTTATTAGTCAAGACTCATTTCCAAGACTATCTTAGCGGACAAAGTCCATTTCTGAACCGAGTTCACTCCTCGTTTCAGTCCTATTTCACTGAACTGGTTTAACCTGCCATTCCAGCCATGTCTATCTCATGAGATATAAATATTTACCCAATTAATTGGAGAGAGATATAGGTCCCACCCATCTCATAATGATACCATTATTATGTGTTCCACAAAATCAAAAATCATACATCATTGCATAACCCATGTAATAAAAATGGGATTCTTAAAAATCGTGACATCATAAAAAAATTCATATAAGATAAAGGAATTCATAAAAATAATTACATCACAACATAATCAAATCAATGTAATGATAGGGATAGAAATAGAACCCTATATTATCTTATATGGAAAATAATTTTGATAAAACACTTGAACTCCATTCTTGAGGAAAATATCCTTTCCACTTCAAATTTTTTTTCCTTTCTTAACATGTCATACAATTTTAAACTAAAATAAGTTGATTAAAAATAAACTTGAAAACTTGTAAAGGAATCTTCTTTGAAATAATGTTTTAAAAATCCATTCATGTCGTATAAGTTAAAAAAAACATTCTTCTCGTACTTATGTCGGAAAAGTCAAAAAGTACCTTGTATGAAAAACGACAAAAGATTCCTTTCATATCTTTTACTAAAAAATCACTGAAGGGTAAAATTGGATTTAAAAAATTTTAGGAGGATATAAATAATATTACATATTGAGGAAACATGGATGTGGATGATAAATATTCCCCAGTAAATTCTGAAGTATAAACAATCTCGGATAAAAATTGAGATTACGAGATTGTCCCTTACCTTAGGTCTGATTTGCTTCCTAAGTGTCTGAACCTCCTGTATAATGATTTAAATAATGTTATTGACTTATTACAGAATCAAAATTATTTTTATGATATCATATATGGTCATATTCTTATCTTCTTATTAGTAATATTTCATTACTACTTGTTATTCGGGTGTTTATTACTTTTTGTTCTTATGCGTGTTTTGTCGAATACATTTTTATCCTTCTTTTTAGGTTATAGAAACCTCATTTTCAGAATGGTATTAGTGTAATATATATCATATTTATTCAGTCAATTCATTTATGTAATCAGTATACAATGAAAATCATGTAGAACGAGTCGCATCACATCGTGGAGACGGTATTCCGTACGTACGCACGAGCGATGATATCGTTCCCATGATCGTGGAATTGTATTGGAGTGTATATATACTATTTCAGAATCAATATCAATTTACAATAATTATATATAGTTATTATTTACACCATTATACCCATCCAAGTAAGGTGGTGGTGGAAAATAGATTACACCACGGTGTGGAGATGGTATTCTGTACGTACGCACGCGCGATGATTTCGTTTTCCGTAGGATGGATAGATGGTGAAATAGGGTTGTTTCATACTTATAATAACATATCAGTATATGAGTGATACTGATGTTATTACTTCATAATGAAACAACTAAATAAGAAGAAGTTGAAGAAGAAATAAAGTTGAAAGAATCGGTAACAGACATTACCTCTTCTTTGAAGTGCCTCTTTGAGACCTCCTTTTAGGGCACTAAAATTGGTCTTTGAAGAAGACCAGGACCTCTAGGATGTTTCTAGGGAAGTGGATAAGATCATTTGGCAGGGGTTGGCCGATCTTGAAGGCTCAAAGTGGTGTGAGGAAGTGAGGGAGGATGTGCCCTTTTATAAGGGAGGAGAGGGGCACCTTTGAAAAAACTAAAAATATTATTTTATTATAAAGTCATATTCGGTTTTTAATAGCTCTAAATTGATTTATTTAGAATCTAAGGTGGGGATGGGTCGAAATACTCTCATCCAATAGAATTCAGACAATTTTAGGTATCTATTTTAACCTTATCATTTAGATTTAACATTAAGTTAGATAATTTAACTTTTACCGTGTCTTCTTGTTTTCTTACACTATAAGGTTAATAAAATTACTATAAAAAGCCAAAAGAACCCCAATTTGTTTATTATTAATATATATAATCTTATCTAAGTCATTTTGCTGAACTGTATATTTTTAGGAATAAAATAAAAATTAATAATATAATATTCGTTTTAAAAACTATTTTATGTCAATTTTGACACTATTTGGTAATTGATTTTTGTGAAAATAATAACAGAAAGATTAGTTCGAAAAAATTTAATTAAATCGATAATAACATGTAATATTAACATAGAAAATTTTTTTAATTCATAAAAAGTCTCAAATTACATTTATTTGGGTATTTATAACATCAATTATGTCAATATTTCATTAATAATATAATTACTACATCATCATTGTATCATAAATAAATTAAATTATTTAAAGTCTAAAAATTACAAATAAAATACCATTATGTAGAAAATAGTTTTATCTTTCTAATGAATATTTATATTCGAATTTATCTTATTTATATCCCTATATTAAAAATGATTTACTTATTAAACTTTGATTTTAACTATTTTAACCCTTTTTTAAATAAATTAATATTAAATGTCCTAATCTAATCCAAGTGGTCCTAAATGGTCATATTTTATTCCTAAGTTTTTTTTGGTCGAATTACACTTATCCAATAGAATTAGGACATGTGTTAGGGTAATAATAATATCATTTTTACCCTTAATTACCCTATTTACTTTTAACCGTGGTAAAAAAAATAAAAAGTTACTATTCACCAAAAATTATTTTCATCTCATTGAACCACATTTTAGTCCCTGATATTAATCGTGTCTCTCGGATTTTTGAAATTCCACTCAAAGAAGTGGTAAAATTAAGTTTTATGTGAATTTGGAAATTCTCCTAGGAGGTGGGTAAAAGACGGTGAAAAGTTCAATAAAATTTTTATATATCTAAAATTATTATAAAATGACTCCAATGAATTGAATTGAACTTATATAGGTATTATGTATCAATTTTGACCTAAAATAAATTTAAATAAAATAAATAATTATTTAAATAAAAATTCGGTTTTTAAATAGTAACCCAGTGTTTTCACTATTCATTAAAAATTGAAAGTTTTCAGAAAAATACCAAAATTTCACCCTAGACTAATTTCGATATTATGAATCCAAAAATGAAGTCCATTTTGAAAAATTAAATTTACAAAATTTCAAAAAGTGGGTATTACTATTCATAATGGCTAGTTTTAATAATATTTTAATAGCATATCGTTGTTTAGTGAAACTCGGTATTGCGTACGGCGCAAGATATCGAAGAAGGTCGCGATCGCGTGTAAAGCAAGCCAAGATAGTTTTGTTTGTTGTGAAATATTCCTTTGATGATTTATATAACATAAAAACAAAATATTTCTCATAAAAGTTTCAGGTGTTACATTCTACCCCCCTTAAAATGAATTTCACCCTCGAAATTCGTCACTTTGTAACAAACAGATGAGGATACCTCTCCCTCATCATATCCTCAAGCTCCCATGTAGCTTCTTCTAATTGGTGGTTCCTCCATAAAACTTTCACCAAGCGAGTGGTCTTGTTTCGTAGTACTTTTTCGCTACGATCCAGAATCTCTATCGGCTATTCTTCATAAGAAAGATCTTGCTCCCGCAGTACAACTTCCGAGCTGAGTACATGTGAATAATCAGGTATGTACTTTCTCAGGGGAGATACATGGAACACATCGTGAACTTGAGAGAGATTTGGTGGAAGCGCCAATCGGTAAGCTACCTTCCCAACACGATCCAGTATTTCGAAAGGACTGATATACCTAGGGTTCAACTTTCCCTTCTTTCCAAATCTCATTACTCTCATCCAAGGAGATATTTATAAGAACACTTTATCACCCACTTCAAACTCTAGGTCTTTTCTTCGGTTGTTGGCATAACTTTTTTGTCGACTCTGAGCTGCTCTTATGTGTTGTTGAATAGATCGGACCTTTTCTGCCATCTCATCAACAAGATCAGGTCCTAATAGCTTTCTTTCCCCAACTTCATCCCAGCAAGTTGGAGTCCTGCATTTCTTTCCACAGAGAGCTTCATAAGGAGCCATCTGAATACTAGAGTGAAATCTATTATTATAATAAAATTCTACCAAAGGTAGGTGTTGATCCCCACCACCTTTGAAATCCATAGAGCAAGCTCTTAACATATTTTCTAGAGTTTGAATTGTCCTCTCAGACTGACCATCTGTCTGAGGATGATAAGCAGTGCTGAAACTCAACTCTGTATCTAGAGTATGCTGAAGACTTCGCCAGAACTTTGAGGTAAACCTCAGATCCCGATCAGATATAATATAAAGTGGTACTCCATGAAATCTTACCACTTCCTTTACATATATCCTGGAAAGCTGATCCAGAGAGAAATGTTCTCTAATAGTAATAAAGTGCGCATACTTTGTAAGACAATCAACTATGACCCAGATAGCATTATTGCCTTTGGATGTTTTAGGAAGTCTAGTGACAAAGTCCATAGTGATGTTTTCCCATTTACATTCTGGTATGGGTAATGGTTGTAACATCCCCTTAGACTTCTATCTCTCATCTTTAACTTGCTGACAAACCAAGCATCGAGAGACATATTCAACAACATCTCTTTTCATGCCATCCCACCAGAAGTACTCTTTCAGGTCCCTATACATCTTCATGCTTCCCAGATGAATAGAGAATGAAGAACTATGAGCCTCATCCAACAACTCCTTCTTTAATTCTAGGATGGGAGGAACACAAACCCGATTCCTGAACCTTATTATTCCATCACAATCAAGGTTGAATTCCGGAACATTTCTCACCTTCTTTTTTAACTCTACATTTTCTTTCTGTGCCTCTTTAATCTTCACATGTATAGATGGTTAAACATTAATTTGAGAAAGATACGATTTTCCCTCTTCCATTATAATTTCAAGATCCATCCTTTGTAAATCCATAAATATTGGATCGTTTGTGATCCTCATCATGGAGAAACTGGCATGGTCTTGTCGACTTAATGCGTCTGCCACCTTGTTTGCTTTCCCAGGGTGGTAATGAATTGAGAAGTCGTAATCCTTAATCATCTCCAACCATATTCTTTGGCGCATATTCATCTCCTTTTGTGTGAAAATATACTTTAAAATTTTATGATCAGTATAAATATCACACCTTTCTCCATAAAGATAATGCCTCCAAATCTTTAATGCAAAGATTACCGCAGCTAACTCCAAATCACAAGTTGGGTAATTTTTCTCATGGATTTTAAACTGTCATGAGGCATAAGCTATCACCATATCATTTTTCATAAGAACACACCCCAACCCCTTCTTGGATGCATCACTGTAGATCACAAACCTTTCTCCACTATAAGGAAGTGTGAGTACAGGTGCACTGGATAACCTTATTTTAAACTCCTTGAAATTCTCTTCACATTCCTCCGTCCAAACAAACTTAACTCCTTTCTGAGTCAACTTGGTGAGTGGATTAGATAATCGTGAAATATCTTTCACAAAACGTTGATAATATCCAGCCAAACCAAGAAAACTTCGGATCTCAGTTACTGTTATTGGTCTCGACCATCTTTCGATAACCTCTATTTTTGCTGGATCCACAGATATCCCCTCTTTTGAGATTATGTGACCCAAAAATGCATCTTTTTGAAGCCAAAATTCACACTTGGTAAATTTGGAATAAAGCTTCTCCTTTCTCAGGGTCTTCAATAAAATTCTCAAGTGATCTTCATGTTCTTCCTTTCCCTTTGAATAAACAAGAATATCGTCTATAAAGACTACCAAAAACTGATAAAGATAGTCTCTAAAGACTCTATTCATCATATCCATAAAGATAGCAGGGGCATTATTAAGACCAAATGACATTACTATAAATTCATAGTGTCCATACCTTGTACGGAAAACCGTCTTTGGTATATCCTCCCTTTTTACCCTTAATTGATGATACCCTAAATGAATATCAATCTTGGAAAATTATTGAGCTCCTTGTAGTTGGTCAAATAAGTCATCAATGCACGGGAGAGGATATTTGTTCTTGATAGTGATCTTGTTAAGTTCTCGATAATCAATGCAGAGTCTTATTGATCCATCTTTCTTATTAACAAACAGAACAGGTGCTCCCCAAGGTGATGCACTAGGGTGTATGAATCCCTTATCCAGATTCTCTTGGAGTTGCTTCTTCAATTCCTGCAGCTCAATTGGGGCCATTCTATAAGGTGTCTTTGAAATAGGCAAAGCACCCGGTATGAGTTCTATTGAAAACTCAACTTCAGGATTTGGTGGAAGACCCGACAATTCCTCCGGAAAGACATCGTCAAACTCCTATACAATGGGCATATTCTTAATCGTGAGTTTCTATCCTACCATTTGAGATAAATAACCCTCATTTAGTGGAATCAAGACCCATAATATGGAAGAAATTTCCACTGGAAGGTTATGTTCATCCTTGCATCGATAGATGATCATATATTGATCTGGAATATGAAATGTGACTTCCCTTATTTGGAAATTGATATGAGATCCATATAGATAAATCCAATCCATGCCAAGAATCACATCAAATTCCACTATATGAAGGATCTCAAGATTTTCAGGAAGCACTTTCCCACAAACTTCAATTGGAGAAGAATTATAAACTTTTGATGTGACTGTTGTGCCATTAGGGGTTGTCACAGCTAACTCAACATCTAATTGTTGAGGTAATACAGTGATACCCTTATAAAATTCTTCATAAATAAAAGAGTGGGTGGATCCAGAATCAAATAAAACATTTTATACTTTAGAGTGGATGGTAAGTGTACCCTTCACCACTTCGTTATCATACTCCACATCGCTGATAGAAATTGCATGTGACTTTCCTTTGTCTTTAGCCTTAAGAGTTTGTTGATGTCGATCATCATCAACAACCCTTGGATTAGGGCATTGATTGGCATAATTCCCCATTTCCTTTCACTTGTAACATTTAAGTGTAGGAGGTGCACTCTGTGTAGCCTTTTCTTTCTTCGCATCACAAGACATCTTCTTCCCATCATTGCGGCATTCAAATGCCCAATGACCTTCCTTTCTACATTTGAAACATTTACTTGTCCCTTTAAGACAACTCCCTCCATGTTTCTTTCCACACTTTGAGCATAAGGGAAAACTCATCTTCTTTTCAGTGTGCTCTTTAGATTTTCCTTTGAATTCCATTTTACTCTTCTTATCAAACCCATATGACTGATGGGTTACTCCAATCTCCATCTCAACTTTGAGAGCACATCGAATGATTTTCGCGTAGCTTTTGAAGTCCCTTATGGATAACGCCCTTCTAAGACTTGGTTTTAAGCCACTAAAGAATCGATCGATCTTACTCTCAGGTTGGATAATAATACCAGAAGCGTACCTTGCAAGTCTTGTAAAAGTTTCTTCATAGGTACCAACAGATTCATCATCCTTTTGCTTCAGTTCAAGAAACTCCTTCTCCATCTTTGTTCAAAGAATACGAGGGAAGTACTTATTGAAAAATAAGTTCTTGAACTCGTCCCATTCCATGGACTCAATTTCATCCCTTTGCCTCGTATTCTTAATAAGATTCCACCATTGATCAACATCACCTTCCGAACGATATCATGCTAAGATGAATTTATCATGTTTAGAACATTGAAGAACTGAAAATATCTTTTCAGTGGTACTGATCCATTTTTCAGCCACTAATGGATCAGTAGACCCGCTGAATGAGGGTGGATGCTGCCTCATGAAGGATTCAACAGAATTTTTCTCCTTCCTTTGCTCGTTTGGAAGTCTTGCATGATTCATAGCTTGAGAAAGTTGTGTGATAATGGCTACAAGATTTTGCATTCCAGCTCCCATAATGTTTGGTTGCTCAGGGGGACAATCATTGCATTGCCCGTCACATTCCGCATTAACACAGTTCCTTCGGGTTCCAACCATTGACTAAAACCAAGAAGAATAGTGTGAGCAACACTAATTATAACAGGAAAACCACATAATCAAGAATAAAATTTTATACTTAAGGTCTTATCATAGGTTGTTCATGGACATTTCTAAAATACTAAATAGTGTTCTATGCTTAGACATATCCTTAGGTTTCTTACTAAGGATTTCACATCCTAGTTTCCAAAGGTTGACTATACCTTTCCTCTGATACCAACTATAATGACCCATACTTTACATACATTGTTAATACTTAAAAATTGAAGTACACTTATTAAAACATATAACAAAACCATGAAAGGACCATATAGGTATAGTGTCTTTAGAAACTGGGAAACATAAACAACTGGTTCATAAATCATCTACGTTGTCTCTCATTTATTTCATCATATCTAGAGTCCCTTTTTGGCATATCCTACTTAATAACCTTCTTCCTGACCTGGGGAAAGAAAACATACAAAAGGGTGATCTCAAATGCTCAGTAAGGGTAAATAAAAGAAATATCAATCACATCATATTCATAAGAACATAACATTTTGGAAATCTTAACCTGCAAAAGAGATCATAATTTAATAACATGGGATAAATCCTAGTAGTGAAATATAATCCCAATAATCATAACTTAAAACATGAAACTTTGTGGAATACACACATAATCATAGAGAATCATTTCTTATTAGTCCAGACTCATTTTTAAGACTATCTTAGTGGACAAAGTCCATTTCTGAACCGAGTTCACTCCTCGTTTCAGTCCTATTTCACTGAACTGGATTAACCTTCCGTTCCAGCCATATCTATCTCATGAGATATAAATCTTTACCCAATGCATTGGAGGGAGATATAGGTCCCACCCATCTCATAATGATACCATTCTTATGTGTTCCACAAAATCAAAAATCATACATCATTGCATAACCCATGTAATAAAAATGGGATTCTTAAACATCGTGACATCATAAAACAATTCATATAAGATAAAGGAATTCATAAAAATAATTTCATCAAAACATAATCAAATCAATGTAATTATAGGGATAGAAATAGAACCCTATATTTTCTTAGATGTAAAATAATTTTGATAAAACCCTTCAACTCCATTCTTGAGGAAAATATCCTTTCTACTTCAAAAACATTTTTCCTTTCTTAACATGTCATACAATTTTAAACTAAAATAAGTTTATTAAAAATAAACTTGAAAACTTGTAAAGGAAGCTTCTTGGAAATAATGTTTTAAAAATCCATTCATGCCATATAAGTTAAAAAAACATTCTTCTCGTACTTATGTCGGAAAAGTCAAAAAGTACCTTGTACGAAAAACGACAAAAGATTCCTTTCATATCTTTTACTAAAAAATCACCGAAGGGTAAAATTGGATTTAAACAATTTTAGGAACATATAAATAATATTACATATTGAGGAAATATAGATGTGGATGATAAATATTCCCCAGTAAATTCTGAAGTATAAACAATCTCGGATAAAAATTGAGATTGCGAGATTGTCCCTTACCTTAGGTCCGATTTGCTTCGTAAGTGTCCGAACCTCCTGTATAATGATTTTAAATAATGTTATTGACTTATTCCAGAATCATAGTTATTTTTATGATATCATATATGGTCATATTATTAGCTTCTTATTTGTAATATTTCATTACTACTTGTTATTCGGGTGTTTATTACTTTTTGTTCTTATGCATGTTTTGTTGAATAAATTCTTATTATTCTTTTTATGTTATATAAACCTCATTTACAGAATGGTATTAGTGTAATATATATCATATTTATTCACTCAATTCATTTATTTAATCATTATTTAATGAAAATCATGTAGAACGAGTCGCATCACATCGTGGAGACGGTATTCCGTACGTACGCACGAGCGATGATATCGTTCCCATGATCGTGGAATTGTATTGGAGTGTATATATACTATTTAAGAATCAATATCACTTTACAATAATCATATATAGTTATTATTTACACCATTATAACCATCCAAGTAAGGTGGTGGTGGAAAATAGATTACACCACGGCGTGGAGACGGTATTCCATACGTACGCAGGCGCGGTGATTTCGTTTTCCGTAGGATGGATAGATGGTGAAATAGGGTTGTTTCATACTTATAATAAAATATCAGTATATGAGTGATACTGATGTTATTACTTCATAATTAAACAACTAAAGAAGAAGAAGTTGAAGAAGAAATAAAGTTGAAAGAATCGGTAACGGACATTACCTCTTCTTTGAAGCGCCTCTTTCATACCTCCTTTTAGGGCACTAAAATTGGTCTTTGAAGAAGACCAGGACCTATAGTATGTTTCTAGGTAAGTGGATAAGAGAATTTTTCAGGGGTTGGCCGAGATTGAAGGCTCAAAGTGGTGTGAGGAAGAGAGGGAGGAGGTGCCCTTTTATAAGGGAGGAGAGGGGCACCTTTGGAAAAACTAAAAATATTATTTTATTATAAAGTCATATTCAGTTTTTAATAGCTCCAATTTGATTTATTTATAAGCTAAGGTGGGGATGGGTCGAAATAATCTCATCCAATAGAATTTAGACAAGTTCAAGTATCAATTTTAATATTATCATTCAGATTTAACTTTAAGTAAGATAATTTAACTTTTACCGTGTCTTCTTGTTTTATTATACTATAAGGTTAATAAACTTACTATAACAAGACAAACGAACCCCAAGTTGTTTATTATTAATATATATAACCTTATATTAGTCATTTTTACGAACCTTAGATTTTTAGGAATAAAATAACAATTAATAATATAATATTTGTTTTAAAAACTATTTTATGTCAATTTTGACACTATTTGGTAATTGATTTTTTTGAAAATTATAACAGAAATATTAGTTATAAAAAAGTTAATTAAATCAATACTAACATGTCATATTAACACAGAAAATTATTGGAATTCATAAAAAGTCTCAAATTAAATTTATTTGGGCATTTATAACATCAATTATGTCAATATTTCATTAAAAATATAATTACTGCATCATCATTGTGTCATAAATAATTTAAATTATTTAAAGTCTAAAAATTACAAATAAAATACCATTATGTAGGTAATATTTTTGTCTTTATAATGAATATTTATAGTCGAATTTATCTTATGTATAACCCTATAGTAAAAATGATTTACTTATTAAACTTTGATTTTAACTATTTTAACCCTTCTTTAAATAAATTAATATTAAATGTCCTAATCTAATCCAAGTGGGTCTAAATGGTCATATTTTATTCCTAATGTTGTTTTGGGTCGAATTAAACTTATCCAATAGAATTAAGACATGTGTCAGGGTAATAATAATATCATTTTTACCCTTAATTACCCTATTTACTTTTAACCGTGGTAAAAAAAGTAAAAAGTTACTATTCACCAAAAATTATTTTCATCTCATTGAACCACATTTTAGTCCCTGATATTAACTGTGTCTCTCGGATTTTTGAAATTCCACTCACAGAAGCGGTAAAATTATGTTTTATGTGAATTTGGAAATTCTCCTAGAAGGTGGGTAAAAGACGGTGAAAAGTTCAATAAAATTTTTATATATCTAAAATTATTATAAAATGACTCCAATGAATTGAATTGAACTTATATAGGTATTATGTATCAATTTTGAGCTAAAATAAATTTAAATAAAATAAATAATTATTTAAATAAAAAGTCGGTTTTTAAATAGTAACCCAGCGTTTTCCCTATTCATAAAAAATCGAAAGTTTTCAGAAAAATACCAAAATTTCACCCTAGGATAATTTCAATATTCCGAATCCAAAAATAAAGTCCATTTTGAAAAATAAAATTTACAAAATTTCAAAAAATGGGTATTATTATTCATAACGGCTAGTTTTAATAATATTTTAATAGCATATCGTTGTTTAGTGAAACTCGGTATTGCGTACGACGAAAGCTATCGAAGAAGGTCATGATTGCATGTAAAGCAATCCAAGCTAGTGTTGTGTATAGTTAATGATTACTTTGATGATTTATATGACATAAAAACAAAATATTTCTCATAAAAGTCTCGGGTGTTACATGGAGGGAGAGAAATTTCTAGTGATAATTGTTAATAATTTGTCTGAAACCCAAGGAAAATATTTGATTGAGCTTTTGAGTGAGAATTTCCATGCAATAGGGTGGAGTTTAGGTGATATCCTAGGAATCAACCCAAAATTTGGTCGCATATAATTCTTCTTGAGGGAGATTCCAAACCTGTCAGACAACCCCCAAGGAAAATGAACCCCACTTTTAGGTGTATGGTAAGTATTTTTTTATCATATTTAATATTTCTTGGAAGTTTTCATGGATTATTTTACAGTTTTGGAAATTCTTTTGACCATTGTTTTAAAAATATAGAAAAAGTTTTGAAAACTTGCATTAAAAAGAATCTTATTTTGAATTTTGAAAAGTTTCATTTCATGGTTGAGAGAGGAACTATACTTGGTCATGTCATTTCCAAAAAGGGCATATAAGTTAATAAATAAAAAATTGAAGTCATAAATTCATTGCCTTACCCAACTTGTATGAAGTATGTTAGATCATTTTTAGGACATGCAGGATTCTACAGGAGGTTTATCAAAGATTTCAGTAAGATTTCTCTCCATCTATCTAGATTACTTTTGAAAGATACTGATTTTGATTTCAATGGTGCATGTAGGGAAGCCTTTGATGAGTTGAATAGGATATTTATTACACCAACAATAATGCAGCCACAAAATTAAGAAGAACCATTCGAGCTACTTTGTGATGCTTCAAACCAAGCAGTTGGAGTAGTACTTTCTCAGTTAATTGAGGGTAGGACACAAGTCATTTCCTATGCCTCAAGAACCTTAGATGCGGCCCAATTCAACTACATAACAATAAAAAAAGAGTTTTTAGCAGTTTTCTTTGCTTTAGAAAGATTTAGATCATATCTACTTGGAACTAAAGTCACTGTGTTTTTTGATCATGCAGCTCTGAGATACTTGATGAGGAAGGAATAAGCTCAACCAGGGCTAGTGAGATCGTTGTTACTACTGTAGGAGTTCAACATAGATATCAAAGATAATAAGGGATCTGAGAACCAAGTGGTTGATCACTTAAGTAGACTACCCAACACTGCTAAAGCTGAAATTCCAGACATATAACCACTGAATGATCACCTTATAAGAGATTATTTTTACTTGATTAAAGGAAAATTACCTTGGTATTATGATATAGTCAATTATATAGTGACATATCAGTTCCCATTTCATTTAAATTCCCACCAAATTCAAAAGATGAAATCTGAATCTAGAGATTACATCTAAGATGATCCATTTCTTTGGAAGAATTGCAATGACCAAGTGATAAGAAGATGTTTTCCAGAAAGTGAAATTGTTTCTGTATTTATTTTTTTTTTACACTTTAGCTTGTGGAGGCCACTTTGGACCTCATAGTACAACAATGAAGGTTTTAGAATCTAGACTTTATTGGACCACTCTTTTTAAATATGTTCATAAATATTGAAAAAGGTGTGAAAAATGATAGTTTTCTTAAAATATTTCAAGGAGACAAGAAATTCCCCAAAATACACTGAATTTTTGTGAATTTTGTTAAGTTTGGGGGATAAATTTTGTGGGACCATTCCCAATGTCATTTGGATATTATTATATCTTTCTTGCAGTTGATTATGTTTCCAAATGGGTGGAAGAAAAAGCCACCAGGACTGATGATGCTAAAGTTTTTTGTGATTTTGTCAGGGCTAACATATCTTGTAGGTTTGTAGTTCCTAGATCCATCATTAGTGATCAAGGGAAACATTTTTTATAATACGATAATGGAGGATTTACTAAAGAAGTATGGGATGCATCATAAAAAAATCAACTCCATATCATCCATAGACCAATGGGCAAGCTGAAGTGTTCAACAGGGAAATCAAAAGAATTTTGGAAAAGAATATTAATCCAAACATGAATGATTGGAGACAAAGGTTGGAATATAAATTATTGGATTACTAGAAAACCTACAAAACCCCAATTGGAATGAGTCCATATAGGTTGATTTATGGGAAAAGTTTTCATCTGCTAGTGTAAATAGAACATAAGGCATATTGAGCTATGAGAAAGATGAATATGGATGTTGAAAGTGATGGAAAAGAGAGAAGATTATAGTTGCAGGAGACTAAAGAAATTAGAAGATAATATTTTGAAAATTAAAATATTTAAAAAGAGAGAACAGGAGTGGAACATGATAAACCGATCCAACCCAAATACTTCCATCCTGGAGACAAAGTGTTGTTATTCAATTCAAGACTCAAACTGATTCCAGGTAAACTTTGTTCCAGGTGGGAAGGTCCATTTATATCATGTATATACTTTTAGTGTTGTGTAGATTTTTAAGGATTTATTATAGGATCCATTCACTACTAATGTACACAGGATAAAGAAATTCAATGGGACCATTCCATCATATCTAGTGGAGGAGATCACACTCCTCCAACCTATTTATCAATAAAACCCACCATGTCATACCTATCTTTACACTTTCTTGTTTGTTGTGATTTATTTTTCAGATCTTATTACATGTTAAATCAATTTGAATGCATTATAGACACTACATTATTTAAGTGTGGGGGAGGGAATTTTCTTAGTTAAGGATTTTTTATTTGTTGTTTGTTTTCCTATTTTAAAAAAAATTGTGTTTTTTTTTCAAATTTTAAGGGTTTCTTTTTTAAAATTTTTCTACCTTTTAAACTTTTGAGAAGAAATGATTATATTTAAAAAAAATTAAATACATTTACATGAGTGAAGAAATTTATTCTATGAAACTGAGATTAAATGAATACCAAAAATGACTTTGTTTCAAGTTCAAATCTTTAGGAATCTTATGAAAAGTAATCTTATTTTTAGTTCCCATGCCACATATCACTGTCTATATCTTTGAAGTCACTCTCATGTGAGGATTCTAAACCATTTTTTTTCATATTCTTTACCTTCACCTCACTTCTTGATAGAACCAAATCATGTTGGATTTAATCAGAATTTGATTTATTCCTATCAAAACTTGAGGGTTTAAGGAACTTGTGTTTTAAATTATTGAGACATTTATTTGGTATTTAAATCCCCATTTTCAAAAAAATCTTTTTTATAATGGACTTACTTGAACATTTAATTCTTTTATCCCTTAGAATCCATGAACAACTTGTTAGGTTAGCCACATTACAAGCCAATTGTCCCTATCCAACCTGCTCTTGAAGTGAAATTTCATGATCTAATTGAACTTAAGTGTGGGGGAAACTGTCTTGTGTTGTGATACCACATTTGAAGATACTTTGGGTGGAAAATAAAATGTTTAAGTGAATATTTTTATGAAAAAAATCATTATGTTGAAATTTGTGCCTTTTCTGGAGCTTTCATGTTTGATAAGTTGTTCCTTTATAGAGTTTCCAATGGAGAAAGAATGTTTTTCCTATATGGAGATTTCAAAAAAAATAATGTTTCAGAAGATTGATATTTTTTCTACTCAAATACTAAATTTTATGAAATTTCCTTGAGTTTTCATGATGATGGAGCTTATTTGCTACTAAGGGGAGTGAGGAGGATACCATACTTGAGTGAAAATTATAATCTTTCAATTTTGCTTCAAAAAGAGCCAAACCTACCATATTCAGCCTCATGATTTTTTACATCAAAATCCTACAAACCAAAAGCCACAAAAAAACCTTTAAAGTCCTTATGATAAATATATGTACTTGACTCACATTAGGTGGAGATTTAGGAATTTATCAAGCCTATGATGACCCTTGTATTAGTTTGGATGAGGAAGACATTGTTGAAAAAAATTGAAATTTGTGTGATAATAGAAAATGAATGATAGGTAAGTGTTTTGTGTGAATATGAGGAAAAAGGAAGAGGAAATATATTGAATTATCTGAAATTAAGAACTTGAAATAATATTTTTTTAGGAGGCATGATATATTTCATTTCTTTTTGTCAAATTGTTTGGTCTCATCAGCATGTGTTTTAAATTTGATTTGATTTGATATTGATGTTTACTTGTCCAGGAGTCCAAGTTCTAAGTGTGGGAATTGATAGATCTAATATTTTCTTTATTATTTATATTTTTTTCAATGATTTAATCCCTTCCAATTAATCAATGTGATCTGATTTGAATCATTTTATGATTTTTGGTGAGTTTTTAGATAAAATGTGAAAATCGGTTAATTCTGTAAATTTATCAATTTTCTATCGCTTATGTTTTTCAAGAAAAACATCTAAAATTTAGATCCAATTCATTTTATTCCTTTTTTTAGGCTTATAATTTTTGTAGGGTACAAATTATTCTTCTAATCCTATATTCAATTCGAAACAAAACGACCCAAAAAAATAAATCAAGTGGAGAAAGTTATTATGACCGGACGAATGGAACCCACCATATTAAATATAACATATATTATATTATCAACCTTAAAATTATGTGATTCCATATAGTTTCGACAGAAAACTCAAAATGGATGGTGTACATTAAATTTCATAAATTAAGGATCCCATTAAGGCATCTTGTGAGTGCTTTCAAGAGGAGTGGGTGAAACAGTGTTTGGCGGCCAAGAAAAGTCATGTTCATTGATTCAGTCATATATTAATTTAAACATGTCAAAAGGCTTTAACATTTTAAGAGTTTATATAAAACTCTATTATGAACATCTTTTAAAAAGAGACCTCACTGATTTTCAGCCATCTGGTGGGTAGAGCAGAAGAAAAATTTTGGAGGACATATTATGGAGGAGAAAATTTTCTGTTCTTTATTTTATCTCTTTTATTATTTTTAGTTTTGTAATGAATTATTCTCCCCCATTATTTAAAATTACCCTTACCATGGTGGGGTAATACTCTATGTGTTTGGGGAATGAGATTTTTTCCCTTTTGTAATTCATGAGTTCTTGTACTTAATGGTTTAAGATCCTCTTTTATCTTCTACGAAATTGGTTTAAATTTCTTATAACTGCTTTTATTATCATGTATGATTGTATTTGATTTTAGATTATATTGTATTTATTTCCATGTTCGATGATAAATATCTAACTCCACTTGATTCTGGTCTATATACGATGGAATAGATCATTTCTTAGTAGTGAAGTACTCAGCGATCGCCAGTACGTGTGGGAGGGGTAGTGAACATTCTTGATTTTTTAGGATAAACAAGATCTGATTAGGAATTACCTAAGTCAATTGGAGGTATTTGATGCAACTATATTACACATTATAAGGAGATTAAACCAATCTAATATTTTAGTAAGTTTTATTCTCATAATTACCATTTGACCAAGTGAGTGAGAAGAATCGATTGCAGAATCTCAATTTTATCGACTTAGCAGAAGAGAATTGGATAAATTTGAACTATGATAGAATTGAAATTGGAAAACTGACCCTGACCTGATCACCATCTCATATAATAGTTTTAAATCTCCTTTTTTATCAATTTTATCTTAATATTTTTCTTAATTACTTTCCTTTTTTTAGTTTCTTTCTTGTATTTTCAAAATCAAAAAATTTCAAAAACAACCACCACTTCATTCTCTTATTTTAAGGTGATAGCTTGATTGTTGTGGGATACTCTCTAGAGACAACCTAGGTTAATCACTATACTTAATTTTTAACTTAAAAAATAATAGTTTTTTCCACACCCCATGATAGGCATGTGTCATACATTCATATTGATTTTTTTAAAAGTTGCTTACATCTTGAGTTTTCCCATTTCTAACTTCCTATGGGTTAAGAAAGTTACTCGTCCTTATTCCACCATTGATTTCTCTTTGTTCAAACATTATAATAGAATGTGAAAAGTTATAACAACTATTAAAATCTATAAGACCATATATTCCACAACACCAACAATAGACATCAAATCTTGATTTTCCATTGAAGAAAGACCTTTCTATATAGAAACTTTTTTGAGGCCGATGACTTCTTTATTCTCTATCATACTAAGGATGTGGTCCATATTTCATTATAAGTGAGTTTTCAACTTTTGTAGATGTGATAGGTTTATCAAATCCTTTCTCCACCCAATATTTCCCAATAGATTTTTTGGAACCTTAAATTCTAAAATAATCAGATGAAACATTTTTTTAGTGAGTGAGGATTTTACATATTCTTGTTTTGAGCCATCATAGAAACTTTATAAGTCTCAAATTTTACTTTTGAATCTGTTTTGAAGTTTTAATTCTTCTCCCTCAATGAAATTTTAGACTCAAGAAGTTTTTATTGAAACTTGTTAACTTCTTCGTCCTTACCTATCAACTTATTGTGAAGATCTTTAACCAGCTTTCCCTATTCAGAAATTTTTAGTTTGTAACTTAATATCTTTTGGATGTATTTTTTCTCTTTCGTAATGACATATTTTCTTCCTTTAGTAACCTCTCCACAATATTACTTCATTACTCCGATTTCTTTATTGAGAGTCTTGTCTTTCTCAAGACATACAACAAGTTCTGTTCCGAGTTGATACTCTCTATATGATTCTTCACCACTATATTCAATATTTGAGTAATCTTTTGTTTTCTCATTTTTTGTAATGAAGGTTCTGATTTTTTTAACTTTAATCTTCTGAAGAATTTTTATCAGTTGAGTCTGATTCATATTTCTTACTCAACATACTTCTCTTATTCCTGGTAAACTTCTTTTTAGATTTTTTTTATGACTTTTCTTCTTTAGAACTTTTGTTCCACTTATTTAATCGAGGTTTTTCATCAGAATCATCTTGATATTCTCTAAATTTCTTCTTAATAAAATTCATAGAAACATTTCTGATTCCACCACACTCAAAAAAATTGAGAGTAAGTTTACTTCCATAATTTCCTCTTCCTATTCGACAATTCTTAGATATAAGATACATGATTTTTTCATTCAACTCATCATCCTCTTTATCATTAGAGTCACAAGGATCAACATATTTAATATCTTTTATTCTCATTTTTATCATGACATCAAAATCCATTTTATATTTCATCTTCTTTTTGAACATTAGATATTTCATCATTTCATTAGCAATAATAAAGTTATGAAATTCATCAAGAGATAAATCATCTTTATCTTTTAAAGATAAAATTTTGGAATCAAACCTATATGTAAAGTTTATCATAAGTTTCTTCAAAATTGTAGAATATTCTAGGATATCACTGAACCCAATGATGTTTCAAACAATTTCATTTACTCTGGTGAATTATTCATCAATTTTTTCTTCATCTATCAGCCTTATGTCTTTATACTTACTACAACAGATTTGTATCTTTTCCTTATTTACTTTAGTATTCCCTTCAAAAAAACTTTCCAGCTTGTCCCAAATATTTTTTGAATTTTTTAGACCCATCATCTTCAGATAAAAATTTTCTGATAAGTACATAAGGATATAATTTCTAGATTTTATATCAAATTATATATTTCTTTTATCAGAAAAATCCATCAGGGTATAATTATCAATTGGTGGGGACCCTATTGTAGTAGTATAAAAAACTTCGAGACCAAGAGATATGAGATAAAGAATCATCCATTTTTTCATCTATAATATTATTTTCCATCAAATATAGAAATTCCTCTACTATTTATAGGATTGATATTATCCATGAAAAATATTCAACTAGGGAAACTTTATCTCTGATACCAATTGAAGTTCCAAATGATCAAATAATAACTAAGGGGGGGGGGGGTGAATCAATTGTTCAATTTTTATAAGTTTCAACACTTTTTAAAACCTAACCCCTACAACCTATTAAATTTCGTATCCTTATTATCTTTTTGTAAATACTCATGCATGAAATAATAGGAAAGAAAGTAAAGCACATGAGATTTAGAATGTTTGGCCTCAGTGTGAGAACATACATCCTTTCTATAACCACTCCCATGGGTATATGGAAATTAACTATTATGAATAAGTGAATATAACTTGTGCCAAATCCCATTAGACACATTCTATCTCTTGGTAGGAATGATTATACTGACTCCCAGCATTTTAGAAAGTTTTATTATAAAATAATTGATCTAGAAAAAGAATAAATAATTTGTTCAATTTTCCCCACAATGGTTCATGGTTCAGATGATCCTGAGTCTGATAGCCTTCAATTTGATTAACCCAATCCAATTAACTCAGAATGATTGACTCAATATGATATTCCCTTTCTCAATCCACACTTCTCAAACTCTACTCAAAAACCCAGTCTGATCTTCCTCGGTCTGATAAACTCAATACGATGTTATCAATACCGTGTTTCTTATTCTATTAAAAAAACAACAGATGTCTGATCAAACAATGAGATCTCTATTCAGAAGGAACTCTCACTCAAACTCTTTAGCGATCCATCTTTTCTGCTTATGTGAAAAGTTACAAAATGTAAATGTACTGAGAAACTATTTATAGGAAACCTTGAATGAAAAATGTGAAAAACTTGAAAAATTTATCCACTCTCTCAAATTAAAAAAATCCAAGATCTCAACATATTTGAATTTCAAGTTTGAATTCTTCAAACCTTATCAGTATTTACTCAAGATCAATCTTCTCGAACAAACTAAATTTTCTACATTATGATATAACTTCCTCAGCTTCATCTTCCTCTTCTCATTACAACATGTCTTTATTTGTTATCTCATTGAGATATGACTATTTGTCTCAACTCATTATGATCTAACTTTCTTTATTAGATCATTATGATCTAAACATCTTCCTCAACTCATTATAATTAACTTCCTCAGTAAATTACTTCTTGGTGTCACAATATTATTAGATTTAAAACTTGAACCCTCCATTTATTTATTCTCAAGAAAACACAACTCTTTTAGAATCTTCAATTATTTTCACAACTAATCTCCCTTTTATGGATCAATGTCAGAAAATATGATCACTCTGATGTTCTAAATATGATGTGTTATTGGAGTGAGGCATTCATTTGATGAATTGATGCCTCTTCTTAATCCGATTGATCTTCCTCCTCAGAGTGAGTTTGGTTAAAATCTCCTAATTATGGAATTCTCTTTATGATAAAATTATCATTAAGATGTTCTGTATCTGATGATGACTCCACTCAACAACATTTAAATTCTCTGAACTTCATCAACTTTACACATTCTAACTTTTGAAAAATTCAATGCCCAATAATTCTAGATTTTATCTTCTATGTTTGAGTTTCTAGAATCGGTACAATCTTTACAATTCCTCCATTTCTTCAAAAGATTTTATAATGATAGTTTTCTTGATTTATGAGAACTTCATGACCAGAAAATCATCGTCTGGATTTGTTAGAAAGTATGAAAACTTTCTAACTCTTGACTTCACTATATTCTTTCAAAACTCTTCAACAACATTAAAAATTCTTCACTCAATAACTTCTGACTTTTGAAAAAGTTATGATTCTCATGGATCTTGATCTTTATGTCAATGTTTTTGAGATAGGTGATGCATTTGATCAATAACTTCACCTTTTCAAACACCTATACATCTAGTGTTTCTCAATCCAATACTATGTGTCTGGAAAACAAATTTCTAAAAAAAAATATCCCCCTTTATTTTTGGGTTCGACCTATTAGAAAATTTCAAATTTCTTACAAATCTCATTACGATGGACTGGGTCTGATCCTGAATAACAAAGAAATTTTTTTACAAAAAGGTTAGTTGCCAACAAATTCAAAACTTTGTTAAAAAAAACACCATAAAGGTTCTTTAGGGTTCCCCAACCCTCCCATATCCAACGCCCCTAAATAGTCAATAAATAACATGTTATAATGAACTAACTAAGTTATTAATTCCATTTATATTTTATCAGCTACTTGAAATATATAAAAACAATATTATGTGATAAAACCGAGTCATTAACTTGACTCATAATTTTCATAATATTAAACAAACCTTGAATATTAAAATAATATTTCTTTGTATAATATTTATCCATGTATTCACTTAATACCGCATAAAAAATTTTAATAAATAAATTCAAACCAATTAGTCTATAATTTAATAATGATGAATTTATTTATTTATTAGTGATCAATAGTACTTTGAAAACTCTTGGATCCCATGGCGAGGCCCACCATGTCCTATATAACTATTCACCGGAATAGGGAAGAGCCTTGAATACATTTTTTGTGTGACCCTCTAGGACCTTATCTCGATAATAGTGAATAATATTCATAGACCAAGAGAGGAATCTAAAAAATCGTCAAGGCCCCTAAAGAGATATGGAATTTTCATATCAATGATAACCATCCTACAAACACACATTGTGTAATATAATAGCTTTGTCTCATAATATATTATAAATAAAGATGCAGAACTTGTGTCATCATCCAGTCTTGATTTATTATTTTTTGATCTAATTGGATGAACTGAACTTCAACTACCATGGATATGAATTTATGGAGGTACTACTATCTTGATCACACAGGGCTGAGATATCACTTCCTCAACTCAAAAGTGAAAACTTCTATCTTGACCATTCAACCAATGTCATACTGCCAATAATAAAACCAACACAAGCTACCTCGCCACAACTTCAATGTCATAGTTTTTTCCTTGCGTCAAAGTATGCAATTAAATGAAACACATTGATACTAATATCAATTTAAAATACCAATACACATGTTCATAGATAGTTACAACCAATGACACTCGAAACACACGATGTTATTATTTATGGGTTTGTCCTCATGATATAATCTACTCGAGATCACCAAGTGTGAAATTCATGATAAGAAGTCTCAATGATTATGATCCCCCAACACCTAACGGTCACACACCATATGTGTCCTATCATTATGATGTATCTAGTCCATAGGACATAACATTAAGATTACTATCTTGGTATCTTTAGGTTCTCATTATATCCTGGGAATGAATATAACCATTTGATATGACATTTAATCTAAGGAAATTACCATAAATATTGTGGGTACATAAGTATAAATAATTTTCTAGTAATATAATCACATGAATATATCAAACTGTATACATGTAATGGTAATCAAAGTACCTACATCATTTAGGTCTAAGGAACCCACTTTGAATAATTCCCACTGCATAGCTCAAAGGTAACACCATTTTACACTTTATTTGGTACTCGGTTTGGTATGTACAATGTATTCTGTAATGCATATCCCCAAAAATATAATGGATGAATTTCATGACTCATCATCAACCTTACCATGACCAATAAGGTATAGTTCCTCATTTCACTAACACCATTCGAATGGAGTGTATAAGGTGGAGTGAGTTAGAGTAAAATCCTATACTCTCGTAGAAATTCTATAAAGTCTTGGTTAAGATATTCACTACCTCGATTTGATTGAAGTTTATTTATTTTCTTACCAAGATGATTGTCAACCTCATTCTTGAACTCTTTGAACTTATCAAAGGATTAAGACTTATACCACATTAATTAGATATAATCGTACCTTCTCATGTCATCAACAAAAGTAATAAATTATGAGTATCCAACTATAACATATACTTGAAAAGGTATGGACACACTAATGTGTACCAATTCTAAAATATTTGTGGCCCTTTCACCTTGGTTAATGAATGGTGGTTTGGTCATCTTACCTTGTATAAAATCATTTAATATTTCAAGTTGTTTCATCCAAAAAGAGTCTAAATTACTATCTTGATATATATTTTTCAAATGATTCTAATTTACATGACCAAGTCAGTGATTCTATAACTGGGTGTTATACGAGTCGCGTGTATTTGTTTTTTAATCAATTTCCAATATTTGGTTTTCATAATTTAATACATAAAGACCATTATTCAATTATTCCATACTATAACATATGCTATCTTTATAAAATTAGAAACCTTTATTTCCAAAGTTGAAAAAAATCCATCCATATCTCAAAAAGAAATGAAAATAATGTTATTGGTAACACTAGGAACATAATGGTAATTATTTAAAGTAAAAATCAATTCTATCGACAATGTGAGATGCTAGTCTCTAATGGATAGAGTAGTCAGCCTCGCTCTATTAGTATCCTGTAAATCCAACTCATCTCTGTCAGTCTTCCAAAATATACTTCGTTCCTATATTTTGATACAAATGTGAGCACCAAAGATAGTATCTAATACCCAATTTCATAAATTGAAAGATTACACTCAATAACAAATGCACATGAATTTTTCCCTTTCTTCTTTGTATGGGTACAATTTATCTTCCAGTGGACCTACTTTCCACATGAAAAACATAGAACATCCTATTCCTTTCCTTTCCTATGGATATTCTTCTTCTGGGAAAGTTAGTGATAGGTAGCCTTAGACTTGGAATGAGTATTTAGTTACTTTTACTTCTTCTTACTATTCTTATTCACTATAAGAACAACAAGTTTTCCACACACCATGTCTTTATTAACTTGGAAAATGAGTGCAAGAAGTTTCAAAAGTGACTTCTCACTATTTATCATATTATAATTCACAATAAAACTAGATAATATTTTATTTAGTAACGATAGAATGAGATCTATGCATATATCATTAGGGATCTTAAAACCCAATATGTCTAGGTGCTCAATGTAGCCAATCATCTTGACCACATAAGCCTCAGCTGGAACCAACTCTCCAAGATTGCACACAAACAAAGAATTGCAGATCTCATATATCTCCGATCTCTCCTTCTCTTGATAGAGATTCTTAAGGAGAGAAATGATTCCATGTTCATCAATATCCCCGTATTTCTTTAAAATATCATTTTATATAGAGGATATCATGAAACATTGGACTTCTAGAGTGTCTTCCACATGCTTCAAAATTGAGAAACACTTCTTCCTCATTAGTGTTTTGGAAATGGACTCAATAAGTGGGGTTTCCAGCTCATACAATTTTCATTTTTGGTGAAATATAACAAGTAAGCACCTATACCATTCCTAGAAATTCATTCTATTGAGAAGGTTTTTCCTATCAAGTATGGAACATAGTGATATTGTCAATGTCATTTTATTTTCCATTTCTAGAAATTAATAGTAGATAATTAGTACTTGTTTATATTGCAAAAATAGATTGATAAATTTAAAATGAATTAAATTTTATTAATCCCCCAATATTTTTCAAAACCTAATATCCCTCACCATCAAATATGTAATATCTTGTCTCTTATATATTCTAATGTAAAGGATCTATATTCTACTTCTCACAACCTGTACATGGGTTCGCCAACCAATTTGAATGGTTTTAAGAAAGTCTAACTTTCCAATTAAATTAACTCATAGTTCCTTAATCTGTTGAGTCGAATCTCTAATCCAGAAATCATGTTTTAATATTTCCCTAAACAATTTAATCTTAGTTAAACCATGTCCTACTTGGGTAGTCAACCCCCAATGCAGACCAAGTTATGTCAACCCAGTACTCAAATCTTAAAGTTTCCGTGATACTTGAAGCACCCCAACTGGGTTTGGTCACACACTTTTAACAATGAGGTCATTTTAACTTAAGTAGTTGAAGGCTATACCGAATTAATAATTTAGTTGAGGTATTATTTATCCATTATGTATAAATCCCATTTTACATTTTACATGCTTTGTTAATATTAAGTGGATTTTACTTAAGTTATTAACCACATCTAATAAAATATTTATGCATAATCCAATTATATTTTATTTCAAATTGAATTATTCTAAATTAATTTAGTAGGTGATCACATAGCATTCAAAAACATAAATAATTAACCATTAAAGTGACATAAATAAAATATAAGTGGCATGATCATGAGATTCTCTAATGTTTATTTTACCTAGTGGATGACAAACTAATCATTGACCCTAGTGGAAAACACACCTTGGATTGTACATTGTTTCATGTTGCAGCATTCCTCCGTTTCCCCTTATATATCGCCTTGATTGGTTTTTACTAGGCTCCTTGACTCAGACATCCTCCACTTGCCTGGGAGATCCCTCATTATATAATCTTTTACTCACACGTAGGTGAAAGGATCCAATGGACATGATAAATGGGGTTTACATAAAAGAAACCACATACATACAGACTATTACATAATAAGGTAAGGGGATGAATCAAATACCATCCTTTTAATTTAATCAAAATAAATTAAAATAAACCAATCACATACAAAGGGTTGGTCTAATCTTATGATCATCCACACATCAATATGCAATGATCATACATTTTAAATATTGTTATCAATTACATTGATATGTTCTTTAATTAAGATAATGTGCCATGAATTAATCTAATTAATTCAATTTATATTAATTCCATTCAAGAATCCTTAAATTACCATCATCTATAGTTTTAAAAAAATTACTCTCATTTAAAATTAATGAAGTACACAACTGTACTTGGAGGAAACCTCATGTGTTCATCAAAATTTTATCATGGAAATTTATTTAATATATAATTTTTAATCCTATTAAATGGCCTATACTATCGAATGAATGATAAACATAACACATAATCAATAGGTTTAATTATATATTTAAATCTTATTTTCATGAAAATTAGAGAACACTACTGGAAGCAGACTACATGACATGTAGTATTTTACACAGAGTGTACTTGTCTTCTACCCGTGTCCACAACATACTCCATGGTTCTGAACATCTTCCCTACTATTGACATTTTCTAGGTAGACAACATGTACTAGGAATACACTGCGTGTACTATCAGATTGTATAACATGTTATTCCTAGGGTCATGTATCTGATACACGACATGCTTGGGACACCCCGTGTACTATCCAGATAAATTTTCATTTTTAATCATTAACTAATTATTAAAATTTATATTTTTAATTAAAAGAAAATGAAAAGACATGTAATTAATCAATGAATAATAAATAATTATAAATTAAACATGCTACCACTCTAATACCACTTGTAGGTTATGGGTGTAGTGGAAGCATTCTTTGAAGGTATGACCAACTCAACTTTTATTCTTAAATCACGTTTAATAATTCATTTACATGATCATGATATAATTTTTAATCAAAGTAGTAGATTAATGGAATATATTAATATTCTTGAATTGGATGGAGATGATCTTCATACATGTAATTTATAATTAATTTATAAGCAGATAAAGAATTACATCAACTTGTAATTCCATTTTTATTGATGATCTGATGTAATACATTTCATTGCATTATTATTGCACTGTATGAATCAAGTGAAGAATATATATAGTAGTGATTCACACATGCACCAAAATATCTAATAAACATCATTGAAACTTTTGTTTCTATAATGGATGATCCCGATCTCTTGTGTTGTTTGTGGTTGACCACATCAATTTTATTCTCGACGAGGGATAACTTTTAGAGCTCTCTCGAAGACCTAAGAGATGAGGAAGAGAAATCTAATTATAGAACTCTAAATATCTCTCTAGATATATCTATGGATATATATATATATATATATATATATATATATATCTAGATATCTTTCAAGATATATCTGTAGATATCTCTCTTATCCATTATGCACACCAAAAAATTCAATTTAGTAAAGTGATATATTTAGATATAACTAGATATTTATTATAGCATGTTTAGGGTTGTAAAATTACACACAAACCCTTATCTATTTCTAATATTCTCAATTATCCCCATGTCCATTAATAATAATATTAATATTAATTTCTTTACATGCATAACACATTAAGAATATAAATAAATAATAATTATTTCAAATTATACCATTAAACATATTTCACTTTTCCTTCCCAACATTTATCAATCCTTGAATAATGACTATTTAATTAAATATTTTTAATAACATACCATTAAATTATGGATATCAACCAAGCCATAATAAATATCATTTATTCTAAATTATTAAATTAATTACTTGAATGAGATTTTGGGTACACTTAGTGTGTGTCCTTCTAGGACTCCTTCTCAATGACATTAGACATAACTACATAAATTCCATGGATAAAATCTAGCAACATGACAAGGAACCCATAGAGAAAGAAGCTAATGTTTCAATGATAGACAACCTCTTAATAATTATTACCACGTAATATAATCCCTTTATCACAATATCTCTAATCAAACATGTTGCATTCTAGTGACATCAACCTATATAATTGAATTCAATTTCTTTGACTTTATGGAAATGAACCTGCCTACTGAATATCATGGAAATGTATTTATATAGGTAGTTATATTCTATCAAATGGCCTGAGATATCAACATCCATTATAGTACATAAGGGATAAATTCTTTCTATCGTTATCCATTAATATAATATCACTCATGACACACCCAAAATACCCTACCTAGATGCGAACATATGTCATCATGGTTTTCATCAATACATCAAAGTTCTCAAGTCATGACATCCATTTATGATAATCTTAAATTCTAAGGATCAATGCACATTTCTGTATATAAAAATATCCAATGGAATATATAAATGTGTTTTTTCTATTTAATTGGTTTTTTCTCACAACCTCATATCTTAGAGATTACCAAGGGTGAACACTATTAGAAGGCGTCTCAATGTAGTATGAGCCTCCTACCCCTAATACCCTATATTGCCTATGTATCATCAGACAATATCATCTAGCCATAGAACAAGATTCACGAATAATATCGTGGCATTCTAGGTTCTCATTATAGTGGAGAACTTCTATAACCTTTCAATGAAACATATATTATTAGGAAATTATCACATATAAATATCAAGAAAAGAAACAATAATAATGTGACAAGATAAATTTATTAAAAACATGTAATCAAGTACTAAATAAGTTGGTTCTAGGGAAACAAATCCAACACGTATGATATGTAATCAATAAAAAATTCAATAAAAAATTCAATAATATATCACTTTGGTACTAACTAGTTAATTAGCGGTAGTCAGGGTTGATCCCATAGGGATATATAGAAGCAATATCAGCGCGAGTTAGCAAGTCTTAGCTAATTATCCAGTCAGAAAGGGTGAAAGAAGGTAGTAGATGAAGAAGTGAATCTATTTGTGAAAATTAAATTTGAAAAAAAGAAAATACAGAATAATAATCAATTCAATTAGGGTTTATTGTAATAATCATTCCTTAGAATTAAAATTATAAATGAAAATTTTTACCATAAGGATTCAAATAAATTACTCTTTCTTGGTCTAAAAACAATCAATTACATGATTAAAAGATTAATCCCTTGGTCTGGTGATTAATTACTTAAAAAATGTTAAAGTTATTTACCCCTAAAAAAGTGGAAAAAATCTCACCCAATGGTCATGGGTTTGCCTATTATAACTCCTTTAGCTATCATTACTGGTGTCAGTTTGGTTCGATACAACACCAACTATGAATGCGGAATTTAATTCATTAAAGTAATTGTAAAACAAGTATTGTAATAAAAATAACACACCAGAATTAGAACTACTTCAGACCCATAATCTTATTACAACCCCAACATAAGAACTATCCTCTTATGACCATGGTCACAGAGTGTGGATTGAATAGAAACTAAATCCCTACCATGGATATGAGAGGGAAGAATAATGTAGAAGGGCAATTACACTAAAACATAATAAAAAACTGGAAAGGAAAACACTAAAAAAGAATAGAAAACAGAAAAGGAAACCCCATTTTTGGATTCAGGGGTGACCATTTGGTAGAGCAGCAGCACATCCCCCTGGATGTGAAACCTAAAACATGGAGGAATTACATTCTATTTATAGAGTTTTAGACTACACGATATGTACCCTAAAGTACATGATGTGTATTTAGGTCAACTAGATTTTCTTTTGTTTATCTACTGGTAGGTGGATAACTGTCTCACCCCTTTAATTTTCAATGTGTATTTGGTGGGTCGGTGGGGTATATGGAGTGTACAGTCTAATTCAGCCACCAACCTCTTTTGGAAGGGGCTGCATAGCATGTTATATGGTAGTACATGACATGTTGGTTCTGGATGGTTACATGGGTGTGTACTTGGTCTGGACGAACCGTGTCGGGGAGAGGTTACATAGTTTGTGTTATAAAGTACACACTGTGTATATGTGAAATTTTATTCCGATCACTCCCGATTTTTGAATATAGACAGAATCTCCAAACAATCACCACAAACACCAAAATGAATCATTTTATCCATATAAGAATCTGCATCTGGTGAAAACATATTTTTATACTCAATAAAATGTATGAAAATGCTGCCACATATCGGGCAAATCACTTTACAATAAAACCTTCTAGCCAATTTCAATTATTAACGCACCATTTTTATAATCTTTGTATATTGTTCAATGGGGTACATCCATATTTAATGTACATGACCATATATTTGAATCTCTCTAACTAGGTAAACCATCAAGTGGATGAATATATCAAAGAATTATGGTGGGAAGAACATCTCTAATTTACACAATGTGACTATAATTTCCTTATTCATGATTAACAACTTCATCATGTCTAAAAATTTATTTCATATAGATTTGAAAAAGAAGAAATGTTTGGTTAATGTATATCATATATTTTTAGGTAAATGATATGTAAATATAAAGGATTTAAATCTTTAATAAAAACATGATAATCGTGTGATTTTAGACCCTATAACTTCAAATTATCCATTGACACAAAATTCATAATATTTGATGAATTCCCCTATAGAAATTTTACACCATTAAGGAAGTTAAAAAATTGAATATTTTATTTTATGAGTAGAGTGTAAGCTACTAGAGGAATAAAATTTCAACTTTCACCCTTCACCGGTGCCAAATCTCTCCTTATACCTATGCCAATCACGTATAACCTAGCCTTAATTCCATATTTTGTTTTTCAGGTATATTTAGTAATGTGCTAATGAAGTTATCACATGATATCAATAAATTTTCTGACATACAAACAATTTCTGTATGAAAATTCAAAGAAAATTGATCACTTTTTCCAACATGATTTTACAAGGTTTTTAAAAAAAGGTTTACAAAAAATATGTCAATATCATTTACCTTCTCAAATAGTTGATCACCTATTAGTGGAAATAGTATTGTATCTTGTTCTATATTTCAATCAAATGACGTAGCCAAAGATAAGTATTTATGTCATTAGGGTAAAAATTTGTGATGAACTAAAACTCATAATTCAAGGAATATTTAAAACTAAAAAAGTGTGTGCCTTATTAACAAATGGGATACCCCACCATTCTTTTAATGTTATAGCTTGAAAATTTTCCACAAACATGAAATTCGTATATCATTCCATACAACATGGCTCTCAATGTGAACTCTTTACTTCTATGAGAATCATACAATGTAACACCTATATCCCACATCAATTTAAGATCTTTTATCAACGAATCCAAATAAAAATCAATATCATTGTCGAGTTTTTTATTAATATATAAGCAGAGAACATAATGTATTTTTGCTTCAAGCATAACCTTAGTGGAAAGTTATAATTTACCAACATTACTGGCCATGTACTATGAGTTCTACTTTGTACACCAAAATAATTTATTCCATATGTTGATAACACAAGATGAAGGTTCCTTAGATCATTTTGAAATTCAGGATACTCGTAATCAATTTTCTTCCCTTGAGGAGATTCTATTGGGTGATGTAGTTTTTTATCTTCAATTATTGTATCTGTGTGTTGTATCAATAATCTAGTAGTTTCTTAACATTCATATAGTCATCTAAACCTTAAAATGATAGTAAACTACAATACAAATTTTTAAGGACTTGATTTTTCTTTCTTGTATCGATCCACACAACAATTTGGAAATTTTTTGAGTGATTAATGGTCTTTGAGAAACAATATACAATCATTTAGACTGAAAAGTATTTTTTATAGATCATAACCAATAAACATTGCATTATTTTATCATTATATATTCAACAAGGAAGCTCATTTTCTTATGGTAGAATATCATTCAGGAGACCAAGTAGTTATGTAAATCTGGTGTCACTACATCTTCTTTAATATTCAAATTTATATAACTACAATACAGCTGGGAATGTTCTATATTTTATACAACTGGAATACAATAGTCTCTTTGTAGAACTATTAACTTCTTGAAAAAATTTGGGAAATAGTGAAGGTCATCTTAAAAATTCAATTTCATTTATTCTATATGATATCCATAATCATTTACACTATTATTCATGTCAAATGATCCATAAATTATATTATAATTTTAACCAGTATGTATATTTAGTTTTTCCCCATGTATTATCCAAAAATTATAGCTTGAATCTATTCCATGAAAAATAAGATGTTCTTATAAATCTTCTGGATGAATTCATATGGAATAAAAACAATGAAAACATATAAAAAGGATTTGAGAATGGTCGTATGCATTCTCTATTAAAAACTTGATTAACACTTTAACTCCATCTTCAAAATACATTTTCATACGATTAACATCTATCAATTTTCAATCTATATCCATCCTATTTGGTACAAAAGTATTCATTATGTATAAAAAATTAAAAAAACACATTATATATGAATATAATGTATATATACATTGATATTTAAGCAAATAATCACAATTTAAGTGTAAATATATAATTTTGTATATTTGTGTGTCTAAACATATTTGTGTGTAAATATAAAAATCCTATGTTTTAAAGTACATAATCTTCATAATCAAAGGATAAAGTTTGTGATACATATAAGAAATTTTATTATTTTTCAAAGAAGAAAATAATACTCACTTTGGAAACTCAAATAAGCAATAAAAAAGTTTTAATGAAAAAAATGATAGAAGTTGTTGTCTATCAATGTTTGGTTAAATGTAACACACTGAGATTTTGAGATTTTTTTTTCAAATTAATTTATATTTTCAATATTTTTCATTTCAAAGGACACTGGAAATAGTTATATATGTATATATATATATATATATTAAAATACTAATTCAAACATTCCTTTCACACACAATACCAACTTGGGTTTCCCTACAAGCAACACCGACTTAGCATATGATGCACACAACACTGAGTTTCTATGAAAAATCTTTATATTTATATATATTTAATTAATTAAATGAGATATTATAACCTCAACATTTAACATAGTTATAATAATAATAATAACTACTTTTCAAATATTTTTTATAATTGTTTTATATAAATAAAACGTATTGATAATGAAATATGTGATATTTGGTAAAGTCCTTTTATGTTAAAAATAACATTTTCTTGAATGGAATAATTTTTAATAATAAAATTAATTATAGACACATTTATAAATTTAATTTGATAAAATAAAATTCATTTTTTAATTCAGAATTTCTAAATTATCTTAGGGTAAATTTTTGAGATTTTTCTAAGAAACTTCATTTTTTGATGAATAGTGAAAAATACTGTGTTTTAGTAAAAAGCTGCTTTTTTGTCTAATTAATTATTAATGATAAATGATATTATAAATATTTTTTAAGGTTAAATTAGTTTAATATTAAACCTATTAATACAATTTAATTCATTAAATCAATTTCACTTTGAAAATGAATATAAAATTGTAACAAACTTTTGAGCTTTTTCTTACTTTAAAACCCCGTTATTTCATCCCGTCTGCGGGATTAATGCTAATCATAATTTTTCTTATTATGTGATTTGAATTTAAAAAATCATACATACACCATTATATTCATTTTAATATTTAGAGTTTAATAATACCATGTTAATTTTTTCCAAAATGATTAGTAAAAGTGATTAAAATTAATCACAACAGTTAAGGCCAAATTAAGATTAATTAGGGACTAAACCTTAAAATAAAGGGACCAAATGAACTAGAAACTTGTAAAACACCAATTGGATGCCTATATTTAGACCATAAACCTTCAAATATTTATTTATGTTGGTTTGGTATGAATTTATTTTGGTAATAACATGTGCACACCTAACTTGTTTCTAAAAAATCCAAGTGAGTCCTTTTCCTTCCCTATAAAAGGCCACCACCTCTACCCATTATTCACACCTATAAAAACCTTTAAGATACTCCAATATCTACCCAATTATACTCCTAAAAATAACCCCTTCTACCTTTAAGCCTCACTTTGTGAATAAATCTTCTCAAGAAAGCCTTTTGGCACAAACCAAAAGGAGTTACCGAATTTAGATGTAACGTCTTTTCTCAAGTTCCTTCCATTTATTTTATTTATCCACCGCTCCCCTATATTTATTAAATTATTGTGTGAAAACACCATTATACTCTATATACTAGGATTTTGTTATTCAAAGGGTCTGAACTAAACTTACACACACCTCCATCTAATAGATTTTGAACATACTGTTTCTCTGTACGAAGAATTAGTGCCTCACAAAATGACGATTTTTCATTTCTCCTTTACCACCAATTATGGTGGCCATTATGATGGAAAATATATTTATATATTTCATATATTATATTTAATAATTATTTAAGATTATTTATTCATTTTACAACACACATCTCTTTACTTTCCATTTGGTGTTAATACGATAATCTCATCTGAGGAAGTGTGGACTACCGCCCCCACAAAGCGATGTGATTCGTTGACACACCCCATGGAATGTAATAAGGATGGTTTTAATGAAATTATATTATATATATAATATATTAATTCTACTAGAATAACTATACATATACATACATACATATATATACAAATTTCATTTATATACTTTCTTTCAATACGACAATAAAGATGGAAACATCATTCATGTGTACGTACAACTGACCATATCCATGAACAATGTATTCTATTACATACTCCTATATTATATATATTATTATAATAAAAATATAATGTATATAACTGATATTTATATCATGGTTTACATTCTGGAATCATGATATAATTATAAGGACCAAAGATTTAACAAATTAAGACACATGCGAAAAACAAAGTGAATTTTAAGGTGTATATACATCCATTTTAAGGTGTATATACATCCATTTTACATTTTTATCATTAATTTACTTATTTTAATGATATATTAAGCTTAATGTAATTTTATTTTCTTACATAAAGTATGATCCCAATTCACCAAGTTATAAGAGTTTATTGAGACAATCTCATCGCTTTTCCAGATTGTTTAAGGTTATGCTTCCTTTGATGAAATATTATAAAAAATCACTCAATAATTTTCATTAGTTTCCTTATACTCTGTTATTTCATGATATAATCATATATTAGTACCATTTTATACTCTTTGGTACATAATATAGTTAAGAAATTGTTTTTAGGAAATCTCGACTTTTCCCTCTCTTCAGTCGGAAATCTATATTTTATAAAAAGGGTTTCCAAGAATATTATGCCATTATACTATAATATATAAAATAATTTTTTACCCTTTTTGTATTTTACCTATATTTTAAAGGGAATATTCTTTTATCTTTCTGAACAAGGCACTTTTCTATCATTTTTATTGTGCAAAAGGAATGTTCTTTTAACCTCATACGACATGTACGGATTTACTCGCTGTCATTTATTTGAAGATTCCTTTGCATTTTTAAAATGGTTAATATTTAAGAAAATGTTTTTAAAAGTAATATTCAAGGAAAATTGTTTTCAAAATGGTTTCAAACTTCTTTTATATGTTTTCATGGAAAACTGTTTTCGAAATTCTTTCAAGTCTTATTTACAAGTTTTAAAAGTGCTTTCAAACAAATGGTTTTCAAAATATTTTCAAGCTTATTTTATAATTTTTCAAGAAAAATGATTTTCAAAAAATTTTCAAGATTTATTTATAAGTTTTAAAATTATTTTAAAAGATATGGTTTTAAATACATTCTTAATATTTCTTTAAAATTTTTCAAGTGTTTTCAAAGAAAAAGGTTTTTAAAATGTTTTGAAGCTTATTTTGAAAGTTTTCAAGGAAAAATATTTTCAAAATGATTTCATGTATTATTCAGAAGTTCTGAAGGTATTTTATAATAAAATTATTTTGAAATGGTTTTATTTATTAAAAATCCCTTTTCAAATAAGAAATGATATTTTACTCAAGAAACGTTTTTAGAGGATATTTCAAAATTATTTTCCATCTAAGTTGGAATCTATTGATGTTACTCGTACCTTATAGGAAATGATCTAAAGGTTACATTCATATCATTTATATGAATGAGTTATTATTAATTTCATGGTATTTATGAAACCCATTTCTCCTTCATGGGTTATACATATATGAAATCTGTTTCTCTTTTATGGGTTATGCTTTTGATGAAATCATTATGAAACCTTTAAATATTTCAATAGGTTATGATATGTTTACATGTTTATGATACCCATTTCATTTCATGGGTTATGATATCTTTTTTTGGAACATGTATATATGATTTCATTATGATATGGGTGGTACCTATATCTCCCTCCAATGCATTGGGTAAATATTTATGTCTCATGAGATAAATAGGGATGGAACGAGGGTTTACTCGGTTTAGTAATACAAGGCTAGAATGAGGTTTTACTTAGTTCAGTAATACATGGATGAAATGAGGGTTTACTCGATTCAGTAGTATAGGTCTGGAATGAGGCTTTACTCAGTTCAGTAAAATAAGGATGGAATAAGGATTTACTCAGTTCAGTAATATAGGACTGGAACGAGGGTTTACTTAGTTCAATAATACAGGGATGGAATGAGGGTTTAATCTATTTAGTAATATAGGGATGGAATGATGGTTTACATGGTTCAATAATACAGGGCTGGAATTAGGGTTTAATCAGTTCAGTAATATATGGATGGAATGAGGGTTTACTTAGTTTAGTAATATAGGGTTGGAATGAGGGTTCACTCGGTTCAGTAATATAGGGATGTAATAGGGGTTCACCCAGTTCAATAAAGGACTTTGTTTAGTAAGATGGTCTTAGAAGTGATGCCTTTGGTACTATGGAAATCATATTATATGTTTATGTGTTTTCCACAATTCCATGTTTTATTCCTATGTTATGCTTCCATGGCTTATGCTCTCTATCTTGTTATGATTCATTTATTATGAACTGCCAATCTTTATGCCATGATCTCTGTTATGATCTTTGATATGCAGGGTATGATCTTCTATTTTCATGATCACATACTCATACCCTTATGATCATGTTTATTCTTACATGTCTACTTTGTTTACCCTTACTGATCATTTTATATCACCCCATTTATGTTTACTTTCCCCTAGTTTATGATGATTTGTACTATGTTTGATATATATAAGAAGGGTTCTAGTCAAGAAGAACCTAGTGGGAGATGATATTTCTCACATATGTACCAATGTTTATGTTTCCATGTTTCCAAAGGCACTATACCAACTACGGTCTTTGGGAATCTGTTTGTATATTGTTTAAGTATTCCACAAAAGGTATGTAATGTAAATGTTTTGAAAAAAAGGGTTGCTATAGTTGGTATTAGAGAAAAGTTATAGTTAACCTTTGTAAAATATGATGAGAAAACCTTAGTGTGATCCCTATGTATATTTCTAAGTATATGTCTAGGGATGTCTCTAAAAATATGTATAAGGATGATTTAACATTTAAGAAAATGTCCTGGAATTTTGGTAATGGATAGAGAGAGTGGTTTCCAAGAAATACATCCATGTCTGGATACTACAACTGGATGTGGCTCTATCATATATGTTCCTAGGGGTAACAACTCCAACAAGATGTTTCGGGCTTGACTCGGGGTAATCTGGTACACGACAATGAGCCTTTCTGCACACCTGGTTTGACACTCTCGGGGGATATACTTTGGGAATTCACATACTCTTCACGAACCATCATGAAGGATTTAGATACAAGTTATTTATGAATAACCTAGGATAAACCCAAGGTGTCATATATTATGGAAGGTGTCACTATTTAGAAATCCTATATATAATTATTTTCATGGATATATGGTTTTCTTCTATGATAATTAATGCTCACACTATGCTTCTGGTTTTAGTCAAAGGCAGGAACCAGAAGGAACTATATTAATGTTTAATGTGATGGAATATTTTCTGATGAGAAGTCAAGGGGTATGATCACTAGAGTGAAAGATGTCATAATCACAACTAATTAGTTTTCACGAAACATGATTAATAATGTTTACCTTAAACAACTCTCAGACTCACCAAGGAAGAGAAAGAAGTAGTTCACTAAGTGTTTGGGTAATGAAGACCATGGAGGAAAGAAGATTCATTTTCCTTTGTGTCCAGAATGTGGAAAGAATCACCTAAGTGAATGTCTTAGAGGAACAAGAAGGTGTTTTAAATATGGAAAATAAGGACACAAAGCAAGCGACCTCAAGGTAAAATTGAAGAGTTCAGTTAATGAAATGGATAGGAATTTTGACCTCCCTATGTCATCATTGAAGGTTAAGTGTTATAAGTGTAGATAAAATGGTTATTATGCAACCCAATTCCCTAAGAGGAAAGTTCCTAAAGAGAATGAGCTAGGTGGTGTGAGTAATGGTTATATTCCTGATGATGAAGAGACTACATATGAGATGTGAAAGTAAAGAGGTATTATGTAATAGGATGAGTTAGCATTGTTAATGGATTAAGTATGAAGTAATCAAAGTATTTATGTATTTGGATTCAAAAGTTATGAATGATGAAATATACAAGGATTGTTCTACTTATGTTTTTCACTCAGTATTTTCAAGTTTATGTTGAATGTTACCTATGTATTGGTGAAGTGATTTAATGATAATATGATATTTTGACTAAGGGAAGGTAACCCTTAATATGTTCTTTATGATAAGATAATGTTGTATGGATAAAGATATGTGGGATATTAATAAGTAAATTGGACAATATTGATTACCTTGGAACTACGTAAATAATTTTTTATTGGTGTTTTATGTTACCACTAATGAATTTTAAAACATTTTTGGATTTAAGGAATAGATCCAATACACTTTGGAATGAGGAAGCATGCATGTTTTACAAAATTATTTATGGTAATTTAGGTCTTTACCATGTATCAAGAGGATATATGATGAGGGTATTCACATTCTTGGAATGTTACAACCAAGATATACTTTGTGTTATACAGGGGAATTGATGTTAAGATAATTTTGTGGCTCTCTTTCTAATGTTTTGGATTTTTTATCTTTGAGAATAGTTATAAGGTTAATTGTTCATGAAAATTTTAAGTTAAACTTTAGAGGAAGTATTTGTGCACTGATTTTGTGTTGAAAACCTTTTTAAAAGGATAATCAGTAATTAAATTTATTTCAAGGATGTCCATTTTATATGTTATATTAGTTTGGTTTTAAAAAAGGACATCATGTATGTCAGGTGACAACCAATCAAGTCCGGCATGGCTGCAGATCTTGAACCCATGACCGAAGGATGATAAGGGTTTTTTACATACCACTAGCCTATGTGATGTCCTGGTTAATATATATTTATTTTTAATGAAAAAATATTTATGATGAACTATTAGTGTTACCTTTTATTTTTATCAATTAATTCATGTTGTTTTGTTAAGAGACAAATAATTGAAATTTTTATTCTTTTATGGGCCTTAAGATCCGTTAAAAGCATATTTTAGTGCTCTATTCATCAAAGTTAATTTCTATACATTCATTCCATGGGGTAATGGATATATTAGAAAATTTTCAAAGCACAAACCAATAATTATTTTTTTTATATAAATTTATCAAGAATTTCTCAACGTTCGGAAAGTGATCGAAAAAAAATGTTGTCCTAATACCTTAATTTTTGTTTAGCTAATGACCTTTTAAATCATCACAGATTTACAACTTTGAGGCCCTCAAATTTCCTTTGATAATTTTATTATTTGTGATTGATTAACTCAATCACTCCCTATAAATATTTATGCTTTTTCTCCATGTCCAATATTTACACCCAACCTATGTTCTCCTATGTGTAAGCCCAGTTATATGTTACTTTGGGTAACCTTTATGGTTCCAAATTTCCCTTTTTAAGGGAAGTATTAGTATCCATTTTTAATATGTGGGTTTCTATGAATGAAACTGTAAGATCCTAGATCTTATTTTTAGGTATTCTTTCCCTTTCCAGGTGTTTTTGAGAAAAAGAGGAGTTTCTGGAAATCTCTTGAGTACACGCCGTGTACTTATAAGTACATGTTGTGTACTCAGTTTCCACATGTAGCTATGTGCTGGCCATGTAATAGATGATCACACAGCCGTCTGTGGTGACCTGGAGGCCACCTAAAGTGGGGCCCGATAAGGGAAAGTACATGTTGTGTACTTATAAAGTACACTCCGTGTACTTTTTTTTCATTAAACGTACCGAGGTCACGTATAATTGGAAGAAGTGTCTTCTTCTTCGCCTTCTTCAACCGAGAGAATTTGTACAACACAGATCTTCACCAAGACCCCGATCGAGCGTCTGTTCTCCGAATCAACCACCGTTTATTGCATTGGGATTGCCACAGTAAGATCTTCCTTCTTCTTGAGATTCGTTTCCTGATTCCTCTTCTTTCAGGAGTTATCCTCAGTTGAGTGATTTTATCGGTTTTATAGATCTACAATATTATTGGGAGATTCAAGGCTTGGGGTTCACATATAAAAATCCTATAACACCGAGGTAGGTGGTTTTTTCCTTTCCTTAGATATTTTTTGAGTTATATGTGCAAAAGTTCCCAATACCCTTGATCGGGGTATTGCATGTTTAGGGTTTTTGACCCAGTTAATAACTTATATGATTAGAATGATTAAGTAGGGGTTATTTGTTGTGAATATGGTTGTTTACCATGTTATGGATGTGTTTTCCCATGCTTGTACTGTTTATGACCATTTGGTCTAGCTTTTCCTGTTAGGCTACTACCTTGTTTCCATGCCTAGTATTGTATGATGGTTGATTTTATCTGAAATGTTTTTATGATGTATACTATTTACCCAAGTAGTTTTTGAGGTTTAATTTGGCTGCTATGCATTGCTATGATCGATTGACTTACACAGGGCCATGAGAACCTGGGGTAGTAGACCATAGGGAGAATGTACATTGAGGGATTCTCCAAAGTGTCTATTTTTACTGTTACGATGCGAGACCATAGGGGGAATTGACGTAAGTGCTTCCTCAGAGTGTCTGTAGTTCCTCAAGGCAGGCCACATGGGGAATGGGACATCGATTAATACCCCAGAGTGCCTTTTAGTTACTGATATGAGACTATAGGGTGAATTGACAGTGAGTGCTTCCTCAGAGAGTCTGTACTAAAGCTGAACCAGAGGGGTTAGACAGTGTGTACTTCCCAGAGGGTTTCTTGTGTTGTTTTGTTGAACCATAGGGGTTATACTGTGATTACTTCTCAGAGGGTTACCATCTTTGATTATATATTTACTTGTTATATGAAATTGAATGCAATTGAACTCTAGGAATGTTTACTGTTGAGTACTTCCTTGTTTACTTCTTCTTTTTACTTATTGCCTACCATATATATTCACTGACTATTAGGAACAGATCTTTGGGTTGTTTCTTATTGGGATTGGTCTCACACCCTCTTTGGGACATGCTTTTGGGCCCAAACAGATTATATTTCTGCAGGTATAGATAAGGGCAAGCTCCCTTCTACTTCAGGTGCTTGATTCCTGAGGAGATGGAGAGAATGGGACCAAGATGAGGCTTGCGATGATGAGGATTTGTTTCTTGTTTTTATTTTTTACATTTGTTTAGTAATGTATTCTAGCATTGTGACTTGTTTGGATGCTTTCCTATACATATGTATCATTAATCATTTATATATGTGCTCCAGTTATTTATTTCTTCATCCTTCCAATGTTTACTGTTGTATGGAATTATTACTGCTTATGCTATTGTATATCTGTTTACTTATGCTATGTTACTCTTCCAATGAGGGAATAGTTTCCCCACTATCACACCCAAGGCCCTCGCTACTAGTCAAAAACCTCTAGCATTCTGGGAAATGCGCTTGAGGCCATGTGACCAACTTGGTACGGGGTGCCTCTGGGTGGCTTCCGGAACCGGGACGTTACAAAGTTGTATCAGAGGAATTATTTTCTTCTTGACTTACTTTTTGAAGCCTATAGCCATGGATAGGAAGGAATAAGTACTTGGTTAAAATTTTTACTCGGGAGTAGCTAACCCGTGTATTGGGAAAATCCTATCTACCTCGTATATTGTGATTCTTTTGGTTTTTCAATTTTACAGTTGATCTGATTTCACCGTTGGGTGATTCACATGCTTTTTGCAGTTATCGTTGATGTTATTGAGGTTCTATTTCTGTTTCAACCTGATGATATGAGGGTATACCATTTCATGCATCATATAGGCACTTTCTATAAATCACATGTCATGCATTCTTGCCATGCCATTTAGGGTGCATTATAAATTGTATGTTGTTGTGATAGAGGTTGTGTTATATATGCATGTTGTTGTGATAAATGCCTTGATATAATACCTAATTTTTACACGGGTGTTGATTTGTGTATGTTTTTGTTTGAATGAATTCCAAATTTTGGTTCTTGAGGTGTTATGGGCCCTCATGGACTGGAATTTGGTGGATCATTGCATTTTTATCCTTGTATATGACATGTATAAGATGAAAATATTTTCTTCACGGGGAGTATGGGCCCTCATGGATCAGAATTTGGCACTTTAATGTTTGTTCCTGTGTTTTCTAGGATTCCGGAGTAATTTATGAGGCTTAATGTCTGGAAAAACCCAAAATACACAACGTGTAATGATGAATACACGCCGTGTGTCCTTCTGTTCAGGAAGGAACTATTTTTATTAAGTACACGCCATGTACTGTATGTACATGCCATGTAGTATCTAACCGTGTCACTGACTGTGTGGGAAGAGACATGGGGTTGTCAAAATCTTGCTGGAACACGCTGTGTATCGTATGTACATGCTGTGTTGTGGAGACCATGTGTCCATCTGTGTGACTAATGATACAGATGGATAAAACTTAAGTTATACACATCATGTCAATATTTAACACGTTGTGTAGTGTAAGATGAGTATCCAACCGTGTAATGGACAACACAGGTCAGTGAAATCTTTCTAGTACACACCGTGTCTGGCACAAACACGTCGTGTAGAGTCAGCCGTGTAACGGGCCGTGTAACTAATAACACAGGTCGATGAAGTTTATCTAGTACACATTGTTTCTGGAATGAACATGCCATGTAGTCATGTTGTAGGAGAACTGTGTGGGTTAGTCATGTAGAATAACTCCGGAAGGGGAAGAGGATTCAAGTACAAGCCGTGTGTTAGGACAACACATTGTGTGTTTAGGGTGTTACACGACCTAGGTTGGTAGGTGTACACACCCATGTGAAGGCTCAAGGGAACACTCAGTGTAGGCATTATACACATCATGTATCCATGTTTTGGAAAACTTGAATTCTTTCTTTCTCCTATTCCCTTCTTATACTTCTAGATTTCAGTCCTTGATAATCTTGATCTAAGGTGTGTGCTTGACCTTGCAAATTCATGCCACTGAGACGTCCTCCGGTTGTACACCAGTTACTGGGTGGTGATCAGACACCGGATATGGATAATCAAGGACTACCAGTAGATCCTCGGGTAGTGCTAGTCTTGTCCCCGGCCTTCATTCCAGACACATGTGTTGACGCACAGTTCTGAGAGGGATTTATGAGGTTCATGCAGACCTTCCAGGGATCACCGCATCCTTCCCCTTCTATGAAAGAGTTGACGAGGGTATTTCAGCAGCAACATCCTCCCACCTTCACAGGGGAAGAAGGACCTTAGGCTGTAGAGTCATGGCTAGAAGCCATACTGTCTATCTTCAAGCATCTGGAGACACCTCCAGAGAGAAGGGTGAACCTCGCTACATATATGCTATGGGATTCCACCAAGAGATGGTGGGATGTGATCTCACAGGCGGGATGCCATTAGGTTATGACTTGGGATGAGTTATAGCAGGCCTTATATGACTACTTATATCTAGATATTTTGATGACCAATCGAGCCCGAGAGTTCATGAGTCTAGAGCAGGATACTCTTTCTGTTATGGAGTATTCTTCTCACTTTATAGAGCTGCAGTTCCCCACGCCCATTCCAAGAGGTGATGAGTTATTCCTGGAAAGGAAGTTTGAGGATGGTCTCAGACACGATATCTAATCTCAGGAGAACATCTTCAAGTTGACTTCCATCACTTCTATAGTCAACCAAGTGCTAATCACGAAGCACAATCTAAGGGATTCTGGAGCTGTGAGCCAGGGCGGCTCGACATCCAGAGTTAGTGTCCCTCATACTGACAGCAACAAGCGCCGCAGGGATTCTTTGCACGGGGATCCAAGGAGGGGAGAGACATCTTCAGGTAGCCAGGTGGTGTGCTACTAGTGCATGAAGAGTAGGCATACGAGGCCACATTGCCTAAGAGACCCATTGGAGTGCCGATCATGCGGAAGGATGGGCCATCTTCAGTGTTTCTGTCAGTTTTTCTCACCGGAAGCTGGTGACAAGGGTTCTTCTATGACTCATCGTTTGGGAGCATCACCACCAGTTTCTCATCAGTCAGGGAACTGGAGTTATTTTGGCCATTCAGGACGAGGTGGAGGTCGTGGCTGTGGTAGTCTGTTGCCAGGCTTTCAACGATAGTAGGGTGGATCAGCTTAGGGTGGTCAGGCAGGGTCATAGATATGTGGTATAGGCTAGAATTTCACAGTAGAGTAGACCCATTAGGATCAGGATCCCAGACCCTCTACAGTTTGAGGTACGATCCTAGTTTCCTCAGTTTTAACTTCTTCTCTTTTCGATATAGGGGATTTCTATAGCTTTATATTTGTTTCTGTTATGGAGAGCCTTGGGCTCTGTATGTTTTCTTCTGCTGATATCTTGACGCTAGGAACTCCATTGAGGACATGAATGAATAGTGTAAGTCAGTTCAAGGAGTTCCCTCTTTAGGTTGGTGGGTGTCACTTCTTATGGGACCTCTATGTCTTAGAGATGACACACTATGAATTCATTCTCAGAATGGACTGGTTAGTTCCCTTCCAGGCTGTTGTCAATTAATATCGTCATAGGGTGAGTTTCAGATCAGTATAGGGTGGATCATTTCTTCATAAGGGTGAATGGGATGTCCAGGAGAGCAGAGTGGGACCCGATCATCATGGGTTGGGAGGAGTTACAGCCCAGATTTCTAGTCAATATCTGGATGACCAGGGGACTTCACAGATGGAATTTCCTCCAGTGGTGGATCATTTCAGGGATGTCTTTCTAGAGGACTTTTCAGGTTTGACTCTCAAGAGAGAGGTGAAATTTTCTATTTAACTTGTTTCAGGAGTGGCACTAGTGTCTATTCCTCCTTATAGGATGGCTACACCAGAGTTACAGGAGCTCAAGAAGAAGTTGAAGGAGTTGAAGGTAAAGGGTTTTATCTAACCCAATACTTCTCCTTGGGGTTCGCCTATCCTGTTTGCGAAGAAGGTGGATGGTACTCTCAGAATTTGTGGGGCTTATCATAAGCTGAACCAGTTGACGACCAAGAACCGATATCCCTTTCCAAGGATTGATGATCTCTTTGATCATATTTGAGGAGCCTGAGTGTTCTTGAAGATTGACTTGAGGTCCGGTTACCATCAGTTGCATGTTAGACCATCTGATATACCTCTTACAGTCTTCTGAAGTAGGTATGGTCTATACGAGTATGTGGTTATGCCGTTCGGTCTCACAAACGCACCTGCAGTCTTCATGGAACTGATGAACCGAGTTTTCCATCCATACTTGGATTCTTTCATGGTAGTCTTCATAGACGATATCTTGGTGTACTCTCACTCTCAACACGACCATGCTACACATCTTGAGATCATTTTGAGTACACTGAGAGAGAATCAGTTATATGCTAAGCTCTTAAAATGACACTTTTGAATGTACCAGATTCACTTTTTGGGTCATGTTATCTCAGAGACAGAAGTATCAGTAGACCCAGAGAAAGTGAGAGTAGTAGTTTCCTGGGAGCAGCTGAAGAATGTATTTGAGGTATGAAGTTTTCTAGGGAAGTTAGGTTGCTACAAAAATTTCATACAGGACTTCTCACTCTTAGCAGCGCCACTAACGTGCCTGACTAAGAAGGGTGCAGAGTTCTTGTGGTCAGATCCTTGTGATTCAGCCTTTCAGGAGCTGAAATTGAGGTTGACTTCAGCACCGATACTAGTTTTTCTAGAGCCAAGCAAGATCTATACTGTTTACTGTGATAATTCAGGTATCGGACTGGGAGATGTGCTTATGAAGGGAGAAGGAGTCATTGCATCCAGGTCTCAGCAGTTTATGCCACATGAGGGGAACTACCCGACGCACGATCTCGAGCTGGCGGTAGTTGTTTATGCTTTACACTGTTGGATACATTATCTTTTGGGAGAGCATTTTTTGGTTTTCACCGACCAAAAAAGTCTCAAGTATATCTTCACTCAGTGTGACCTAAATTTGAGACAACGAAGGTGGGTTGAGTACCTTCAGTCCTTTGACTTTGAGCTTGCCTACACGCTTGGGAAAGGTAACATAGTGGCTGATGCGTTGAGCAGGAGGACTCAGATACAGGTAGTTCAGGAGGCCAGTAGTGAGTGGCAGCTAATGACTATGTTTTCTGAGATGCATTTGGAGGTGCACAATAGAAAGGGGAAAACATTTCTATCTTCTATAGTTGTTACCTCTACTCTTATTAATCGAGTGAGAATGAGGTACCTATTAGATTATAAGGGCCTAGTCCTACGAGAAAGCGTGTTAGGAGAGGACCCTATTCCTGGGTGTACCATAGGCGAGGATGAGATCTTGTGTTTTCATGGGCGCGTATGGGTGTCAATAGACATACATGAGAAGCTGATAAAGGGCTTTCATTCCTTAGTTTAGGCAGTTCATCCGGGTGTCACCAAGATATATCATGATCTACACCGTCAGTATTGGTGGTCAGGTATGAAGAAAAATGTTGCTGGTTTTTTCATGAGGTGTTCCACCTATCAGCAGGTGAAGGTAGAGTATCAGCGAACTGCAGGGCTTTTGCAGTAGTTACCCATTCCCAAGTGGAAGTGGAATGATTTCGTGATGGATTTCATGACCAGTTTTCTGAGGTCGCCTCAAGGGAATGATGTAGTTTGGGTTGTCATCGACAGACTCACGAAGGTTTCTCACTTCTTACCGATCAAGGAGACCTTCAGTGTTGATAGGCTGGGATGGTTGTACATCTTCATGGGGTCCCAAACTCCATTGTTTCTAATAGGGATGCACGTTTTACTTCTCGGGTGTGGCAGGGGATTCAAAGGGCTCTAGGTACATAGGTACTTTTGAGTACAGCTTACCAACCTCAGAAAGATGGCCAGTCCGAGCGTACGATTCAGGTTCTTGAGGAAATTCTTCGAGCATGCATCCTAGATTTTAGAGGATCTTGGGAGATGCACATACCACTTGTGGAGTTTTTCTACAACAATAGTTTTCAAGAAACTATTCATATGGAACCTTGTGAGGCCTTGTACGGTAGGCCATTCCGATCACCCTTGTGATGGCTGGAGTCAGGAGAGGTAGCTGTGCTGGGACCTCGTCTTGTCCAGGAGACCACAAAGTAGATAGAGTTGATTCAGAAGATGATGGCTATTGCACAGTCTCGGCAGAAGTCTTATGTTGATCTTTGGAGACAACCTATGGAGTTTGAGGATGGAGATTATGTTTTCCTGCGTGTCACACCGAAGTTGGGACATAGGAGGATTAGGAGACAGGGTAAGCTTTTACCAAGGTACTTTGGGCCATTTTAGGTTTTGGAGAGAGTTGGGCCGGTTGCCTATCAGTTGTAGTTACCTCAGAGGTACTGGGATATGCACAACGTTTTTCACATTTCACAGCTTCGACGTTACTTCTCAGACCCATCTCATGTCTTCCAACCCGAGGAGGTTGAGTTGGAAGTGGATGCATCGTTCGAGGATCATCCCATCTGGATTGTTGATCGCAGTGCGAAGGCTCTCTGTCTCCAGTCTGTTCCTCTGGTACGAGTGCTATGGCAGCACTGTTAGGTATAGGAAGAGACTTGGGAGAGGGAGACCGATGTATGATCACAGTGGCTGGAGCTGTTCGAGGATTCTTCTTCTACGCCTTGCTAGGGAAATTTGGGGAAAATTTTATTTAAGGGGAGAAGTTCGTAAGAACCCAGATCTTCTTTTCAGGTATGTTTTCCATTTTAGGTGTTTTTTAGAAAAAGTGGAGTTTCTGGAAATTTCTTGAGTACACGCTGTGTACTTATAAGTACACATTGTGTACTCAGTTGCCGCACGTAGCCATGTGCTGGCCATGTAACGACCGAGCACACAACTGTTTGTGGTGACCTAGAGGTTGCCTAAAGCAGGCCCCGATAAGGGCAAGTACACGCTGTGTACTTATAAAGTACACTCCATGTACTTTCTATTATTTTCATTAAATGTATCAGGGTCGCGTCTAATTGGAAGAAGTGTCTTCTTCTTCGCCTTATTCGACCGAGAGCATCCATACGATGTGGATCTTCACCGAGCCCCCGATCGAGCATCCTTTCTCTAAATCGACCACCATCGATTGCGTTGGGATCACCACTGTAAGATCTTCCTTCTTTTAGATCTTCAGTTCCTGATTCCTCCTCTTTCAAGAGTTATCCTCGGTTGAGTGTTTTTCATGTTTTTGTAGATATACGGTTTTCTTGGGCGATTCAAGGCTTGATGTTCACGTATAACGATTCTACAACACCGAGGTAGGTGGTTTGTGCCTTTCCCTAGATAGTCTTTGAGTTATATGTGCAGAAGTTCCCAATACCCTTGATCGGGGTATTGCGTGTTTAGGGTTTTTGACCAAATTAATGCATGATATTCTTAGAATGCTTGAGTAGGGGTTATTTTTTGTGAATATAGTTATTTACCATGTTATGGATGTGTTTTCCCATGCTTATACTATTTATGACCGTTTGTTCTAGCTTTTCCTGTTAGGATACTACCTTGTTTCCATGCATAGTTTTGTAGGATGGGCGATTTTATCTGATATGCAGTTATGTTATAGATTGTTTAGACAAGTAGTTCTTGATGTTTACTTTGGATGCTATGTATTGCTGTGCTAGATTGACTTACACAGGGCCGTGAGAACTTGGTGTAGTAGACCATAGGGAGAATGGACGTTGAGGGCTTCTCTAGAGTGTCTGTTTTTACTGTTACGATGCGAGACCATAGGGGGAATTGACATAAGTGCTTCCTCAGAGTGTTTTTAGTTCCTCGACACGAGCCATAAGGGGAATGGGATGTTGAGTGCTTACTTAGAGTGCCTTTTAGTTACCGATACAAGACTATAGGGGGAATTGATGGTGAGTGCTTTCTCAGAGAGTCTGTGATAAAGCTGAACCAGAGGGGTTAGACTATTTGTACTTCCCAGAGGGTTGCTTGTATTGTTTGGTTGAACAAGAGGGGTTAGGTTGTGAGTAATTCCCATAGGGTTACCTACTTTGATTAGCTGTTTACTTGTTATATGAAATTGAATGCAATTGAACTGTAGGAATTTTTGTTGCAGAGTAATTCCTTGTTTAATGCTTCTTTTTACTTATTGTCTGCCATATATATTCACTGACTATTAGGCACAAATATTTAGGTGGTTTCCTACTGGGATTAGTCTCACACCCTGCTTGGGTCATGCTTTTGGTCCCAAATAGATTATATTGTTGTAGTTATAGATAAGGGAAAGCACCCTTCTACTTCAGGTGCTTGATTGCTGAGGAGCTGGAGAGCATGGGACCAAGATGAGGCTTGCGATGCTGAGGATATGTTTCTTGATTTTCTTTTTTACTTTGGTTTAGTATTGTATTCCAACATTGTGACTTGTTTGGCTACTTTCCTAGACATATATACCATGCATAATTTATATATGTGCTCCAGTTATTTATTTCTTTAGTCTTTTGCTGTTTACTCTTATATGGAATTATTACTGCTTCCGCTATTGTAAATCTGTTTACTTCTGCTATGTCACTCTTTGAATGAGGGAATAGTTTCCCCCTATCACACCCAAGGCCCTCGCTGCTAGTCGGCAGCCTCTGGCATTCAAGGAAATGCGCTTGAGGACATGTGACCAACCGGGTACGAGGAACCTCTGGGTGGATTTCAGAACCAGGACATTACATAAAATTTCAAGTATTAAACCTTTGATAACCCAAACAAATTTCGAGCGATAAATTCATTTTAAGGAGGGTAGAATGTAACACCCTGTTATTTTGAGAATTTTTATTTGAATTAATTTATCCTTTAAATATTTTTCATTTCACATGACACAAGAAATATTTATATATATATATATTAAGACAATAAATAAAACATTCCTTTCACATGAAATACCAACTTGTCTTGCACTATAAGCAACATCGACTTGGCGTACGATGCACGTAACACTAAGTTTCTATGAAACATCTTTTTATATATATATAATTAATTAAATGAGATAATTATAACCTCTCCATTTAACATAGTAATAAGAATAGTAATAATGACTTTCCAAATATTTTTTATAATTTTTATATATAAATAAAACATATTGATAATGAAAGATGGGATTTTTGGTAAAGTCCTTTTATGTTAAAAATATTGTTTTCTTGAATGGAATAATTTTTAATAATAAATTAATTTTAGACAAATTTAGAAATTTAATTTGTTAAAATAAAATTAATTTTTTAATTCATAACATTGAAATTATCCTAGGGTGAATTTTTGGGATTTTTCTGAGAAACTTCATTTATTGATGAATAATGAAAAATACATCTTTTTAGTTAAAAACTGCATTTTTGTATAATTAACTATTTATCATAAATGATATTATAAATATTTTTTAAGATCACATTCTATTAATATTAAATATATTTATACAATGTAATTCATTATAATCAATTTAACTTTGAAAATGAATATAAAATCTTAACAAACTTTTGAACTTTTTCCTACATTAAAACCCCGTTATTTCGTCCCGTCTACGGGATTAGAAATAATCTTAATTTTTTTGCTTCTATGGTTTTAATTTCAAAAATCTGACTTACACCATTTTATTAAGTCTAATATTTAGATTTTAATAAGACCATGTTATTTTTTTTACCAAAATGATTAGTAAAAGTGATTAAAATTAATCGTAGCAATTAAGGCCGAATTAAGCTTAATTAGGGGTAAACCTTAACATTAAGGGACAAAATGACCTAGAAAATTTTCCAAAACCAATTTTATGACCATAGTTAGACCATAAAACTTCCATTATTGAGTGTGGTTGGTTAGGTATGAGTTTTTTTAGTTAAGAACATGTGCACACCTAACTTGTTTCTAAAAATTCCAAGCGAGTCCTTTTGCTTCCCTATAAAAGCCCACAACTATACCCATTGCTCACACCTATCAAAACTTTTAAGTTAGTCCAATATCTGACCAAGTAGCATCCTAAAATTCCTCCCTTTTAACTTGAAGCCTACCTTTGGGCAGAAAGCTTCTCAAGGAAGCATTTTGTCACAAACCAAAAGGAGTTACTGATTTAGAGGTAACATCTTCTCTCAAGATCCTTCCATTTATTTTCCTTATACACCCACTACACTCTATTTATTCCCTTATTTTGTGAAAAAAATATTATAATACATGCACTAGGATGCTTTTATGAAAAGGTTCTGACCTACACTTACACACACCTCCATCTAATGGATGTTGAACATACTGTTTCTGTGTACGACGAATTACTACCTCACAAAAGGACGATTGTTCATTTCTCCTTTACCACCAATCATGTTGGACATTATGATGAAAACTATGTTTATATATGTCACATATTATATTTACTATGTATTTAATATTCTTTATTCCTTTTATAACACACATATATTTACTTTCCATTTGGTGTTAATACGATAATCTTGTTTGAGGAAGTGTGGACTACCGCCCCCTCAAAGTGATGTGATTCATTCACAAACCACATAGAATGTATTAGGGACGGTTTTAATGAATTTATATGGTATATATAACTTATTAATTATACTTAAATAATTATACATATATATATAGATGACATTTACATACTTTCTTTCAATAATACAATAAAGACGGAAACAACATTCATCCGTATGTACGACTTACCATCTCCATGAATGGTGTATTCCATTCCGTAATCCTATATTATATATATTATTATAATACAAATATACTGTATATACCTGATATTTATATCATGGTTTACATTTTGGAATAATGAAATAAGTATAATGACCAAAGACGTAACAAATGAAGACACATGCGAAGAACAAAGTGAATTTTACTCGAAGTGAAACTTTAACATAGGATCGTTAACAAGTGGGTAATATAAGGTCATAATAAAACCATATATGGTATTATGTAAAACAATATTATTCTTTAAAATATTTATAATAAACTTATATTTATTATACATGAATCTTGTACAAGTACAGAGAGAGTCAAGACACAAGGTAAGAGGATTTTATCTCATTTTAAATTTCTCTAAGATACATGTTATGTTCGTCGCTCTTTCCTTTTGTGTGGTTTATGTAATTACCATGATTTTATTATATGTATCCTATAATTAAATTTATGTTTATTCACATATCCATTTTATTATCCTCATTTTATGGGGTTTAATTTCTAAAATTTACTAAATCGATAAAACAATTTTTGTCTCAATTTTCCTTCTTTGAGACTCATGTTTTGTTATGCACCTAAACTCTTTTTTGAGGTGTATATACATACATTTTAAATTTTGTATCATAAATATAATTATTTTAATTATATATTAAGATTCATGTGATTTTATTTTCTTACATGGAGATCATGATCCCAAGTCACCAAGTTATAAGAGTTTATTGAGACAATATCACCGCTTTTCCAAATTTTTTATGTTTATTCTTCATTTGATGAAATAATATGATACATATCTCAAAAATATTCATGATTTTAATTATCCTATATTATTTCATGATATAATCATTCATTGGTACCATTTTATACTCTTTGGTACATAAGATAGTTAAGAAAGTGTTTTTAGGAAAGCCTAACTTTACCCTCTCTTTGGTCAGAAATCTATGTTTTCTAAAAAGGGTTTCCAAGAATATTATAGCATTACCCTATAATATATAAAAGGAATTTTTAATCTTTTTATCTTTTACCAATCTATTCAAGGTAATATTATTTTCTCTTTCCAAACAAGGCACTTTTCTATCCTTTTTACAGTGCAAAAGTAATGTTCTTTTAACCTTGTATGATATATACTGATTCACCCGTCATTATTTATTCGAAGATCCCTTTGCATTGCTAGAAATGTTAATTTATAAGATTTTTTTAAAAATTATCTACAAGGAAAATTGTTTTCAAAATTTTTTCAAACTTATTTTATATTTTTTCATGAAAAAATGTTTTTAAAATGTTTTCAAGTCTTATTTATAAGTTTTCAAATTGCTTTCAAAGAAATGGTTTTAAAAACATTTTCAAGATTTTTTTATAAGTTTTCAAGAAAAATGATTTTCAAAACATTTTCAATATTTCTTTAAAATTTTTCAAGTGTTTTCAAAGAAAAAGGGTTTTAAAATGTTTTGAAGCTTATTGTAGAAGTTTTTAAGGAAAAAAGTTTTCAAAATGATTTCATGCATTATTTATAATTTTACAAGGTATTTTCTAAGAAAATTATTTTAAAATGGTTTTATTTATTAAAAAGTCATTTTCAAACAAGAAAGGATATTTTCCCTAGGAAACATTTTTTGAGAATATTTTAAAATTATTTTCCATCTAAGATGACATCTATTGATGTTACTCATACCTTCTAGGAAATGTTATAAATGTTTTTTTAACAAAAACTGAGACATGAATTGGAAATCCAATTCATGTCCCTAATAACTTTATTAAAAATAAAAATAAACAATACAAACACGAGGTGTAATAAGCTTACACCATCAAGGTATTGAGGGAAGTAAAATTTTTAGAGACATAATGGTACAACAAAAATCGCTGCTATCAACATACTAATCCATAACAACATGCACCTAGTTGAAAATAATAGATTCAGAGTATAAATCCATCCCTCAAAGCCATGAATCTTCTGCTATCTTGAACTCCATCACGTAAGAACAATAACCATCATGAAAAAATCATGAAACCTTCCGGATAAAACAAAGCATGGGAGATGAGCCAAGGATCCATAAGAATAGAAATAGAGAGCGGACAAGCAAAGAAGAGGCACTTCATCATAGAATTCAACTACTCCATGAAGGATTGAAGGTTTCTCAATAAACCATAAAAGGATCCAAAAGAAGAGTATTCCACATTCCTCGGATAAGAAAAGATCAAGGAACAAATTCATTTCCATGGAATTTCCTTTTAGTTGAAGTCCGAGTTTCGTTTAAATCCCTCCTCCATTTTGGAAAGCATTATTTTTCTGATTTGAATATATATATCTGCAATGATTTTACCATCCTTGTATTTTTGCCAAAAGACTGCATCTTGTTCCTCCATCCAAGATAACAATTCCTCTTCTATTCCAGTAGTAACCCTATATGCATCTTTTAGAGAAGGATCAGTATCCTCATCAAAATTTAACTCTTTTTCATCATCATCATCAATTTTTGTGCCAGAAATAATAACATCAGTATGTGAAGAGTTGAAATTTCATGGCCTGGTAGCAACAAAGGGCCTAGTGACAATTGTTCTTTCAATGTTAGAGTAGTATTTATGTTTCTAAGTCTTCTTGGGATGCCATGTGATATAACCATCTTGACCAATAATTGTATTTTTTCCTTTTATAGAGATTGAATTCAAATAATATTACTCAAGATGATAGGATTGATCATAGGTATCGTGTAAAGATTCATTGTAGTCAGACTGTGTTCTTTTGTCCACCTCTTCTTGCAAGGTTTTAGAAGGGTTTTTAGGTTCCACCTGCTCTCCCACCTGTGTGGAAGGGAGTGAAGAGGTACCTAGAGCACTGTGAAAAACATCAACAAAAGTTTCAATATCATTGACCACATGTGTATTTCCCATTGATTTCCCAGTCCAATTTACCAATAACTATTGAGTCTCTAACTCATTTGAATTCTCAGCTACAATGTTTTTACCTCCAAGAGAATTCTAAATCCTAAAAGGTCCAGGAGAAGTTGTGTCTAAATTTCACTTTCCCTTTTCTATTCATTTATTTTTGTAGACCATCAAGTGATCTATCTTAGCGCCACAATCCTCGAAGGAGTGTCCTAGATTAAGGAAATCACTACAATAAAGGGGGATATTTTCATAATCCACTTATTGAAAGAATCTAGAGTTACCATTTTGGATCCAAATATGGGAATGAGGAGCTTGTTAAATGTCAACCTCAATACACACCCTAGCAACTGAGGGTATTGAGAGATGCCTCATTATAGAGTCCAACTTGGGAGGGTTGCCAATAAGGGTGGAAATAAAAAGTAAAGAACTTGTTTAAACAAATGCAGGGGAAGTCCCGAAAAGCCAATTTAGACCGGAACGATAGGGGATTCGATGAAAGGATCAAATTCTTGGTTCCATTTAAAAAAATTCATCAAGAAGCCTCCAAAAGATCATGAATATCTTTCCCAGATTCTATAATAATCTTATTCATAGGATAGGAAAAGTATGGCATTGGAATTATTTAATAAACCAATATAGAATCCTAAAAGTCCAATTGATTCAAGACATTTCCTTAAGAAATTCAGTGATGGACTATGCTTGAAGAATTTTCCAACGAGAAAGAAATGTAGATTTGAATCAAGAGATCTTACCTCGCTTGATGTAAAACAGATCATCATATGTCCTCTCTGTCAAAATTACTTTTTCAATCTAAATGTTATATTCATATCCTTTATATGAATGAGTTATGATTAATGTTATGTTCTTTATGAAACCCATTTCTCCTTAATGGGTTATATGTATGTGGAATCTATTTCTCTTTTACAGGTTATGCTTTTGATGAAATTATTATGAAACCTATAACTATTTCCACTGGTTATGATATGTTTACATGTTTATGATACAATTTCATTTCAGGGGTTATGATATATTTTGTGGCACATGTATGTATGGTTTCATTATGAGACGGGTGGTACCTATATCTCACTCCAATGCATTAGGTAAATATTTATATCTTTTGATATAGATAGGGCAGGAATGAGGGTTTACTTAGTTCAGTAATATAGGGCTAGAATGAGGGTTTACTCAGTTCAGTAATACAGTGATAGAATAACGGTTTACTCAGTTCAGTAGTATAGGGTTGGAACGAGGGTTTACTCAGTTCAGTAATACAAGGAAGGAATGAGGCTTTACTTGGTTAAGTAATATAGGGATGGAATGAGGGTTTACTCGGTTCAGTAAAATAAGTCTGGAATGAGGGTTTACTCAGTTCAGTAATACAAGGTTGGAATGTGGGTCCACTCAGTTCAGTAATACAGGACTGGAATGGGGGTTCACCCGATTCAGTAAAGGACGTTGTCCACTAAGATGGTCTTGGAAGTGATTCATTGGATACTATGGAAATCATATTATATGATTATGTGTTTTCCACAATTCCATGTTTTATTCCTATGTTTTGATTTCATGGATTATGCTCTTTATTTCATTATGAATCCTATCTTATAAACTGCCAATCTTTATGTCATGATCTCTATTATGATCTTTGATATGCAGGGTATGATCTTCTATTTTCATGATCATATACTCATACACTTATGATCATGTTTAATCTTATATGTTTCCCTTGTTTACGCATTTGAGCTCACCCCTTTTATGTTTCCTTTACCCCAGGTTATGAGGATATGTACTATGATTTATATGACTAAGAAGGGTGCTAGTCAAGAAGAACCTGGTGGGAGATGATGTTTCTCACATATATACCAATGTTTATGTTTCCATGTTTCCAAAGGCACTATACTAACTATGGTCTTTGGGCATCTGTTTGTACAATTCTTAAGTATTCTACAAAAGTTATGTAATGTTAATTTTCTGAAAATAGAGGGTTGATATACTAAACCTATCATGACCTACAATTAGGATACCTCTAGTGAAATATTCAACTATCTTTTACATACTCTCATATTCATTATTTTGGGAATGTTTACATTTAGTTGAACTATTGTTTTTGTTTTATAATTTCTTACAAAACAATTTAATTGACATTTTATCTTCCATTAATTTGTTTTAATTTGTTTGATTGAAATTTTATTTCATTTTGAAATCTATTCTAATAATTCAAAACTGAATAAGAATGGTTTCAATTATTTATAATCTATTTAAATTTCTCAACACTCAGTTGAGGTTGTGAGCATAGTTAGTATTCCATTGAACTCTTCTTATCGATGATCATTGATTACTTAATCAATCTTATCAAATAAAATAGAATTCACATTGTGATTATGGAAAAAAATATCTTTGATTTTAACCATAATAGTTCTTAGTTCATAATTATGTATTAAGTACTGAAAATTAATTATTGAAAGAAATATTTTGGAAAATTTAGAAGAGGAACCTCATAGCTGGATCATGTTTAAGTGTCATAATCTAAATCTAGTTCTTACTTTCCTTAAAATATGAACTCTTCCCTTTTCAAACCTCTATCACTCTTTTACTTGTTTTTCATTCTATAAAACCCACTATTTTCATACTCATTTTCCAATAAAAATCACCAGTTTGAATTACAACTTAAATATGTTTTCAATAAATTCAATTCTATTCATTTTGAATTAATTGATATTTTAAGTGACAAATAACTCAATTAGCACCCTCCTTGAGAGACAACTTAGTAAAACTATATTTCATTCCTAAGTAAAAAGATATTTTGATTGGGTCTTAGTGATAAAATTCACACTATAAAATTGGCATCATTATCAAGGGGTTAGAAATAATTTCACTATTTTTCATATTTTGATTCAAGTATGTTTTGAAAATATTACTCTTTTACTTCCAATTTCTAATTGAAAACCATTTTGTTTTATATCTAAAATCACATTCCAAAACACACACACATATTTAGACTAGTTTGACCCTAAAATCAATAGTAATTTTCATAATATAGTAAAAAATATGGGAGAGATAGATTCTAAGATTTTAAAAAATTATTTTACTTTGTTTTTTGTGATATTTTAGTAATATAATAGAAATAATTTTTGAATTTATAAAAGAAATGAAAAAAATTAATGATTATGATTTCTCCCCTTGTGTTTGGATTAATAATTTAGTAAAAGAAAAGAAATTATTTTAATTTACTTTCATGTTGTTCGGTTAAAATTTTGAAAAGAAAAGAGAAAAAAATGTTTTGAAAATATGAAAAAATAACACTATTAAAAAATAGTGTTTTCATACTCTATTATTTCAAATCAAAAAATATTATAATTTTAAATTACACCTCTTAATTTTATATCATGCTAATTATATAGATATTTAATTTCAAAAAATATATTAGTAATAATATTTTTGTTTTTATTTTATAATCATTTATATTAGATGTATACATATTCTTTCTATTTAATTATATAATTGCTAACGCTCTCCAAATGAGAATTGAGAAATTAGAGTTAAAAATACTCGAAGCACATGTATCATTTTGGAAAAATGTAAGAATAATGACCACATGGGGATTGAGTGCTTATGTTACGTATTTAGGTAACCCTCAATATAAATTGAGATCGCTTAACCTCTGAAACATCATGCGATGCCCTGATCACAAGTAGAGAGGTTTTTTCGTGATAAGGGTTTCACGCTGATGCATGATCCACGGATGTTCATGTTATTCCCCCTTGTTGTCATGTGAGTGATTTCATGACAATGAGGTCATATGAAGGGATTATGTGGTCCATTTGATCAGTTAATTTTGAAGGAATTGGTGTGTGCGGTGGAAGATGAGGGATGGGAGATTTAAAATTTTTCATCATCAGAGAAATGTAACATCATCTTCTCTAAATATATGATCCCTAGTAGAGGTCTAAGGATCTCAAATAAACATTTCAAAGAACAAAAATTAAATGAACATGTACCTCATTTGGATCGACGTACGTCTGAATGCATCTCATCATCGATGACCATTTCAAGAAGGATCTAAATTCGGACCCCTTTATATCACTACACACACTTCAAGAATCCGCACATACATCGTTCATCAAAATTTAGGTGCTAGGGGGAGATTTAATGATTATTTGAACATCGTAATGATCTCCTTGATCCTGTGCCTTCAATTCGTGAAGGTTTTCTTGGATTTCTCACTTGGGTAGAGCCTTTATCTCTCTAGGATGTTGGGAGGATAAATGATCTGTCAATTAATTAGAATGAACAATGCAATAGAAATTAATTCCTACATACTTATATAGTGGATGTTAAAAATATCCAGATAGGGTTCCCCGAACCCCATATATTTAACATTGACTAAATAAGAAATAAATAAATATTTATGAAGAACTAAATGCATCATAAATATTATTTATATTTTATTACCTACTTGTAATATATATTAAATATATTATGTGATAAATCTGAGTCATTAGTTCAATTAGTAATTCTCACTAATACTAAATGAACATTGAATTTTAATATAATCTTCGTTCATGTAATATTATTCCATGTACTTATATGAACAATTATAAATAATTTTAATAAATAAATTAAACTCAGTCATTATATACTCAAATAATAATTAATTTATTTTTTATTGGTGATCATTAAAACTTGGACAACACTCAGACCCCATGGTGGGTCCACTATATCCTATACACATATTCAACAGAATATAAAAACTAGTAAATATGTGATTGTGTGTAACCCTATAAGATCTTATCTCAATAGTGTTTAATATTATTAATAGACCAAGATTGGAGTCTCGAAACCTATCAAGGCCCCAAAAAGATAATAAATAATCATAAAAATGACCACCATCCTACAAACATGCATTGTGTAATATAATCTCTTTATCTTAGGATATATCATAAAGTAGGATACACAACTTGTGTCATCATCCATTTTTGATTTATTTTTTTGATCTAAATGGATGAATTTACCTTTTACTACCATGGAGATAGATTTAATAAAGGTAATATCATCCTGATAAATTGGGCTTGAGATATCACTTCCTCAAATCATAAGAGAAAAATTCTATCTTGATAATTCAACCAATGTCATACCACTAATGAAACACACAATAAAAACTAACACTCTATGACTTCAATGTCATGGGTTTTTCCTTACATCAAAGTGCGTGATCAAATGGAACACATTGATTACAATCTCAAGTTAGATGACCAATACACATGTTTGTAGATTGGAACAACCAATGACACCTGAAACATGTTTTATTCCCATTGACAGTTCTATCCTCATAATATCACCTTCTCGAGATCACTAAATGTGAATTTCATGAGAAGAAGTCTCAATACTTATGATCCCCCAACACCTGATAACCAGACATCAATTATGTACAGTCAGTATGATGTATCTAGAACACAATACATATGTCTAAGATTAATGTCATAGTATCTTGAGGTTCTCATTATAGATTGAGAACTACTATAAACTTTTGAAATGGTATATAATTTATATAAATTACCATTAAAATAGTGGACATAGTAATATCAAAACTATTATAGTAAGTGTACACCATTCATAACTCATTGTATGCTGGATATGGTAATCAAAAAGTTCCATTCAAGTTGGGTCTAGGGAAACCACTATTAAAACACCTCCACTTGCACTAGATACAGCTTGATAACCAACCTTGTTAGCTCTCACTTGATCAGATCATGTTTATATTGAGTTAAGGATTTAGTCATGGGCCTGCCACATTTCCTCTACATAGAAATTCTTCTATTTGTGAATTTACCTCCTTGAGTAAGACTTCTAAAGAGATGATATCCTTGAGTATATTCCTTTTTTAAACTTTCAAAACATAACATCTTGGCTAGTAAGAGTAATAGAATTATCATAATGATAAAAATTTACTAATTATGTGTGATTCCAAGTACTAATTTTTTTTCATATTATACACTACTTATGTAGTTACCATAGAAGACACAACACACTCAGTATTTGTATACATAGCTACCAATAGCTTGAATGAGGTTTTATTTCTCATTACCTTATCCTGACTATGATATTAGATCATGTTGATCCAAGGAACACTAGTTTTTTCCTCTTAAAACTAGTATCCCTCCCACTCCACATACCAGGTATATATATCCTTTGTACTTTCTCCTATACAATTGGATAGATCTAAATTCATCCCATGTAGTTCTCTTGAATATAACTAATATTTTCATACCATAAATTATATGTTGTAATTATCATTTCTTGTACGTATCATGGTATATGTGATTGATCATTTAAAAAATAATATGGAATTCAACTCACTGCATTAATCCCCCTTATGTCTCGCATGTTTTCTTAAATAGATTTATGCTATGTAACATAGAAAAAATTCTCTCTTGAATTATTCCAACTTATATTTTTCAATACATTTTTATTATATGTATTATTGACTAGGTAAAAGAAACTATTAGATATAATTTAGTATATACTATTCCCTAGAGCTTAGGTTTCTACTTTAAGTCAATATATAGAGAGTTACTTTCATCATGGTCTTAACTAACCGTAATACCAATAGTAGTTTTCCATATTTTATTAAACATATTTTATTTGGAAAATAGTGGAACTCCCACAAAACTATTGTAGAGAAATGGAAAAAATTCATTCCTAATGAATATTATATGATATTATTTCTTACTTAAATACTAAACTGGATTTCAGTTTCTTGCATCCATTATTGGCATTCTATGATGTCACCGTCCCTTTCTGGTTGCATCATATAGACCCATTCCAATATTGGTTCTATTTCCAACCAATGGTCAATAAAATGATCACAAAAAGTATCTATGATAGTTAAAATTCTAATGGATTTAGGAATAACGAATTGGTCTTACCAATCAAGCCTCATTGGTACCACACTTGTACCACCCAAGTATAGTTTCACTTGAATACCAACCATAGTATTCAAAATAATAAGTCCTTACTTTGATACATGGAATCTATTATTGAATTTTTTTTAACTCTTTCAATCTAAGCTTATTGACATAAATTGATTACTTATATGTTTTATTATTCTCAATGAATAATGTATCATTGGCTGCGGTGTATACAAAAAATACCATGTTTTAATCCTTTATACATAGTATTTATCTCTAGAAAAATACTTTTCCACAAACTCATGTGGAACCTATTCCTATTCCAACTATTTGTGCATCTTTAGCATTAACTGAACCCAAGTCAATATTGCTCCCACTATATCTAATAGAGATAAACACCCCTTTATAGAAATATAGTCTAGCACTTGAGTGTCAAATTCTTTATCATAGGGATTTATGTAATATCATTATTAACTTTAGGATACTAATTTAGATACAATTTTTTTTCTTGATGCAAGTTTTTTTATTCCTTTAACAAACAATTTGCATATAAACACATGTTATTATGAAATTATGGATTTATTTCATATTATAAATCACATGATATCCATTTTTCATTATATTTGGCATGTTGTTATGGGATAACTCCATTATTTTTGATGCATGTCATAAAATATAATGGAAGTATTTACAATGCATATAAGTTCCAACATTGATACTCCTTTTACATACATCATGACTTTGATGTGTATAAGGAAATGTGCATTTAGGAATTATTCCATGATACATTATTTTGTTGATAAATTTCAACATGTAATACTCAATATCGATCCTCCTTAGTAAAATCATATGTTTGATGTGGATAAGGTAATTTTCATTTAGGAATTACTTCATGCAACATTATATTGATCAATGTATACTTGGTCAAGATATTCTTCAGCACACAGGCTGAAAGAAACTCATATCTTATGAAAATGAATAAACCATACTTCACCTTCACATTACTTAAACAAACTTAAAGTGATATTATGAAGTATATTTATCACTATCTTACCCTTGGAATAGTTCACATTCTCTAGCTGATCTAATTATGAAATCTTTGCGACTTACCTTTATTTTTAAAGGTTTCTTTATCCAAAAATAAGTACATAATTGCATAAATAACACCTAAGGTCTTTAACTCAATGGAGTCTAAAACCATACTGGGTATATCATTGAAGACTACTTATTTTTTATTAAAAAATTATTATCTTGCAACAACTGGGTATATACGTCTTACATTTTTATATTCATCAGTTATTGCTAATGATTTAAGCATTACTAATCCTTTAGTTGAGTATAAGACACCATAAACAAAATTCATTCCAAAATTGGAATAATGTATCCTTGTATACAATGGAAACATGAGATTAATGTTTTGGTAATACTTACCAAAAGTTCAACTAGAATCAATAAACTTGGAAATTTGAAATTGTGTACTTCTCACCACTGTCTTAAGGATCACCCTTTCTCAGCTGCTTGGAGAATTCACCTTACTTATTGTAATTTTTTTATACTTTCTTAGTTGTTGTATTTAAATACACATATGTGATATAAATATTGTACTCAATATCCAATAGAATCATTACTTAAAATTGATGAATATAACTGAAGAATAAAAAGAGATTAATTGATTCTTTGATTTAGTTTATTGAATTTAAACTTTTAATGACTTATTTCATGACATGCAAAGAAAATAACATCCTATATGATAACCAAACTGTTTTCATTGAAGGACGTTGTGAAGGTTCCTTTAGCATAAAACTTTTTTTTGGCCTTTTTTACTTGTCTTTAAACTTGTTCACTGAAAGAACTAATGATTAATCTTTCTTTAATGTTCTTATTTGTTGAAGAACGTTACTCAAAATCCAATTATGAGTTTCATACATATTTTTTGATTTTTAATCTTAAATGGAACTGGAGAAAGTGGGTGAAAATGATATAATAATGGGATGTACTGAAAGATAGAATCTCATCTTTCAATTTACACATATTAGGTGTAATCATCACCTCATTCATATCTTTCTTCGCTTTATCTTTACAAACTTCTCAGAGATTAGATAACATGTGGAATCATTCGTGTTTGATGTTGTATCTACAACTAACATCGGGTGTTGATGATATAATTATGAAATAACCATCATATGTATCATACATGAGTCTCCCTTAAATCATTTTTCTCACCCTATCTTCCTGAGGTGGCTCAATAGGTAGTGGGGAATCCAACACCTTGAATTTACTATATCACGGTACTTTGCACAAGCACCTATACTACCCTTGGAAATTTGTGCTAGTGAGGACATTGAATTTTTCCAAAATTAATCACAGTATACTTGTGGTATCAATTTCCATTTTATACAAAAAATAATCTTGTTGATTAGAAATTTTATCTTGATTAATTTTTAGACATTGTTGATTAATTAATTAAAAATTAAATGTCACCAACTATTTTATCAAACTCTAGCATCCCTCACTACCAGTATCAAAATACTCTGTCTCTTGAGAATTCTAGTGGAGAGTATCCTTGGAACCTCTGGTCATAGTCCACAAGCTTTGGATACACTGGTATTCAGAGAGTTCAAGTTAGGAATTAGATTGGACAACCACATTAACTCGCGACTCCTTGATCTGTTGAGTGAAGTCCCAACTTCTAAAATCATAAACATGATTTACTCAATGTTTGCTTCTAATGTTGAAAAAAAGATAGCTTTGGATACTTCTATGCTGCCAAATTCTATTAATGCAACGTATCACCCTCATAATAACTTCCTAGTAGTAGGAGACACCCTCAACTTTGGTTTACGAGCACCCTGTACACTTGATTTTGTTCAAATTTGAGTGACGAAAGACGTTTATGACTTAATATTTCTTTGAGGGGTTTTTTAATATTTTCAACAAATGTAATCCTTTTCTGTTAAATATGTTTATAATAGGTTGTTGTGCTTACAACTAAACATGCATTTAATAGAATACATTCATTGTGCCTTTATTCATTTTTTCTATTTATTATTTCATGCATCCTCACAAACATACAAATGCATAAAATAATAAACAATACATTGAGGAAATAAATTACCTGACTGGTCTTGACAATCTAATATTGTTTGATCCATTTAAACTTAATGGATAAACCATGGCCTAGGGTATCATACCTGAGTCGGATCATGACTAGTATTGCAGCTCGCCCCTGGTCGAGTGTTTCCACTTCTCATTTGGGATACCTCCTCGTCTTGGCATGGTCGTCATCTTACTTCATCATCGTTAAATAATACAAGTATACTCGTGTTCAGGAGAGGGGGTCTCAGAATGTGCAATATACATACAGATATAAATGGTTGTGCAAACCCTTATACGTATTGAATAAAAATAAATGACACGTAAACCGTCAATAAATAAATAATTATTGCAGAAATCAAATGCAGTTGTAATAAATATTTAAATAAATGAACCAAGACATGCAAGAGGTTGGTCATTGCTCAAGACCGGTTGGAAAGAAAAGTATGTGTGTGATAAAATTAAAATGCAATAAATTTTAGTTTTAGGCCATAAATATAAATTAAATGAATTATTCAATTCAAATAAGTCATTTTGTTTGGTCCGGTTATTAATTTAATATTTCTTCCTAAAGTAAATTTATCAATTAATTTAATTTTACACAAAAAATTAAATAAATTATTTTAAATAATAAATTTATCATTATATTTAATCTAAAAATTAAAAAAATAATTCATGGTTATATTCAAAAAGAAATTTATTGCCTAGAAACCCTACCCAGACACGTTATGGGTTGGGTCAAACCCATATAAGACATTTCTGGATATGTTCGACAAAATCTCAATCAGGACCATATGACAGCCGGACAGGGGGGTTCAAGGTAGGTGCACGCACCTGGGGACGCCCATGGGGCCGGTACGGGGAGGGCGACCAGGAGGTCGCGGTGCCGGTGAGGTTTGTTCAGAGGTTCCAAATACCGTGGCAGGGGTGCGGCGTCAGGTACCTGCGGTGGCTAGTTCGACTGAGCAGGTCACGATGGTGGTACGACCTGTGGGTGGAGGAGGCATCAGTGCTGGCTCAGTTGGTTGGGGTGGAGTTTTTTTTTAAATATATATTTTTTAAAAAATATTTTTTAAAAACAGGCTAGGTTAAAAAAAAATTGAAAATACGCCATAAAGGCGATATCTACGATGCCGTCTTTGGGCTCGGGTGAAAGGCGGAATCCTAGATGCCGCCTTTCACCTAAAACAGAAAAAAATTATTTTTTTAGTTTTTTTTCTTTTTATTTTTTTCTTTTGTTTATATATATATATATAAACAAAAAAAAACAAAAAAAAACTAAACTAAAATTTTCAGTAGAATTTATCCGCTATTTAAAATCCAGCAGTACTGCCATTACAGCAATCTGGATTCTGACAGAAGCTCTCACCCATGGCTCCTTTTTATAAGAGAGCTTACCCTAGAAATCATTCTGCATTTCCGATGTGGGATTCTGGTTCTCTATTTCCTGTACAGAACATTCTGCATTCCGATGTGGGATTCTGTTTCAAGTACGTGACTTTGAAAGACTATAAAATATAAACTATAAGGCCAATATAAATGAAACTTAAAACATGGATTAAACATATAAAAAACAGTTGAAAACAAAAAACATTTATAAAAAATGATGATAAAAAATAATTTATAAGCTTTCAAAACCACTTACTTGAAACATAAGAAGTTTCAAGTACGTGATTTTGAAAGCTTATAAAATATAAATTATATGACCAATATAAATGAAACTTAATACATGAATTAAACATAAAACAAATATTTGAAAATAAAAAGAATTTCGTAAAAAATATTGATGAAATATAATTTATAAGCTTTCAAAACGACCAACATGAAACTTAAAAGTGTTTCAAGCACGTGACTTTGAAAGCATATAAAATATAAACTATAAGACCGATATAAATGAAACATAAAACACGGATTAAACATATAACAAATAGTCGAAAATAAAAAGAATTTCGTAAAAAATGTTCATGAAAAATAATTTATAAGCTTTCAAAACCACCTACTTGAAACTTAAAATGATTAAAGTATACATTTTTGAAAGACTAAAATATAAACTATAAGACCGATATAATTTAAAGTTAAAACATGGATTAAACATATAATAATTTATTTAATTATTAAATTAATATTATTAATAATTAATTATATAATAGTTAATTAGTAATATAATTATTCATTATAATTATTCATTAGTAATTATTAAAAATTATTATATAATAAATAAGTAGTTAATTAGTAATATAATTATTCATTATAATTATTCATTATAACTATTAATTATTAATTATTATTTATATAATACTTAATTATTAATATAATGATTAATTATATAATTATTAACTATATAATAAATAATTATTTAATTAGTAATATCATTATTAATTATATAATAGTTAATTAGTTAATTATAAATATGATAATTAATAATAATAAGTAATTATAATTATTAACTAGTAATTATTAATAAATAATTATGAAAAATTAATTAGTTAATTAGTAATATTATTATTAATTATATAATAATTAATTAGTAAATTTGTAATATGATTTTTAATTATAATTATTCATTATAATAATTAATTAGTAAATTTGTAATATGATTTTTAATTATAATTATTCATTATAATTATTAATTAGTAATTAATAATAATTAATTATATAAAAATTAGTTAGTTAATTTGTAATATTATTATTAATTATATAGTAATAAATTACTAAAATAGTAATGTAATTTTTAATTACATTTATTCATTATAATTATTAATTATTAATTAGTTAATTAGTAATATAAATATTAATTATAATTAGTCATTATAATTATTAATTATTAATTATTAATAATTAATTATATAATAGTTAGTTAGTTCATTAGTTATATAATTATAAATTATCTAACAATTAATTAGTAAATTAGTAGTATAATTTTTAATTACATTTATTCATTATAATTTTTAATTATTAATTAGAAATTAGTAATGAGTAGTTATTAATTATTAATTAGTAATATAAATATTAATTATAAATATTAATTATAAATATTACTTATTAATTATTAATCATTACTTATTAATTATTACTTATACAGTAATTATTTAGTTAATTATTAATATAAATATTAATTATATAATAGTTAATTAGTTAATTAGTAATATAATTATTAATTATATAATAGTTAATTAGTTAATTAGTAATATTATTATTAAATATAATTATTATAATTTTTAATTAGTAGTTATTAATAATTTAATATGTCATAATTAATTAGTTAATTAGTAATATTATCATTAATTATATAATAATTAATTAGTAATATAATTATTACATATATAATAAATATTTAGTTAATTAGAAATATAATTAATAATTATAACTAATTAATTAGTAATGAGTAATTATTAATTATTAATTAGTTAATTAGTAATATAAATAGTTATTATAATTATTCATTATAATTAGAAATTAGTAATTAATAATTATTAATAAGTAATTAGTAATTATTAATCAGTTAATTAGTAATATAAATATTAATTATAACTATTCATTAAATTATTAATTATTAATTATTACTCATTAATTATTACTTATATAATAATTAATTAGTTAATTATTAATATAACTATTAATTATATAATAATTAATTAGTTAATTAGTAATATAATTCTAATCTTTCAAAGTCACGTACTTTAAACATTTTTAAGTTTCAAGTAGGCGGTTTTGAAAGCTTATAAATTATTTTTCATTAACATTTTTTTGGAAATTGATTTTGTTTTCAACTATTTCTTATATGTTTAATCAATGTTTAACATTTCATTTATATTGGTCTTCTATTTTATGTTTTATGGTCTTTCCAATTCACACACTTGAAAAATTTTAAGTTTCAAGTAGGCGGTTTTGAAAGCTTATAAATTGCTTTTCATCAACATTTTTTTGGAAATTTCTTTTTTTTAAACTATTTATTATATGTTTAATCAATGTTTAAAGTTTCAATTATATTCATTTTATAGTTTATATTTTACAGTCTTTCAAATTCACGTACTTGAAACATTTTTAAGTTTCAAGTAGGCGGTTTTGAAAGGTTATAGATTATTTTTCATCAACATTTTTGAGGAAATTATTTTTGTTTTCAACTATTTATTATACGTTTAATCAATGTTTAAAATTTCATTTATATTGGCTGTATAGTTTATATTTTATTGTATTTCAAAGTCGCGTACTTGAAACAGAATCCCACATCGGAAATGCAGAATGTACTCCGCAGTTAAGGTAGAACCTGAATCCCACATCGAAAATGCAGAATTATTTTCAGGGCAAGCCCTCTTATAAAAGGGAGGTCTGGGTAAGAGTTTCTGTTAGAATCCAGACTGCTGTAACGGCTATAGCGCTGGATCTTTAATAGCAGAGAAATTATGCTGAAATTTTTTGTTTTGTTTATATATATATATATATATATATATATAAACAAAACAAAAAAAAATAAAAATAAAAAATTTCAAAAAAAAAAGATTTTTTAGGAGAAAGGCGGCATCGTGGACGCCACCTTTCACTCGCTGTGCAAAGGCGGCATCGCGGATGCCGCCTTTCCCCCGAAATGCAAAGGCGGTATCCAGGATGCCGCCTTTGAGATGCATTTTTCAAAATATTTTTTCCCTAAGCGTTTTCTGGATTTTTTTTTTAAAACGTAAAAAAAAAATCCGACGGGGTGAGGCATGGTGTCGGGAGGGTTCGACTGGAGAGAAACTCGGGATCTGGCCGGGACGACGGGGCAACGTGGAGGTGCACTAGGATCTCGCCGCACAGAAGGCCACAACAATGGGAGGGATGATGGGAGGAGTTTCGTGCATAGGTGGCTGTGCGCAGTGGAGTGCAAGCCTACGGGGACAGTGGTTAAGAGATCCGCAACGAGTGGGGATCCACAGTGAGAGGCATGTAATGAGGCTCGACATTGACAATGTCCAGGAGGCACGATGCAGTAGGGGCTCGAAAAGATCACGTGAGTTGAGGACACATCCATATGTGTGCGCATCATCACAATATGAAGGAGGAGTGCAATTCAAGGTGACACGACGTTGGCCGGGTGGAGACATGGAGGGGTGGTTGTGGAGAGGCAAGGCTGAAGCTTGAGTTTTTTATGTGTTTTTCTATTTTTTTAAATGTGGGTATGTTTAGTTTTTTTTAAACTATGCTTGAAAGGCGTCAGGCGTGCCGCCACATTTCTACTAAAAAATATATATATGTTATTATATTTATAAATATATAGATTTTTATATTATGATATATATATATATATATATTGTGTTTGTTTTGTGTTGTTTAGAATTATGTTAATAACATTTGAAACTGAAAATGTTATGTTTTTAAGCAATAGATTTTGAGTCGCTCAAATTCCTGACATTTTTAAGAACTAAGTATGAGTTTTTGTTGATCTTCAAGTTGATATAAATATGATTGGGTGAAAATGGGTCTTTAAGTGAGAAATGGTCATGGAAGTTAAAGTAAAAAGATATAAAGAAAGTCTAGTGACTAAAGAGTTTAAAAAATAATAAGGCATTAGATATAATGAAAACTTTTCATCTGGGTCGTCCACCTGGATTGTGCTCACCACTTGGTTTGTTCATCTGTGGCACGTGACATTTGCTAGTTCGTCTCGGCCATTTCACCACTACCTCCTTGTCAGGGTAATTGATTATGCCACAATCATTCTCTCTATTTTTTATGTGATGAATCGATCATTTTTTCTTTGGATCCTCCTTGACATTCCTTCTTTTCGATCTCACTTCTGAGTAACCCTAGAGTGATATTAGAGAAACTTGGTTTTCATCCATGTAACTGCTTCTCAATGAATTCCAGTGGAGATCCTCTCACCGCTCCATCATCCTAAATGAGATCTCATCCCGATGTACATTTCTGATGCAGATCCAGTTCTCATCTTCAGCATGTAGTCTTTGACACGCATTCATCAGATCCAAAACCGATTTTCACTAAGGAGAATCAATGTGTAAATGTTATGTTTTTAAGTAATAGATTTTGTGGTGCTCAAATTTGAAACATTTTTAAGAACTAAGTATGGGTTCTGGTTGATCTTGAAGTTGATATAAATATCATTGCGTGAAAATGAGTCTTTAAGAGAGAAATGGTCATGGAATGGAAAATTGGCCTTTAGCAGAGTTCAATATCTAGGGTTAGTTTTAATCTTCAATGTTCCAGCTTCATCGATATTTTATTGAAAATTAAATTTTAGTATTGTTTTAAACCATTATAATGGTATTTATAATCTTTTTTGACATTACTTTCATTTTCATTTATTTATTTTACTTATGAAACTCATTTTATTTTCAACAACTAATTATATGTTTATTCTATCTTTTAAATTTTATTTAGATTTTTTATAATGTATATTTTATAATATTTTAAAGTTAGATACTTGAAATTTAGTAATTATTCCTATGTTTCAAGTAGTCGACTATGAAAGCTTATAAAATATAAATTGTGTCTAAATATTAATGATAACTGAAACACTAGATAAACATGTAAAATAGGCTGATAATAATAACAGTATATTCATTTCAATAGATATAAAATATATACATGAACAAGTAAAATCAATGTCTATGGGGAGGATATTCCATCCCACATGGTGGTCTGTGAAGGGTACGCCCATATCGAGATCGTCGAGCTCCGTGCTAGGGTGGGGTTTGATGACCTAGAGAGAGATGATCCTTGGGAATTAGAACATCTACCATCGCATGCTCCACATGTGTGTAAGTGGGAGGAGGTGTCGACGGCATGTCGTACTTCACTCCCGATCCTTCTCCCACAAGGGTAGTAGAAGGACCTTCCATCATCCCAGTGGAAAACCAAGCCTACGATGGATCTGGATCCAAGGCTGTGATGGATATGTACCCCAAGCTAGAGAGAACTGTAGATATCCTGTTAAGAATGACAGATCCCATACCGCCTGAAGAACATCCTCAATCGGCTAAGCCTGGGCTGCTAGAGGGCCAACCTCTACATGTGGAACAGGAGAGGCCTCATGTGCATCATGACACGGTCTACGCCGTCATCGTCGTGGCTCCTGACCACCAGCAGTTTTTAGAGGTTGTTCCTCCAGAGCAGGAACCTCATCTATCTAGGCTAGACTCTCAAATATTCTCTCAGAAAGCATATGATAAGATGACCTCATCTCCAGTGCTTCAGTATGGACCACTTTCCGGCTAAAGACCCCATCCTCCTCTTCATCACTCATGCGAATAAGATGCTATGTGAGAGTACCATTTAAAGAGATTGAAAATGAATTAGAAAATATTTCAATAAAAAAACTAATGGAAATTTATTGACTTAAAATATTATGAAGATCTATTCCATGTCGGGTAAGATACAATATGCATTTCAGTCTATACCATGGCTTATACTCGACCTGCTCTGAAAGAAAGAATTGCATCGTAGGTACACCATGGATATGAAACTCTACACATCTTCCCTAGTTATCAAGATAGTCGGCATGTACTCAGTGCCATTCCTCATCCTGTCTCCCTGTCAGCTTCACGCAATGAAGCTTCTCTTTCTATCTCAGCGGCAAAGGAATCGACTGAACACGACAAAATGGGTGCATGACTCTATCAGGATGCTGCCACTCAATAATATGGAAGTGAATGAGGTGCACTACATCCATAGAATCATCAATTCTAGATGTGAAATATATTGTGAACTAGTCCAGTATATTCCAGTATTCCATCCATGTAATTTGAAATGACATGTGACATTTGTCAAAAAAGATCCTCACTAAAAACCAAAATTGATGCTATTATTAAATTTTTTAGAAAGTGAAAGATTGTATATACATACATTTTCGGGTAAGACAGAGTCCAACTTGAGGTGATATTCACTCAAATGTTGTGTTGGAACCATGAAAAAATTTTGTCTCTAAGACCACCTGTAAAATATAACATCGAAAGTGAAAAAAATGAGAAATTAAATTCAATAACTCCTAGTAGCATCAGAAACTAATAGATATGAGTGATCATACTAGTGTCAATGTAGGGCGTCATGCAACACCTCCATAGGCTGTGATAGATGAGAAAGATAAGGTCAGAATGAGGGGACGTGCTCCCATTCCCACATCTGAATAAGGATGGAACATCCCTCGAGATCTATGTGGTTTCTACGAGATACCATGCATAATTATCTATATTTGTATACTAAGAAGGCCGATCCCTAGTTGTATGTCCCAACCCGATCAAAGTCCTCCAATAGAGCTAGATACATCAAGTGCACATGCTTCCCCGAGTGATCAATGCACATGGTCCCTCTAATGAGCTGTGATAAATATGCATGAGCATAACAGATGATAATCTGGTCAGTAGCATCATTGCGTAAATGTGGAATTTGATCCTCCATGAGGGTATAGATATCAACAATCCATCTTTAGCCTTACGGTCGGATAAAATTTTGACTCCGAGCAATCGCTGAGCAATGTCAGGCCAAGATGCATGGGTGGGTTCAATAACGGCTCTCCCCTGGATAGGAAGACCGATAAGCACTACCACATCCTTGAGGGTGACGATCTGTTCTCCCTTAGATAGGTGGAATGTGTTTGTCTCTGGTATCCACCTCTCCATGAGGGCAGAAATTAGGTGATGGTTGACAAATTTGAAATCTGATATGACAATTTCATAGAAGCCAGCATGACACAAGAATAGTATAATGGCATGTGGAGGCTCCGTATGATGAAAATGGTGTGCTTGACACACCCTAATCGGTCAAAACTCACCACCCTCTAACATGACCTGGGAAATATGGGTAGCCTACTGAGTGAGTATCATGGTATCCTCCATCTATATATAAACAAATGAAATGATTCGTAAGTGTAAAATGTAAATATAACGTTATGTTCAACAGAATGGTATGACTTTTAGAATGTAAGAAATGTCATGTTTATTCTCATTCTTTTATGAAGTTATTTATTATCAAAATAAAATAGAATGTCTTCATGTTTTTCAAAGCATATTTCTAATGTTTTTTTAAGATACGATTTTACCTAGAAAATGGTGTTTTGTGAGATATGGTTTTATATATTTATATATATAAACATTTTGTCTTCGTTATGTAAAATTTTATTAGAACGTGATTTTCTTTGTAATTTATGTATGTATTTCCACATGATGGTATGTTTTATTATTATTTTATCACATGTATACTTTATGTTTTATTCATGGATAGATTGATTATGCATTAATGTCACCTTAAATGCACTTGTCATATTCCTTTTAATGTCACTATAAAAGGCTTGTTGTTATTTGATAGTAAACATATTTGGCGAAGTCAACCCATTCTACAAAATGAAGAAACTTATAATAACACCATATAATTAACTATATTAGAATATTACATAAGAGAAAATACATCATTATGGATGAGAGTGTGAACTCGATCCAAAAATGTTTGGCCATAGTTTCTGGTTATGACCTTCTTGATGACATATAATGCATCTCAAACTTTTCCCTTGTTCTTGAGGCTAGTCTATCTCATTCTGCATCCTGCTGGACTTTAGTCTCCCTCATTTACGCAACCTGTTGATGTTAGGTAACACTATCGGTTGGCCTTCGAACATTGGGAAATATCAAAACTTCTCAATAGGCATCCATGGTGTAGCATAAGAGTTAGCAATGGTGTCCATCCGATACACTGGGTCAACATATTCTTCCCATGATATGTTCATAGATGCACATTCTGTGATGGAGTGTGTGTGTGTGGAAATGGTAAGTCCTGGAAGTTTCCACATTGGCATTGCCTCGCTTCCAGTAATACCACCATTTTTTCACCGATGTTATTTGTGATGGGGTCTGAATTCTCTTAAACTTCAAATTGAGAGTCTTCTTGTAGTAATAGGATGAAATGATAACCATAAGCTTCTTCAATGTTCTTTTCAATCTCTAGTTGAAAGTGCCTTATGTACCGTTGATCGTACCACGATTCACTGTTTCATTTTCACCCTTACACCGCTGTGCTAAACATATTTTGTATTAAAAATTATAAAAATATTATCAAATTGTACTTCATGTTTGATTCAATAATTTAGTGTTTATCACTATTAAATTGGGCAATGATACTTGTTTTGAAAATTACAATGTAGGTGGAGGTGATTTGGAGGGCTCTTGATGAAGTGAAAGAAAACTGGGCCAAAATTGCACGGATCCATGGACATCTGTCCACTGTTTTGAATATTACACAAAATCCGTGCATCCAAATGGGCTGAAATTTTGTGGGCCTGTCCAAAATTCAATATTCTACATTTCCTATTCAGGAACACAATCCTGATTCGGATTTCATGGGGCCCATACGAACTGATCTGTCCGAGCCACCGAATTTGGACCAAGTCAAATTCGGTGTTCTGTAGTTTATCAATATCTCGAGCATTATTTGTCCAAACGGTGCCAAACTTTCGGTGGAGACAGTCAAGAGGTAGGGCTACAACTTTTCTATTTTCTCCAAAGCGAGATAAGACTGTCTGAATGCCTAAATTCGTCCTGCAAGTGGATTGATGAAATCTGTGTTCCCAAAACCACCTCCCACATTTCCTATAAAAGGGCACCTTGGGCTCCTCATTTGCAAGTTCGGCCAAGGAGTAAAGTGCTGCCAATTTGGAGTCCTAGAAGAGTCTCCTAATCACCTTGGAGGTTCTGGAGGTCCCTATCCTCATAGGGAGATCAACAATGAAGAAGGAGTTCCACCCGAGCTTCCTCCTCCTCCCGATGTCGAGCTAAAAGTTGGGTGTTCGTTGTGAGGGAGCTACACACATGCCAAGGGAGTTCCGATGCATAAATTAGCTACTGGTTTGGAGTAATTTGGGTGTTTAAACATTTCATTCCATGTATCTTATCTTATTTCAGATTTGAATTCTTGATTTGATGCATGTGAGTGTTATGCTCTTAATTTCTAACCGATCGGTGTGAGGTTTTGAGTGCGTGACTTGTGTTGTTCCGATTGGACATCACAAGAATCCTTTTCATACCCACCTTATTGAGATTTAAATATGCTTTGGAAGCTCTTATTCTATGCATAAGTACTGGACCTTGACAATATGATTGTTACGTCAAGGTTCGGTCTGTAAAGTATTGAAATAAAAGCTTAGGAATTAATCGGGATTCCAATTAACTCTAACCAAAGGATTACTCTAAACCTAAGATGAATCTCTATGAACAATGAACTTGATATGTGTGTAGTGAAATCACATCGACCCTTTTATCTCATATTTCTCAAATCCACTTGGTCACTCATCTTTTAAGCTATTTCAACTAAGTCATTGTTTTAAGCTGTTTTCAAAACCACCCCTCTCTTAGACATTTTTATCAAAAATACACACTCTAAACCTACCAACACTCCTTGAGAGACGACCTAGGGTTTACCCTAGACTATAAATCAATCTTAAAAATATAATCAATTTGACGTGTCACGACATCACGGCCAAATTTTGGCGCCGTTGCCGGGGAGCGCTTTGGTTTTTTGTGCGTGTTTTTGATAATTTTTTTTTTAATTTTTGTGAATATTTGTTTGTTTTATCTTCTACCTTTGAATTTGTTTTTGTGTTCTAATTTATTTATTGTGTAGGTTCTTTGTATGACGCGTTCTACTCCGGGAGACCTACAAACTTTCGAACCCGAACCGGAGAGGATCCTACATCAACGAAACCGAGACATACAAGACCACACTTTGAAGGAGGAGACATCAAATCTTAAAATTCTTCTTGATCCTTCTTCTTCTTCTGAAACCAAAGTTAAAATTGAACATAACTTGTATAACATGGCTGAAAATAATAGAACACTAAAAGAACTAACCTCACCTGATGTTGATATCCAACCCACTTACATTCAATTACAAGGTGAGGCACCCAATTTTGAACTAAAATCTGGTTTAATTCATTTATTACCAAGATTTCATGGACTGCCTGGAGAAGATCCACATAAGCATTTAAAAGAATTTCATACTGTGTGTTCAACCTTAAAACCTGCTAAAGTGGATGAAGAACAAGTGAAGCTTAGGGCATTCCCATTTTCATTAGAAGACACTGCAAAAGATTGGTTATACTATGTCAATTCACCAATTAGGGGCTGGGCAGACATGAAACGCCTTTTTCTTGAAAAATACTTCCCAGCCTCTCGAACTGCAACTATAAGGAAAGAAATATGTGGTATAAGACAATCTCAGGGGGAAACATTACATGAATATTGGGAACGCTTTAAAAGGTTATGTTCAAGTTGCCCACACCACCAAATAAGTGATCAACTTTTAATTCAATATTTTTATGAAGGTTTGATTCCTATTGATCGAAATATGATTGATGCTGCTGCAGGTGGTGCATTGGTAGATAAGACCCCAATCGCTGCAAGAACCCTCATTGAGAACATGGCACAGAACACTCAACAATTCGGTACACGGTCCAGTGTTCCCATTCGAGGTGTCCATGAGGTGCAAAGTACTGAGTTTGAGAAGAAGGTGGACACGAAGTTTGAAGAGGTAAGTACCCTTCTGCGACAACTAGCTCTCTCCCAAGGGAAATATCAATCTCCTCCCCCCATCCATTGTGGAATCTGCTCTTCTGACACCGACTATTCTGACCAATGCCCCCAATTGAGAGAAACTTCTGAAAGTTGTGAGGCAATATTTCCAGGACGCCCCTTTAACCAACCCTTTAGGCAAGAACCATACTATCCATCCAACCAAGGTTGGAAGGACAACCAAGCCTATAGGCAAGGGGGGTATTCAAACCAACCTCAACAGCAATGGAACCAACAAGGTCAGAGTAGTCATCCACCACCACCCAGAAATCCTCAACCACCCCAAAGGCCATTCCAACCACCCCCTCCAAAAACTGATCCTAGCCTAGAAGATATGATGAAACGAATGGCTTCCAATAATCTCCAATTCCAACAAACCACCCAAGCAGCCATACAAGACCTAAAGACCCAACTAGGACAACTTGCCAACTCGGTGGGGGAAATCCAAAGTCATGGGTCGGGTAAACTACCATCTCAACCAGTAGTAAACCCTAGGGATACAGGAAATGTTAGTGCAATCACCCTTAGGAGTGGGACACAACTCAAAAGCCAAATGACCCCTCCATTAGAGTCCTCCCATCCAAAGGAAACCACCATCCCAACTGCTGAAAATGGTCCAAGAGAAGAAAACCTTTTTCCTGAGAGAAGCCCTTCCAAAGGAAAGACTGTGGTTGTTGATGAGCCACCTATCCCAACCATTCCTCTTCCATTTCCTCAAAGGGCTGCCCAACCTAGGAAACAAAAAGAAACCGAACTTGATAAAGAAATCTTGGAAACTTTCAAGAAAGTACAGGTTAACATTCCTTTGATTGATGCTGTGAAGCAAATTCCAAGATATGCCAAGTTTCTGAAGGAGATGTGTACACACCGAAGGAGGCTTCGTGGTGATGAGAAGGTGAGCCTGGGGAGGAATGTTTCAGCATTGATAGAGTCATCACTTCCTACCAAGTGCAATGATCCTGGGACATTCTCGATTCCATGCACCATAGGGGAGTATTCGTGTTCCAATGCTATGCTTGATTTGGGTGCTTCTATTAATGTGATGCCTCACTCTATTTACTCTTCATTGCAGGTCGGTGAACTGAAGCCCACTGGTATTGTCGTTCAGCTAGAAAATCGGAGTACGGCACACCCCTCTGGTGTGCTAGAGGATGTTCTTGTGAGGGTACAAAATTTAATTTTTCCTGCTGATTTTTACGTGCTTAAAATGGAAGATGATAGGATGAATGGACATGCCCCAATTATATTGGGGAGACCTTTCTTGAAAACCGCCAAAACCATAATTAATGTCCATAATGGTACATTATCTATGGAGTTTGGTGGTAATATTGTCCACTTCAATATCCTTGATGCCATGAAGCACCCCTCAGAAGAACACTCCTCTCTCTTTGTCAATTCAATTGATGTTCTCCCTTCCCCTGAACCAACTTATTTTCATTCACTTGATCCCCTTTCTGAGTTTTCTTCATTGATTGAAATGTTAGGTAATGAATCATGCATTGATTGTTGTAGCGGTTTAGAGAAATGTCATGCATGTTTGTTAATTGATGATTTCTTGAACACAGAGGATCACATGACCATCGATAATACTGCTAAGCTTGTAAAAGCTCATTCCTCATCTGAGGATGTTACCATTGAGCAGTTAGATGAGATCAGTGACTTCTCACTTTCACACACACTTCTGTCAATCCAAAATCCCCCAGAATTGGAACTAAAACAACTGCCTCAAGATTTAAAATACTCATATCTTGAGAATGGAAACAAGTTGCCCGTCATCATTGCTAGTTCACTCCCTCCTGAGCATGAATTGCGACTGCTTGATCTTTTGAGGAAGTATAAACAAGCTTTGGGATGGACACTTGCTGACATTCCTGGCATTAGCCCATCAATTTGTACACATCATATTTTATTAAATGATGATGCTAAACCAGTGAGGCAGTCACAACGACGACTGAACCCAAACCTACTTGATGTTGTTAAAAAAGAAGTAACAAAATTGTTGGCTGCTGGAATCATTTACCCTATCTCTGACAGCCAATGGGTCAGTCCAGTTCAAGTAGTTCCTAAAAAAACTGGCCTTACTGTAGTTAAAAATGAAAATAATGAATTGGTTCCAACTCGTGTGCAGAATAGTTGGCGTGTCTGTATAGACTATCGCCGACTAAACCAACACACTAGGAAGGACCATTTCCCGTTGCCATTCATTGACCAGATGCTAGAGAGGCTAGCAGGGAAGTCCCATTACTGTTTCCTTGATGGGTATTCTGGATACTTTTAGATCCATATTGCCCCTGAGGATCAGGAAAAGACAACCTTTACTTGCCCCTTTGGTACATTTGCTTATAGAAGGATGCCATTTGGTCTGTGCAATGCTCCAGGTACTTTCCAACGATGTATGGTTAGTATTTTTTCGGATTACCTGGAGAATTGCATGGAGGTTTTTATGGATGATTTTACTGTTTATGGATCCTCTTTTGATGAATGTTTAAGTAGTCTTGGTTCTGTCCTACGTCGCTGTATTGAAAAGAATCTTGTATTAAATTATGAGAAATGCCATTTCATGGTGCGACAAGGCATAGTTTTGGGACATGTCATTTCTGGGGAAGGAATCCAAGTGGACAAATCAAAAGTAGATATCATTTCCTCCCTACCATTCCCTAAAAATGTTCGGGATGTGCGGTCTTTCCTGGGTCATGCTGGATTTTATCGTCGTTTCATTCGTGACTTTAGTAAAATTGCACTCCCCCTCTCCCGATTACTCCAAAAAGAAAAAGAATTTGATTTTGATAAAAAATGTGAGGAAGCTTTCAATAAGTTAAAATGGAGTCTCACGTCACCCCCGGTAATCCAACCACCCCGGTGGGATTTACCATTTGAGCTCATGTGTGACGCCTCTAACTATGCAGTTGGGGCAGTCTTGTCACAAAGGGTCGATCGAGCTCCACATGTCATTGCCTATGCCTCACGTACTTTGGACCCTGCCCAAGCAAACTACACCACCACTGAAAAAGAATTTCTTTCCATTGTGTTTGCCTTGGGTAAATTCAGGCCATACCTTATAGGGTCCAAAGTCATTGTGTTCTCAGACCATGCAGCCCTCCGATATCTCCTAAAGAAACCAGAAGCCAAACCACTTCTCATTCGCTGGATGCTCCTCCTTCAAGAATTTGATCTAGAAATTAGGGATAAAAAAGGAGCAGAAAATGTGGTTGCTGACCATATCAGTAGGATTCTACCACCCTCGGACATTGACTCATCCCCCTGTATTCCCATAAATGAATTGTTTCCTGATGAGAAATTGTACCGAGTGCAAGATGTTATTCCTTGGTATGCTGAAATTGTAAATTATTTGGTAGCGTCTTGCATTCCTGCTGATTTCACCAAAAACCAGGCCGACCGTCTAAAACATGAGTCTCGTTGGTACATTTGGGATGACCCCTACCTCTGGCGCACATGTAGTGATCAAGTTATTAGGCGTTGTGTTCCCGATAGTGAGTTTCAATCTGTCCTTAGGTTCTGCCACACACTTGCTTGTGGGGGACACTTTGGTCCCCAACGGACTGCTCGCAAGGTCTTAGATTCTGGTCTCTTTTGGCCCACATTGTTTAGGGATGCCCATGAATTCTGTAAATCTTGTCCTCGCTGTCAAAGAATAGGGAATGTCTCTAAAAGAAATGAGATGCCCCAACAACCCTTACTCTTCCATGACATTTTTGATGTTTGGGGCATTGACTTTATGGGACCATTCCCCAATTCATTTGGGAACCTTTACATTCTTCTGGCAGTGGATTATGTTTCAAAGTGGGTAGAGGCACGAGCCACGAGGACAGATGATTCCAAGACAGTTGTGGAATTTTTGAGAACCCAAATATTCTGTAGGTTTGGATTACCTAGGTTTATCATCAGTGATCAGGGTTCTCATTTCTGCAACCGCACAATGCAATCTCTTTTGCGCAGGTACGAGGTTGGGCATCGAGTGTCTACTGCTTATCACCCACAAACAAATGGTCAAGCTGAAGTATCAAATAGAGAGGTAAAACAGATTCTTGAGAAAACGGTTCAGCCAAACAGAAAATACTGGAGTCTTAGACTCGATGATTCGTTATGGGCTTACCGTACTGCATTCAAAACTCCAATTGGCATGTCACCATATCGGCTAGTTTTTGGGAAGAGTTGTCACCTCCCTGTTGAGGTAGAGCACCGAGCCTACTGGGCCATTAAACAATGCAATTCTAATCTTTCTGGTGCAGGTATTCAAAGGAAGTTGCAGATTCAGGAGTTGGAGGAAATGAGAAGAGATTCATATGAGAACTCCCGAATTTATAAAGAGCGAACCAAGGCTGCCCACGACCGTCTCATCCTTCATCGTCAATTCCAAATTGGGCAGAAGGTCCTCCTCTACAATGCAAGGATGAAGTTTCACCCAGGTAAGCTTCGTTCCCGTTGGTTTGGACCTTACATTGTTACTAATGTCTCTCCATTTGGTGTTGTCCAGGTTCAAAATGAAGACACCAAGCAAACCTTCACTGTCAATGGGCAGCGGATAAAGCACTTCCATGAAGCCATTCCGGAGTCCCCAATGGAGGAACTCCATGTTCAAGAAGCGGTCTATGAATAACACTCACCAGGTTTTATCCTTCCTTCACACAGTCTCTTTTATTGCAGTGCGGACACTGCATTCTCTAGGTGTGGGGGGGAGGATACATTCCTGGGTTAGTTAGGATTTTTCACCATTTTCTCCTTTTGTTTTCTCTTTTTGGCCTTCTTTATGGTATTTTTATTTTTCCCCATCAACAATTTCGAAATTCCATGATGTGGCGACCATAAAATGGGGAATGTAAAAATACCATAACGAAGGCTAAAAAGAATATTTGTATGAATTTAACATCAGGGAGTGATTTTTAGTGAATTGGTTTTCTGTCAATGATATAAATGGTCGTATCTATGTGAAACCTTTGAGATGATTGATGCCTATTGTGTGAGTAGTTTTTGAGAAAACTATGTCGCTAATATCTTCAAAAAAAAATATTGCACCAAACCACAAAGTGTGATTATTTCTTACTTAATATAAGGTAAATATATGTTGGGTTAATATTTTTCAGCTTTAAATGATATTTCCATACGTTCGTTCCTTATCCGATCTGTTTCATTACTGTACCAGATTGACCTATGCGTGTGTACCTAATGTCCGACTGTTGTACGCCCTCAAAAAAAAAAAAAAATTGTTGTGTCTTGGGCAGGTCAAAAACCACTCCTCCTCAACCTTTGATCTTGTTATAACTATTGCAATTAGTGTCGTGAGGAGATCAAACAAGGGTTGAGAGATGAGTGTGAGATTTGTTCCAATTGCAACTTCAAAAAAAAATGAGGGGAGTGATGAAATGTGCAACATATGGGGATATCTAGGTCGGGAGCTTATGGTTTGACTTCTGGGAATGCTTAAATGAGTGGGTCTTGAAATATGATTGCAAAGGATGTAGGACAGGTTCGGTGAGAAAATCATTTAAGCTGAAAAATGTTAAAATAACATATATTTATTAGATATCAAGTGGAAAGAATAGCATGGAATGGTTTTCACACACACACATGGATATTTAGTGTCATGGTTTACTTTTGAATTCCTTTCTCAATTGGGTATCATGAATCTTTTTGAATTTCACTATGATATGATTTATGAGACATCTTTTTCTATTTTCACTAGGAAGAACTCCTTGCTGTGATTCGTGCATTGATCACTTTACTTTAAATAAAATTTACTCAAATGATAAATCTTTATGATGTTGGATATATATATATATATATATGAGTCATTGTATTTGAATATGTTACTTTGCCCAGGAGTGCAAATGTTTAGGTGTGAGGGTATGATCGTACCACGATTCACTGTTTCATTTTCACCCTTACACCGCTGTGCTAAACATATTTTGTATTAAAAATTATAAAAATATTATCAAATTGTACTTCATGTTTGATTCAATAATTTAGTGTTTATCACTATTAAATAGGGCAATGATACTTGTTTTGAAAATTACAATGTAGGTGGAGGTGATTTGGAGGGCTCTTGATGAAGTGAAAGAAAACTGGGCCAAAATTGCATGGATCCATGGACATCTGTCCACTGTTTTGAATAGTACACAAAATCCGTGCATTCAAATGGGCTGAAATTTTGTGGGCCTGTCCAAAATTCAATATTCTACATTTCCTATTCAGGAACCCAATCCTGATTCGGATTGCATGGGGCCCATACGAACTGATCTGTCCGAGCCACCGAATTTGGACCAAGTCAAATTCGGTGTTCTGTATTTTATCAATATCTCGAGCATTATTTGTCCAAACGGTGCCAAACTTTCGGTGGAGACAGTCAAGAGGTAGGGCTACAACTTTTCTATTTTCTCCAAAGCGATATAAGACTGTCTGAATTCCGAAACGCGTCCTGCAAGTGGATTGATGAAATCTGTGTTCCCAAAACCACCTCCCACATTTCCTATAAAAGGGCACCTTGGGCTCCTCATTTGCAAGTTCGGCCAAGGAGTGAAGTGCTGCCAATTTGGAGTCCTAGAAGAGTCTCCTAATCACCTTGGAGGTTCTGGAGGTCCCTATCCTCATAGGGATATCAACAATGAAGAAGGAGTTCCACCCGAGCTTCCTCCTCCTCCCGATGTCGAGCTAAAAGTTGGGTGTTCGTTGTGAGGGAGCTACACACATGCCAATGGAGTTCCGATGCATAAATTAGCTACTGGTTTGGAGTAATTTGGGTGTTTAAACATTTCATTCCATGTATCTTATCTTATTTCAGATTTGAATTCTTGATTTGATGCATGTGAGTGTTATGCTCTTAATTTCTAACCGATCGGTGTGAGGTTTTGAGTGCGTGACTTGTGTTGTTCCGATTGGACATCACAAGAATCCTTTTCATACCCACCTTATTGATATTTCAATATGCTTTGGAAGCTCTTATTCTATGCATAAGTACTGGACCTTGACAATACGATTGTTACGTCAAGGTTCGGTCCGTAAAGTATTGAAATAAAAGCTTAGGAATTAATCGGGATTCCAATTAACTCTAAACAAAGGATTACTCTAAACCTAAGATGAATCTCTATGAACAATGAACTTGATATGTGTGTAGTGAAATCACATCGACCCTTTTATCTCATATTTCTCAAATCCACTTGGTCACTCATCTTTTAAGCTATTTCAACTAAGTCATTGTTTTAAGCTGTTTTCAAAACCACCCCTCTCTTAGACATTTTTATCAAAAATACACACTCTAAACCTACCAACACTCCTTGAGAGACGACCTAGGGTTTACCCTAGACTATAAATCAATCTTAAAAATATAATCAATTTGATGTGTCACGACATCACGGCCAACCGTATCCCCTACTTAATTCCCTATGAGGCTAGTTTTTGTCTATCAACGAATTACTTCACGCAATGATATAATTTATCTTGAACTAGGGAAGTTATAGGTAACTTGTGTAACCCTTTGAAGACACCATTGATGCACTCCACAATTTTTGTGGTCATGTGTCTATACCTCTTCCCCCCATTAATGCCAATTCCCATTTTGCTTTTGGAATCAGCATTATATAATCATACACTTCTTGATTAGCCTTGCAGATTTTTTCGAAACGTTTTTCAAACCTCCATTGATCCGGCTCATATTCTACATAGAATTGATCATATTTCACATAAATTGATTTTATCTATACATTGAAATAGTAACAAATAACAAATACATTGCATACCTATCCTCATGATTACATTCTTTATATGTTCATTGTGAAATGTTTTCCTCACATTGCTAGAAATGTGTCTAATGCAGTACTGATGATGTTCATTTGTGGGTCCCCATATATCAGGGTCCGCATTGATTGCCTCAATGATTGCTTGATGCCGATCAGATATCAAACATACACCCTGAATGAGGGTGAAATGGTTGTTGATACATGCCAAAAACGAACTCTGTGGTTCATAGTTTTCCTTCTCCACAATGGAAAAGATAGGCGGAAGAGCTGAATGGTTGTCATCTTGGGTTGCTGCAATCAACAATACACCCTTGTATTTTCCATATAGAAACATTCCAAAAATCTGAATGAACTATTTGATGAAATAATATGTGGAGATATAGGGGTGGAATTCCCATAAAAAAGGATGAAATTGAACACAAGATGGATCAAGTCAGTTATCTTGAGACACATGTTAGTTTGTATCAAGATGGAAGACAACTTGGTTATTGTGCCTCAGTATGGCTAGAAATTACAGAAACACCTTATACGAGTCATCCAAATCACCATAGAGCTTCACAATTTCCTTCTGTTTCGCCATCCATGCCTTATTATAGGAAATATTATTGTCGAATGTTTGTTATATCCTCTCTTGAACATGGGATATAAGAACATCTTGTCATGTTCTAATCATCTCAATGATAATGGATGACACAAATTCAGCATCCAATGAGGTATGATATTGTGTCAAGCTTAGTTGAATGCAAGTACGAGTTGCCTGAATTCTCAAGATTCTATAACCTCCAAATGAAATGTCTGAAATTTCCCTCAAGCAGAATCTAAATCATCCCCATACTTCTCACACAATATGAGATATTTATTATGGTATGATTCCTGAACTATATATCTACAATTCCTCTCAATGTGAAATCTCTTTAGTGTTCTTTTTAATGCATCTTTAGTTGAAAAATTCCTACCAATATATATGGTTTTTCTATCTCACTAAACCAATTTGGCAAAACTCTAGGAAAATCAGTTGCTGGTGTGAGAACATTGTAGTCAAATTCAGGCACACATGTCATTAATTCTGACCAATATGCACAAAGTGGTGGATGATTTATTATGGGTCGAGGCTATTGTACAACTAATGTAATCCTAGAAACTTCCTCCCCAACTTCCACTTCTCCCTCATCATCATCATATTTGTCACCATCTATTACATAATTTCGAAAATCCTCATCAAAATTTGGGTTTAAATGTATATATGGGAGATCATCTAGGTTTTCCTCTTCTGAATCATTTGGAATAGGCTCAATTTCAGGGGTGGACCATATTCAAACACTCTTGTAAGTCTACGTCTTCATACAACTGGACATTGTTGTTGTATAGTAGAAACATCAACATATAACTCCATCATTGTACCATCTGGCCACTGAGAAAATAAATTTATTTCTTAAACTCACTACGCATCAGCAACCAATGGACAAGCTAGATGCCACGGTGTTGTTGGGAATTGAAAATGTATATATCTCATAGACTTGATCTCTTGATTGGATCCCATATTTAAGGAACCATGAATTCTATCCTGAAAGTCACTTAGGGTTGTACAATCAACTGTAATAACCACTATTGTTGGATGTGTACTATAAGAATCTCCTTGCTCAATTTGAATAACCTCCTCGTAGCATTACACACAAGAAAACATGACTCTCTACATAAAAAATTTTTATTGATCAATATTATGATAGTGTAACTAATATTGACAATGATGGTTAACCATATAACATCTATTATAATGAAATTATAGGACGTCTTTTTAAACCCTAAAATATGATAGTAATGTTTCATTCTATAAAAATTTATTAAAATATATTTCATAGAATGTTTAGGGAACCGAGGTAAAAAAGAAGAAAACAATAAATCCGTTTATTTATCATTGATAAAATGACATTTATGATCATATAAAGTGAAATAGAGAATAAAAAACACATTAAATAACACATGAATTCTTTACAACATATAAGAAATTCCTTGACATTTTTCTATAGAATTTGGTTTGCATGAGATGATTCTTACTTCAGACGTGAGGTAAAATATATCTTATTTTCAATTGGTAGCTTGATAATATATTCTAAAGGTATGTACTTAACTTTGTAATTTTCAAAATATTTCGAACTTCTAATAACATATCTTAGATGTCATTAGAAGGTCCAAATATTTTCAAAATTCCAAAGTTAAGTGCATTCCTTTAGAAGATATTATCAAGCTACCAATTGAAGATAAACTAGATTTTACCTCAAATCCTAAGTGAGGCTCATCTCACCCAAACCACATTCTATTGAAAAATATCAAGGAATTTTTTATATGTTTTAAAGCATTCGTGTGATATTTAATGTGTTTTTTCTTATCCATTTCACTTTATATGATCATAATTTTCATTTTATCAATGATAAGTTTTATTAGATAATCATATATGTATTCATTTTTTAATCCTAAGTTATTCATTAATTAATCTATACTTAATCATTACTAATAATAACTATTATTTCTAAACTATACAATCTTTATGTTACTAAAATTTTAGAACATATTCTTATATACTAAACTATGGTACAAATGTATCTTAGTATAGTTTTTAACTAGTTAATCATTCTTTAATCACTAGTTAATCATTACTAAGTTATTCAAATTCTAATAATAAATTTCATTATTTAATATCTATTTCCTAGTAGATTTCATTTTATATGAACATAATTATCATTTTATCATGTTAAATATACCGATTTTATGTTTTCTTTTCTTAGGTATTTTAGTGGTTTATAAAGAAAATATGAACCATAAAAAGCATATCCCCAAGAGTTTCAAACTAGGAGTGAAACAAGGCCCGTTGTCATGCACCTGTTCCTGTTCGAGTCTACCTCAAAGTGATGTTTTCGGGTTTTACCCCCAGGTACATCTGTCCCAGAGCCACATCCACTTGTTTTTATCCAGATAGGGATTTGAATACTTAGATAACCGCATAATCTTTATGCAACCAAATATTAAAACATTTATTCCTAAGTTATTATATAGTTAATCTATAATTAATAACTACTAATAATAACTATTATTTAAATCTATATATAACTAAATAAACTAATTATTAAAAAAATATTTAGAACTAACTAAACTACTTAAAAAATGAAATATTTAAAACTAAAAAGAATTCAATTAATTAAATAAATAACTTTAAATTAAATAAAAAATATATCTAAAGGATGCTTCGCCAAAAAATCGGCACTTCTTTTAGACCACTGAACCCACTACATCCAAAATTGACTTTTTTTAGAGAGAGAAGCAGTGGAATGAAGAGATATGAGTGCAAAATGAAGTGAGGAGAAGGGGGGGGGGGTGCCCTTTTATAGGGCATTAAGGCAAAGGCGGGAGGGGGGATTTCACCTTTCGCCTTTATGTTATGAAAAAGGCATCAACCCCTACCGCCTTTACCATGTCATCAATCTGGGCCAAAAGTGGTGGTGGGGGGGGGGGATATAAGGTTGTAGACCCACTTCTCCCTTTGGAATAAACCAAAAGGTTGCAGCACGATTGCATCCTTTCAAACATATTTTCAAAAACAACCTTGACGCATTAATTTTTTTCCATAAACACATAAAAAACTCCTAAAGCTTCCACGTGAAGTTTAGAAATTGTTTTTTTTTTGTTTAAGAATTATAGTAGAAGGAAGAAAACCTAAAAATCATACTAATAATATTTTTTAAAAATTGATAAATTTTTTTATTCCTATGGATAGATTCCATGGACCTCCCAACTATACCCCTTTATTTTTTTATAATAAGACTAGCATCCTCCGAAAGAGGTTCCACGGGAAGCAAAACATCATCAGGAACAACTTTTTCTGGTCAGAACCAAATCGAAACCCGATCACTTGAAAATTAAAACACGATCATAAATATATTTACATCACTCTTCAATTTTTAACCCACAACTGCCACATTTTTTATATGTACTAAAAAATTTAGATGGACATAAATTGGACATCCGGAGTCAGATCGACACAAAATATGTTCTATTGATATCGAATTAAATCCCTTTTCTTAGTTTAAAGAAAATTAATGTTTTCTTAGCTCATAAAATTAAAATGATACCTCTGATACTAATTAAAGGAATCGGGGAATGCAATGGAAGATGGTGGGGTGAGGATTTAAATTTTTTTATCACCAGAGTGATGTAACCTCATCGTCTTTGATGATATGTGCCCCAATAAAGGTCTGAGGATCTCATGTGTACATTTTAAAGTATAAAAATTAAAAGAAAAAATACCTCATTCGGATCGATGCGCGTTTGACTATAGCTTGTTTCCGGTAATTTCTGTATGAATAATCCAAAGGCAAACCCCTCTAGATTATCCACACATGCTTTAAGAATCTATGTGTACATAATTATTAAAAATTTGTGTGCTAGCATGGAGCTTTGATGATTCCTTCGATATTTTGATGATCTTCTTGATCCCATGACTTTGATCCACAAAGGAGTTATTAGATCACTCACTCAAATATAGCCTTTCTCTCTATAGGATGAGAGAAGAGAGTGGATCTCTCAATCCATTGGAATGAACAATGAAAAAAAATGAGATCCTTCAGACTTATATAGTGGTTGTTAGAAATACCCGGATAGGGTTCCCCAACCACCGTATATTTACCATCCAATAAATGACAAATAAATAAATAGTTATGATGAACTAACCACATCATAAATATTATTAATATATTATCACCAACTAGTAATATATATTAAATATATTACTGATAAACCTGATTCATTAACTCAACTCATAATTCCTACTAATATTAAATGAACCATGAATATTAAAATAATATTCATTCATATAATATTATTCCATGTATTTACATAAACACTAGTAAATACTTTTAATAAATAAATTCAACTCAATTATTCTATACTCAAATAATAATGAACTTATTTGTTCCTCGGTGATCGTTAATACTTGGACAACACTCAGACCTTGTTGTGGGGCCCACCCTGTCCTATCCACCTATTCAACAGAATATGATAGACTTTTGAATATGCTATTATGTGTGACCCTCTAGACCCTTTTCTCGGTAGCAATGAAAATTATTCATAGACTAGGAGCAGAGTTTAGAAACTCATCAAGGCCCCTAAAGAGATAAAAAAGAGTCATATCAATGAAAACCATCCTACAAGCATGAATTATGTTATATAATCACTTTGTCTTAGTATATCTCATAAACCATGATGAAAAAATTGTGACATTATCCATTCTTTCTTTATTTTTTATTGATCTAACTGAAAAAATTTAACTTATACTACTATTTCCATGAATTTAATGAAGGTACTACCATCCTGATCAACTAGGCACAATATATAACTTTCTTAACTTAGTTTTGAAAAATTCTATCATGATTATTCAACCAATTCCATACCACCAATGATGTACCTAATACAAGCTACCCCACCACAAATTTAATGTCATATTTATTTACTTGCATCAAAGTATGCGATCAAATAGAACACGTTGATAATGTTACAAAGTCAGAAGGCCAATACACATGTTCATAGATAGGAATGACCAATGAAACATGAAACATGTGGTGTTTCTATTGGTGGGCATGTCCTCATGATTTCACCTTCTCAAGGTCACCAAGTGAAAACTTCATAAGAAAAGTCTCAATGATTATGAGCCCCCATCACCTGAAAGTCATACATCAACTATGTCCAGTCATTATGATTTATCTAGACCATAGGAAATATGTTTAATAATAATATCATAGTATATAGAGGTTATCATTATATCCTGAGAACATATATAACATTTTGACATGAAAAATAATCCATGGACATTACCATTAAAATAATAGATGTATAAATATCAACACTATTATGGTAAGTTCTCATCATGAACAACTCACTGTATACATGATATGGTAATTAAAAAGTATGATTCAAGTGGGGTCTAGGGAAATCACTAATACAACATATTGATCACATGGATCCCGCTAGAAATTTCAGCCTAATCATGCAAATTACCTTGGATACGTTGGCCAGATCATGTGAAAGCCCTTGGACATGTCAGCCTAATCACACGAAATCCCCTGAACATGATGGACATGTCAGCCTAATCATGAAAAATATCTTTGATATGTTAGAAATGACAGCTTAATCATGTGATTATTCAGTTGAAAACTGATGGAAAAATTCAATGGGTTTCATGGGATGAAGGATATAAATGATGTAATCTTTACATGATGGATGTTACATTGTTCTCCATGTGAAGGTCTTATGTGGTTCATGTGATCAGTTCATTAATCATGTGAAATACCTTGTACATGATGGACATGTCATCTTGATCCTGAAAAATCCCTTCGATATGTCAGACATATCAGATTGATCATGCAATGATTCGTTCGACAACCAATGGAAAAATGCCATAGGTGTTGATTCGAAATATCTTTCAACACATTCTAAGAAGATTTTGAAAATCACAATAAATTTTCTTAATGTATATTTTTTACTAACTTTTATACATACCTAGTTTTTAAGTATGTTTTTATAGGAATTCTATTTTCCTGAGAAGAGGAATACCAATTTATAAAAAAGAATAGAATACTATATTTTTGAAAACCTTGTATTCTGAAAAAATTATTTTAAAGTTAGGATATACAGTAACATATTTTCGGATGAAGATTTATAAAAGTTATGAAGTCATAATATAACTATGTCCAAACTGAAGAAGTTATATTAATACATTCAGACAAACATTTTCCTAGTTTAAGCATACAAGTTTTCTGTATGGAATTTTCATTCAATATTTTAGATGTAGATATACAATTTTTCTAGATGAAGAAATTAATTCCACTGAATGAAATATTGTTACAATATGATGGTGTATAATCTTAAGAAAATAAGAAGAACATGCTGAACAATCAATAAGGAGTTTGTTCTAAAGATATTGAAACCGCCTTTGATATTTATTGAATATTACCATTATATATTTTCCTATAAATAGGAGTAGTGATCACGTAGGAGGTGTCTTTTTCATTATCACTGTAAATAGTGGCTATAAAGAGTTTGTAACATATTGTTTCATTGAGATCTCTTTACTGTAACCCTTTTAGAGTCTTTTTCTTAAGGTAACTATGAGTAGAATATTTGTAAATAACTTAAAAACTTTTATGTTTTCTAATTTTCTGTTTGATTGGGTTTGATTGAGGGATTCCTAGGATAGGAAGATAGAGGTTTATTTGATATTTTTGGTCAAGGGTTACCGTGGGTAGGGAAACAAATTTATTCTGATCCTAGTATCAAGGGTATTATTTATTAAGGAAAATTGTCCTTTACATCATGGTTGAAACTATGGATAAATAAAGTCTTGGTTATAAATATTATTAATGCTAAAGGTTAAAGAATAGATAATTATTTTATAACGTTCTATAAGTTTTTATTTTCAACTTTATGGATTTTACTTTACTTATTTTTACAAGTAATATTTTCCAATATGAAATTGTATAGAGAAGTTTTACTTAATCTAATATTTTCAAAACTATGATATCCAGATGAACTGTCTATTTGATACATAAACCTTAAATTTTAGACAAAATTTCTATCTAATATTATATAATAAATCAATTGTAAAAATTATGAGTTTTATTTTATAAACTACAATTCACTCCCTCTTTTAGCAATTGTATCACTCTTTGATCCTAAATTTAGTATCAGAGATTAAATTATACTCCTTTAGCTTGAAAGTTTTTGTTATAATTGATATATTTATATTCAAGTAAGTTTCTAAGTTTATGAATTTTATTGTTTAAATTTTTTTATAAACTATTTTACAATAATGTGTTATTTTAAAAATAGTATTTTTATTGTTATAATTATGGTAGGGTTGAATGTTGGAACTCTTGAGAAAAAAATATTAGCTGAACACAAATTTTTTATGTTTCTAAACATTAATATTGAAGAGACCATATAAAAACCTTTGTTATCAATAGTGGGGTAGATTAATTTGTTATGTAGGCTAAATTTTATCAAATTCCTAAAAACTAATTTTTTTACTTTTACTAATCAAGAGAAGTTAGAATATCAGCTAAATTAAATAGTCAGAAATAATTTATTCTGTTCTATGAATAAAAATATCTACATTCAAATATATTCACTTGAAGTTACTAATAGTATATGGAAAAATCTTGAGATTACAAACATTATAACATCCAAAGTTATTGAGACTAGAAGATCTATGTTGAGATCATATTATCAAGATCTTTATTTCTTACCTGGAGGATCTGTTGCAAAGATGCAAGGTAGGTTTATGCCAATTGTTAATAGTTTAAAATCTATTGGTTATAGAGATATTAATGATTAAATTATGGTTAATAATTCTATTAAGATTATTCCTAGAGAATGGGAATCTAAAATAATAGCTTTAGATGATACTAAGATAATGACAAAGTAGAGATTATATGATCTAATTGAAACTCTCATGTAGTATGAGGGTAGATTGAAGAGAGATACAAAAAATATAAAAAATAAAAATGGTGGATTAAATTTTTCTTCCATGTTATATGTTTATAAGAAAATTATATTTATATAAAAATATTCTAAATCTTCTAAAAATAATAAAGATAGAGTTGAGAATGAACATTGTTCTTTCGAATAAATTCAGAATGAAATTTCTCAACTAGATCAAAGAATGAATAGGATTATTGGAAAGAAGTATTTCAAATACAATTATAAGGAAAATTTGAAATCCATAAATGAGAATAAATATACTTTTTAGATGATATTTTATGAGTTCAAGAAACCTGGTCACTTAAGGCTATATTCTCCAAGAATGAAAATAAAAAATAAGGACACATTTCCATACAAAAGATCAAAGAAGTTTTACAAGCATAAAAGTAAGAAAAGTATGATAAATTCATACACTTTGAGTACAATTGGAGTTGATATTTCTTTAGAAATTTCATCATATAGTGAGATTAATATTAAAAATAATATTAGTTTTCTAGATAAAATGATGAATAATAATAATTGATTCCTAAATAAGGTATCTACAGAAACCTTAACCAAACTTACTTTAAATAAAAATTATCCTGATTTAGAAAAGGAAAATATTTTCACATATTGAGATAAATAATCTACTTCATAAGAGGATAATACATTAACTATATTTGAAGAAGTATATCAATTTACTAAAATTTTAGAAAAACAAACTTTAAAGCTTCTAAAAATCTTGAAGATGCTAAGGAATATCTTGATAAAGAAAATTTGATAATTTCTAAACTTACTATTGAAATTTAAGTCTTTATAAAGAGTTATAGGAACCTAATATTGAATAATAAAATCTTTCAAAATAATTTGAAAAATAAAAATACACTACATCCAATGAAAATAAAATTTAGTTTAACAAAATTCTAAAATTTTGAGTCTAAATAAGTTACTATCAAAATTTACTTTCAGTAAGGAAATTTTTTTTAATTTGTATAGAAAAATAAAACCTCATAAGAATTTTCTTGGAATAGGTTTTACTAACTCAAAACCACATTTTCAAAATAACTATTTTTTTCAAAATTTTACCCTTTTGTACTAAGTGTCAAATTAGTGGACGTAGGAAAAATAAATGTTATTTAAATAGAGTACTATATTTTGGATTTCATAAATATTATTTTTTAAATAATTAGAAAATACTCAACATAAAGTTGGACTAATGTGGGTTCCTAATATACTTTTGTCTAATAATGTTGGGCCTAATAAAGTTTTGGTACCGAAATTTAAAGTTTATTAATTTCAGGAAAACAAGAAGTGTACCAAGAACAACAACATTTGGTACATGGATAATGATTGTTCCCAAAACATGACCATAAATAAAGACTTATTCTAGAATATTATTTAGATTAAAGGTGAAAAAGTTACTTTTAGTGACAATAATCATGGAAAAATATATGGTATAGTTAATATCATACTTCCTATAAAATATTTAATTTCAAATGTTTTGTATTTTATAATACTTATGAACAAACTTATTAGAAAAATCCCATTATGTGATTAGGTTTATCTTATGAACTTCAAGAATGATAAATATAATATTTATAGTTTAGAATATTAGTTTATTATTTCTAACAATAGGCATGCTAATGTATACACCTTGAATTTAGATAACCTCATAAGCCAAGATCTACCTTTTCTTAGTTCAATAAAATATCAATATTGGTTGTGGAATAGAAGGTTAGGACACTATAATGTTAGAACTTTATAAAAACTTTCTAAGAAATGACTAGTTATATATATACCAAATCTTATTTTTAATAATTCTATTGTTTGTGATCCTTTTCAATTTGGAAAGAAACATAATTCAAGATTTAAATCTATTAGTGAAGTTCCAAATTTAGAATCTTTACATTTGGTGCACATGGATTTATTTGATTCTACCAAAAACTTAAGTATTGGTGAAAAAATACTATGTATATGTTTTAGTTGATGACTACACTAGATATAAATGGGTATATTTTATAGAAAAAAAATTCATAATCCTTTTCCTATTTTAAAAATTTTGTATCCCATGTTAAAAATTAGAAAAATCTACCTTTGGTGACTATTCATATTGATCATTTTGGAGATTTTATTGATTTTAAATTTGAAATATATTTTGTAAAAAAATGTATAATTTATAACTTCTCAACACCTAGAAATCCACATAAAAATGGTGTAGTTGAATGAATAAATAGAATTACTCAAGATATTACTAGAACCATGTTGAGTGAATACTCAATTGCTAAACATTTTTGGGCTGAAGTATTAATTACTACCTCCTATACTATAAATCCTATTTTAATAAGACCATTTATTAAAAAAAATCATGATGAGTTGTGGACATAAAGAAATCCAAAACTTCCTTACTTCAAAATTTTTGGATGCAAAGTATTCATTCTAAATATTAAATAGAATTTGTAGGGCCTCAACCCATTTGGCCACCCGAATAGTGTTACGATCTAGAGGGACACTGGACCTTAGGTGTGCCTCCCCATGTGTCAAAGGCTACCGACTAGAAGAGATGGTGTAAAGAGGTGATTGTGGTGATATTATACCCTCTGGAGATGATAATAATAATGGTTTATAGATAAATATAACACAACAAAAGGAAATACTACTAAACACTAGACCAATAACCCGCCATAGTGGTATTAAAATAAATAGAATTAATAATAATAAATAATTTCAAACATACCAATTGAAGAATAAACCATCACATGATACCATTTGTATAAACATTCACCATTTGTAGTTAATCATGATTACAAGACAGGTCATACAATACAATAAACAAGAAAGGGTCGCCTGTGGATGACGTTAGTATATACATATATAAGTACGCTAATACAAAATAAAGACACTAGTAAACTCTAGATAATTCAGAAACCACCAGGGTCCCTTCCCATCCATACCATGCTAAAGGTCTGACATGATCACTAAGGTTCATCTCCTGAGCATGAACCCTTATCTGATCACAAAAGAATAAAATCTACAAGCATCCCAAAGGGACCATGTAGGGTGTGAGAATAAATATCAATAGGCCACCACCAAAGTGTTCATAACGTACAACTATGAGTAAGAAGGTAAATACTAAAAATAATAAAGCAGAACATACACAAAAAAATAAATAATCTGATTCTTTTCTGCTCAACATCCACAAGGAAACAATCAATTTCTCTATCCATCTCTAGTATAACTGCAGTGGATAGGGTACATAACATAATTCTCAGGAAATAATTTGTCAAAAATCATCCCAGGTGAACCCTTAGGTTCCACCTCCAAAAGAATCACCTGAAACCTCATGCGAACTGACATCTTGTGTCGTAATAAATAACCAATATCCCAAAGGCACGCCCAATAAAGTACCCAAACCTATGGACCTCGTCTCAGAAAAAATCCCAGTTGTATCAAAGCCTAATGTACTAAGGCACAAAAACTTATTTCCTCCAAATAATAAACATTGTAGGATCAACAGCCAACATCCTGAGGAATAGAGATATTTTTCCTCTGAAATAATCTTGGACCAACGACCATAATGTTACAAAAAGCCTCAGCCCCAACTGATAGTCTCAACACTGTCAACTGTTGTCTCCTCGCCATCCATATGGATTTCTATAACAAGAACCTACAACCTTTTTGATGGTCAACACCATCCTAATATGTATATAATGGAGTCATCTACCCACATGAGTGGTTAACCCCAACTCATAATTTTAGTCCTATCTGCATACACACAACTCCAAATGGCACGTCATCCAATCAAAATGAATGAAAATCACAAAAAAGTACCTAAGACACATCATCCTGAAACCTCATTCCCATATGACCATGTCTCTCATCTTGATGGTCATCACCTTCTAATATCACATGATCCATTCTCATAACCTGATGACCAATTTCACCTCAATCCAAATACCAAGTCACTCAACCTATGATCAACATCACTCATATTATCCAGGCCTCTCCCAACTTAATGAACTAGTTCAACTCATCCAGATGGTCAACACCATATCAACCCTTAGGCCAAGCCCATAATGTTCTCTTGGAACCCTCACAATCAATATTAATAAATCAATTTAAATGAATAAACACCCCAACCTAATGTACCCAAGGTCTAAAACCTATCACCAGGCTTAAACCATTTTTAGTCTTGGATGAGAATGCCCATAGGCATCTCATAGGTTCAATTAATTAATTTAAATGACAAGAATAAATTATTAGGGTCTCACTCGGACAAACCGATGATGAGATTAAGAACATACCCATAAAACATGAGCGGAATCAAAGATAAATCTAGGAACCACCTACCTTGTGTTGATAGATGCTCCCTCACCTGATATAAACCTCTAACTCGTTTTGATTCAGAAGAAATTAGTATTTTAGATGAACATCCTAAAAATAGGGTAAAATGGATTTCATGGAATTAGTGCACCGTATGGAGAGATAAAATTAGAAAATAAGCAAGACGATTTAATCCCTTATTGATATAGATCCAACACACATGATGAATTGAAGAAAATATCTTGGACAGATAGTGGATATCAACACTTAGTGAAGGAATAAAAAGTGAGAGGAGCTCTTACTGTGCACTTGGGTGGAGAAGAAAATAGGAGGAGAAAGGATAAATAGAAGGAGGTGGAATTTCCTAGTTTAACACTTTTAATGAGGTGAAAAATTTGGCTAACCATTCACCAATCATGCAACACCCACTATCTAGATACCCCACTTCACATGGTTTTCCTGCAAGTTTTTCCAAACCATGCGACAACCATGCAAATAACCTTTGCTAAAAACTGTAGAGTTTTTACATGGTCATGTACCTTCTCTTGTATGGTTTTCCAAACCATGTCCAGTGTACCTAGAGGGCCAACCATTTTCTCATGGGAGGCCACATGGTTTTTCCAAACTGTGTGCCATAGTCCACACACATAGAAAAGTTGGGTTTTTGGAATCTGACATAACCAAAACCCACTCAAAACCATAAGGTAATTACCAAGAATTAAAAACCATCTAAAAAATTACTTGGTTCAAAGGAACCATCAGAATTAGGTTTTGATAATCAAGAAAGAAGTTGGTCCGACCACCAAACTCCAAAAATTAAAACGGGTTAAGGATTTTGACTCGCAAAAAAACTCAAGATGTAATAATCTCCCCACCTTAACAAAGATCATCCCCAAGATATAAATCATGACCCAAAGATGGTACCAAACATACCCATCCTGTTAAAACACCCTGGTCTACCTCAGTCACCAAGTCAAAAGTCAACTCTCTCAAGGCTCTTCCTGCCTTAGGTGTTACCTATCCTAGTTTCTTCCCAACCCAAAACTCAAAAATTACGATGGTTCTCTGATTATCCATGGACTCAAAAGTCCTCCCATGAAACATCATCACTCCTTTACCTCATATGGTGCTCACATCAATCCTGTGTCACATATAAAAACCCATAAAGTACCATATCTCATCAGATTCCCACCTTGTGCCAATGTTGCACATGAAACCTATGAGGTCCTCCATCACATCATATGCCCAAAATCTATCTCGGTGCCTCACACCTCACATAGAGACCACATCGCACCAATGCCTAGATGCTAACACACCTCAAGTAATCTCACATACCCTCAATTCCCATATATAACAGGAGTTCCACACACCTCATATATATATATATATATATCGCATCTGATCTAATTCCAACCTACTAACTATTATCTGGTCACTCGTTCACCCAAAACAGAACATGCCTACAAATATTCCATGCTAAAATTAAAAGTACTCTGATCACTCCCACAATGAACCTATAACTATAACTAGATCCCTAACCTACTATGCACCTCATAGATCCATTGCGTTCACCTAGCTTGAAGCCTAACTACCTAGGGCCTAGCCTCCCTACTATGCTGCACTAGACACTAGACACTGAACCCACTACTAGGTCCCACTTTCTCTACCATGACTTTTTCATGTAGCTGAATCCTAGCTACCATCTCCTGTCACCACTCCCGGTCTACCCATAGATGCCTAAGTCTACCCCAGTCCTTAGCTCTTGGCTATCCGAGATGGCTTCTTGCAAAACATCTCGAGATTCCTGATCTTTCCACAGGATCAAGACTCCTTCAGTGCCCAGTCACATTGCATCCACAAATGTACCAAATTCCCACACTATAAGTACATGGTATAAGACCCACTCCTCTGTGGTATTCTCTAATATCTAGGTTAAACTCCCTAATGATACTCCTCTCAGCCTCACTTCCTGTTAACTTAAGCATCGCCATTATAATTAGCTGATGTTGTCACCCAGATTGTGTATGACTGGTCTGTACATGCCTAATTCAAAACCTCTAAGAATGAGGCCAACCTGAAGATGTTTTCCTACACCCCAAAGTTTGGTTGTAAACCATATTAAAAAAACCTCACCGTTGATGTGTCATCACCCACCATACTTGTTATGTAGTGAGAAAAATCAATGAAAGTCGACGCATAGTCAATGACTAACATGTCACCCTACTATAGCCTGAAGAACTCTCAAGCTCTCTATGCACTCATCATCTATGACAATAAGTGCTTAGAGAAACTAGACTCAAAGTCCTTCTAGGCCAGTCCCTCGTGTCTTCCGGTTTTCACCTGTACATCCAACCAAAACTTTATCAATCCTATGAGAATATACATCTCTAGATTCACCTTACAACATGGGGGTGTCTCAAGCTACTCAAAGATGGCTTGCATTAACTCTATCCAGTTCTCAGATTCCTATGGTCCACCCTCACCCTAAAATAGCAGTGGGTGTTACAATTGGAACTCTTGAGTCAAGTAAGCCATGGAAGGTTTTTCTCCCCAATCTCCCTTGTTAATCCCCTGGATAACATGTACCAGGCTCTCCCTATGTTTCTTATCAATCCATGACCAAAAATCTGTCAAATATAGTGGCTACCCTGCTTGTACTGGAGCCTACACCTGATCCTGTACTGTGGATCATGATCCACCCAACCCTCTAGGGCCTTATCCCAATACTCAGAGGCCTCAAACTGTGCCTGATCCTATGGCACTAAATCACTACCCGCTCGACACTCCATCAGAATCCTCCTAGGTGGAAACCCACTGAATACCAATCGTGATGGTTATAAAACCATAATAAAATATATATAATACAGATAGGGAAATTTGTAACAAGGAGTACAATCTCACCACCCTTACACCCCCTCATCGCAACCATGTCTCACAACATTCGGCCTCAAGGTCCCTTACCCACCCATATCAAATCCAGGTATCACATATAAATCTAACCTTATGGCCACTCACCTTCCCATAACAGGGTCATATGTCAAATTAAAATTCCTGTTATCTATGTAAGATGGAACCAAATAGGCTAATTAGGAAAATACTATTTAGATTCTTTGTTGATATTTTAAACACCTTACCGCCAATCATCATCCTTTACTGCTCCTATAAAATCGAGGACCATACATACATACATAAACACACACACACACACACAGAGATATATATATATCACATCACATGACATACAAATTTCATTGGAACCCCTTGCCTGGGATGGCTGAGTAGAATTCCACCAAAGAGAGTCTAAGAAGAAAAACACTACTTAGATTACTTTGTTAACACTTTAAAAAACCCAAACCCTCTCAGCACAATCCAAGTTCCCAATTAAAATTATAAGAAATTTATCACAGGAACACACACACACATAAATCATTATAGGTTCCTATCAAGAAATCGTAGTAAAATCTCCCTTTCCATATAGGGAAAAGATCCCAAAATCTTCCCTTTCTTTGCTGGGCCAAGGTTTACATGTCATAAAATATAATTACCACATACAAGTGCACCACCTGATGTGGAAATCATATCAACTATAAAAAGAGTAATGCAGAAAATGAATTTCCCACCCCTGGAAACTTGGTATATCCCCTGTGCTTAGGGCTGCAAGAAACCAAATACGAGCTCTAAAATTAGTCCCAAAAATATCCTAATCTCCTTCCTACCATATCCCAAATATTAATACACAAAAATAGGGAAACTATACTCCTCTGATACTATTTATAGTTCCTTGATACGTTTAGCCACCTGAATAGTGCTATGAGCTAGAGGTCCACTGTGCCTTAGGTGCACCTCACTATACACTTAAGGCTTTCGACTAGCAGCAAGGTTGTAAAGAGGTGATAGTGCGGAGACTATACCCTTTGGATATGATAATAATAATGGTCTATAGAAAAATATAACACATCGGAAGGAATGACTACTAAACACTGGACCAGTAACCCACTGTAGGGGAAGAAAAGTAGACCATAGAAATAATAATAAATAAGCTCAAACATACCAATTGAATAATAAAACATCACATGATAACATTTTTAGAAATATAAACCATTCATATCTAGTCATTCATACAAGACAAGTTATACAGGACAATAAACAATAAAGGATATTTTGTGGCCGACCTTAGTACATACATATATAAGCATGCTGATACAAAATAAATACACTAAAGTAAACTCTAGCTGATTCAAGAACTAACATGGTCCCTTTCCATCCATACCATGATAAAATTTAGGCAAGATCACTAAGGTCTAGCTCTTGAGGTCGAACCCTTACCTGAACACAAAATCATAAAGTCTACACACATCCTGAAGGACCCGTGTAGGGTGTGAGAATAAATCTCAATAGTCCACCACCAATGTGTTCCTAACATATATTTGTGAGTAATAAGGTGTATAATAAAAATAAAAAAGCAACACAAGCACACCACATAAATAATATTCTTCCATAGTGATTAATAGTCAAAATAAAGAAATCACATACTTTAGTCATCGTCGGTATAACTATGGTGGATAATATCCGTAGCATAAATCTCAAGGAATTCTCTATCAAATATAATCCCAGGTGAACCCTTAGGTTCCACCTCCAAAAGTATCAATTGAAACCTTGTTTCAATATAAACCTCATGTATTAATAAATAAATGATGTCCTGAAGTCATGCTCAATAAAGTACCTGATCCCACACACCTCAGCTCGGAAAAATCCTTGTTGGCTCGAAGTCTAACATCATGAGGCACACTGATGTATGTCCTCAAAATAATAAAAACCATCATTTCAATAGATGATGTCCCAAGTAATGTAAATATTTTTCCTCCTAAATAATCTCGGACCAATGAACTCAATGATATGGTGAGTCTCAACCCCAACTGATGGTCTCAACACCGTCAACCTATGGATCCTCACCATCCACATGTCTTTCAATGGAAAACACCTCTAACATTATTGATGGTAAACACTATCCTTATCCGCATTTAATAGAGGCCTCTACCCATTCAATTATTCAACACCGCCACATCATCTGAGTCCTATCTATGTGAACACAACTCTAAATGGTGCGTCGACCAATAAATGTGATTAGATGTTAGTTACACTTGGTCAAATAACCTGAGGGGGGGGGGAGGGGGAGGTGAATTAGGGTATGATAGATTAAAACTAACACCCCTTTAGATCTTGTTTCATCACTAAAAAAGAACACTATTATCTCTCTTTCTCATAGAAATACATGAGCTGAAATGAAAACATGCACATGACACAATGATTTTACTTGGTTCACCCTCACTGGGCTATGTCCAAAGAGTATACAATGATGATGTGTTGATGTAACAAATCTACTAAAGATCACTACCAATTACAAGGTTCAAGCTAGATCACTTTTATGCCCAAGATCACTACATTTATAATATTTAAGGTATGCTCAATGCATTCCCAAGGGTCACTACCTATGTCTCTTTCTCTAGCTCAATTTTGGTGGAAAGGATCACCATATTTCTCTTCCCTTGCTCATTACTCTTGGAAGGGATCCACTAACATTTTATAGACTTTTAGGTCCCTTAATTTTCATGAAATCACACATCCACAACTATAGATAGATGCTCTGTTGAAACCCATTTTTACCCATAGATGAAATATAACTTTCCATGTACTATTAGGTTAGAATAAATTTCTTTCAAAAACTGTTTTTGTCTTCTGTTGGCTTCCTTGAGTTCTCTGTGAACCACCTTGCCTATTCAGAAAACTGCGTAGTGGGTATGCTTCGTAGATTTCCTCTCCTCCACAAACTGCCCTTACTCCCCGGACTGTCTTAACTTCCGCATACCGCCTCCTCCATAGACTGCTTCTCCTACGTGGATCAACCCTTATTCTACAAACCATTTTCCCTATGAACCGTCTCCTCTTAGTGGATGAGTTCTTCCTCCTTGGACCACCTTCCTTCATCGGACTGTTCTCCTTCACTGACTCTTATTACTTTGAGGGATTTAGTGCCCCACAAAAACCCTTCGGCAGAATTTCTTTCATGTGATCCACTTCACCCTTCACAGACTTCTTTTGGACTTAGTTGAATTCCCAGAGTGATGATTTTCTCTAATGGAATTCACTCTACCTTAATGATGGGATTAGTGCTCCTTATATAGGAAAATAGATCCACATAATCCGCTAATCCTAGATTTACCAAATCTGCAATGCAACACCACCTTCACCGTGTACTGTGCATCTCATACAAACCGTTATTCCCTACGCGGTCCGCGTACCGCCACTCTTCCTAAGTGGTGTCTAATCTCTTATGCGAACCAAATCCTATGTGGATCCTCAAATCACCTCCTAGTTTTCTCCAATGAAAAGACTTCCCCAAAAATTGAAAAAATTACATTTACTGTTGCTATCTTGCAAACCATTTTTTCCCGTGAACTTTTTTAGTTCTCCATCTGAATACCATGCTTTACGGTTCACATAACATTTCTTTGCGGTCTTCATGGCGTCGTTATGCAGAAATATACCTTTTCCAGAACTCCTTCTCCATTCTGCGTACCAACCTTAGCACTGCTATGTGGAAATATACCTTTTCCAAACATTAACAACCACAAAAAAAGTACCTAAGACACATCATCCTAGCACCTCATGCCCCTACAACCATGTCTCTCTTCCTTATGGTCATCATCAAATTATCCATACTCGTAACCTGACAACAAACATAACCTAAATCTAAAAACCTAGTCACCCAACCCGTGATCAATATCGCTCATATTATCCGGGCATCACCCAACCTAATAAAACATGTTACCTCATCCATATGTTCAACACCATATCAATCATCTAGACAATCCTATCATGTTCCCTTGGTACCATCAAAAGACATATTAATAAATCAATTTAAATGAATGAACACTCTAGCCTAATATTCCTGAGGTATGAAGCCTCTCACAGGGATTAAACCATTTTTAGTCTTTAATGAGAATTTTTGTAGGCCTCTCATGGGTTCAATTGATTAATTAAAAGGACAAACATAAATTTTTAGGGTCTCTCTGGAACAACCCAACGACGCTCTCAAGAATGAACCCACAAAACATGTGCAAAATCAAATAGAATTCTAGGAACCACCTACCTCATGTTGGTGGAAACTCTCTCACCTAATGTTGACCTCAAACTTGATCTAATTCATATGAAATCAAAGTTTTAGATAAACACCTAGAAAATAAGGTAAAACGGATCACACAGATTTAGTGCACTATATGGAGAGAGAAAATGAGTAAATAAACAAGTGTATTAAATCTCTTACTGATACAGATCCAATGAACCTGATGAATTTAAGAATTGATATTGAATGGAGAGTGGATATAAACACCTAGTGGAGGAAGAAAAAGGGATAGGAGCTCTTACTGTTCATGCAGGTGGAGAAGAAAAGAGGAGGATAAAGGATAAATAGAAGGAGGGGTGGTTTCAAAATTTCTCAATTTTAATGAGGTGCATGGTTAGATCACATGGTTTGGCTAACTGTGTGCCAACCATACGAAACCCACTATCAAGATACCCCACCTCTCATAGTTGTCCTGCATGGTTTTCCAAACCATGCGACAACTATATGAATCACCTCTGCTAATGATGCGCAGTTTTCGCATGGCGGTGAACCCCCTCCTGTATGGTTTTCTAAACTGTTTCTAGTGCACCAAGTGGGAAACATTTTTTCTCATGGGAGGCCACATGGTTTTTCTAAACCATGCGCCTCAGTTTGTGCACTTAGAAAAGTTGTATTTTTGACCTCCAATGCACCTGAATACCACAAAAACCCCCGAGGAAATTATAGATAATTAAAATCCATCTAAAAACAATGCCTTTGTTTAAAGAAAATCTTAGAATTAGGTTTTGAAAATAAAAAAAGAAGTTGGTATGACCACCAAACTCAAAAAAATCAATTGGGTTGAAGATTTTGACCTACTCCAAAAACTTGAGACCTTATAGAATTTACATAAATTTTCTCAAAAATATGATGAAGGAATATTTTTAGGTTATTCTAAATATAATAAGGATTATAGAGTTTTTAATTAAAATATAATTACTGTTGTGTAAACAATATGTGTTAAATTAAATGAAACTAATACCTTTGTTTTCAAACAACCTCAACCCACATCTTCAGATGTTATTTGAAAAACCTATTTTAACCCATGTTGGAATGTTCCTCTTGTGGGAGAATAATTGAATAGATTTTTTTAAGAAGTTTTACCTCAAGAATAAATTTAACCTATTATTGAAGAACATATTTTTAAAAAACCAAGGAATCAATTATCCTTAGGAGTTATCCTAGTGATAACATCATTGGTGGTGTATATCAGTTAGTTAGAACAAGAAATTCCATAATAAATGAAGTGAAACATTGCACATTTTTATCTCAATTCAAACCAATCCAAATGAGGATTTAGGCAATAAATATTGGATAAAATATATACAATATGAACTCAATTAATTTGAAAAGAATCAAGTCTGGACTTCTGTTGAACAACTGAAAGATTCACCTTTAATTAATATAAATTTTTATTTTTGAAATAAATGTTAATGAAAATGGATTTATAGTTATAAAGTAAACTAGACTTATTTCAAAGTGTTATAATAAAAAATAAGGAATATAATATGAATAAAGTTATGATCCAGTATCTAGACTTTAAGCTATCCATAAACTTATATATTATGCAGAATTTTTAAATTTTAAACTTTTTCAAATGGATGTTAAGTGTACAATCAATAATGGATATGTCTATGAGGTTTTTTATGTAGAACAACCCCATGGTTTTGAAAACACAAAATCTTTGGATCATGTATTTAGACATACTAACCCACTTTATGGACTTAAACATGCACCTAGATCCTAGTATGATAGATTTACTAGTTTTTTGTTATAAATTTTTTTTTTAAGGGAGATGCAGGTCCATAAATTTTAATTAAAATGATTTTTAAAAACACCATCATTGTTAAAATTCATTTTTATGACATTATATTTGGATTAACTCAAAAATATCCTACAGATTCCTTTGCGAATCATATGAAATATTAGTTTGATATGGGCATGATGGTTGAACTTTCTTTCTTGGTTTTCAAATTTCAAAATACTAAAAGGAACTTTTATATCTCAACATAAGTATATAAAATATTTTTCTTATGAAATTTGGATATGACAACATAAGTAATCCTATAAGAACCTAAAATACTTTAGATCTTGATGAATCTAAGAAACCAGTTGATCAAAAGATTTTTAGAAGAATGATTGGTAGTTTACTTTATTTTATATATAGTCATCCATATTTGATGTTTTTCGTATGCTTGTGTGCAAGATATCAAGATAGTCCTAAAGAGTCCCATATTAAGGATGAAAAATGATTTTTTCTTTTCCTTAAGTGAACTGTGGATCTTGGATTATTTTATTCTTCTATAAATTAATTTAAACTTAATTGTTTTTTCAAATTTTGACTTTGGTGTATGTAAAATAGATAGAAAAAGTATATGTGAAGCCTGTTATTTCTTAAGAGAGGATTTAGTTTCATGGTCTTTTAAGAAAAAATATTCTATTTCACTTTCCACTATTTAAGCAGAGTATGTGAATGCTAGAAGTTTTTGTGATCATGTTTTTTTGGATGCAACACATACTCACTGATTTGGGATTGAGTTTTAGTAAATATCTAATTTTTTGTGATAACAAAAGTTCCATTAATTTAATTAATAACCCAATACATCACTCATGATCTAAGAAAATAGATATAATACAATGTTTCCTTTAGCATCACACACTAAAAGAAGATATCATTTTACAATTCATCAAAATACAAGAAAAACTTGCTAAATTTTTTAAACCCCCCCTAATTTTGATAGATTTGAATTAATTAAACATAATATAGGAATTGAAAATACAAAATGGTCATTCATATCTACTTATTATTTAAATAATATCCTTATAGTAATTAAATTATTAAGAAATGGGGAGTGCATATTTTATGGGTTTCAAATATTTAATATATTAGACCAAAATGTTATTGAAGAAAAAATCTAGAAAAAATTTTATATGGAAATTTTTTGGAAAAATTTTCCGAATAAAATTTTCACAAAAATTTTTCATTACAAAACTTTTCATTACAAATTTTTTATTATAAATTTTTTTTGTTACAATTTTTTTTCATTGCAAAATTTTTCATTAAAAATTATTCATTACAAATTTTTCATTACAACATTTCTTGTTGCAAATTTTTTCATTATAAATTTTTTTCATTAAAAATTTCTCTTTTAAGTTTTTTTGTTACAGATTTTTAATTAGAAAAGTTTTTTTCACAAATTATCCATTACAATTTTTTGGTTACAAAATTTTATGTCCCAAAATTTTTCATGATAAAATTTCTTGTTAAAATTTTTTCTTATGAAATTTTGTTAAAAAAATTTTCTAGATGAAATTGTTATTACAAAATCTTTAATTAATATTTTATTTATAAAATTTTATATATTTACTAAATTATTTTCCTTTCCAGGTAGTTAATATTCCTAAATAATAATTTGATAGAAGGTTTATAAATTTATTTCGAGAAGGTAAATTTATAAGTCATATATTTGTACATCTATATATTGTATAATTTTTATAATGTTTGTACTCCATTTATTTTTTTTAAAAAGTATAGTTTTTATTTAAAAAAATCTTCAACCAATAAAACATATATAAGAAAATTAAAAATATGAGACTTAAGAAATATTTTTATCAAGTTTTATGAGATATTGATTAGAAAAAGGGTTTTGATCTCAACCATTAGATCTAGGAAAGCTGGATCATTTATCTCTAGAGACTATATATATAGGAGTGGGTTTGTATCTTTTCCCATGACACTTCTACCTACTACCAGCTCTCATCTCTCAAATTATGTTTTGTTCAATCTTTAGTGATTAATCTGATTCTATTTTAGAACACATGAATTATTTAAGTGACATTTCAAGAAATGTTCTAGTAAAAGAAAGGATGATTGTGTGTTTATAATGAAAAGTTTTAATTTCACTATCTGGAGTTTGTAAGGATTTTTTATTTATATGTTAAATTTTCAAAAGAAGATAGATTGAAATTTGTAGCTTTTGACTTGTTTGGAAACAAGTAGAAGTTGAATATCAAGAGGGAATTTAAGTTAGTCAAAATACCATTGGATGGTGAAGAAAATTTTATTACATAAAAGTTTCCTAGTAACTTAATATCTTTTGAGAAAGAAAATGTAGAATATTCCTTATTTTCTTCTGAGGAAAAAGTTTGGAAGGATTTCAACTCAATCAAAAAAACAAAATTGTAGAAATTTGGATACAAAATTTCTTGATCCCTAGTAAATGTGATGACACCTTGAAAGTCAAATATATATATATATATATATGAGCTTGATTTCATCTATAATATGAGAAAATTTAATTTAGTGAAATATGTTTTCAATATGGAAGCAGTGAAGGAAGGTTCATTAGAAGTTAAATTTATTTTATATCTAGTATTTATCAATAATTTGTTGGTAAACCTTATGATTATAATGAATATAAAGAACGTTTAAACTTCTATTAGAGAACATATTTCATTAACTGGTGAAGATATGATTTCAAAGATGAAGTTAATGTTTGAGTCTTCTCAGAAGATGTTTATTGAAAAGTCAAGAAATGTTGAATCAAAAGAAATGTTAAAATTAATTAAAGATAAGTTTAAAAAAAGGAATAAAGTTGAGAAATATCCTCCCATGCCATGAAAGAAACCAAAATATATGTTAGATTAAACATTTATGGAATTTATGAAAATAAAGAGGATTAAAACCATGACATTCCTACTTTTTGGTAGGATAAAGAATAATTTTTTTCATTGAAGGAGATTATTTATCAAAATATAAACTAAGATGAAAAGAAGAAGATTAAATCTGAAAAATAAAGATAAGAAAATATTTCTAGTGATTTTATTAAGAAAACATATTTTATCCAAGAAAGGGTAGAGACTTTTACAAAAGGAAAAGATCATATATATAAATTTATAAAAGGAAATCACTCTAAAATTTGAGAAGTTCAATATAAAACTTTATCAATTACACCTTTGGATGTGGATAAATTTAAGACAGTTAGTGTTTTCATTACTCAAGATGAATCACATAAAGATAAGGAATGATCTAGATATATTTCTCTAAAAAATTTCCCGGGAAAAAGATATTAATGATGAAATAAAAAATTATTCAAGAATTGAAAGAACAATTAAATATTGATGAATTATCAAGTTAAAAATCAATTTTTGAGTATTTATTTAAATTCTCCTGAAAGAAATTCCTCTATAGAAATTAAGAAATATTCTAGAGTGAAAATTCCAAACAAACACCGGACTAATATTCTTGACTGATGATAATTTTGATGATGTTGGTAAGTATGGTGTCAATGTTGATAGTGGTAGTGAAGGTGATAATTCTAGAAAGGAATATGAAAGATAAGTGATGGAAATTTCTAATGATAATAGTAATCAATAAGTTTCTAAGAGAGCTATAACTTCTAGTCCTCCAAGATTTCAAATTCCAACTATTTCATCCGATTCCATGAATTCTCCTACTTCAAATACTTTAAATATAATGGAGATTAAAATAAACTGTATCAATGAGGTTATTAAAATATTTTATGATATCATGGATGTTTTTCCAGACATACATGCAAGATATTAATATATTAAAGGTAAGTTTGATGTTTTAGAGAATTCAAATTCAGTGAAAAATATTTCTGAATTAGTTATTTTAAATGAATATGAATTCAACTATTTTAGTGAACGAGTTCATACATATATAAGGAAGTTGAATGTAATCATTATATGGATGATAATATGTGAAAATTATATGAAATTTTATGAAGATTCAATTTATAAAGTTCACAGATCAACAAAAATAGCTCCCAAGGATGTAAGAAATATGTATGGAGATGTTTCTAAATCCACAATAGCTATTAATAGTTAGAAATTTTTGGTAATAAATCATGATGATGAGTTTTTAAATATTTGAAATAATTTTTATGTTTTAAAAAGAATAAGTTGAAAATTTTTACAAAGTAGTTGGGGTATAAGAGGTAGTTCAAGATGAAATTTCTTACATCTGAAATTTAGATGAATAAGTTGAAACATTGAAGAAATTAGTTGCAATTATTTAAGAGTATCAACCTGAAAGTTCAAAAAGTAAAATATTTATATGTGTAGTTCTTAATTTTTAAGGATAAAAACAAGAATATTCAAGTTCTAGAAAATGATGTTAGATGTTTAAATTAATATTTAGTAGAGTTAGAGAAATATCTGTAGGATGTAAAGAAGATAAAGATTATTATCAAAGACCTTATTAATAAATGATGATGTATTTTCTATAAACTTTTAGGAAATTATTTTTATAATAACTATTTTTTAATGGATTTATATATTTATGAATTTATGTTCCTTAAAAATTATTTTGACGAATGTTTCTAATTTTATTGGTTATATATTTCCATTATTTTTGAATGAATATCTATTTTCGAGTAGATTTTTTTGTTTCGTTTAGAAATTTATTTCCCAAAAATTTAAAGTACACTTTTTATGTTCTATAAAACCCATATTTTTTTTAAAAAAAATGAGGATAAAGGTTTACTAATTTTTTTAAGTGAAAGTTACATAAATTTTTAAGAAAAATTATAGAAAGTTATAAATTATAAAATAAAGGGGGATAAATCAAAGAGGAAGAAAACAAAGAGTGAGAAGAGAAACATAGTGTAAAAGTATAAAAGGGAAGTTGTATAACACAGGGGGAGTAAGTATTTATCATTATTTTTTTGCCTTTTAAAAGTTAAGTTTTGTGATTTTCAAAAAGGGGGATATTTTTTATTTAAAATGTCTTTCAACACTTTCTATAATGATTATGAAAATGAAAATAAATTTCCTTGAAGTATATTATTTACTAAATATTATACTTATATATTTTTTAAGAATGTTTTTATTGGAAATATATTTTTATGGATAGAGGAAATCCAATTTATCGGATGGAATAAATTACTATATTATGATGAAATATTTATTCTGAAGAACTTATTATAAAGTTTAGATAGATAGACACATATTTCAAGATAAATATTTATAAAATTACTAAATCTAGAATAAAACTAAGTCCAAACTGACAAAGATATATTAATTCTTTTAGAAAAATATTTTCTAGATGGAATAAGAAATGTTTTTCAGATAAACTATCTATTAAATCTTTGAGATATAGATATAAAAAAATTTCGAAAAAAAAAATCCTTCCACTAGATGAAAACTTGTTGCACTATGATGGTGTATAATATTATAAGCATCATAAAAACATGTTGAGCTATTAAGAAGGAGTTTGTTTTGAGGCCATTGCAACCACCTCCAAGATTCATGGAATATGTCCATTTGATACTTTCCTATAAGTAGAAGGAGTGATCAAGGAGGAAGAGGATTTTTCATCATTGACTATCAAGAGTTTTTGTAAAGTATTTGTAACATCTTGTTAAATTGATTGCACTTTATTGTAACCCTTTGAGATAATTTTTCTTAAGGAATCTGTGGGAAGAATATTTTTAAATTAATTAAGAATATTTTTGTTTTGTAATTTTATGTTTGATCGAGTTTGATCGAGGGATTCTAGGGACTGGAAGACAGAGGTTTATTCAATACTATTGATTGTGGGTCTTCGTGGCTTGGGAAACAATGTTCTTTTGATCTTAGTATCCATGTTTTCCTTACTTAAGGAAAAAACTTTACAGTTTTTTTAAAACTGTGTATACATAAAGAATGAGTTATAGACATCCTTAATGCTAAAGGTTAAATAATATATCATTCTATTATAAAGTTATGTATGTTTTTCTTTGAAACTCTATAAATCATTACATTACTTTTTTTATAAGTTACATTTTCCATTGTAAAATTGCATAGAAATGTTTTAATTAATCTTTAATTTCCTGAACTCTAATATTTAGATGAAGTGTATGTCTGATTTATGAACTCTAAAGTTTAGACAAACTATCTATATGATATTTGATAAGAAATAGGTTTTAAAAATTGTGAGTTTTATTTTATAAACTACAATTCACCCATAGTTGTATCCATTGTATTACTCTTTAATCTCGTAATAGGCTTCATGCAATGAAAGCTGCAAATGATGGGATCTTTATGAAATGGAATTTATGTTGTTTTTGTGAAGGTCTTACATGGTTAACATGATTAATTCATTGATCATGTGAAATCCCTTGGACACAACTAAACGATGGACTGATTAGGAAAAGGAACTTGGACATGTTGTCCCAATCATGAGAAGGTCCTTAGACATGTTTTCTAGATCATGTGAAGGACCTTGGACATGATTTCTTGATCACACAAAGTGTAACACCATAGAATGATAAATGGTTCAATGAATAAATTATATGAATCTTATCAACAACATACACCTTTTTTTGGGAGCCTTCTTGATTATAACTCCATAGTTAATCTTGCTTGACCTGTAGTGGTGATCAGGATGGGTGACCTCATGTGAAGTTTATCAGGGTGTGTGGGAGTGAGGAAAAGTAACACTAGAAAGAACATGTGTTCGACTGTGGGTATAGTTATTACTCAGATGACATGTTTGGGCTTGTGGGTGGGCCCTAGGGAGGAGACCACATGTCTATGGGGAAACTGGTGTTACCTAGAGGTCCAGGACCTAACGTCCATGTCAAGGTGAGGTGTTTGTACTGTCAGCAGGGCCTAGTTGTTAAATTTATATCCGAGTAGGTACCCAGCCTTAAGTGTGGTGGCATTTCTTGGGTTGAGATGTATGGTTCACAACAAGGATCTTGTGACCTAAATGGGGGGGTCATAAATATAACACTCCAGAATGATAAAGGGTCAAATGAAAAAATTATATGGATATTATCAATAAGGTGCACCTTTCTATTTGGGAGCCTACCGGGTTAGAAATCTACAGTTAGCATTCTTGGCATGGAGTTGTGATCCAGATGGGTGACTTACTGGGAAGTTTCTTAGCATGTGTGTGAGTGAGGACAAACCACACTGTAAAGAACATGTATTGTCTTGTTGGGAAATTCATTAGTTAGATGACCCGTTAAAACATGTGGGTGAGCCCCAGGGAGGGGACCACGTGTCTGTGGGGAAATTGGTGATACCTGGAGGGCCAAGACCCGATGACCATGTTAAGACAGGGTGTATGTGCTATAAATGGGGCTCAGTTGTTCCACTAATCCCCTTTAACATGTTGTCCTGATCACATGAAGGTCCTTGGACATGTTATCCTGATCCTATGAAGGCCCTTGGACATGTTGACCCAATCACTTGAAGTCCCTTTGACATGCCAGCTTGATCATGTGAAATCCCTTGAAAATATCTGTCTTGGACATCATGATATGATATCATATAAAATTGGATGGAGGAAATCACTAATGACATGAAGCTTGATCACATTAAGAGTATGAGACGTTTTTGAATTATGCAGAAAACATTCCACTGACTTAAGTCAAGGTACATGGATTTTTTACCATGTAAAGCAGGCAAGATACAGGGGCGGTGATGCCTATAACCCCCCTCCCCAACAAATAAATAGGAGGAGACACATAAGAGAAAAATCTCTGTAGATTAGGGATCAAGTCATCGTAAGAGTATTATTCTTAACAAATCTTGGTGAGTAACTTAAGAAAAATAGAAGGAGGATGAGTCAAGTAGGGGTGGATTTTGAGACAACCTTTTAATCATGTGGAAATAATGTAATAAAAATATAGCATTTTGATCATGTGATTTGAATATGATCATCTAACCCCTCACCGATCAGGCACTTGTATGACCCTCATATCCTTTCTCATATATGTGACTCTAAAGGCTTCATGTGAAGCGCATGTCCATCCTACCTTCGTTCGAATTGCATGAACATACTTCCTTCATGAAAATCATATTACTTACTCACTTTTACATGATTGCATACACTATGCCTTAGTGAATCTATTTTTCATTAAATCCTTCATGTGAGGAACATTCCCCCATGTCCTTTCCCATTCACATGACTTCAAAGAGATCATGGGAAGTACATGACCCATCTTCATTCATGGAAAGCGTGTGACCCCATGACACTCACTTGATAATATATCCTCTAAGGGTGTATTTCATGCTCTCTTAAGTCCTTATCATCTAATAAAGTCCATATAAATTAAATATCCTCCAACAATTCATAATTCATAGGGCCTTGGTATCCATCATCCCAACCATGAATCCTTGCTCATCAATGGGAAAAAGGACTTGAGACCAACGAGAACTCCAATTCTAGTTATAAGAAGGATATATAGGATTCCTTCCTAAGGCCCAATATCTATATCAAACATAAATATAATGGCTCTCCTTGGAGATCCATATCTTATATGGGGATTCCATTTAAATATTAGGGAAAACTTAGTGTGTAAGCCCCACTCAATCACCGAGGAAAGCTCAATGTGTAATACCCACTCAATTAAACCCTATGATTTCATGTAACATGTTCAGTACTCCACCAAATCTTATTTATCACACTGATAATGACTCTTTTGGACTTAGAGGTCAATGAAAATTGTACCATATGCATGATTAAAGTTCCCCAATGTGGGTATTTTTTGATATGAAAGCCCGATTACATGATCTATTCCTTCAGAGGGACATATTCTCAATGAAGTATCTTAGGGTCACTCCCATATAACTAAACTAGGAGTACTCTGATTTGTGTTATAAAAATGATATGTAGGAATCCTTCTTAAGGCCCTAGATTTATATCCCATATTCAAATTCCCTAAATTAAATCTTTTACACATGACATTAAACTACATGGTATGGACCTATGTGAACTATGTGTTTTTTTATTCCTTTCTTCATAGGATACGTAGGATGCCTCATAGAGGTTAAATCCCAATTCCAAAACACCAATCACCTTCTTGGACAACAATAAACCCTAGAGTTCCCAGTCGTATGCTTTTGAAACATATAAAACCCTTAAACTATTATCGCTAAGTAATAACAGGAAGCAATATGGAGAACCTATGATGCATACAGATAGCGTCATTAATAGGATTCCCTCCTACATGAATGAGTATTCTCATCAATTAAAGTTAATAATTAATTGTTTTGTAAGGGTAAACAGTTCTATACTGGGATCTGGGAAGGATTCACAAACATATCTTAAATCTATAAGAGAGTCCCATAGTAGGTTATAACCCCCCCAAAAGGGTTTGATGATCCTGAACTCTGATTGTATCTACCAATGTGTGTTCTTAAGTGTCATTGGTAAGAAACCACAATGACCGTCTACCTTTGAAAAGAAGATCTATAGCTCATTACAGATGCGGAATCCACTGGGAGTTCTTATTAAATACAAAATTGTTAACCAAGCATGGAAAATAGTGTAACCACAATCAATCACCCATAATCAAGAATTGGGTTCCTCTATTTTTTGGGAAACACAAATAGTGAACGTGATGTGAATCTTTCAGTAATTAAATAAAATCAGGTTTCCCATACATTATGCCATTCTATTATGAAAACACCACACAAACACAATGTACAAACCAAAAAAACATAAATAAATGGATTCATCCTGTATAGTTGATTAAGAATGTTTCTTACTCAAAACTCTATATGGATCAGTGACCTTGTTTATTATTGTCCTTATGATTATAGTCACCATACTCACAAAATTCACCATTAACCTAAAACTATGGAATCATGAAGAAAACATTTTGGAACCTCAATTGATGCAACATCCTCCTCAAGTTCTGAAAAAAGTCACCCCCTCTATGCCTTCAACATCGGGCAGAAAATGAAATGGTCAGGAAGTACCACTGACATAGTATGATCCCGACCCTTGAGGACACACATTGTGGACTTCAGGCACTGAATCCTGGAAGCCCGCCTGACTTAGGGGGGTAGTAATGAAATTGGAGACACCTATAACCACTAATTATATCTTCAAGATCCTGTCCTAAGAGTGTGATGATTAAAATCTTCCTTACCTTAGGAAGGTGGATCAAGGAATCAACCATGCGTCCATCAAGATTTAGGAGCTTCCCAGGAGGGATCCTATCAACTGTCTCCACTAGATTCATCCCGCCAATTCTCCTCAATCACCTATTGATGGAACTACCCTAAAAGGTTACACATTGGATTCTCATATCTGGACATGAAGTAGATATCACCGAATGTGGGAAGCTCCAAACCAAATATAGCAGGATCATATCCCAACCTTCACCAATGAGTCCCACTGGAATATTCTAGTGGTATCCTGTGATCAAAATCATATCCCTATTATCCCAGCCCAATTCTACTTATATATCCTGATAGTAAGCATGGTGGAGGCTCATATCCCCACCTCTATGCATAAATCCCATCAATATATTCTGATGGTATTTGGAGGAAAAGAGTAGGAATATATCCCCAATTCAATTGAAGACATCTGTTGGTATGTATTGAAAAATGAGAATGTGCAGGCCTATGTACCTGCATATACCCTTTTTGAAATGCCAGTACATTCTGGTAGGAATGAAGGAACTTCACTGGAATATTTCAATAATGATATAGGGTTAGGAACATATTCCTATCCCAATAGTATGAGTAACATATCAACATGGTCAACATAAATCTATGACTACTTTAGATCAAGTTTATATTCTTGCTCCCATACTAGGGGATTATCAACATATTCTGGTGAAGTATGAGGAATAGTATTGAGATTATATTCCCATTTTGATTGAGGTTTTTTAACATAGTTTAGAAATAACCTTAGGGTAGACTCATATCTCTATCAGAAAACATGATCATCATATTCTAGTAGATTACAAAATTCAGGTGCATATTTCTACCCCTTTCAATGAGATACTGTACTCGCATCCTTTGGAGGCTATATAGGAGGAGACCCATATTTCATCTCCCATTCTAGAGGTATGTAGGCATATTTCAATGAGGAATTCATATTTAAATCGGGCTCATACCCCCATTTCAACTATATCTGACTAGTATATTCCAGAAACCACTAAAAGACATGCCCATATTCTCACTGATAGTATGGAATCTCACTAACATACTTCAGTAGCTTCTAAATAGTGGGATCATATTCCTACAACAACATACAATCATCATCATAATATGGAAACCACCACACAATAGGAAAATATTCCTACTTAACCCCAAAATGTAGGTCGACATATCATGAACATGGTGTAGGATGCAACTCATATTACCACACTACTTGATGATTTTTTCCTTGTGGATATATAATTCATATCATCAACACATCAATGGTTCTATATGGAAAACTTACCCATGGTGATATCTCACCTAAATAATGAAATAATACCCTTTTAAAGACACCTTCAAATAGAGAGGATCTTTAAACCCCAGAGTTAACCATATATAGGGCCATGTCAATAGCCATCATTACCTTACCTCAGTCAGTAGATGACATAGATAATCAACCTCCATATTATGACTAGGTGGAGGAATATTCCTCTGATGTAGAATAGACTGACATAGATATATGGAAGGATATGGTGGAAAATATCCTTTCAACTGTGTCCTAGACTATTTATACCCCTGATTATGAAGTCCCATATGAGATAAAGAAGGAATGAAATCCCTACTTACTACATAACATGTGGGTGAAATTTTAGCAGTTAAAGGCTAGGAACCTCCCTTATCAAGGATATGAGGGTCACTTTCTAGGCATAAACAAAATATTATATCAAATAGACCTGATCAATTTCTCTTTGGACTAAGACCCAAGATCAGAAAGGTACAACAAAATCCTATAACATGCTTGCATCCATATCCTAACTACTCACTAACAACTAATTACTGAAGACTCATCTTAAATATGTACTTGAGTATGGGTCGAGTATGAATCATTACACTTTACCCCATCCCTAGGATAGAAAAGTTCTCGATATGCAGTGTCTTATAAGGTCATAGCCATAGAAGATATCATGGGACCAAGTATTATGTGGGCTATTTGGTCAATCCAACAAATCTCCATCATTTTAAAAAATGAAAAAATGTTGATAGTGGAGGGGGAGGGCCTCTAAAAAACTCTTAATCTAGAATACTTGAAAAAAGGGAACATTCCTTACATAGGGAGGTAGAGGTCTCAAAATATTCGACGGATCCCCATGGAAGGTGATTCTTATTATGATCATGCACTTCACTCGACCTGTACATGAGTAAAATCGTGTCGAATAAGGAATATTGTGATGGTATCTTATATGGAAACCATTCCGGAGAAAACCTATCCCATAGGTCTAGGGGCAATTTTATTTTTTCCTCCATGCACAAGGTCATAAAATCCCAAGAGGGTCCTGAAGAAATCAGCATCAACTCTAACTAAACCCCAGCCTATAGGGATGGGGGAATTTTTATCTTAAAAATCACCCCAAGAATCATAAAACCCTCAGCAATAGGATCCAAGAGTACTAATAATGGCCTTAAATTAACCCTATCCTGTAGGTATTGGGGTATTTTTATCATCTCCCTGGAGGTGTTTGGTCTTCTCTAGGCTAGGTGTTGGCTACAAACGGCCAGAACCCCAACCATTCCTCTTATTGGATGATGTACCCCTGATGTTTGGGGCTCACTCCAAAAGTATGGTTGGATACTCCCTTAAGATTATTATTCATGGGAAAAAACTGGGGGATAATTTGGCAAAGAAAATCAAACCTCATGAGGGTCGTATTCCAAAGCATCCCAATAAGACAAGGGGACATAATAAAGACCCTGATATAACCTAATGAGGAGTAATGAGTAGTACATAACTTCCCTATTACCTAGGGAGTAATGGGGTGATGAATCTCACCCGTTATACCTTGATGAACGTCATATCTATCAATATGACAGATGATATGAATCAAAACATGAACACCAAGGTGAGTAATGCAGAAATTATATATCGAGAGGAAAGTGATATAGATGCACAAACTATTTTTGAACTTATAAAGAATCAGAGGAGGAAATAGAACATGACACCTATGAATGATGAATTTCCACATCTCCAATGACATTCCACCAAGGATAAAGGGAAAGACGTGGAAACATCCCACCCACCACCTAGAAGGGATGAAATTCCCTTAATAGAGTAATGACTACACAATATGATAGGGATATATACAACCCCATATGGATCAATGTGGGATTTCTTAGGTTTAATATTCCCTTTATATATAGATTTCAAGAATAAATGTATATCCCTCCTCCTATGTATTAGGATGGAGTCAATTTAATAGAAAGGAAGAAATATGAGCACTTGGTTGTCTATGGATCTAGAAAATAGATTATATAAACATGATCATTTTGTAAGTCCATAGTTTTACTCCATTATGATGAAAAACTACTCCTTATTAGGATGATCACCTAGCCCCGACATGAGTTGAAAATCAGAATGAGATAAAGTTCAGGCAATATCATAAAGACTTTACCACTCCCCAGGCTCAGGGGGTAGTCTGGGTATCAGTACCTTTGGAAATCCAAAATACCATAGAGTCTCTAGATACTCGGATAAAAGATATGGAGGGGCGATTCACCCCCTGTACAACTAGAGAGGAAGATATACCCTAGATGTATGGATGACACATTACCCCCACCCAATTTCAGAAACCCTATATTTTCAACCTTTGAAGACATGGGGGATCTAGAATATTATATCAAAAAATTCATATCCTCATGTAGACCTATGATGGTATCTTGAGACCAGTAAGAGTGAAAAAAAATAAGATGCTTTGTACAGACTCTAGTGGGGCCAAATTGTGTTTGGTATAATAGCCTTCTAGAAAGGTCCATCACTAGTTGCTAAGAACTTCATCATCAGTTACTCTATCAATTTAACTCCATGCTAAGGAAAGTGACAATTGTTAACTTCAAAAATTTAAAACAACATGAAAATGATAGGTTCTATGACTTTATCATTGATGGGAAGGGTCTAACATACCCAATTACCATCCTACTCTCACAAGAGCAGTTATTAGAGATTTATGCCAAGAACATATACAGTGATCTGTAAACACCTTTGATCTCAATGAAATACCTAGGTGGATTCAATGAGTTTGTATAAATGTAATAATATTTGGAAGATGTCATTCAAAAAACTAGGTTCAAATCTCATCTGGAACCCATGTAAAACAGGAAAAAGTTATAGAAAAGTAGAAACCACTATCATCATGCTCAAACCATTAATATAACCCAAAAGAAAACCTAGGTAGGCCTAAAATTGCATGGAATATCTTTCCAAGTGACAATAAAAGAAAAATCAACCCCAACCAGAGGAAAAGAGAGACCATGACCACCTTCAATTTGAGGAACATAAGAACAAAGTATATTCATTTTGAAAGGAATATGTTCCTATTCATTTCCTCCCAGTGATGGAAAACAATACCATAAAGTTACCAAAGCCTAGGAAACCCAGTTAGGTCAACCTCAGTGACCACCTTGACTATTTCCCTTTCCGTTGGAGATTGGGACACACCATCCAAGACTGCTTCATATTCAAAGATATCCTTAGGGTAATGGTTTATTATGGACAAGTGATACTTAGAAAAGCATCAATGAAAGTGACCTTTGTTACCACCACCTAAATGGAAGAAGAGGTTGAGTGGCATGAAGTTCCACTTAGGTAAGAACATAAGTTAGATAACTGGATAATGAAAAAATAACATTTGAACAAGATGATGATACCCTTAGATCATAGCTTTGTAAACTGGTTATGATTTTAGATCCTAAGTAGATTACAATTAACCCAATACCTAGAAGTATATGTAATCATGTTGGGAAGAAAAATGCAGAGTGAAAAGAGTCTCATATAATGAACACACTACCTTTAACTCTTGAAAATTTCTTTTCTTTAGTATTAAAAGTGTGAAAATCATTCCACTAAATTAAATCTCTGTCATATTATGAGATCTTTTTTTGATCTGTTAATGTGATTCATTTAATATACCATTTCTCTGATGATGAATATACCCATGAATATGATTTACCTATATATTAGGGGATATAGAGGTTGAGCCCATAGAAGATGAGGGTACATGGGATGGTGTGGTCATGATAGAATTCAATATCCTGGACACACATCCCCCCTAAATCCATATACATGGATGAGACTTATGGGGATGAACTTTAACATGCCCAACAGAAGTATGGATATTACTCAGAGTCTTTCTATGGTCATTCAAACCTAATTATTTTGGATGATTGGTTGGCAGGTGTACAACTATCTGATCATCCCAAATAAATGGGTAGACTGGAAAGACCCACTCCATTAGTAACATATGTTCCCTTGAACTCTATTCAAACACCAAGCCTATCTACCTCAAGAAATTCATCTACTAAGTAATATACCATGTAGAAACCCCACCTTGGTAGGCGCATACCCCTAATCTAGAAATAAGAAATTTTTAAACAATTGGTAGTTGTCCAATAAAAACTCTCAATCATGGATGCTCTCCATATTTCAAAAGAGTTCAGGGAGGAATTTATTGAGGCCCTTTGTAGTCTCCAAGAGTTTGGGATGGGATTTTTCATAGTCGAGGTTTATCGAGTAGAGACTACTCTAGTGGAGTGTCATGATACCATCTCAATCACTGAGCAAGATTGGGAAGAAGCTATTCAGGGACATATTAGGCCCCTATATTTCTTAAGAAACCTTGAATTTGTTGATACCTAAAGGGAACTGGTTGAAAATAGTCCTTGTGTTAATCAAATCTTGGTATAGAACCTCCAATATTTGGGATATAACAAAGATGATTTTTCTCTAATGAATATAACCATTCAAGGGCATGAAAATTGTGAGAACATATTCTTGAGAATATCAATCTCAGAGCCCAATTCAAGGAACTCATGTATAATGATGATTTCATGGTTATCTAGAAATACAGAACATACAATGTTCTACTCATAAGTCCTTGGTTTCATAGACATTCTATGGTTCCATTGACGTTCCGTAAATTTTTAAAATATCTCATCAAAGAAAGTTCATTATACTATATGGCGATAGTTAACCCTTTGAATATTGTGAATGATAATATAATAAGGTATGTTTCTACAAGAGAGAGTGAAAAAATCAATTCAAAAGGGATATATATAGTTTTTTTCTCCCAACCTCTTAGGAACCACCCTTGTGAATCCCTAGATCTTGTTTAGTAGTGACTATATACTACCTATAAACCTGATCAAGGTAGTATATCTAGTCCCACCAAGCTATTACAGACAATGAACTTCACTAGTATATTTCTATGGAACAATGATTTCACCAGTTAAAGTGGGTCCATAAAAGGATAGTTATAATAATTATTTACTATGATCACAAAATTCCCTCACACCATTATCAAAAATTGAAAATTTCCCCAAGACATTCTATACAACTCGGGATGTCCATACCTCTCCTACCCCTACAATAGTATAAAAGAAAACAATTATCTACAGAATCCCCCCATGATGTACTTGGAAGTCTAGGATATCAATGATTATTATCATAGCCTCGTGTACCTCAATAGATAGAGAGAGAGAGAGACCAACAAATTATCCACCATGACTAGAGATTCCCTCATTGACATAGAGATGGGTGAGGAAGAGGATGACCTCATAGACACCCATCTTCGGTTTGATGAGGGAATATCCATAACCAACGATGAGCCCAAGAAGGTAAATTTGGGAACATAAGAGTACCCCAAACCCACATCGAATAGTACTTCCATGCCTCTTGAAGTATAGGATATGTGTATTACTTTATTGAACCAACATCTATATATGTTTTCATAGAATTATACTAAGATGCCTGAGATGAACCTCGATGTGGCTACTCATCACCTGGGATTTCCATATGACCATTGAGGTTTCAAATCGGATGTTGAGAGATTTCACCCAACTCACACTACTAGGTTAGTGTTTGAAGTTGAAAAATTGATCGAATACGACTTTCTCCAAGAGGTACAGTACCCAAAATGTCTTTCCAGCTTCATCCCCATTAAGAAAAAAATAAACATATCAGGGTCTGATTCGATTTTAGTGAACTTAATTGATACCGTATAAAGATGATTTTTTGGTATTTATCAAACAACTTTTGATCAATGAAACTACTGGATTCCAATCCCTTTTCATTATGGATGAGTATTTAGGGTATAATCAGATCAATATGTCCCCTGAAGATGAAGAAGTTTCTACCTTCAGATCACCTTGAGGAATATTTTACTATCTGGTTATTCCCCTTTGCTTGAAGAACACTAGAACCATGTATCAAAATTCCATGAATCATATATTAAAATCCTTCTTTGGATGAAACTTTTAGTGATACATCAATGACCTGGTGGTTAAATCTTGACAATGTTATGGTCACCTCACCGATCTTCAAAAAATCTTTAAAAACATGAAAAAAAAGTTTAAATATGAATCCTATAAAGTTTTCTTTTTTAGTGATGTCAGGTAAATTTCTTGGCTTTTTGGTTTTCTAACATGGCATTGAGTTTGATCCAGAAAAGACTTGTGAAACTCTATAGATTCCACCTCCTCATAATCTTAAAAAATTTAGAGTGATCCAAGTTTAGCTCACTTTTATGAGGTGTTTCATAGCCAACCATTCTAGAAGATGTCTCCCCTTCACTAAGCTGATGAAGATAGAAGTTTCCTACCCGTGGGATGATGACTTCAAATAAGCTTTCGAGAACCTCAACAATCAATTGTTAAATCCACCAATCTTAATACCACTGGTAGAATGAAATCAACTCATCCTACACGTCTCTACCATGGAATGATCTCTTGAAACCCTCATAACATAGAAAAATGATGCGAGGAATGAATAAATTCTCTAATATCTCATGAAAATGATTATAGATACTAAGACTTTATGTTCTAATATCGAGAAGAACTTCCTCAAACTCATCTTCATAGTGAAAATGATGAGGTATTACTTGCAGCATCACGAAGTCCACTTGGTCTCTCATATTGATCCACTCATGTATATTATTAGTCACCCTATCCTAATTGAGTGATTTTCTTAATATACAATTACTATATACTAGTACGAAATCCAATTCTTGTTGCAGAAGGCAATAAATGTGTATGGATTGGATGCTTTCCTCATAACACATTCTTCCTCAAAAAACACTCAAGTGGACACTAAAATTATAGATTAAGAGGTTTTCTATACCCATGAATCCCCCTGAACATGGGAGATTCATTTTGATGAGGCCTCTTGAAGCCCGACTAAAAATAAAATATAAAACCCAAAGATCCACTGATTTAGTCTAGTGATTGTATTTGTTTCCCCATGAAAGAAACTTTTTCTATACTCCTTATAACTATTTGAAGGATGAAAAATAATAAGTTGGAATAACAAAGCCTTATTATAGGCTTAGGGTGATCCTTGAAGATGCATTTAGCCTACATGAATATTGAAGGTGACTCAAATCTGGTGATTAAATAGATTAATGGTGAATATTCCTGTAGAATCCCATGTTTTTGAACTGGACTAAAATGCGGAAGTTTTTGAACTTTTAGTTTACTAAACAGGACGTTTTTAGAACCAAGTCTCAAAACATAATTCAAAGAGTTGGATCACTTTTACGTGTTGTTTTTGGACTTGGTTGATGGATTGAGAAGTCTCCCGAGTAGCTCGAGAAGTTTCGGGAGTGTCGAACCTGAAAAACTTCAAGCTTTTACAGACAATAGAGGGCGCACAGTTTGCGCACGACCTGCTAAACCGTGCGGCCCATTGTAGGTAACCATACAACTCTATTTTCAAAGGGAAAGTGGTTTCTGTACGGCCGATGAACGATTTCCTAAACCGTGCACCTAGCCCGTGCGGGGTGCGTCTTGGAGGCAGAAGACTCCACACAGTTTGCACACAGTTTGGAAAACCGTGCACGACGCCCAATTTTTAAAATTTAATTTAAATTAATTTAATTTAATTTAATTAAAATAAATAAAACCTAAGCACTCACCTCTCTCCCTCAGACCGCGACGCACCAGGGGGTGCTCCTCTTCACATCACGCTCAGACCCCCTCCCAGCTCCTCCTTCGACTATCATTTCCATCTGATTTCTTCACAGTTCTTCCTCGAATCATCATGGTATTGTCTTCTGCTCTAGTTTCCTTCCTTTTCTTGGATGATTTTGGCCTTTTCTTCGACCCACAAGTTTAGTCTGAACCCTACGGCTTAGGGGTGATCCGATTTTCAGTTTTATCTTGTTCTGGGTTGGTGAAAATGGTATCTTAGGAACCATGGGTGTGTGTTCTGAAAACCACCACCAAAGGTGAGGCAGTTCAGGTGTTTTTGGTTCTTTGGCAACATTTCGGGGTAAGATTTATTCATTATCCTTTTTTTATCAACTCTTCAATGAAGATATTTATGTGTCCTTGACTCCATTTTATTAAATCAGTAGGGTTTTGAGTTATTCCGGGTGGTTTCACTTTGTTTTGGTTCATCGCCGAAGTACACAGCTTGGTTTTACCTTGAGTTATGGTCCCTTTCCAAGTCCTCTAATTCTATAAATGCATTAACTAATTACTCAATGAACTTTATTTAGAATTTAAATTCATGCAGTGAAGTATATATATTAAATTCTCTTAAATTTGTTTTAACATGTTTCATGTTTTAAATGCTAAAGATGATAAATGATTTTTTGATAAAAAATATAATGATTTTATAATAAAACCCCTCTAACGGAGGTGCACTGCCTTCAAGATAAAAATTAATGGTTAGGACTTTCTTGATTAACTTATCATGTTTATAATTATTATGATTTTATGTTATGTTGAGATATGGAATGCTTAGGACATGGCCTTAATGAAATTAGAAACACTAAGTTTTCCTATTTAAAATGATTAAAGAACTGAAGCATCGTCTAAGTGTTTGGCCCAGTTTTGGATTGGAATTACCTATATAGGTAATTTCCCTTTGTATGGATACTTGGAGCTATTTAAATGTAATTGGAATGTTTTGTTAAATGGAATGATTTGAGTTAAATGAATGGTTAATGCTTAATGATTGACCCTCAAAACAAGTTCCCAAATTATTTTCAAAAGTTTTGAATACAAATAAAACCTTGGGTGACATGTGGGTTCCCAATTAGGAATGCCATGATGGACTCAATGTGTTTTTATGCTCATACCTTGGGAGATACATGGATTCCCATGTACTAATTCCATGGATGGACCCGGGTTCATGAGACAAGGATTGGTTCCACGTCTGTGGAAAGCCTTACCGTGTTAAGGGAAGGTAGAGGTGTGGACCCTGACATTTTAAAATGTCTTAATGGTTTTTACTAAATGGTTTCAATGCTACTTGAACTTTCCAAACTAATAGAAGTAAAGTATTGAACTAATAAATAAATGGTTGCAATGCAACTTGACCTTTCCACACTAATGGAAGGCAAGTCTTGAACCAATAAATAATTGTTTCAACTCTAGTTGACATATCCACACTAATGGAAGGAAATACTTGTACTAGATGAATCATTACATGACTTCTTAATCAAATAGGAATGGACTGACTCAATCTCACATTGGATTCAGAGGAGAATATCTTGGGTCTCATGAACCCCATTCCGATTCAAGATACAGTTTTCTTTGGTTGATACCCACATAAACTCCGGTTCTTGTCTATTCCTTGGATGTATGGTATACTACCATTGGGTCCCTTATTCTTACAGGATACCTTGGATACACTCCTTAGATCCATCATTGACTAGCAGGTGACATGGTTAAACCACATTGGGCCCTGTCTTTTCTTAGTCCCGTTTCACCTTGTTCGATCACCTTGGAATTAGTAGGTGACTTATTGTAGAATGCCTTGGATTACAATCCTTGGATTAAACTCTTACCCATTATCTAGGCTTAGATACTACTGAGTTAGCTTTCCATGAGTTTACGTTACCTTGGTCTTTACCCTGGAACTCCCTCACTGGATATATTTTCTAGGTTGCCTTGTTATATCTTGGAACCTTCACTACTTATACTATCACATGATGCCTTGGATACACTCCTTGGGTCCATCAATGACAAGTAGGTTCCATGGTTAAATCCCATTGGGCCCGGTCATTACTTAGCCCTGTATTACCTTGGAAGAAACTCCTTGGACTCAGTAGGCGACCTATTCACACGTGACTTATGAATAAAATGGTAATACTCAATTAATGAAATGGTTACATGTTCAGACACCAACTGTGGGTTGAATTAGGTACTTGGCTATTTAGTTACATTTTATTACTTAATTTATTTATGCATTATTTCACCCTAATTAATTTATATTACATGGTTAGGATTGGGTTAGACACCGATGGTACTGGCCTACTAAGATTTATATCTCACGCCCTACTCGGGCCGCCATTGCACTGGGGTACCTGAGTAGACCTTTCTTGTTCACAGGGCCTTGGACCTTGCTTGTTGCTCTTTTCTTATACTTAGGAGTTAGGAGCAAAGGATTGAGATAGACCTCAGGATGCTCATGGAGATCACCTTTGGGATTTTAGTTCTTTCTCTTACTTGAGTCTTTTCCTTAATTCTACAATGAGATGTAATACATGTAGTTTTGTTTACTGTTTTCAAATCCGTCTCAATACCATGTCATGCATTCATCTATTGTATAAACTGGCGTTGGTCACTTTTGTTCAGTTATATGAAATATGTCTTCCAATGTTGACTGTTATTTACTCTGTTATACCATTGCACAGCTTTGATAAGAGGATATAGTCTCCCCACTGACTACCCTTACACCCTCGCTGCTAGTCAGCAGCCTCTAGCATATGGGGAGGCATGCTTGAGGTCATGTGACGACCGGTCCGACCAATTTCTTAGTGGCGATTCAGGCCGGGATGTTACAATACCATTAAGAATGAATAATTGAACCCTATCATTGATTATATGAGAGGAATGGTGACATAATTCCCTTATAAACCAACGTTACATCATGTCCCTCAATATAAGAATGCTCATGATGATGCACTGGCTAATACATCCATAGTCCTAGACATCCTTACTAGGATGAGGTACACTTTCACATCACACACCGAAGGGTAATCTCACTAGTCATCATCTTCTACATGGAATAAATCAATTAGATAAATATTTCCCTGAGGCATGATGAGATGATATCCATTTCTATATGGATGAATACCATAATATATTACCTTCAATATGGATCCATACCATAAGATCAATCCAAAATGGAATATATTCGATGACGAGAAGTGAACTTCCCCCTTCGAGATGGGCCAAATGAACATAAATCCCTCTATAAATGAGGATTTGATGAATTCCTCCTTAGATGAATTATAGAATTAAATACTCTTTACATGAGGAAATAAGTCTATATAGACTTATTCGGAACCCAAAAGTCTAGAACCAATCACTCCCACCAAATTAGGAGGCTTGTTTACTTCTGGCCAATGATGATACATGAGTGTGTGGAGTTCACTATGAAGTGTCACACATATTAGATCTATGAAAACTTCATCCATCGACCCTGAGAGTTGTTTCATATGGATAAATGTTATTTTCCATTTTCTATATAGATAATGTATGTTGTGGAAATATCCCCCATTAATAAAAAATAAATTTATGTACATCCTTACTACTACTAACTTCTTTTCCAAATGGGCCAAGGCCATACCCATTAAATAAGTCAGGAAAAGAGTATCATCAACTTTTTGAAGTCCAATATTATTACTATATTCGGTATCCCTCACACGATAATGATGGAAAATGAAAGAAACTTATGTTATTTTGAGTTTAATAGGTTGTATCAAGAGTATAACATTGATTATGACAATTTATCTCACTATCACATAGTGGAAAATGGATAGATAGAGTCTATCAACAAGAATCTTACAAATATACTTCAGAAAATAGTAGACAAATTCAAGATGTCTTGACCATACAAGATTATGTATTATTTATGGGACTACCCTACCACAACCCGTACTCCCACGCAAGTGACCCCATACTCACTATACTGTGGAAAAGATGTACTATTACCCAAATAAGTCTAGTTTCATTCACTCTAAACTTTTATCTATGGAAACTTTTAGAATATGAATAATCATAGAAGAAATTTGATGAGTTAAAAAGACTCAATGAGAAAAAACTATGTACACTAAACAACCTTAAAGTCCATCAGAACTGGTTCGTGCGAGCTTTCAACAAAAAGGTTCACCTATGCTCATTCCTCTAAGGATAATTGTTACTAGTTCCTAGAAACTTGATGATACTAGGGAAGAAACCCTAAAATATTCAACCCAAGTGGGAAGGGTCGTACATCATACATAGAGTATATTCCAATGGAGCCTAATCATTGGACACAATAGATGTTAAATGCATTATGCCCCCACCAACATGAGGTTCCTTAAGAAATACTTTGTGTAATTACCACCATGAGAAATAGTCCTAGTGGAAAGACTTTAAACTGTATAGCATCCAACATCCTCATAACATGAAATTAAACTATAGGACGTCTTCAACCTAGTCATATTATGTTAAACTTAATAAAAACATCCTTACTTCATAATTTTAAACTACACATAACACATTCCTGTCACATGACGTTAAACTGTAAAATATATTAAGTCCTCATGAAATGGATTTAAACTATATAGTTTTCCTTATTGCAAGCATGTTTTTACCTTGTGGGACTTATATCCCATTTTATGTATGATCCATATATTCATAAAACGTTTCTTATGTATGGGTTTACCATCTCATGTCGAATTTTCTGTGACAACCCTTTTCATGGAAAAAGTATTCCAACATTAATCATGTTACCAAAACCTTAGTCACATCAGTTTTACTTTTTTATTGATCCAAGATACCCTTCCAATTACAATTTATGGTGCATGAGATAAATCTATACAAAAAATAAAATGATATCATCCCTATGTGAGAGTCTAATTTGTCTAAGGGGCCATATACAAGAACTATGTGCGACTTGATTCATATTGACACATGATATATAGTGACACCCATATCCCAAATCTTGGGCCCAAAAACAATGTCAAAAAATACCTCTCCCGTTGTATGGGTGAAACCTATACATAGATTTTTCTCTATAAAAACTACATGCAGCTTGATTCCCATCTTTATGGGATATGTAGTGATGCCCGAATCATCTATTTTATGCCCATCCACAGATCTTCATTACTTTTAACTATGTTTCGTGATGAGAAAAATATTTCCATGGGGACTCCTACTAATATAAAAATATTAATTCCCCCTTATATCAAATTTCATGCACTCCCACACATCTCAATTGACTTCCACTTCATCTCTTGTTTCTCATGTTGATCATGATTCATGTGAGCTTAGAGAACTTGGAAATTTTCTATAACTAGCATGATTTAGGTTCTTTTTATTCAAAGATAGGGAACTATGTCATTGTCACACGACATTAAACTACATGACATTAGGTATTCATTCTAAATATATCATCCCCTATGATGATTGTGTACTCAGGAATCACATGTTTTATCCCTTCACCCAGAGAATATGTTTAATACACATTATTGTAGCTTTTATGGTTCTCGAACCCTTCTTGAATATTAAGTTATCCATGAACCAACTTGATACCTTCCATATCCGAGTTAAAAAAATCAATTCCTTAAGTTGATACACTTCTCTTGAAACCTCATATACCTTGATCCCAGGTACTCTTGGTTCTCCCTTATAGTATACCGGTAAAAGGACTAGATGGTCTGAAGAGATTCTGATAGGATTATCTAGTGAATAACATAATTCTTAGTAGCTTGTTCCTTGGGGATGTTCTAGTCCTAGAGGAGAGGTCCCCCTTAAATCCAGGAGATATTGTCCAAACTACATGTGGTATGGTGTTCTTCAATTATTAATGGTCAATTTGTACCCATCGATCTCCACCTTCTGTTGGCTCAAATATTCTTGGGTTATGATTTACAGTTACCATAACCCAAATATTCAATAAGATTTAGATACCATCAATATTACACATCTATGAATCATACTCATTGTAAAATCAAGATTATGATATCATATTTTGGTGCTCTTTTATTTCAGAGGATAAGCTTCCTGTGAAGACCCAAATTCCCTGATTTGGTCATTCCTCTTGGCAATCCTATTTGGCCTATCCTACAAGACTTGAAAATTCTTAGAGCAGGATGTCTTATGGGACACACTTCCTACATGAGACCTAGATCCATGCATGGATATATAACCCCTATCCATAAGTCCGTGATAGGGTTGGATGTTTTATCCCCATACCAGGATATGATATGGAAATTCCCTTTCCCTGTGTACGATCTCGATCTTCATAGAAGACACTTTAGTCGACTATGATGTTGATACTCACCAAGAGAAGATAAAAATCCCCTCTATATATATTAGATAGATATATTTAGGGAGTCCCTATAATAAATACGTGTGGCTTGATTCATACTGTGAAATGATATTTAGTGACACCCGGATTACCTAATCCTGGGCCTAGCCACAATGCTAGGAAAAAATAAAATGCCTCTTCTCCCACACAAGAGTCAAATCTGTGTGGGGGACTATTTCTCAATGAACTACATGTGGATTGATTATTGACTATTTAGGATATGTATCAATGCCTAGGTCCCCTAATACTAGTCCCAAAAAAAATATTCAAAATAACAATTCCCCCTCCCCTACACACAATCTTGATTTTTACAGGGAAACTTTCCTTATAATAACTATGTATATCTTGATTACTGACCTATTAGGATACATAGTGAAACTTGGGTAGGCCTAGACATAGGTTCACCACTATCACAACCTTACCCAGTGCTTGGTCTATTTTGAGAGCTATCAACCTTGTTTGGCTACAAGACTATAAAGATTCCCCACTAGTGAAATACTCTCCCAATACAAGAGTCCTTCAACTTCAAGGTATCATCAAAATTTATATATAATACACATATATGGTAGTGGGTGAATTATATTTCAAGTAAAACATAACCTATATCCCATGTATGAGTTTGATCTACGTAGGATATCCAAACATGGGTTCTTTCATTTACAAACCTATGCCTAAAATAACATGCCAATCTCTCTAGAATATGAGTCATATTCATACAGGGGACCCTTTTAACCTCTACTGAACTACGTATGGCCTAATTAATATCCCTATGAGATACGTAGTAATGCTTATATCACCTTTCACTAATCCTATCCATAAATAAAAAAACCCTCCTACCTCAGTGTTTTAACCTTTGTATTGATACTTCACTTCCTTGATGTATTCACACTAGTTTAAAGAATAATTATCATTTCCTACACATAATTTGTATCCTTGTAGAGGAGGCCTCAAATATATTGTGGATGGACTAATAAAACTCCCCCACACACACATGAGTTTGATATTTGTGTGGATCCATATGAGAACTATGTGTGGCCTAATTTCTATTATAACAAGATAGATAGTGAAGCCCTGAGCCTTAAAACTTGGTCTTAGACACAAAATAAAAATAAAATGTACCCTCCCCTTTTTCATATAATATATATTTATATAGAGGGATATCTTTGAAAGAGCTATATGTGGAATTATCCCTACCCTCATGAGATGCATAAGGAAACCTAGAAAAAGGCTATCCATAGAAATTTTATATGCCCCAAGATCTGGTCCACCATATAATATCTTAAACTACATATGAATGGTCAAGTAATATATAATCATTTCACCTATATATGAGTTATATCTTTATATGAACTACTTATTCATGAGTCTATACAATAGGATCCCTATCATATAACTATCTACTTATAATTCTATGCAAGGATGAAAATGCCTCCCATGTTTGAATTCCTCCAACAAATACAGGGTGTCTTTAAGGATATATTGAATAATATCACATCGGTTCCCACATAATTATTGCATGATTTTAAACTACACATAAGACTTCCTAGACACATGAAGTTAAACAGAATGAAAATTGCATCCTGATCACATAACATTAAACTTCAAAATATTTATGTCCTTACCAAATGACATTAAACTCCATGAAATATGTCCTGTTCAAATGACATTAAACTTATTGATAATTAAATACACACCTCATGATGTTAAACTTCACAAAAATTACATAATGGTAACATTAAATTAAAATCTATGATAGTTTTTCCCACTTCATGATGTAAAACTACATGAACCCTTACCTATCATCACTTCTTATGAAAGGACCACAAGAGCCTGACCTTAGTCAAACAATGATTGGGGGTGCCTCTTTTGTCTTCTTGAGTACCTTAATCCATAAATAAAAATTTGTTTCTTGAGAATCTTGGGTTTTTGAAAACCTCCCACAACCCTCAGAAAGGAGTGATACCCTTCTTCTTGACCATGCACGAGTTAGATATTCATAAGGGACCTTGACCAGTAAACCAATAGTCATATCCTTCTTATAGAAAACGACCTCTGATCTTTGTTAGACTAGATAACATCACAGTGGATCCCATCGCCTCAGAGTGATTTGTGATCATCCTTGGAATATACTTTCTACAGCATTACCCATGATTAAAGATCCTTGATCTATGATTTACAATATTTTCATCCCCCATTGAAAAGGGTGTTGGAGTAATCTTTACCATGGGAATCCTAATTAGGATGTTTTGTAACACTCCCCTAACACCAGGTATACATGAATCATGACCTTATACTACATGAAGTTTGGTTGAAGTTTGTAAAACCTCAAACTCTAGTATATGATAGTCCAAATCGTAAGACCTTAAAATACTAGTGAAATATGAAAAAAAAATCAGACTAAAAACCGAAAAAGGGAATTCAGAGAAAAATTCCAATCTCCTCTTGAAAATATCTTCATCTTCAGACTTTAGAGAAACGTTAGAGAATAAATGAAAAAGTCACAAATCTCGTGACACCTATCTCATGACCCTATAAAAAATGGATCCATTCTCACTGAACCACTTTAGTTTAGGGAAAATTTATATCAACAATTTATCATATCCCCTCACTATGATAATAGGTTCAATAGGATCAAAAAACACTTTTAGGGTGCCTTAACCCTTATTGAATATTAATTTTTCCATAAAATACCTTCATATATTTGAAGTATGAGTTGATAACCATTAATAATTTGAGTTGATACACTTCTCTTGGAGACCTATAGCCTTGATTCATTCCTCTTAGTTCTTCCCTATAGTGTATTGGTAATAGGGACTGGCTAATCAAAAGGGTCCCCGCTAGGATTCTCTGGTGAATAACGCAATGCCTATGTGCTTATGCCTAGGGGTTGTTCTAGTCTTAGAGGTGAGTTCTCCCTGAAACCAATGATTTTTTATTCTAACTACATGTAGTATGGGCTTCCACCATTACTAATGGTCGAACTATACTCATTGGTCCATACTTCTCATTGACTCAAATATTCTAGATTTATGATTTATAATTCCTATGACCAAACTATTCAAGTGTATTTGGAATACTCAATATTAAATAATTGTATATTGTACCTATTATCAATGTAATAATATGGTACTCCATTATTTAACCTTTTTTGGACCTCATCACGTGACCCTAAACCATGTGATACAGGACTCGAGCATTATGAACATAAAATAAACTACTCTCAGGGTGCCAAAATCCTCCTTAGATAGTCATATCTCTATACCCTACTTCATTTTCCATGTGTTTAAATCTTAAAAAATCTCCCACGGTCCTTATAAAGGAGTGGGGATCCCTCTTCTTGACCATACATGAATTATATTTACATAAGTTCCATTTAACTATTAACCAAATACTTATCCACATTGCAAGAAAATACCTCTGATCCTTATGATTCCGAGAAACATCACTATAGAACTTAGCACCTCATTTTGTTTTGTGATCATCCCCAACATGTCTTCCACATTAAATATTTATCAATTAAAACTCTATAGAATGTGATTTAGAAAATCAATAATAAAAATTTATAAGGGGATTAGACATCCTTGACTTTGCATCACCACATACCATACCCAATATTAGTAAAGATTTTGGTCTCATAAACCCATCGTCAATATCCATTATTCAAAAATTTTAATAAAGATGTTGGGTGTCAAAACCCTTCATGAATATTTATTCTTTGTAATCTTAGCAAGGATGCAAGGTGTTAGAAACCTTCATGAATTTCCATCCTTCATAACCCTCATTAAGGTTTTATAGTGTCAAAACCCTTTATGAATATTCATCCTCCATGTATTAATAATCTAAGTGCACATAAGGTTTGAGTAATATGACCCTAGAATACTAAAAAATAAGGTATGATATATAAAAACCTAAACTAAAGAAAAAGGAATTCTTATCTATACAAACCTAAAATACATCAAAAGAAGTTTTGAGCTATATCAACTTAAACTACAACAATATAGGGTCCAATATATTCAACCTAAAATAATAAAACCTCATTAGTCTTATTTAAAAGACCACTTCTAATTGAAAAAGGAATGAGACTTGTCATGATGAAAACCCATAAAGGGTGTCCTAATAAAAAGACGATTAAATTCCCTCTAAGCCTCTCCCTCAATGAATTAATAAAAAGTTAAGGTTAAAGATAATAAATACAAAGATTATAGGGACTACTATATGTCCCTAGAAAAATTCAATCTATGCTCTCTAGTTCTATTAACATATGAAAAAATCAGAGCACACACTCCCTCTAATACACATATTCATTGTGCCATCCCTTTGAGCTAGATAAATTCCAAAAGGATCGACTCTAAGATTCAATAATGGTTGTTATTATTATTGCATATTGAAAACTATTCTTGAAATAAGACCATTATAATTTGATCATTTAAGTTTGGATTCTGGTTTTCTTGATGTGTCTAGTGATCTTTATAATATTAGGTCATCAAGATGTTCTGAAAATGCTGAGAGAATAAGATGCTTGACAATAGAACAAGGGGTTCAAGAAATTAAATTCATTAACAGAGTAAAAAAGAAAGGGATGAATATCTAGAGTTTAGAGTCTCTCTAATGATTCCCTAGAGGAAATGTAGTAAGATCATAGTAAAATTTGGTCTTTTGAGTTCTCCAGATCATTCACAGTCTAGAAGGAGGCATAAATTGAATGATAAAGTGTCACCCACTCCATTTCATCCATCATCACTAGAGGATAAAGAGCCTCAATCAAGGAGGATAACTCTTGAACCTATTTTCTAGTGGCCTCTAATAAAGAATGTGAATTTGAGAAATATACCTTAATGCAAGCTATGAAAACTTCATGTTCTGCCATTTATGTGGACAGGTCCCTCTTTTGATCATGTAAATGGGAGGTTGTATGATGTTTTGACCCTGCACCTCTGAAGATTCCCTCATAAATTTTATTAGAAAAATTTTATTATCAATTCCATGTAGCTATCTCTCCTGACTAAATAGTTGTTGTTAGGATAGAAAGATCCACAATGTGATTTTATATAATCTCTGATAATTGAAGCCACCTTCCCCTAAGTTATGAAATATCTGGAAGAGTCACTCCACTTGATCGTGAATTTACTCTAAGGGATTCTTGATATTTAAGACATGAATGTAGTTCCAAATCAGTCTTCATGTTATCCCACTATCGATGGTTGTTTCAAAGGGTTCTTTAGCATGAGGAATCATATTTTAGATATATTTAGGTATCAAATTAATCAATGGAAGTCCCAGACAAGATGATGAGGAAGTTAAGAGAGTGTCTTGGACTACTAACCCTTTACCAATAACATGCTTTTATAATCCTCTAATTAGCACATAATCCACTATCGATGCTAAGGGGATGGTTTTCCTGAAAAACTATACCTTTTTGTTAGAGTAATTATTTTAATGATTAGGGAGTTTGTTCAAAGGGAATCTTAAGTCTTGAACCATTCCCATTACAGAAAAATGAATGGGATTCAGAGAGGCACATGGCTTATCTACTCATCAAACTGGTTGGATTAGTACACTATCCGAGTAGGATTTTATCCAAGATTGGGAATAGTACAATGATAGATAAGTAGGAGCATAGATAGGTGGAAGTAAAATCTTATAATTAGTATCCACACACACTAGAAACAAATAGAATTGAAAAATAATCCCAGGATTCCATTACCTTAGCGCACCAGCAAAAGGAAGAGAAGACACTTTCTGAGTGTAGTGGATTGGATGAGAAAACACTTAAAGGGAGTATGGTACTCCAATGAAAAGTTATTTTAAAAATATATACATAAAACCCATCTTGGAATGATATTTTAATTGAACTCTCATCAGGGTAACCACTGCTATCATTAGTGATTAGCCCAGTAGGTGCAGGATATGGTGTAAAATTTGAATTGTTATTCTTACTCAATATATTGATAGCCTTGTTAACATATAGTGGTATTTACTTGAATATAGATACATCTATCATCCTAGGTAGGAATAGGGAGTAAGGTATCATGATGTTATTTTGATTCCTCTAAAACCAAATGTGCTCACATATCCATCCAAGTACAAATTAAAAGGGGTTTTAATAAAGTAAGGGGTATTTCCTAGTTAAATATGGCAAAGAAGATGATAGAGATGGTAAATGGTTGGAATGGTTAGGTTTATAGGTCTCTCTTATGCTAATTAGGTTTCCATCACTATTGTACCAACCAAGAAACCCAAATGTGCATCCCCAACTGGGAAGAGCCCCATATTTAGAAACATGAAAAAAATACCACCAATTGAAGACTCAGAGACACACTTGACCTCACCTCATATCCTGATGAGGTGTATTCCCCAACCTCTAGAATATCCCAATAAGACCCCTCACTATCCCGAACCTATTTAAAGGGGCAGCGATGAAGATGTACTGTAGTTGGTTGAACCCTTATTTAAAAAAGAAATATTCTTATCTAGTATTTGAAGGAAATGGTTTAACATATTTTTAGTTATTTATTCATATTTTCTCTCACAATTTTGAGAATATCCTAGAATAAATTGGAAGTTTTCTCAGGGTCATCCCAAATGTTCGTAGTAGAGAGAAATTCACCATACGTCTCCATGAGAGAAAGTGTTCCCCCATGTTGGTAGGCATCCCATAGGATAATCCCTACTTCGACATTGGTCAATTGAAAGGAGCTGGTTCCAGAACACCAATGACAGATTAGTTCTCTATGAAGATCCAATGGATGGTATATGAAAAACTATGAAATACATGCTTCCTCATAGAGATGGATAGTGTGAAGGTGGATAGAAAAATCTATACAAATTTGATTAACCCAAAATGGACACACCCATTTTTTTGAAAATTTAACACCAGGGTGAAGTTAATATTTCAAACTCTTTTCACATTTTGTATTATCTAAATAAGAGATAGGTATATTTGAGTAAATCTAGGTAATAGTTTGATGAGTTATATTGCAACCCTTTAGGCTCAAAGGGGAGTGATTCAATGCATAGGATGACCCATGAAATGGTTCTAGGATTAGTTGTATATGTTCAGTAGAAATCTCCCAGATACTGTTGAAGGAGGATGAAAACTAGAAGACCAAAAGATTGTGGTTGGGTGAAGGGATGGAAGTGTCATACAAAAAGGATGTAATTATATAGAGGCAGTATGTGTAATAAAGTATAATTTCAAATATCGATTGGAAGAAGACTCGTTAGAAGCTTTTTTTCAGACAAGACTCAATAATGAGGATTTACATTGTGGTTCCTAGTGATTATAGTGTTCCAGATATCCACATTGGGTGAAGTCTATGAGGTTGAATCCATATAGACTAAGTCATATAAAGTATCAATTAGAGTAGAGTTGAGATCTTAAAAAAGGTGCAGGCTAAATGAAATAAGGGCATGACTTGGATGGAATCACATAGAGTATGAGACCCATTTTGAGTCATGTGATCGAGTGACTATGATAAGACCACGTGGATTTCATGACCAAGAGAAGATCACACTGATCACATGACCATAAGGATGTAATGTAGACCACATAAAACATTATGAGACCAAGTGACACCCAAATAAATCACACAAAGTGACCTCATGACCAAGGATATGTGACACGATTTTAATAAATTACCATTGATCAGTTAGTGTCTTGGTTACACATGTCATCTAGATAATGTGATCACATGACAAGGTCACATGATCAGTTATCGTGATTGGTTCTCATGATGGGTTACATAACATAATCTCACAAAGTGATCACGTGAAAGATAAAAATCGAGAGTTATCCAAAACATCCAAGTTAGAGGTGAAATGGGCATTCCCTCACCCCTATTTATAAGGAATCTCTCAAAATAACAAAGGTATCTCAAAATACCAAGATACACCTGAAATACAAACCAAAATAATCCCAAGGGACTCAGGCGTTCATTTACTTTTAAAATCCAATTTCTTGTTCCTTCCATTGGAAATCACTTCTGAGGAGACTTTTCTGAATCCCTACAAATGATCATTATAAAATTGGAGTTAAATATACATAAAGAAAATGTATAATTTTGGAACAAAGGAATAAGTATGACCACATGGGGATCAAGAGCTTAGGTTACGCGATCTCACAACCCTCAGTAAGACTCCTAATCACGTCACCCCTGAAACATCACATGATTCCCTGATTAGAAGAAGTGAGGTATTTTTTGACAAGGTATATAAGACAATTCATGATCCATGGATGATCATGTGACACCCCCTTGGAGTCTTGTAAAATTTGGGTCATGTAAAGGGACAAAAATGTTTGAGTGATCAGTTCATTGATCACATGAAGGACCTTGGACATGTCGGCTTGATCACACGAAGTCCCTTGGACATGTCAACTTAATATCATGAAATACCTTGGATATGTATGCCTGAGAATTTGAAATAACTTGGAAATGATGGACATTTTTTATTGATCACATGAAAGACCTTGGATATATTGAACATGCCAAATCAATCACATGATGCTTCAGTGGAAAACTGATGAGGAAACAACATGGAATTCATGCGATGAAGGATGTAAATGATGGGATCTTTATGTGTTGGAAGCTATAATGTTGTTCATGTGAAGGGATTAAACGTTTCAAGTGATTAATTTATTGATCACATGAAATACTTTGTACATGACTAAATTTTCATCATGATCATGAAAAAGAACTTGGATATTTCAGACATTTAAGCTTGATCACATGATGCTTCAGTGGACAAACATTGGACAAATGTCATGAGATTCATGCGATGAATGATGTAAATGATATGATCTTTATGTAATATAAGTTACTATATACTTCATGTAAAGAGATTACATGGTTTATGTGATCAGTTAAATGATCACATGATATCCCTTGGACATGACATGCATGTCATCCGATCACGCGAAGGCCCTTGGACATGTCATTATGATCAATTAAAGATCCTTGGACATGTCAATTTGATCACATAAAAGCCCTTGTAAAAGTATAACTAATCATGTGAAGGACCTTGGACATGTCATTCTAATCATGCGAAGTCCCCCAAAAAAGTCATCCTAATCATGTGAGGGACCTTGGACATGTTAGTTGTGAACATATTGCAGTGCCTTAATGTGTCCTTGGACATGTAACTCAAACCCCTGATCATGTGCCCTTTTTCATTCATGAAACCCTAGAAATGGAATGGGTTCAATGAGGATAGTAATGAAATAAAGATCATGTGGTCCCTATTTATCATGTGATGAAGGGAGGATGTCATTGATAGTGTGAAACTTGATCACGCAAAGCGCATGATATGTTGACGAATTATACAGATGACCTTTCCACTGAATTATGTCTAGGTATTGTCTAGTTCACCATATAAAGCAGCAAAGATACATGGGAAATAATGCATATACCCCCACCCCCACCCCCACCCCAATAAAGAAAGAGGATGAGACACATGGGAGTGAAATATCTAGACCATAGGTATCACGTGATCATAAGGGTCTTACACTTAACAAATATCAGTGAGTAATTTAAGGAAAATAGAAGGAGGATGAGTCACATGAGGTTGTATTTCATGTCGACCTCTAAATCATTTGAAAATAATGTAATAACAAGATGTCATATTAATCATGTGGTGATCATATAATCTCCTGATTCCTCGTCAGTAACAAAATTGTATGATCCTTACATCCTTGACCATATAGTTGACTCTAAAGGATTTACACAAAGTGTGTGACCTCCCTTCCTTCACCCAAAGTGCATGACCACCCTTCCATCATGTGAATCATGTGACTACCGTACCTTTATGTGATTTCATACCCTATAACTTGGCGTGTATATGTGGCTTCAAATACTTCATGTGAGGTGCATGCCCTCGGTGTGTAAGTCTAGCTCAATTCAACCTTATGCTTTTATGTAACATGTACAATACTCTGCTACATTTTTTTCTCACACAGATAATGACTCATGGGGAGTTAGAGACCAATGACGATTGTTCCATAACCATGATGTAAGTTCCCCAATGTGGGCCTCTTTTCAGATGAAAGTCTGATTAAATCTTTTCTTCCTTTAGAGATTTATATTCCCAATGAAGTATCTCATGGAAGCTCCCATATAACTTAATTATGAAGACTCTTATTCCTATTATAAATAGGATATGTTGGACACCATCCTAAGGACTGAGCTCCAAAACAAATATTCAAATTACCTCAGTTACGTCATTTTATCATGAAATTAAAATACATGGAATGGTCCTATAAAAACTATGTGGGTTTTGATTCTTATCTTCACAAGATACATAGGAAACCTCATGGAGGTCCAATCCAAATTCCAAAACATAAATAGCCTTCCTGGAATACAATAAATACCAAAGTGACCAATTACATGGAATTGAAACATAACAATCCCTTAAACCATTATTTCTAAGTAATAATTGGCAGCAAGATGGATAAACTATGATACATATAGATGGTGTCATTAATAGGATTGCCTTCTACATGTATGGGTATTCCCATAAGTAAAGGTTAATACCTTAATTTTTTGTTATGGTAACCAGTCTCATATCAGGATATGGGAATGATTCATGAACATATCTTAAATATATAAGTGAATCCTGTATTAGGAAATAATCACCCAAAATGTGTGTGGTGAGCCTAACCTCCCATATTCTTGACCAATGTGAATTCCTAAGTGTCATTGGTATGAAACCCCAATAATTTTCTACCTTTGGAAAGTAGGCCCATAGATTTTTATGGATGCAAAATACATTGGGAGTTTCTGTTATAGACAAAATTGTAAATCGAACATGAAAGATCGTGCAACCACACTCAATCATCCACAATCAAGCATTTTGTTCCTATTTTTTACAAGAAAAAATAATAGTTATAGAAATATATTATGGTGAAATTGAAAAAATGGTTTACTCCCCCCATGTTTTTTATTCGAATCATCCCATTTTTTAGATGATTAAAAAACAACCATTGAAGGGAAATGCATTCAACTCCATATATTCCCAAATACCAGCTATTTTCCATTTTTAAAATTGAAAAATACTAAAAATAAATTAACCACCTCAATATCATTTAATTTTCTCTAAAATAAATCCTTTAAAATAGACCCATAAGGATGAAATTTTTAAAGAAAAACCAAAAAAGATATCCATAGCTAGACTTAAAAAAATAAAAAATACCAAAACTTGAGTATCCAAAACCTTTGGAAATATTATCTAAACAAAGAACCATGAATAAATTTATAGGTCATAGGTAAGAGTTAAAATGAAAATAAGGGGGGTGAATTTCCCTTTAAAAATTTAAAGAAAATAATATAATTTTAAAAACTTATTTTTCAAAATATTAAATAAATTAAAAAAAATAAAAGAAAATAAAAGAATTAATTTATTGAAAGTGAAAAAATAAAATTAAAATAATTATACATAAACAAAGATCAATTTGAGAATAAATCAATTAATCATGTTTTCTATATTGAGAAAATTATGACACATATTATTGAAATCGATAAATAAATAAAGATGCAGAAAGTAAATGAGATAAGATATTTGGTAAGGAAGTTTAGAAATAACACCTGATGGAACCCCTACATCAAAAACCTTTATACCTTATGTATTTAATTTATTAGTCTATTACATTTAATGGTATAAAATATACAAAAACTATCTATTTCATTTTAGGTTATAGAAATAAACCATATACAATAGAAAATATCTCTTTAATATCAAATCTAGAAACCAAAAAAGAATAGTCCCTTGTCTTTTGAAAGAAAAAAGGAAATAAAAGCATGATCCCTTAAATTAATGGTAGTAATCACCAAAATAAAAGAAAGAGTGTGTGGGGAGGATTTATAGGAAGAAACCACATTGTAGTACAATCTCAATTCTCTCAATGAATATTATAAACACTAGGAGAGAATAAAAATAAAATAAGAAAGTGATTTGGATATTATAATTTTTCCACACTCTAGAAGGAGAGAGAATATTTATAAATGAAAACTTTGAGAGAAATTAAGAATGTTTTAAATTGGAAAATTATTTTCAAGAAATTTATATATAGTGTATATATTTCCAAGGCCTCCAAAGGTCTCTATTTATAGAATTATCATCCTTCGGAAATGTTCTAAAATCTATTGGGAGTCTTTATACCAAATACGTCCTGGTAGAATAAATTTTGACCATCATTTTTAGTACCATAATAAAACCCTTTAAAAATAATTAAATTAAAAAGAACAAAGAAATCGTTAGGCAATTCAACATTAAAAATAGAAATAATAATAAATTTAATCTAGAGTTATGGAGGAAAGAGAAAAAAATTATCCAAAATATTATTATTTGAAATTTAAAAACATTTGAAAAACTAAAAATTATTTGAAAAAACTTGTTAGAAATTTTTAAAAAGTTCATAAATAATATGTGAGTGGAAAAATTTAAATATCACATATAGTTATTTTATAAAATCCAAAATTTTAATTCCAATAACTTTTCTTATTTAAACGTAAGATAATATAAAACACTAAAGACACTACATTAAAAAATGTAATAGATTTGAATAACTTGTTTTCTCTTAAACATGATTTTATAAATAATAAAATCAATTAAAACAACTCAATATAATAAATTTAAAATATTTTAAGTTCTTATTTCAAGTTCATGTGTAAATGTAGAACATAATTAATCTTCATAAAAATGAGTTTAAAAAATATTCCATAGGTTCTATAACATTAATATGAATGTATAGAATCATTAAAATAATTAAAAGATTTGAAATATACATATGATAAATAAAGAAAAAAATAATGAAAACAGAGTAAAATTGAATTTCTATATTCTTATAAGTATATAGGGTTTGTTTTAAGCCATGCAAAAATGTAACAAGGGTTTTTCAAATACTATGTAAAGGTAATGAGAAAGATATAACATGAATAAGGGTAATAGGAATTTTAAACAACCTTTGTATGGGTATATTGTCACTTGAATAATTGTAAAAAATAATTCCATAGGTTGCATAAAGGTAATAAGCATGCCGCATAAAGGTAAACATGAAAGTTCTTAAATTATGAAAAAGTAGACATAAATTTAAACTACTTATGAAAGGGTAAGCTTAAATGCTGCATATGGTTAAATAATATAAATAATTTGCTGCATAAGGGTATAATAAGAGTTATGTAAGGGTAAAAAAAATCAACATACTTCATAAGGGTAAGCTAGACATGTGTAAAGGTAAACATGAATTTCCACATCTCATATAAGAGTAAGAATCATATTGCGTAATTCTAAGAAGAACTTTAAACTCCTTGAATAAAGGTAAGACCAGACTCACATAATGGTATAAATAGATTTCTAATTCATTTGTAAGGGTGAGGATAAATTAATAAAACTTATGTAAAGGTAAATAATAACTTTAGAAAATTACTTTTTCACAAGAAAGAATTAAAAATAATTATTTAAAATCATAATAATAGTAAAATATAAAATATGAATAACTAGAAAACAATTATATAAAAAACTTTTCAATATAATATAATAAAATAAAAATTACATAAAAAAATAATTTTATAATTATAAAAATAAAATAAATAAATAAATAAAATATATTATAATTATCAAAAAATAAAATAATCAAAGTGGCAAGAGTAATTGAAAGAATATCCAATTTTTTGATAATTAAAAAACAAAATATCAATTGTAAGATTTAACCCCATTTTGGAATTGATCAAAAATATGAAAAATTTGAAATAAGTTTCTCCCCCTTTTTAAAGCAAATAATTAAAAATTAGAAAAACACATTTTTACCCCAAATAAAATATTTTAAACATAAAAAAATAAACCTCCTTAAATTAAATAAGATATAAGAAAGAAATAAAGTTCCCCTATATTAAATAAAGGTATAAAAATACAAAGGTATCTATGAAAATAATTAATATAATACTAAATGAATTGTAAAAAACTTAGAAAAAGAATATTTTGAAATCTAATTTTTATTATTAGTGATTAGTAAATGTTTTATTAATAAACCACAAAAATTTTACTGGGAGTGTCAAACCAGGTGTGTAGTAGAGACCCACTCATTATGCCCAGGATGGAGAAAGGTTTAAAAAATCAATCAACTCTTTTTAGGAAAAATCCATAGGAGAAACTATGCCCGAACCACAATCACTTATTTGTATCCAGACATTACTTCAATTCTTAAATTATTACACACACTTAAATTTTGTAAAACTATCAAAGTTTTGATTTTTTTTAAATAAAATTAAATTTAAAATACATTTTTAAAAATAATTATCAAAAGTAAAAATTTAAAAATAAATTTAAAAAGAAAATTAAAAATAAATTTTAAAATAAATTTAGAAATAAATTTAATAATAAATTAAAAAAATATAAAAAAATAGTGAATCTATTTTGAAAAAAAATCAATATAAAACTTTAAATAAAAATAACAAAGAACCATATTCCTATGATGATTAAGGTTGATGTTCAAATCTTCTCCAGGAAGGAAATAACTATAATCCCCCTCACTTAGAGCATAAACATTAAGATCAAGGTAGTAAATATTTGATCAATAACTTCAAGAGTAGAACACCAAATTTTAAGAGAAGACACCATTTGAAAGATAAATGAGGTCTGGTATCAAATAACTATAAGAAATCCCTAGAGAGTTTCTTCTGGTACCTAGATTTTGGGTCCAATAGTATAAGATAATTAAAATTGAGATGGAGAAACAATTTTGGGTACACTAAGATTGACCAATAAGGATTTTGGAACCCAAATTTGTTTATAATGAGAATTTATTTTATAAAACTACGAATAAATATTAATGGTTTTTGGTCTACCATATATATACTTTTTACAATTTCATTCATAAATAAGATGATTTTTTTTTCAATAATTACAAAATTTATTTTGAGAAATTCCCTTTATAAAAGTTATGTGTTTTGAATAAGTTTTACTATATTTTGAAAATAAAAAACCATGATTATTTGTTTTGATTAATTGAGAACCAATAATCATATTAAGAGATTGTTCCCCTTGGGTGAATTTTGAAATAGTGCTTTTGAGATCTTTTTTTCATTTTTGAAAACTTCAACATTGGGTTGATGTTTTAATTTCAAAACTTAATCATCCTTTTCCTTTAAAAGTTGATCTTTCTAATCATAAAAATGATTTGCCTCATTAAGAACACATTTATATTTGTTTAAAATGTTTTCACCTACCACAATTTGAGCCCTAAGGAATTTATTAGTTGAGTTTATAGTTTCATAAGTTGATATTGAATCTTCTTTAGCACTCTATGTTGATAATTTTAGAGCCTTATTAACTTGATTCATGTATTTATACTTTTTTTAAATGGAAAATTCTGCTTGATACGACCCTTATTTTTGAAACTGAAGCACATCACTTCTAAAATATCAATTTGAACAATATTTTTAGCTCGTCATAAGAATTTGTTCTTTTTTTACCTTGTGTAATTTTTATAATCTTCCCATCAAGTAGTCAAATTCACTTTCATATTTGGAGTATATTTCAGAATAATAATAATTTTTTCCTTGAATGCAACTGTTCTTTTAGATTCTTTAAACTCATTAGACTCTTTTTTATCCTATCTTTTCATGGTTATCTCATATGTCATGAGATAACATATGAGATCCTCAACCACCTTATTTTTAACATTTTTAGTTTATTGGATCCCTATGACTTTGAGGTCCCAACTTCTAGGTAAAACCTAATAGATTTTCTTGATTAAAGTTTCTATAGAAAGAGAATCACTAAGATATTTTCATCCATTATAAATGTCAGTAAGTTTTGTAAACATAGAAGTGATAGACACGTTAGTATTCATGTATAAAATTTCAAAGAATTTTCTAAATATATTTAAATAATCATATTTTACTTTATTAGTTCCTTCATGTGTTAATTTTAAATGTTTCCAAATTTTATGAGTCATTTTTCACATATAAATTTGATTAAATTCATTTTGATCCAAACCAAAATAAAAGGAAATCATAGCTTTACCATCAAATTCAAAAGAATAAATATTATTCAAGGTCCATTTATTTTATTTTTTTTCATATGATTATAAACATTTAAAAAATATTATAAATAGGATATCCAAAATATCTAATAAAACTAGTCATGTGATTTTTCCGATAACCATAATTACTTCTATAAAAAAATGGAGCACAACCCAAGGATTGTCTTTTGAGACCACCATGGGTGTTTGAAAAATTCATTTAAAAAGAGATCTTTATTTGAACAATCAGTTAGCATTTTTTAAAATAAAAAAAAATTAATAGAATTTTAAAAAAATAAATTTAAAAATAAATTCAAAAAACCACTTTGATACCAATTGATTTTTTCAAAGTAAAAAATATTTTCAAAATGAGTTTTTTTAAATAAGGTAAAAGTTACAATTTCATACCAAATTTTGGTTAAAATTTAAAAATAGAACTAATAATAAAATTATTACTGAATTATCAATAAGAGAGAAATAAATTATCCAAAATATTATCATTTTAAATTTAAAACCATTTTAAAAATTAAAACTAATTTGAAAATAATCATTATAATTTTTAAATCACTTTGTAAATAATAAGTCAATAATCACATATAATTCTTGCATAGAGTTATTCTATAAAATTAAGATTTTGAATTTCAAATAGCTTTCTATAATTAAACATGATATAATAACAAACATTAAAGATAATTTATTAAAAACATTGAAACAGGTTTAAAGAAACTCATCTAACTTAAACATGATTTTAGAAATAATAAAATCAAAGAAAACAACTCAAAAGGGTAAATAGTATAAATCATTCACTTTGTAAGGGTATAATAAAACTTTCATAAGGTTAATAAACAATTTCAATATACTAAGTAATGGAAAGATATACATGCATAATGGTAAACATGAATTTTCAGATCTCATGTAAGGGTAAGAATCAAGTTGCATAAATGTAATAAAAACTTTTAACTCTATGTGTAAAGGTAATATCGGGATCTTGTAAAGGTTGAAATAGATATCTAATACATGTGTAAGGGTAAATATAAATTAATAAGAATTATTTAAAGTAACAAATAACATTTGAAAATTAATTTTTCACAAAAGAGAATTAAATATATATATATATATATAAAATAATAAAAAAAATTAAAAAAAAATATGAGTAATTAAAACACAATTAAAAAAAAAAAATCAATAAAATTAGAAAGAAATAAAAACAAAACAATATTATAATTATAAAAACAATTAATTAATTAATATAATATAATATATTTTAATTATAAAAACATAAAATAATCAAGGTGGGAAATAACCACTCCAACCGAATTAGATGCATCAAAACTTGGTAATCAAAAACTTGGTGGTCTCGGTTGTTTCCCCTAGGTCAAGACACTAATGTACTAATAGACCAAGGGGAAAGGGGTGGTATGGTACATAGACAAAGAAGAACTAAAAATCATGAAACAATAAAAGATCAACTAAAATGGAGTCGAAAGAATCACATACCTTTGGTTTTAAGAGGGTTAATTCATCTGAGAAGCTTGAGGGGGAGTGGCTGAAGAAGTCATGTTCTGTAAGATCCTGAATAGAACAAGTGAGTGGGGTTCCATTAGAGTTGATTTTAAAATATCAAGAAGTTTTTTATTAGTTATTTCTAAAAATCACCGATAAATATTGGTTTTATCAGATCTAAAATGAAAAGTGCTGATAAAGATAGGTTCACTACAAAAAAAATAGGGGACTTGTAGTGATTTTTTTATATTGACGGTGATTTACCCGTCTCCAAGTGGTTCCATACTGAGTTTTTTAAAATCATCGCTAAAGTTGTCTTCAACATCCAAATCACCACAATTTCACTCATTTAGTAGAATTTTTTGGGAAGTTTTCTGGGAAATATTATTAGTGGTGATTATTTCATTATTAGTAGTAATTTTCCTCTCAAAAATTTTGAGGATTTCGCAACATTTTAAACCACCACAATATTTAATATTATATAACATCCATTTAAACCACTAATAATTTTTTTTACCATATATAGTGGTGGTTTAAAACCCAGATAAAAACTTTATTACCATTTATACTGACAATTTAAACCACCAATTTATATAGCTGCTAAAAAAATAAAAGCTGCAAAAAAATGCAGCCCCCGAAAAAGTATACCAAATGAAAACCAAGAAAATTACACAAAAAATAAACAAGAAACATTAAACATATAATAAAATTATAAAACCCATAATTATACAAAATTACAATAGCCACAATATTACCATATCACTGTATACCGCCACATAATCCCATAACCCCACTATATATATAGAACCCCACACTTCATTTGGCAACATCACCACCTATGTATATCCATTGAACACCTATTTTATATTTCCACCACACATCCTCATAAATTTTAACCACATTATCACCAAATAGCTTCCAACATGCCACAAATAAAAGAATTAAATGAAATCAATTACTATAATAATTTTCCCACAACTAGGATTCCACATAACAATAAAACAATGAACTAATCCCATATAATCTCATTGACCTTTCCTCTATAAATCCCTAAATGATACCACAACCCCACTTTCATTATGGAAACCACACAACACCCCCAAGACAAGAAGAATAATAATTATAACATATGAAACAATGGATGAAACCCAAAACTTATACACCCATGACTTAATTTAAACCTCCTCATTATATGGGACAACCTAACTCTCCCTCCTAAAATCATCCTACTAAAATACATTCTTTCATCAAAGTAATCATACGTTACCCATTACAACTCTAATATAACATGTAAGAAAAGAAAAAAAATCATCAAAATATAATGGAAGTCTTTACATGGAATCATTTAAAAAATAACCCAAAAGATCATAAGAATGATAAGTATAAGTGAAACTTCATAAGAAAACATATCAAATCAACACATGTATATTCCCTTAAATTTTAGAGAAATATAGATATCCACTACCTCAAACCACAACATTGTTTCTCAATTACCATGTCATTGTGTTAATATATCATGAGTTTAGTTATACATCAACATTACTAAATCCAAAGTCAACCCTCATCACTACTTGATGAACTAAGATCGACATTGTCTCTGTCTCCATTTCCACTCTCTACTACCTGCACCTATATGAAAATTTTCTTTAAAATTAAATAGTGTTGTATATTTAAATTTAAACTTTAAAAACAATACTAAATGATTATTAAGTTGTTTGATTTACCTACTCAATCAAGCCATCTATCAACAAAATATCACTAAGAGCACATCTAGTCATCTTCTGATATAATACAATCAATTATTTATACAGGGAAATGACCTTCACATCTTATATATGTATATGATCCCCATGTTGAAGGATTGTGATTTCCTATTTCTAAATTGTTATTTTCATTATAATAAACTACTTATGAGCATATTGAGGTGGGTAGTAACTATAACTAGGATTAGATTCTGCTATAATCCTTGATGACCTACCAAATACCTTATATGGTAATGGTTCTGAGCACATCCTACGCATGCGACTAAGATGGTTCTTTGCAAGGACTTGACCAACTGGATAATCATAGGAGACAAAGAAGGACTGCACAGGATTATCATCCCATAGTTATTTTATTTTTACCAATAAATAAAATATCAATCATATTTAAAGAAATACATATTAACAAAGTGAAAGTAGAAAATAAGTTATTATAATGAAAAATAAATTCATACCCCAAATTATTTGGTAGGATAATTCACATAACTCCGATTAGATTTCATATGAACATCTAATTAAAGTTCTATTCAGAATACTTGGTACCCTAAATTCTTTGAATACATTAAACAAGTACAAAAAACAATTTAATATATGAAACATATAATTTTATCTTATAAATATTTAAACTAATTAAAATTTTAGCATAGTCGATCTACATCTTGAAAAACACTTTGAATCGGTAGTCCAGGGGTTGATTTGTTTATCTTGACATGATGCATTTTTTCTTGAAACATCCTGAAATAAATAACATGTAATTTAATAGTAATGTATGAAATGTCATCTTTTTATTTTATTCTTGTATATATGTAAAATGAGATTCATATAATAATATATTTTTCAATACCATATACTTCTCAAAGAGATGGCTATCAGCAAACACCTTCCACTTCTCTCTAAGAACCACTTCAGGTACCTTATCATATGAATATTAATTAGTCAACAATTCATAATTGAATTCATTCAATAATCTCTATTTAAATTCTTTCCATTTCTTACCCAAAATTTTCAATATCTACTTTTGTGTGATAAGATCAGCAATGGTAAATTGGAATAACAACTGTTCAAAGTGATTAATTTTTAAAATATTAGAATTTAATTAAATAATGGAATTAAATTGAGCCATAATGTATTAAAATAACCTTTATCTAGGAATCAAATACTTCATTATTCTAGGATTGATACATATGATGCTAATCAGAGTAGATAATAGAAAGAGTAACTTGATCAACCTAAAAATATCATAGAATATATCCAAATAATCCTATAGCATCATGTGTGGGACCCAATAACAATCAAAGGAGGCAACTATATTTAAACCTTCCAGATTCAAGAAATCCAAACTGTTAACATTTATCTTATTAGTAATATTGTTTCTATATTTTATGAAACAAAAGTTTTTAGTATAAAAAAATCACAATAAATTTATTCACATTAAAAATTTTACCTATAATTGTCACCCTCTAACATACTTATAAATAAATATGAGTGATAACCTTTTCCATGACTATAGAATTTTTTCATGCTAAACCAGTTGAATCAGGAGGCAATGTGCCAGATGCTGATGGGAAAAAGAAGAAGGGTGTTCTAGATACTGATGAGAGGGAGATGCAGGGTGCATAAACCATTTATGGGGGGAAGACAAAGGGTATCCTATATGCTATAGGGAAGGAGCCCAATGGATCATTAGGTGTTTGTGTGGTCAAGGTAAAATCAACTAAGAGTTGACTGAGATCAATAAAATGATTCTTCCTTAGCATTAATTTCATTTTAAAAACTAAAAATAACTTTAGAACATATATTTTAAAAAAATTATGTAGAAAAATAAATTTAGAAATGATAATAGATTCACAGTACTAACAAACATAATATGCATAGGTATGATAATGAATGACTACACATACAAACAAATATAACATTTATTTTTTCAAAATTAAACAAATCATTAATAAAAGTCAATTTAAATATGTTAACTGTTCCATAGTACTTGAAATTAATAACATATAACACAGGTGGTTGATAAGTTAATGTATGACTACACATACAACCCTTTTTTCCTTCAATCATATCATTATCCCGACCCATCGTATTTTCATCTACTTCATCGATCCTTGGAAGAAAAATATTCTCAATATCATGATGGAAAAATAATTCAGTTTCTTGTTATTTATGGGATTCAATTTTAGATGTAAAATATTCTAATTCATCACCCATATTATACAAGTATCTTTGTTAAATGTGAACAAATATACTCCACCCTTCATCCATGACATATTCCATATAATATACCATTTTTTCTTATCATAATAAGATATATGAGTCATGTAATTCATGGTCACCAATATCCATCAAGCGAGAGAATTATATAGAATTAAATTTCAAGGAATCTCTTTTAATACCCCTGGTAATATCGACCAACTTTTATTTGAATAAAACAAATGAAAAATAAATGTGGTAGTTTAATTCGATAATATCAGTTAACCTTCTATAGTATCCCAATTCATAAACTATAAATATAACATTATTCTATGTGTTTAAACCCTCTTCCTGATCGACTGTAAGAAATTTAAATCCATTCACATTTTAAGCGTCAAACTTTATAGCCTGTTTTAGAGGACCTTGATCCAGAAACATAGAATCTTCTAAAAACTCAGCTTGAGTATCAATATTCATGATCTAAAAAAGTAATATACATTATTAGATTTAAAAAATGTAAGTTTCAACATAATATCTATATTTATTGAAATATTTATGAACTTACATGATGTGAAAACCATTCTACAATATCTTTATTAACATATTTTTTTATATCTTTCTCATTTCATGTTCGAATTTTCATTCATCTATTTGTTTATATCATAAGATCTTCAATAAATGGATCTTCAATTTCACTATTCAGTAGCACATATTTATGTGCTTACAATAATTTATTTTATGTTAGTGTAATATTTGAGATTCTCCCAACTGATTGTTCAATAGTATGAAAGATTTTTTATTTCCCGTGTAGTTGAGATCAAGTCGATACATCGTCAACATATCTAACTCGGTTGAATCATGTTTCAATATCATCCAAGTATCTAGAACAAAAGGTAAGACACTCCCCTACTAAATATCCTTCATAAATTTATTCTTCAGGTTGAGGTTTATTTTTCATGTAATATTTCCAATGACCATGGTATCTGTGAAATAAAATAAATAAAACATAATTATGTATTTAATAAAGTTATAAGATTTTTTTATTTAAGATTAAAAATATATAAATAAAGTACCTATCAATTGGATATATCCATTGATAATGTAAGAGACCTCCTAATTTAGTTTCCCCAACTAGATATACAGTTAAATGCATCATAATAGTAAAACATAATGGAAGAAATACCATCTCCATTACACAAAGTGTGAGTAAAAATATATCCTAAAGGTTTTCAAGATCATATGGATGCAAAGTTTTATCACATAGTTGTCTAAAGAATGTAAAAAATTAGATTATAACAATAGTAAACATTTCAGGTAACAATGTACACAATTCCAATAGTAGTAACTTCTATAACAGAATATGTGAACCATGAATTTTCAATCCATATAACCTATGATGATTTAAGTTGACACACCTTGAGATGTTACTTGAATACCTATTAGATAATTTCACATGTTTTAAAATTCAATGGAATGTATCTTTATCCCTATTTTCTAATTGCTAAAATTTCTGCATCATGCTTTCCAATCCCATCTGGCCATAGATCACGCTTTATATTCATTGTTTGTAAGTGATTTTGAGCATCGATATGGTCCTTTGGTTTTCTATGTTCATTAATTTATGCAATGATCAAATTGTCAGAAAAATACTTCTCAATATGCATAAAATCAAGATTATGGTGAAAAAAATTAAATTCCTAATATGGAAGTTTGAAGAATAATTTTTGTTTATTCCATTGTTACGTTCTGATTTCAATTGATGATATACTTTGAACTCATTTCCCACTATTATTCAAATTATTCACCTTCCCAAATTCTGTTTCAACATTTATAAGTTGTTCCAATATTTCAAAACATGTCAAAAAAAATTATGTGGTCTATGATCAGTCAAACCATTGAATTTTGACTTGTTCAACCAAAATCAATGAGATTCATTAAGAAATATATACTGATATAAGAAGAATCGTTTTTTATGTAAGGTAGTCATTTGGGATCAAAATCAATGTTAAAAATAGGACATAGAAAACATCATCATCAATATCTATATTTTATATATAGAAAAAAATAGGGCCATTGGATGAAGTACAGAAAACATGAAGAAAATAACCAATGGTGTCCTAAAAATAATGCATTCCAAGGGAATCCCCTTGGAATAAGCTAACAACACCTGTGGGAAAAGAGACCAAACTAGATAATAGAGTAGCTACTTAACCTTTATAATCCTTGTTAACTAAGAAGTATGACACTTTTTTACCCTCATGCCAAGTATGAAGAACCTACATGAAATTTTTAATGATCCTCCTACACTTGTGAATATAATAAGATATCATACAAGGGGTGCCACAAAGCCCAAGTATAGAGTTGTATATTATTTTGGAGTATGATTCAACAGCAACCAAGGTGATGTCATTTTGTCTACAAATATAAGACCTTTCAGCATAGCCTTGGCTTCTACCTGGAGAAAGTTATCATTAACAAAGAAAGAAAAGAAATTCAAAACAACAGAACTCATGATATCATGAATAATTATACCACCCCACATCATTCCCATACTTTATGAGCTATACGTATTCATTTTTGGACCATTCTAGTGCGGATGTCATCTTACCCGTTGTCCATAGAGAGAACCGGGGAACGGAATAGGGGAAGTACCAGTGTTCAAGAGGAACTTGAGGGAGGTATCATCGGTCTAGTTTTTGATAAGATGATATATTTCAACAAATAAGCTTATGATGATAATTTCAAGAGTCATCCTAGAGCATGTGAACCCGTCAAACTAAGCTTTATTCCTAGCCTTATAGATACACCAGCACCTTGCCACAAGGATAATATTTCTTACACTTCTCTCTATGTTATTTTTCTCTGCAACTTGAAACTAGATATTGTAGAATGAATCATCGGAAAAAACCTCGAAATCCAGACCAGTGAGTATACTGAAAGTGTTCCATATCACATGCTCCCATTAACTTTCAAAGAAAAAATGAGGTGAAGAATCCTCCTATGGATTATCATAGTAGATACACCTCGACACTATATTTATTCCATTAATATTGATATGATCATCAGTTGATAAGGATTTATTGTGGACCTTCTAAATAAGTAAGTTGATATTTGTAGGGATCTCTTTTCACTAGGGAACATCTCCCCACCTATCCAAATCCTAAGGAGTTATTTTTAATGGGTGATAATCCTTCCCAGTAAAAACACCTGATAAAAAACCAGTAAAAAAATATCTATCAGGTTCAGAATTTATCTTGATGAGATCGAAGAGCTTGTGTTTCTCCTCATCCAAGATGGAAAGAGTGAAACCTGGAAATTTTTTTTCATGCTTGAATGACATTTATAACACTAGGAAACCTATAAAATCTATAGAGGACCAATCCCAATTCTTATTTCATAAATTTATGTCATCCCTCCCAACGATCCACTAGGAGTGATGAGTAAGATCCAATATGTGAGGGGGAATTAAGAGACATAAGAGAGAAGAGTTTATTATAAGAGGCTCTATATTAGATCCATATTTCTGCACTAGAATCCTTCCCCATAGCATATGGACTTCAATCACTTACCATGCTATATTTTCATGTGATCCATCAATTTTGGCCGAAACACTCTGAACATTGATGCCAACCTCCCCCACTGGCATCACCATCCTAGTCCACGATTCCCAATGAAGTTTTCCATCTGAGTTATCATCCCATATGGGTGAGGGTAAAATTTTATCAATGTATGTGGTGGTGGCATTAAATATTTTGAGAGAGGATAAAATATTCATGGGGATAGAATTGAGCACACTGTTAACTAGCTTATGCACCCACCAAAGGACTTGAACCTGTTTTTTCAATTAAAAATGTGTCCAGTGATCTTGTCAACCACATTATTGAAATGATGGATATGAATCCTCCCCAAATAGATAGGAACACCAAGATAATCCATCGATAATATATTTATACAAATTCCCAAAAGTATCTCTAGAGAACTAGCATTATTATCCATGCACTGTGATGAGAGGTAGATGTTTCTCTTCTCATGGTTAACCACTTGGAAACTACAGTTATAATAATCCTCTAGAATCTTATTGATATCACATATAGATCTCCTATATTTTTTGATAAAAATGGTTGTATCATAAACATACATGATATGGGATACACCATAAAAATTCTTCCCACACTGATATAGAATAATTTATACATCAAGGGGATCTTATTAATGAAACGACTTAGAGAGTCTTGCATCAAAATGAATAATCTAGAAGAAAATGGGTCCCTTGGATGATTCCATGCACCAATTTAAAGAAGTCATAGTTCTTACCCGTGAAGGATATGGAAAGCCAAGTGGAACTAAAACAGTTTTACATTAGATCAGAGGACCAAGAAGATAAGACCATTCGGTTAATGACCATTAAAATGAAGTTCCTTTCAAGTTTTTCATTGGTGTTTTCCATATCTAGTTTGATAACCACATTGGAACTAACAACATTTAGGTTTATATTTCTTATCACTTCTTGTGATAACATGATGGATCCTTGGATTAATCTACCTTTAATTAATCCATGATGTTCTTTTGAGACCTATCAAGGTAGGATCATTGATAATCTTCTTTTGATAACGCTGTAAAAGGCCTTATAAGTAAAATTACACATTATTATTGGGAATTATTGATGGAGTGATGATAGATCCTTAACCTTTGGAAAAAGAACTAGAGTAGTAGCACTAGACACTTGAGGAAGATAACAACACCAAAAAAAGGATTACAACTCATCAACTGAGTCACTTCTAATCGGGTTCCAAGATGACACATAGAACGATCTTGGGAATCCATCAGGTTCTTCTGAGATATTTGAGTTGAGGCTGTTCACAAACTCATAGATTTCCTAATTTATGGCATAGATTTGAAGGAAATGCTATCACAAGAATACACCTTACATGTAATAGCATAAAAAAGCTCAATAATGCCTCTAGAATATACACCTTTCATGTGATGGTTCAGACCTACAAGTAAATATTGGAAGTGAAGATGAGTCATACCTCCCACAATGTCAGGATCATCAGTGAATATACCATCTTCTAGGTGGATATTTGGCCTTATGAACCTCTTATTTTCTTTAACAGATGCTTGTCAAAACCCCATGTTCTATCTCCCTCCTTCAACTACATAATCTTGGATTGTTCACGCATCGTTCGTTCCTTATCCATTATAATCTCTACAAAGGAGTTCTTCTTTAGAAAAAGATCATTAAATATTTCTTAATTCAATTCATTCTCCAGCATGAACTCCATATTCTTAATGTCTTCTTTGATTGATTCCATGGATTGAAAATTTGGGGAAGATTATCAACCCAGGTTTGAATCTCACCTTTAAGATGATAAAGTTTCTTATAAATATTGGTCCACCTATATCCCTACATAGGCTTGAGACATGATGTTTTCACTACTTTATGATATTATAGATTAGAGGTCCATAAATGAAAGAAAAAGAACACCCCACCTTATTAAAATCTTGTAGACATAACCATAGTGATGGGAGTGTGCCCAAAAGAGGGCTATTAAGGTGAGTGACCGTGGAATCTAGTAAAGAATAGATAAAATAAATATTACCCCAAAAATGATACAGTCAACACCCCGTGTAATTGATCCCCTTCTGATTATTACACCAGGCGAAATGATCACCTAATTATCCCATGTCCAAGATTCCATTAGAGGACAAGAACAAAACGAAATCTTGGATTTATTTCTAAGAGTGATTTCTATAAACCTTTTTTCCATTTCATTAAAAATAACATTGAAATCCACCCACTAACCAAGGAAGGTCCCCTGGATTGAATCACACCAAGTCATGCCACATAACCTCCCTTTCTTGTGCTTTAGATTTGGCATAAATGAAGGTGAAAAAAAATTATGCACCCCTGTGCTAATAATTTTCGTGATAAATTGATCCAAGTTAGTCACTTGTTCCACTGCAATGTTGGGTTTCTAAAACAACCATATGTATGAGTTATAAGGATCTGCATGCATGAAATCAAAAACTCCAATTCTATGGGAAAAGTATGAAATTTTATTGGGCTATTTATTAGGATCAAATACATCTGCTAAGGAGTTAGAATGTAAGAACTTGTTGGAATTGAAATCAATTTTAACCCATGATCCTAGTCCACATGCTTTCTATAGGAGTAAATAATTCATTAGAGAAGGGGGGTTTTGACTTTGGAACCCGCCGATGAGGTTGTTGTGGTATTGTATTCCCTGAAGGCTATAGAGGATTTCTTTTAATACCTAATTCAGAAAATTTTGGGAGGGGAATATTGTCTAACAATGATAGAACCCAAGGAAGGTGGTTATAGAGATAACTACGAGGGATTATATAAAATAGAGAATGCATTGGATAGGGGGAGAGGAGGTGGATAGAAGGATCTCGATCTAGCCTATGGGGGTGATTGGATCTTATAATTGGGATCTCAATTAAGGTGGAGGGAATAAATACCAGTATAATCGGAGTCTAAAAGATCACTAAATCCCGACTTGGGGGAGACTTATCTGAGGAAGTGGGAAAGGTGGGGGAAAGATGGATAGAAACAACATCATTTGAGGTATAAGGGATGAAAGAGGAGGAAAAAAAATGGTGAACCTTCTCATTAAGGCTGGGGGATAGGGTTGGGGGGTTGATATTAGGAGGAGGAGGGGGTGGAAAATTCAAGACATGCCTAATGATTAGAGGAGGATGAGCAGAGTCCGAAGGGGAAGCATGATGAAGATCCTAGAAAACATACCTGGACTTCCTTCACACACTGGTAGAGTGACATTAGTGCTGAAACCTTATATATAAATGAGTTGTGTATGAAGGTAAAATTTTATGCCACCAAGGAAAGGAATCATCCACTCTTAGGAGGATGTGATCTTAGAGGGGAGAAGATAAATCCACTTCAACATAGATCTTATCCATGGAGGAATAAAGTAGATGAGAGGTGTGGTCAACTGCACATAGAAAATATCCCGCCACATAACCTATTGAATTGAGAATGGAGACACTATAGAGAGGAAGTGGAAGCCTCAAAATATTGATCCACACAATCTCTTGGGTGGAGTCTCGCCCAGAGTGTACTGTTAAATACCATCTAAAGATATTAAAATTCCATTTACCAAGTAAACTAAATCTTTGTGACCATGCTTAAATGAAGTATTTCCTAGATGAGGGGATGATACAAAATTATTTGCGATTGAGAACAGACACCCGCTCTAGAAGACACAAACCCCATGAGAAGACCAATTTATAGAACCACGGGAACGAGAGACATTCCTGAAAAAAGTAATCTACCAAGGTCCACTAGTTAAAGGTAAAAAACAACTGAGAAATCACTTCCAAGAATACAAGACTTGGGTACTCCTCGAACAAACCTAGTTTGATATGAGGCAGTGGAATCTACAACATATGAAAAACAGAAGTAGATGATGGAGGATCATCGTGGAGAAGAACCTCCTTGAGGGAAGGTACAACAAGAACCCCATGCTTGATCAAGGAAGGGGAAGAAGGAGGGCCAAATTACAATGCCTTATCCAATGAGGAAGTGGGGAGAAATGATCACCTCAAATAGAGCCTCTTCCATATCAGCATCGAGCAAGAAGGTAGCAATGTTTGAAAAAATTTGAATGAGCTGAGATTCATGTCGTGCGTACTCAGAGCCAAAGAGAGATTCCTGATCATCTATTTATTCTTACAAATCAAACCTGTGTAAGTGTTATGATTAGATATGTTCCCAATTCTAGGGAAGTCACTAATGGTCCACATTAGAGCATCGTTCATTTTGAACATTGTTCTAGAAGATACATCATATGTCTCAACACCAGTGCTCCATAACTCTTGTAATTATTTCATTAGTGGCTATAAGTATATGTTAATATCATTTACAAGAATTTTTTTCTAGGAATAATCATAGAAATTATGAAATATTTTTATCGCATACACATCCAAAGATAAAGATTTTAAGGGATCAAAACAACATACCAAATACTATAATTAGTACTTAAAGTCCCAAATGGTTTGAATCCATTGAAAACCAATACCAATCACAAACTCATAGTATTAGATGAGAAATATGGATGTAATTAATCAAATTTATTATGATAGAATCATATTTTGCATATATATTTTTAATATAAAACACAATGTTTTGACACTTTAATTGATTACTCTTGACGGTATTTAATTTCTTTTATGTTTTGTGGTAGTATTCATATTCTGATAAAATTTAAACAAAAAGAGATGAATATAGGGAGCCAAAAATACTCCATGTCGTGTCACTTCATAACATAATGAAACATAAGATTGTCGAAGGTAGTTTGATGTTGCCTCAAGGTCAAGTACAAGTGGAGAACCAATTTAGAAGCTAACAAATGAAGAACCAGGCTGAAACAGAGTGAAACTAGTTGGAAAACCACAATAGACATCATGTAAGTGAAATTTATGAAATTTAACTAGAAGGAAGACATTACATGAAGCAAGACGTGAAAGGTTCATGACCCCACACAATAAATTTCATGTACAATATTTACATGACATGTAACTCTTTGGTCAGAACAAGATCAGGAAGATTCAATATAATAATAGAAAAGACTGTTTTAAGACCCTGGGACCCATTAGAATGACTTTTTGGCCCATTTATGAAACCATTGATGACACCGTAGGTGAATTGAGGCCTACAAATACAAGCATAAGAAATAGAAGAAAAGGACCAGTTCCCCTCGATCTGCCACTCCACTGCACTGTAGAGATACTGCTGCTAGGGATTTTATTTTCCTTTTATTTTTAATCCCTTATGTAATTTGATGCATATACATGTTTTTAATTAAAGTGTTTCCATTTATTATTCCATCCCTCTTCATCTTCCAACCTTAATCCATAAACTCTCTCTTCCACCTTTACGTCATGATCTCTTTTCACTTTTCAATGGAAAGTGACTAGCCCAAGGCTTGGCCCTGGGGGAGGTTTCACAGTGTTCTTAATTATTACGATCCAATTCAACATGTTTTTATCTTATTTGTAGTGGATGCGATAGTATTGAAAAGGTGATATAGTCTTCCACCACGACATTATTTCCAATTACATTAATTTTATTTGATTCATTATTTTTCCCTCACTTCTCTTAGGAAAACCCTTCTTATGGTGGATATACAGTTTTATGAAGGGATGGAATGAAATACGGTGGATCCAAATATTTTATGAGTTGTATTCTCGGTTGAGGTTTTATCCTATTTGACTATTAGAGGAGGCGGGGTTTGGTATACTGAATACATGATAAAATTACACACCCAATAAATCAAAGGAAAGTGATTCGTTAATGATGTTTCATAAAAAAACATGAAATTGAATTTAAATGATAAATAAATATTGAATGAACCTATATTATCAAACCATGGACAAAGACCTTTCTTTTTGAATCTCATTCTGTATTACATCTGTATGTTAGACAGTTTATTTATTTTATTTCATTGCATTTATTTTCCAAAATCAAAAACCATAAAATTGAATTATTTTCATAAATAAATAAAAACAAAAAAAAAAGTAGTTTAGGAAAAATGGATTTAGAGATTGATGAAATGTGACACTCCTCGAGTTAGATGAATCTGGTCAGCCTTTGTGATGTATTAGAAAAATAAAATTTTATTTTTCCACAACCTACAACAGGCATGCATCATCTTCCATGATTTTGAATCTCTTTGATGTCACACTAACCCATAAATTTCATTATCTATAGATGCCACTTCATGAGCTTAGTGGTTTTTGATGACATGAATAATATTTGCAATCAAGATTTTAATGGGAAGTAACATAAAAACTTTATAGGTGCATTATTTTTCTTCTTCTTTATAGTAGAATGTTGATTTATATTTCCAACATATCCCATTATATTCAATCTAGAAGATGAATTTTTTTCGAATCCTATCTACTTTAATCCTCTCCCCAATAAATCATACAATCATTGGGATAAGCATTTATTTGTGTATAATTTAGATCAAGTTTGGTAAAACTTTTTTCATATCATAAAAAGACTCAGGGATCTTAGTTTTAAGAAATGCATTAGGCAACAATTCCAATATAATGGACATCTTATTATTTATTATTCTTAATAGGTATATGATATAGCAAAAATTCATTTGAAAATAAAGTTTGGAATATTTCATATATCCACCATACAGCTCTTGATTTCCATTATCAACTAAATCATGAAACACATTTGTATGTTCGGTGAATTTCCCCCTTATGTTAGTATATATAGCATCAAGGTGAGGATCCAATGATATGTTATGATCTTGATTTGGTTGTCCTATAGTCCCCAAAACATAAATTTTCAAGTTACTATTTGTTGCACCCTCAAATGGTTGTTCTAATATGTTTTTTATATTGAAAATGTTTCCTCGGAATGCCGAAAGAATCATTTATAATATTTTTTATTTCATTATACATTTTTGATTAAGTTGGGAGGTCATTCTGTTGATTGAAATCAGTGCTCAAGCTTTCTGTGACATTCGATTCTCCATGCCAAATTCAGCACAAATATTGAGCATGGAATTACTTCAATATTAAGTGTTCATAAAATTTATGTCTCTTAAACCATATTCCAAATTTATATTTAGGGCATTAATATTTATTTTCCCAAAAATGGATCGATTGGAAATTTGAAAATCTAAAATATCTTCCAAACCCTTAGCATATTGAGGTGTGTATCCTGATAATGTGATCTAAATTTTATCCATATATCACAAAGTTCCTGAAATTGGTTAAGGAAAATTAAAAAATAAGAAATATCTTGTCATTTAAAAAATAATTACTAATATATTCAGATTCAACAATATAAAAAATTATTTATGCGTTTTAATTTGATTAAATTGTTGTCCAAAATCATTTTTCTTAGATTTTAATTTGAATTTATATAATCCATCAAAACATTATAGATTATCTATATGTATTTTTAATGAATTGAACATGTAAAATGGGCATGATATTATGAAGTTAAAAAATTATCTAATAAATTAATAACCTTACAAAGGGGGATAATGAAGTGGTACATCAGTAGGGGAAGAAGGCTGTGAAGGGAGAAAGGGCTGCAAGGGAGACCATGATGTTTAGGACAAGGGCTTGGGAGTGGAGGTTAGGGCTCACTAGCTTGAAAGTGAGGGCTCAGAAGTGAGGGCTCGGCAGCGAGGCCTCAATAGAGAGGGATCAGGGGCTAGACATAAAGGGGGAAAAGGGTAAGGGGAGCAGTGGAGAGGTCTCAAGGAGGGAACTTTGAGGGCTTAGGGAATGACGGCTCAAGGAGGAATGAAGAGGGATCAAGGAGGGATTGGGGAGCAGCTACAATGAGGGATCGGGGAGAGAACATGAGGGCCCAGTTGGGAGAGACTACAAAGGGAAAAGGGAGCGGCCATGAGATTGTTTGAGAATCAGTAGCAAGGGGGAAGGGAAGTGATCGAGAGGGCTTGAGGGAGAAGGTGGAGGCTCGAGGAGCGGTAGCGGTGAGGGCTTTGGGAGTGGCGGTGATGGCTCGGTCAAGAGTGGTGGTAAGGGGGGTCAGAGAGCGGTGGGGAGGGTGAAATCAGAGCGGTGATGAGGGATTGGGGGAAAGGGGAGGGGAGTGTTATTTTTTTAATTAATGTTAAAGATTTAGAATCACTTTTTTAAAAACCACCGCTAAAAGTTTTTCGCTTTTTTAGCGGTGGTGTCTTAAACTGTAGCTAAAAAACAGCCGTTAAATGGTGAATTTGGTGTAGTGGTTTTATCATCATTTTTTATTTTAGCGCTGAAAAAAATATCTTTATGAGAACATTTTTAAGCTCAACTAAAAAACATTTTAAAATAAATTCCATAAAATATTAAAATAATAAATATATATATATTAAAAATGAATAAATAATAAAGAAAGTAAAAAATAATTAACATTATTAATGAATAAGTAATCTTAAATGCATGAATGTTTAAAATTATTGAAATTTAATAATTAAAAATGAATAGACTTCATAAATATTTAAAAAATGGAAATATTTTATTAATTATATAAATTATAAAAAAAATAAAAATGAATGTATATTAAAATAATGATGAATACATATTAAATATGTAAATTACAATCATATTAAAAAATCAAATGTTAATTAATAAATATGTATAAATAAATATTAAAAATGAGTAAAATATAAAAATATTAAATGAATAAATTATTAAAAAAGTAAAAACTAATTAACACTATAAGTGAATAAATAATATTAAATAATATTTAATGAATGAATTATAAAAATAGTAAAATTTAATAATTAAATAATAAATAGGTTGTGAAAATATTAAAAAAATAATAGGTGTCATTAATTATATAGATTATCAAAAAAAAATAAAAAATGAATATATGTTAAAATGAAAATGAATACATATTAAATATATAAATTACAGTTTCCATATTAAAAATATTTAATGTTAATGAATAAAAATATATAAAAAATATTAAAAATTGATAAAATTACAAAAAATATTGACTGAATAAAAATAAATAATAAATAAATTAAAAAAAATTAATATTATTAATGAATAAATAATATTAAAAATGAATAAATTAGAAAAAAATATTAAAATGTAATAAATAGTATATATTAAATAAAAATATAAAAAATGAGTAAAATTTACTACTTAAAAACATAATATATTAAATATATTATTTTAGTAAATAAAGTTATAAAATGGATATTTAAAATTGAATAAATTATAGAAATATTATGTGTGTATGTGTGTATTTCTATATAAAATTACATTAATTACATATGTGTGTGTTTGAGATTAATGTATGTATATATGAAATAATTTTGATATATGTTAAATTGAAAAAATGATATTTATATAATATATACATTAAAAAACAATTAATCGATACTAATTTGTTAGTATTTTTAATTAATATTAATTTTTATTTATAAACCACTCTTCTATGAATATATGACTTATTAAATGTAAATACATATTTTTTATATAAATCATATTTAAAGAAATATTATATTTATATATAGAAATATGAATATATTTCTATATTAAATATATTAAATATATTGATGGATAATTATGTATAAAATAATATAAAATATGAATAAATTACAAAAATATTAAATGAATTAATATTAAAAATAAATAAATTATAAAAAATGTAAAAAATACTAATCATTATTAATGAATAAATAATAATAAATAAATGAATATTAAAAACGAGTAAAGATTAATTAAAAAATAATTAGATTGAAATAATATTAAAAAATGAATAAGAGTTATTAATTATAAAAATTAAAAAAATTAAAAAAGAACACATCTTAAAATGAAAATGAATACATATATTAATTATGTAAATTACAACTATGTTAAAAAAAATTAAATATTAACCAATTAATATGCTTAAATAAATATTAAAAATGAATAAAATTACAAAAAACATTAAACAAATAAAAATCTAAAATGGTAATATTAACAATTTAATATTTATGTATGTGGGTTTCTATAGAATGGAATTAATTATTTAAGTGTGAAATTACTGTGTGACATATTAACTTTAAATACATATATTTAGTCAATATTTTTAATTAATAATTAAATATTTACTATTTGATATACATGTCAAATTGAAAAATTAAATGAAATTGATAAAACAAAATGTTATTAAATGTCTATTAATATTAATTTATGCAATATTTTTAATTAATATTAGTTTGTAATCAACTAATAAACCATTTTTCACTAAATATATAACATATTAAGTGTAAATTCATATTTAGTATTATATAAATTATATTTAAGAAATATATATATATATATATATATATTTCTATATTAAATATGATTTTTAATAATATATAGTTTTTTCTAAGAAGATCAACTTTTATCACCACTGAAACATGCACTAATAAAGGTCTCTATTATTAGCGCTAGATTAAAGCGTCGATAAATATGACCTTTATTAGCATTAAGAAAAAGCACTGATAAAGGTGGTACTTTTGTAAGTATTTTTTTAGTACTATAAATATAACTTTAATCGGTGCTTTTATCTAGTGATGATAAAATCACCCCTTTATCAATTCTTTTTCTTAGTGTTGATAAATTCCACTACTCAATATTTACAAGTCTATAGTAGTGAATGTCGCTAGCTTCGATTTTTTAGGTGACTAAAATTTTTCATATTGGATATCATAATGAAACACTTCATAAGATGAAACAAATGAGGAGTGTGATATATTAATTCATTAAATGAATGATTTTCCCAAGGCATTTAATCATGCATTATAACACATGAGTAAATTTTACACTACTCGAAGAGCATCCTTGGGGCTCTATATACAGAATCAATCTTCCATGTGATGGACATATACATGATTTCTCGATGCTTTGATGAAACTATTATATCTAGTATCTCATATCTCTTCTATCCTTTATACCATGATGTGTTAGCACACTGTGGAGGGTGGAGATTCCCTGTAACACCCTGAGATTTTATGAATTTTTTTTCAAATGAATTTAATCTTTTCGATATTTTTCATTACATGTAACACTAGGTTAGTTTGTGTTACATGTAACACTGATTTTATCTTATGTTACAGGGAACACTAAGTTTTTATTTCATTACACGTAACATCGGGTTTAGATTTTCTAATATGCAACACAGATTTTATCTTGTGTTACATGCAACAACATGATTATATGATAGTGTGTAAAACACACGACACCGAGCTTTAGCAAACCATAAAATAAAATTATTTTAAATATGACCATTATAACTTAACCATTAAATAGGAAGGTATGAATATTATTAACTACTTTATTAAATATTCATATAAATTTCATGCTCAATATAATTTTATTTATAAAATCTTATAAAAAAAAATCAATTTTTAGTAAAGTAATTATATACTTAAAAAAATGTTTTCTTCAAAAATGATTTTTATTTATTTTATAAAATAAATTATAATTAATTTATTGTGATTTTATAAAATTTATTTTATAAAATTAACTACTTTTTATAAATCATTATATTGAAATTAACTTATGGTGAAATTTTAGGACTTTTCAGAAAATATTAGTTTTCCAGCGAATAGTGAAAAATAGTGATTTTTGTAAAACCATCATTTCATTTCAATAAATTAAGTAATTTAAATGTTTTTTTTAAATTAAAATAATTATTATTTAGTTCTATTTAATACAATTAATTAATTTAGAATCAACTTTATAATGTATTTTTGTCTAATTTTACTTTTGGGTTTAAAAATGGATTTTTTCTTAAATGTATTTTAATGTGCATAATTTTTCTCCATTTTAATTAATTAAAATAATACCGAATGAGTAATATTTTAAATTAAATGTAAATATTATATTTCAATAAATTTTAATTGATATTCATAGAATTATTATTATTATACATAGAGTTAATAGAAAAATCATAACATGCTTACAAAATACACTTCTCAAAAAGCCGTTTTTTCATCGCGTATGAAGGTTTTGTTTTAAATTTAAATTTTCACTCTGTTATAAAATTAATATTAAAAAATTAAATTAAAATTTTAAATAATCATGTAAAAAATTTCTTAGGGTGAATTTTTGGGATTTTTCTGAAAAGTTTCATTTTTTGATGAATAGTGAAAATAATAAATTTTAATTGATGACTTTCGTTTCATTTAAATTATTTATAAAGATAAATTATATTTTAAATTAGTTTCCAAGTGAAATTAGTTTAATTATACATATATTAACCCAATTTTTTCCATTTCATTCAATTTGGTATTGTATTTTTATATAAAATCATTTCAATTGTTTGAACATTTTTTCTTTAAAAACCTACATTCTCATCACGTCGATGAGGTTATTTTTAAATTAAATTTTTACAATTTTGAATGGAATTTAAAAAAAATGGATTTAATATTTATAATCATAATAATTTATATTATCCAATAAGTTTAAATTAAATTTTTACTTAAATTATTAGTAAAAACAGTAAAAATTATTTACTGTAGTTAAGTTAAAAATGGGTTTATCAGGGGTTAAATTAAAATGATAAGCGTTAAAATAAACCAAAAATTTCACAACACCAATTTGATGGCCATATTTATACCTTATACCTTATATTATTGATTTTGGTTCATTATTGGATCCTTTTTTCATGAATAAAACATGGGTGGAATTATTTCTTTTCAAAATATTACAAGTATGCCACTTACCTCACTTATAAAAGGCCACCCCTTCTCCTCTCCTATTAACTCCTTCACACATATTTTTTTCACCAATAACTTCCCAAATAACTTCCCAACTCCCCTCCTATCATTATAGAATCCCTATTTTAGACATAAAACCAACCTATTAAGGCATTTGTTGTAAACCTAGAAGGATACCTGAAGAACAGGTAATGGTCATCAGCGAGCATTTTTGTTTTATTTCTTTTTCCACTTCCTTAAATTATTATTATAACAATATGATATAACTTCATCAGTATATTACATGTACTTATATTTTTTGATGTTAAATTTATGACCTACAACCATCTCCACTTCCATCAATTGGGTTATAAAATCATCGTATGTGTGTACGATGGACTACCACCTCTCAAATCGATGTCATTAGGTTTTCCATTACCACCTATCAAGGTTGTAAATAATGATTTATTTTTTATTTATATATGATATTTATTATATTATTATTCTTATTTAATTATTCTATCACACATAACTTCATGCTTTCCATTTTTTGGGAATACGATAACTTCGCTCGTGTGTACGGAGGACTACAACCTTGTGAAGCGACGTGATTCGTTCAAAATTTATATGGAAGGAAATACTGATGAATTTAATGATCATATGTGATATATATTACATAAAAATTATTTTTAATGATAACATATCATTTAATTTTCTTTCATTCAATACGTTGATAAAATAGAAACAACGTTCATGAGTTAGTACAAACTACCATCTCCATTAACGTTGTATTTCATTTTATATATCTATATTTTATACATTACTATAAATAAAAATACACTAAATATATATGATATTTATATAATTTTTACCATTATGGGGATTATGTAACCATGATCAGTTTAAGAGGACCAAAAAAATAAGAAATCAAAACTTACATGAAAAATAAAGCAGTTATTGCCCCAAGTGTGACTTTAACATAGAATTGTTAATAAAGGGGTAATAAAAGTTCATAAGTAAATAATATATGATATATATATATATATATATTAATGGTTATTTAATATATTTATAATAAAGTTATATTTATTATACAGGAGGTTTGAACATGTACAATGGAAGTCAAGACTTTAGGTAAGGGATTTTCGTCTCACTTTTGTGCTTCTGTGAGATGCATGCCATATTAACCACCTATTTATTTTATGTGGTGTATATAATTCCAATGAATGTATATTATTATTATATAATGAAAACTATTCTTGTTTACATATCCATTTTAGGATTTCTCCTTCATGGTATTTACAGTTCAAAATTTAACAAATAGGAAAGGGATTTTTGTCTCAATTTTGATTCTTTGAGACATATGATTATGTTATGCACGTATATTATTTTAAGAGGTGTATATACATCCCCTTTGAATTCTCATAATATTTTAGGTTTTATTTAATTATATTCCTTCATGGTTTTTATGTTTCAAATTTACCAAAATGGTAATGATTTTATGTTACAATCTCATCATTTGTCGGGATTGTTTATGATTATGTTTTAAATGATAAAATACTATTATAAATATCTAAATAAAATACTGAATTTTCTTATCTTATGGTTATTTCATGATAATACATGTTTTTTCATCATTTTACTATCTTTAAGTATGCAAGATTTCAAAATAATGTTTTTAAAAAAAATCATATTTCAGCTGAAAACCCTTTCTCTTCCCAATCTATGTTTTCTAAAAATGTTCTCAAAATGGATTTTAATATTTTTTAAAATTATTTATTAAATAATGTTTTACCCATGTTTTAATTTTAAAAATAATATTGTAATATTCATTTCATTTTCCAAATAAGTCATGTTTGGATTTTACCAAAAATGTGAAAGAAAACATTATTTTTAACATATACGACATTATCGAAACTTCTCATCATCATGAAAATTATTTTATTTTAATATTACTTTATAAATTTTCAACATTGTTTTTAAATAAAATTATTTTTATAATGTTTTATGTTTAAAAAAAATTCAAATCATAAATGATATTTTTCTAAAAAAATGTTTTAAATGATTTTTAAATATTCCTTTATAATCTTTCAAGGTTATTTTCAAAGAAATTGATTTAAAAAAGTTTTATGTTTTAAAAAATGATTTTCAAAAAATATATATTTTCCTCAAGAAATGTTTTAAATGATATTTCAAAATAATTTTCCATCTAAGATGACATTTTTTGATGGTACTATACTTTACTAGGGATATGAACCAAAGATACCATTCTTACTCTTTATCTAAATGGTTTATTATGAAAAGCTATTTTTGAAACCCATTTCTCTTCCATGGATTATACCATGATATAATTCATATGAAACCCACTTCTTTTCACGGTTTATTCTATGAAAAAATGATGAAATGGTTATGAAACCAATCTCTTTTTCACAAGTTTTGATATGATGATGTTTTTATGAAACTCATTTCATTTCATGGGTTATGATCTGATGAATTTTTATGATATTGTGGCACACATATGTATGATTTTAATTATTTTATGGGTGGGACCTATATCTCCCTCCAATTCATTGTTTAATGTTAAATGTTCTACAAGATCAGAGGGTAATCTATTGGTTATCCCAATCCTGAAAATGAGGGTACAAGGGTGATTAACCCAATCCCAAAAAGGAGGGTACATGGGTGGTTATACCAAGCCTAAAAAAAGAGGGTATATGGGTGGTTATACCAAGCCTAAAAAGGATGGTACATGGGTGGTTATCCCAATATCTAAAAACAGGTTACACATGTGGTTATCCCAAGCCTGAAGTAAGTACATGGGTGGTTAGCCCAAGATAAACATGTTATGAATTCCTTGGTTGATAGCGTTGACATAAGATTTTATATGATTATGTGTTTTCCACAAAACTATGTATTGTTCCAATGTTATGTTCTCATGGATCATTTACTTTGATTTCCTTTTGATTTGTGGCTTATGAACTGTGAATATTTATTCCATGACTCAAGATTCTCATCTCTGATTTTAAGGTTATGGTTTTCAATTATTATACTCATGTTATTATACCCTTGTGTTCATGCTATGCTTACATATATCCCTTTATTATCCTTAATGAGCATCTAATTTCACCCTTTCTTATGTTTCCTTTCCCCTATTTATGAAGAAATATATTATGTATGATTTTTCTAAGGGTGATAGATATGAAGATCTTAGTGGGAGATGATGTAGCTCACCTATGAACTAGTTTTTTATTTTCCAAGTTTCTAAAGGCACTAAGATATTATCTTCCCCAGGTGTGTGTTTGTGTAATGTAATGAATATTTATCTAAAATTTTATAATATCCATGTATGAGATTACTAGGTCTCTATAGTTGGTATTAGAGGATATGTTTAATTAACCTTTGGAAACAAGGATTAGAAAAATTTAGTCATATCTCTAGGGATATTTCTAAGGATATGTCTAGTGATATATCAAAGGATAAGTCTAAGGATGATTCAATGTATAGGAAAATTTCATGGAATTTTGGTAAAGGATATATAAAGTGGTTTTCAAGAATTTACATCCATGTCTGGATACTACAAGTGGATGTAGCTCTAGAATAGAGGTACCTAAGGGTAATAACTCTAAAAATTGTTCTTTGAGATGGACTTTATTATCACTTGATTCATGATAATGGGCCTTTATTCACACCTAGTTTTACACTCAGGGGATTTTCTTTAGAAATACACAAACTCTTTATTAACCATCATGAATAATTTAAATAGAAGATGATCATGGATGACCCAGGTTAAGCCTAAGGTGTCATAGATTTAAAATAATGTGTCATGATTTAGACATCGAATAAGTGACTTTTTACTATTATGTGGTTCCCAATATGATTATTATTGTTCCCACTATGATTATTATTTTTCACACTATGCTTCTGGTTTTAGTCAATGGTTGGAACAAGAAGGGATCTTGTTAACATTGAATCTATTGGACAATTCGGTGACTATAAGAAACCAAATTGGATAATGACTGGAGAGAAAGATATTGTGATTATGTTAAATAATTTATCATGATATATTATTAAAAATGTGAACTTAGATGAGATTCATAACACATATAATAAGTATAAGATGGAATTTTATTAAATTTTACATGGTAATGAACATAGATGAAAGAATATTTGTCTTTGTACATGTCAAGAAGGTGGGAAAAAGAACCTGGAAGAATATCTCAAATGGAGGGGAAGATGTTATTTGTATTGAAAATAAGGTCATAGAGTGATAAATTTTTGAGGAGTTCAATGTATTATTTTTGGGTAACATGGGTATTACCCAACTCAATGCCCTGGCCTAAGAATTAACTTATAGACCAAGGAAGTACATATTCCATGTCAATCATTAAAGTGGATAGATTGGAGTATTTATGTGTTTGGATTAAATAATTATGTTATATGAATTGTGAAATATATAAGGATTGTTTATTATAAGTTTTTCACTAAGGATTTGAAAGAATATGTTTAAATATGCTGATGGCCTATAAAAGTGATTTAATGGTAAGATTATATTCCTAGAAAACACATGTTTAAGTGAAATAAAACCCTTAATATGTTCCTATTGTTTATATAATGATGTTGGGATAAATAGATGATTGATTGAGATAAATTAAATTTGATAGTATTGATGACCTTGGAACTGATTAATGGTTTTTGGATAAAGGGGTTTATGTTAGAATTGATGGAGTTTAAAACATTTTTGTATATATTGAATATATTTACTAATATGTGGTTTTATTCTAGGAATGAGGAGGCATGCATGTTTTAATTGAGGTTCTTTGGTAATTTAGGTTATTACCATATTTCAAGAGAATACATAATGAAGGTATTCACATGTTTGGTATGTGATAATAAAGAGATACTTTATGATTTATGGGGGATTAATGTTAAGTTTATTTTGAAAAATCTGGTGACCTTATTTATAAATTTTGAATTTTGAAACAGTTATAAGTTTAACCACTTATGGAATGGTTTAAGTTTAACTTTGGAGAAGGTTTTAGAGATTGACATATTAATTCACCATATGAAGATTTATCCATATTAGATAACCAGTGTTAATATTTTTTTAACTAGAGATAGAAGGAATGACTTATAATTCTTTTATGGATTTTATTTAGTGCTTTAAACATGAAAAAAATAAAATCTTAGAGTAAGATAGGAAGTTGAAAATGATTAAGGCATAACTAAAGGATGGAATTGTGCTTATGAAATAAAAATATATCAAGTAAGTAATTTCTCATATTTTATTAGTCTAGATAGAAAAGGAATATCCCAACATTGGGAAAAGGATCTTGGAATAAAAAAATTTGTTGCTATTATCATTTTTTATGATATCACTGAACTTTTCTATGCCTCTTTGGTTTATGGATTTCTGTTTATTAACCTTTTATGGATCTCCCACCTTCTCATGATCAATGTTATCTATCACTATCTATTAGTATTTGGGTGTTAGTTTTCTCTTCTATGTTAATTTTTTCACTTCCCTCCTATGTTCTCCTAATTGTAAACCTAGTATGCTTTATTCTATATTAATTTCAAACATCCCATTATCTTTTTCAAGGGTAAGTTATATTAACCCTTTTTACGATGTGAGTTTCTATGAAAAAATTGAAATGTTATGCCTTTGATGATCGAGATGAATTTTAAGGGTAAAATGAATTTTAATTGGGGTAGAATGTAACACCCTGATATTTTTTGAAATATTTTTTTTAAATGAATTTAATCTTCTCAATATTTTGTGTTACACGTAACACTAATTTTAGCTTGTTTTACCTATAACATTGAGTATAGATTGTGTTACACATAACACTGAGTTTATTTTTAATTACACACAACATCATGTTTATCTTTCATTACACGAAACACCAAGTTTATCTTGTGTTACTTGTAGTAACAATTTTCTGTGATATCATGCAAACACGTGATACCGAGCTTTAGTGAACCATGAAATAATACTATTTTAAATATGATTGTTAAATATTAGTCATTAAATAGGTTGGTATTAATAGTATAAACTAATTTATAAAATATACATATAAAGTTTCTACTAAATATAAATTTATTTATAAATTCTTAGTAAATAGTCAATACATTTTTAGTAAAGTAATTATATTCTTTAAAAATATGTTTTCTTCAAAAATTATTTTTTTACTTTTATAAAAAAATATTATAATTAAATTATAGATATTTTAGAAAATTTATTTTATAAAATGAACTAAATTTTTTAAATTTTTATATTGAAATTAAATTATGGTTAAATTTTAGGACTTTTTAGAAAATATTAGTTTTTCAGTGAATAGTGAAAAATACTGTTTTTTGTAAAACTATCATCTCCTTTCAATAAATTAAGTAATTAAAATTCCTAATTATTTTTAAAGTAAAATAAGTATTTTATTTTTATATTTAATCCAATTAATTACTCTTTAATCAACTTTATGTTGGATTTTAGTATAAGTTTAATTTTGTGTTTAAAAAGGGATTTTTTAGAAAATTGTTTGAAAGTGCATAATGTTTCTCCATTTTAATTAATTAAAATAACAACTAATAAGGAATGTTTTAAATAAAATTTATAGATTATATATCAATATATTTTAATTTATATTCATATAATGATTATGATTAGTCATAGATTTAATAAAAAAATCATAATGTGCTTGAAAAATTCACTTCTTCAAACCCCACTTTGTCATTAGATATGCGGGTTTGGTTTTAAATTTAATTTTTCACACTTTTATAAACTTAATATTATAAAATAAACTTAATTTTATAAATCATAATTTCAAAATTATATTAGGTTTAATTTTTTTTGATATTTTCTGAAATGATTTATTTTTTGGTGAATTGTTAAAAATACTAAATTTAAATTGAAACTACCTTTTCATTTAAATTAACTTTAAAGATATATTATATTTTTAATTAGTTTTAAAGTTAAATTAGTTCAATTATAGATATATTAATCTAATTTATGTCATTTTATTCAATTTTATATTGAATTTTGATAAAAATGGTTTCAAACTTTTGAACATGTTCTGTTAAAAATCCCCCTTTCTCATCGCGTCTATGGGATTATTTTTAAATTAATTTTTTTTCCAATTATGTGAATTTAATTTTTAAAAATTGATTCCATATTTTTAATAATAGTAATTTTTATTATCTAATAAGTTTTACATATTTTTTTACCAAAATTATTTGTAAAAATTGAAAAAATTGTTTACCACGGTTAAGGTAAAAATGGGTTTACCGAGAGGTTAAACTAAAATGATAATATTTAAAAACAACCAAAAACTTATACAACAACCATTGGATATCCATAATGAGACCTTATCCATTATATTATCTATATTGGTTCATTATTGGTGATTTTGACATGAAAAAAATGAGGGTGTAATTCTTTCTTTTGAAAACATTACAAGTGTGCCACTCGCCTCACTTATAAAAGGTCACCCCTTATCCTTTCCTCCTCACACCTTAAAACTCATTTGGTTCGTTAAATACATAGAAAAATAACTTCCCAAATTCTCTCCTCTAATCCTAAAATCCTTATGTTGGATAGAAATCCAACCAAGGATGGATTTTTGTACAAACCTATGGAGGATACCCGAAGAAGAGATAATGTTCATCAATGATCATTTTTATTTTATTTATTCATCCAATTACTTAAATTATTATTATAACATGATAATTTAATAACCTCATTATATTCTATATACTTATATGTTTATATAATAAGGTCATGATCTATAACCAACTCCACTTCCATCAAATGGGTTATGAAATCATCGTTCGTGTGTACGGCAGACTACCTCCTCACGAATCGATGTCATTTTTTTCATTATAACCTATCATGGTTGAAAATAATGATGTATTTATTGTTTATATATGATATATATGGTATTATTATTATTATGTAATTATTATATCACACATGCCTTCATGATTTCCATTTTACAGGAATATGATAACGTCACCCATGTGTATGGAAGACTACGAACTCGCGAAGCAATATGATTTGTTCATGATTTACATGGAAGGTAATAGGTATGGTTTTATTGAAAATATGTGATATGTCTGAAATAAAAATTATTCTTTAATGATAATAAATCATTTAATTTTCTTTTTTTCAATACATTGATAAAATGGGTACAATATTCATGTGTACGTACGACCTACCATCTCCATGAACGATGTATTTCATTTTATATATAAATCTTTTATAAATTAATATAAACACATATATAATGAATATATATTATATTTATATAATTTTTACCATTATAGAAATTATTTAACCATGATCAAATTAAAAGTACCAAAAAATAATCCATCAAAACTTACATGAAAAACAAAGTAGTTATTGCCTGAAATGTGACTTTAACAAAGGAATTGTTAATAAAATACTAATAAAAGGTAATAAGTAAATTTTATATGGTATAATATATATATTCATGGTTCTATAATATATATATATAATAAACTTATATTTATTATACTGTAGTCTTGAATTTTTACTATACAATTTAATACTTAAGCAATGGGATTTTCGTCTTACTTTTTAACTTCTGTGAGACACATGTCATATTCACCACCTATTTAATTTATGTGGTGTATATAATACCCATGAATTTATATTATGATGATTCAACTAAAAAATATTTTGGGTTTAAATATTCATTTGATTATCTCTCTTTCATGGTATTTATGGTTCAAAAGTTAACAAATTTGTAAGATATTTTATCTCATTTTTTCTTCTTTGAGAGATATGATTATGTTATGCAACATATTCTTTTAAAAAGTTTATATACAGCCAATTTGACATGTAATATTATTAATTTTTTTATCCTCATTAAATTTTAGTTTTCTTAATGATATTACTTCACAGGTATTACGTTTCAAAGTTACCAAAATGGTAATGATTTTATGTTGCAATCTCATCATTTATCGGGATTGTTTATGATTATGTTTATGATGATAAAATATTATAATCCATATCTCAAGAAACTCATGAATTTTATTCTCCTCTATTTATTTCATGATAAAAAAATTCACTTCAATTTCCTATATTTATTTACTCAAGAGTTCAAAATAATGTTTCTAATAAATATCATCTTTTCGGTTGAAACCCCCTTTTCTTTCATATCCATGTTTTCTATAAATGTTTTCAAAATGTTTTTAAAAAAATTCAAATGATTTACTAAAGAAATTTTTACCCATGTTTTTAATTTTTTTCAGATTTTTTTGAAAGTAATCTTCATGTCGTTTTCCAAATAAGGCCCATTTGGATTTTACTAAAAATGCGAAATTAATATTTGTTTTTAACATGTACAGCAAGAATGAAAGTTCCTATCATCATGAAAATTATATTATTTGAAGCTTAATTTATAAATATTCAAGGTTATTCTCAAATAAAGTGATTTTAAAAAAAATTATAAATTTATTTTCAAAGCGGAAAGGATATTTTTCTCATGAAATGTTTTAAATGATTTTTAAAGCCTCCTTTTTAAGCTTTCAGGGTTATTTTCAAAGAAATTTATTTTCAAAAAAAGTTTTTTGTTTTAAAAAATTATTTTCAATGAAAATATATTTTCCTCAAGAAATATTTTAAATGATATTTAAAAATCATTTTCAATCTAATATGAAATCCATTGAAGTTTCCTATGCTTTACTGGGGATATAAACCAATGACACCATTCTTATTGTTTCTCTGAATGGTTTATTATGACAAGATGTTTATAAAACCCATTTCTCTTCTAAAGGTTATACCATGATAGAATTATTATGTAATACACTTCTTTTCACGTATTACGCTATGATTAAATTATGAAATTATTATGAAACTTTTCCCTTTTCCACAGGTTATGATATGATGAAATGTTTATTAAACCCATTTAATTTCATGGGTTATGATATGATGAATGTTTTATGATCTTATGGAACACATAAGTGTGATTTTCATTATGTGATGTGTGAGACCTATATAACCCTCTAATGTATTAGGTAATGATAAACGTTCCATGAGGTTAGAGGGTACACGAGTGGTTAGCCCAAGCCTAAAAATGAGGGTACACATGTGGTTAAACCATGCCTAAAATGGAGGGTAAATGGGTGGTTATCCTATGCTTGAAAAAGGAGGGTTCATGGGTGGTTATCCCAATCCCAAAAATGGGGTTACATGTGTGGTTATCCCAAGACCAAAAAATTGGGTACATAGATGGTCATCCCATGCTCAAAATAGGTACACGGGTGGTTATACCAAGACTAACATGTTATGATTGTCTTGGTCAGTATCCTTGACATAAGGTTTTCTATGATTACGTGTTTTCCAAAAATCTATGTATTATGCCAATGTTATTATCTCATAGAAATTTTTTTTGATTTCCTTATGATTCATGTATTATGAACTTCCAATATTTATACCATGATTCAATATTATGATCTCAGATATGCTGGGTATGGTTTGAATATGTTATACTCATGTTCTCATAACCTTGTATTCATGATATGATTATATATATCCCTTGATTATCCTTACTGATAATTTTAGCTCCCCCTTTCTTATGTTTCATTCCCCCAGGTTATGGAGATACGTATTATGTGTTTTTTTTCTAAGAAGGTTTCTAGATATGAATATCTTAGTGGGAGATGTTGAAAATCACCTATAAACTAGTTGTTTATGTTTCAATGTTTCCAAAGGTAGTAAATTATTTTTGTCCTTAGGCATGTGTTTGTGTAATGTAATGAATATTAATCTAAAATGATGTAATATTCATGTATGAGAAGCCTGGGTCACTATAGTCTCACTTTTATGAAAAGAGATCTAGTCAACCCATTGATATACTATAGAGGGAATAATACTTTGATTTTTCATAGGCGATCTTTATCAAGCAGCAATGATAAAGAAGGATAAATGAAAACTATGTTGTCAGGTACACATATTTACCATTTCTTTATTTCTAGTTTATGTGTGATTTTCATTTATCTATGTATTAAGATATTTTGTTTGGTTTTTATCACTTATAATACCTTTGATAACTTTTATTAGATCCCATCATAACCCAACAATGGTACAAAAACCTATGTTGGATTTAGATTCTTCAGATTCTATAGAGAAATGAAGAATTTCTATATCGTATAAATTCTATATTTCAATCATAATGTATGATACAAAATTTTTCTCTAGATGATTGAATTGTGGTTAAAGATATAGAGTTATCATAACCAGTTATTTTGTAGAAATGTAAATTCTTGTACTTATTGTATCATAATATGTCATCCTATTGTATCCTATGATTAGTGTTACACTATGCACTACTCTGTGGTTTTAATCGTTACATGGTTTTTCAAAAAATTGAGCATCACATGGATATTGCGATATCAATGCATATTATTGAATGTTGTGACAAACACAAACCAGATAACCTCAAAAATCAGTACCTGACCCGAATCATCACATACCTGAAGGTTGTTCCTAATCCCCACGGGCTAGTGACTAGCACTCGGGCATCAACAACAACCAAAGGGAATGATTTCTCCCAACCTAAAGTGGATAACATGATATATATATATGATGGTAAGGAACAACAGAAGAGTAAAACAAGAAATATATGTCATAGAAAAAATGAAATAGCTGATGTGATACAACTAAAAAGTAACTAAATAATCTCTAAGGTATAATTAAAATGGAAAAGAAAAATTAAAACATGAAACAAAAACTCCATGTGGCAATGTGGGAAAAGACTCACCATCTCACTACCATCTACCCAGAAAAAGCTGATAGAAACCTCACCACCTCATTGTGGTGCCTTGCCTTTCCCTAAATGAAAAGACATAACAAGGTCTACATACTTCCAAATGGGTGCATAGGGTGTGATTTAAACAGGCTTAGTAGTATCCCACCCAAGTGTTCTATATCAAGTCTCTATAAAACAATCTAAACAAAATCAACTTTAAAGAAAAAAGGAATGATAATAAGTTAAATAGTTTTTATATCAAAAGCATGGTAAAAAATTTACCCTTTTTTATAGTTCCAAATAATTCAGGTAAAAAGGTTTCAAAGAATATCATATATATCAAAGAAGTAAAATCATACATCAAATGTAATATTAAATCCAATAAGTACAAACCAAAGAATAGGTAAATCACACCAAGGATCACTACAAATCAAGATGGCTAGAACACTCATACCCAGACATAGACAATTACGTTTATCCAGTATCCATATATATGCAAAAAAAATAGAGAGTAGAGGAACACCCCAGCATGTGAACCTCCCAATAGGTCTAACAAGTCCCTAGAACAATAGGCCTAGAAAGCATAATAATTCCCCATGAGTGAACCCCCTAACAGTATCAATGGATGAGGCCTATTAACACACCTTCTACCTAAGTGCCCATGGATCCCCATGTGCTACATTTTCCAAACAAATTCATCAAAAACATGATTTTAAAATCATTTCATAATACTTTGAATATATATTTTATTTTACCAAAACTAGGGTAAAAACACATTTTCTCAAGAACCATTTTCCACACACACAATTCATTATTTCCAATTCTTTATAAAACAATTTTTAGAAAAGAGATCAATGAATTTCATCCAACATAGGCTAGAGAAGAAACCACCTACCTCAAACTCGGTTCACACACACCCGAAACAGTATCCACCAAAATGGAAGAATTAAAAGACAACAATGGAGGCCCTAGAAATTATACTTACATATCATATTAAATTAAATACACAAAATGGTCGGCAAAGAAGATAAAATAATACGCACCTCAAGAAACTCACACGTCACACTACAACCAACCCAAAGGTCAACCTCCAAAGGAATACAACACAAAAACTATAGAAAGGGTCAATAAGAATCAATACAACAAGACCAACAGATCTAAAAACATGGAATAATGGTTCTACTATGACCAATGATAATGAATAAGTAGAAGGATCACTTACCTAGAGAGATGTAAAGAAACCACAATGAAGATAAATTGATGAATGAAATTATCTATAAGAAGTGGGGATCCCAAAAATATTCTATTAGATCTCCTAGGTTTTAAGAGATATTCCTACATGTCTAATGAAAATAAAATCACACATATAACATTGTTAAAACCACCAATCCCAAAAAATTAGGATGTGAAACCATTTCATGGCATGAATTCCAAGATTTTCGAGATATGTCAAAGAATTCATCACCTAGGATTAAAAATTACTATGTGAGACCTTTTTACAACATGAACTAGTTTTATTGTGTGTGAACTTTTCACACTCTACACCAGTTCATGGTATCATCTTGATAAAGGTTTCGTGTCATGTAACCAGTTCACAATGTGAAAATTACCAGTATGCAGAATCTATAGAAACACTAAGAAAAATCCTAAGGTCAACCTAGTCCCCAAATGACAACCTCTTAATCCCTTTTAAAATTTATACATGGACTTTAATAATTAAAATAAACATATATCCTTAAACTTTAGGTCATTTTTCCCAAAAAAAAACTCCTCACTCTTAGAATTACCTAAAACACAACCAAACAAAGAGGTAAATGAAAATATAGATGAGAAATACCTAAAATAAGGTAACAAGATGTTACAAACTCCCCATCATAATACTTTCCATCCTCATAAGTTCATGTGGAAGAATGGTGTCTGGAAATACGTGAGGTCATTTCTCCCTCATCAACAACTCACACTCCAAAGTCTTATGAGAATATGAATCGTGCTTCTATAATACTATGACCAATAGAATTTCCTTCCCATGTGTAACTTTCACCTAATATTAAACGATATCCACTATTTTTTTATACAACAAAAGCATTTGGCACCAACTTGATTTCTTCCCAACTCAGAACATGAGAGGGATCAAGATGGTACTTCCTGGGCTAAGATATGTGGAAGAAATCATGGATAACCATCAATTGAATAGAAAATTCCAATCGATAAGAAACCTAACCAAGATACTCAGTGTCCTCTAATGGAAAAACATATCTCAGTGCCAACTTCCCCTATTTTCCATGCCTATGGTGACCCAAATAAGGATAAACTTTTAAGAAAACCCATTCACTAATGGAAAACTTGAAAGGATGGAATCAACGATCTGTATATGATTTCTACCAACTCTGAGCTGTAACCAGGAACTAATGTATATCTCAAATCCCCACCAATATATTCTGAATGAGACTTGGTCATACCAAAGAGGCCTCTCCCACCTCTTCCCAACAAAGAGGTGACTTGCATGGGTGACCATACGAAGCCTCAAAGAGATCCATTCATACCAACAACTGATAATTATTGTTATAAGAAAACTCAACCAGTCCTAAATGTCTATCCTATGATCCACAAAAATCCAAGACATAGGTATGAATCATATCCTCCATGATTTGAATGGCATGATCCATCTGAACATCAATTTGTGGATGATAAGCTTTAACTAAACTAACTTGTGTCTCTATCACCTCCTGAAAAATCTTCTAAAACGATGAGGTAAACCTAGGATCCTTATCCAAAAAAATGGAATAGGGAGTCACATTTAACATCACAACCTCCTATACATATATCTTTCTGAGGTCATCAATTTTAGGGTAGTACCTGATCAGAATTAAGTGTGTTGACTTTTTCAACTGATCAATCACCACCCATATAGCATTCCTCCCTCAAATAGTCCATGGTAATCCAAGAAAAAAGTTCATTGACACCAAGTACCATTTCCAAACCAACATCAAAAGAGGTTGGAGCAACCCAAAAGGTTTTAGATTCTATGAATTTACCTATTAGAAGTTGTAACAGTAGGACATGTAATTTCCAATGTAATGCTTCATACCTGGCCACCAAAATTTCCTTCTCAGCTCATAATACATCTTCTTAGTGCTCAGATGAACGACCCACAAAGAACTATGACAGTCAAAATATTTATCTTCTCATGGATGTTGTGAAAAAAACCTAATCCCCCAAAATAGAGAATAAAATATAAAAAAGAGACCAACTATAAATAGTCTCTCCATCATATAGGATTTCTCAAATTCTATTGAACTCATCATCTCACTACTCATCCTATAGAATTGACTCAAAGAGAGATGATGATAACTAAACAATAGTTATAACCACACCTCAAACATCCCCCTGATCATCCAGGTGAAACTAATCAAAGATCCCTATAAGGTTCCACTCCTCCTTCAATTCTAGAATAGTCTATGATGTTACTTTACAAATAAGAGCTTCTACAATGACATTCCCCTTCCTCAGTGTGTAGGTGATGTTGAAGTCAAACATATGAAGGTATTCCAACCAACACCTATATCTAATATTCAATCCCTTTTGAGAAAAGATATATCTCAGAGTCTTATGGGTAGAAAATACCATGAACCCATCCCCAAAATCATAGGGCCACCAATATTTAAGTTAATATATAATCGTGTAAATATCTATATCATGATAGGGAAAATTATTCTCATGCGGTCAAAGATGGAGAGAGTTATAAGCCACCACATGATCATACTACATTAGAAAATAACCCAAAATAGCACCAGAATCATCATAGAAAATTATATAACCCTTATTAGGACCATGTAAGATTAGAATAAAAGTTGATGTTATAAGTTTTTTCATCTCGTAGAAAGAGGAATAAAATTTTTCATCCCACATTAATTTCACCCCTTTCTTAGTAAGAGCAGTCAAAGGTTACACCAACTTTAAGAAATCATTGACTAACCATCAACAACACCCAACAAGACCAAGGATGTTCTGAATCTTAAATACGTTATGTGGATATTTCCATGAAAAAACCTTCTCCTTATTAGGATCAACTGATAATCCATGTTCAGAAATCATGTACCCCAATAACATTACTTCTTGGATCCAAAAATTGTATTTTAAAATATTTTCATAAAAATAATGACTCCTCCGGATTTCCATATCTAAACTAAAATGGTTCTCATTCTCACACGTAGATCTAAAATAATCCAAAATATAATCCATAAACACTACTAAAAAAGTGTCAAGATACTCATGAAATATCTGGTTCATAAAATCCATAAAAACTATAGGATCATTAGTTAAACCAAAAAACATTACAAGATGTTCTAAATGGACATAACATTTCCCAAAATCCTTCTTCATTATATCAGACTACCAAACTCTAAGATAATGATAACTTAAATTAAGATCGATCTATGAAAACCACTTTTCCCATTTTAACTGGTCAAACAAATCATTCACATGGGAAAAATATTACTCATTATTAGTAATTAACCAGTTCAACTTTTGATAGTCCATGCACAATCAAAGTGAACCATTTTCCTTATTGGAAAATAGAACAATGGTTTCCTAAGAAAAACACTAGGGTGAATGGAAACTTTTCCATTATATCATAAAACTAAATATCAATATCTTTCAACTCTGCTGGTTCCATACAATAAGAGGGTATCAAGATCAGCTACATATCTAGCACCAGATCAATCATAAACTCTACCTCGCTATTTTGAGGAAGATTGGAGAAATAATCTATGAAAACATAAGTAAAATCACAGAAATCCAAGGGAATATTACCCCAAAAATAATAATTATTGGTACCTACTAAAATAGAAGATAAAAAACTCCTAAAATTTGTGTGGGAAGGTCCTACATTACCTAACCTCAAATCCAACACTCCATGAAACACCCAATGTCTCTCATTTTTTATAAGAAACAAGACACACCAATGATAACAAAAAACTTTATTACAATGAGAAATAAGATAATCCATATTGATAATGATTTCAAACATATCAAGATTGAGAATGAGGAAATCCTAGACTATATCTACATTGGCTATCAACAACAAATAATAAAGACACCAAAACCCCTACTATTTCCTCTTTCCAAGAAGTGTCACTAACTTTATAACGAAGGACATGAGTTCCATTGTAAGATTAATAATATCCACAAAATAGGTAGATATAAATGAGTAGGAGGAACCTATACAAAATAATGTAATCAATATTGAAGATATAATAAATAGGGTTCCTCTCATGGTCGTATGACCTACATCTACTTCCACTGATAATGCATCCACTATGTAAAGGTGCTCCACTCCTGAGGCCTGTGGCTAGAGTCCTGTAGACTTTGAATCATCTGATAGTGCCACAGTAGACTTTAGAGTCGACGACCGTCGACCATAATGAGGTATAGACATAGACTAATGGAAACACTATAGATGAACATAATGCCCACAACTATTACACATCTTCATAGGTGTAGAACAAGAAAACCATTTGTGTTTAACCTTACCACACAGAGATCAAGTCAGGGGTAAACTAATGGTAGTAACTGAAGGTACAAGGAGGATCACTACTGAGAACCACCCTCACCACTACTGCAATGATCATGACACTTCCTCTTCCTCCTTGGTGCACCACTGAAGTTGCCACTAGGTGGAATAGAAGGGTAAGAATAACCAACCTTGCATTCCATAAAAACACTTCCATCATTTCCCTATCTACTATCTCTGCTTAAGTATAATGTTTTTTCATAAATAACCATGATACGATATCTAGTCCTAAACCCTGTAGTTACTTCTACACCTTTAACTAATCATTCTTTACTACCTATGGAGAATAATGAACTAGCTCTATAAACTGATTATCATATGCCAACACTGAACAAACTCCCTGATGCAAATAGAGGAGCTACATAGATACCAAACTATGATGAACCTGACCTGGATACCATTATAAAATTGTACATGACCAAAATTTTCATATATTGAAGGGAATTCCCAATACCCACAGGCTGGTGACTAGCACCTTGGAATCAACAACAACCAGAGGGAAAAATTTATCCCAAACTGAAGAAGATAACATAACATATATGTATATATATATATATAAATGACATGAAGAAATAATGGAAGAGTAATACAAGAAATATACATCATAAAAAAATGAAACCACATAAGTGATACAATTCAAATGTATCTAAATAATCTCCAAGGTACAAGTCCAATGGAAAAGGACAATTAAAAACTAAAATAAATACTCCATGTGATAACGTGGGGAAGCTCCCACCATCTCACCACTATCTACCTAGAAATAGCTGACAGAAACCTCACCGCATCACTATATCACCTTTCCCTTCCCTACATCGATTGACATAACAAGGTCGACACACCACTATAGGGGTGTGTGGGGTATGATGTAAATAGGATCAGTAGGATCCCACCTAGGTGGTCCATATCAAGTCTCTTTCCAATAATATAAACATTATCAACTTAAAATAAAATAATGCATGATAATAAATTAAATAGTTTTTATATCAAAATCATTGTAAAACATGTCCCCCTTCCAAAAGTTATAAATAATCCAAGTAAAATAGTTTCGAATAATATCACATATATCAAAGATGTAAAATCATGTATCACGTATCATATCAAATCTAATAAGTACAAAACAAATCATGGGTAAATCATGCCAAGGATCACTCTAGGTCATGTTATCAAGAACACTCATACCTAGACATAAATAATTCCACACATAAAGTATCTAGATATTTGCATCAAATCTAGAGAGCAGAAGAATACACCAATCACTACTAGAAAAATGACCTATACCCACGGTTCAAAACCATGGGTATAGCCCCCAAAACCGTGGGTATAGGCTATACCCACGGTTTGGGGAACCATGGGGATGAGTGGAGTCGGTATAGGGGTCTCACCCTATACCCACGGTTTAGAAGAACTGTGGGTATAGCCTTTTCAAAGGGAGGACCATGCTACTCCAGCGTGGCACACACCAATCCCCACAGTTTCCAAACCGTGGGGTATTAAAAATCAGAAATGGGGCGCAGTAGGAATTCGAACCCGCAACCCAGCCAAAGCGTCACTGTCGCGCCTCACCACGACACCAATGTACCTATAATTTCTATTTGTTATATATGAATATATCTACAAATATATATTAATATAATCCATGGATTTCAGACGATAGGAAATAAATTCAAAAAACGCGCCTGGGAGGATTTGAACCCGCGCCTCACGCGGCAGCGGCAATGACATAAGTAACTTGTGACCAACTCGGCTAATCGAATTTTAATAACATTTCCATATGGTTGTTTAATTATATTAAAAACAATCAAATATTTGACAAAAAAAGATACCGAGATTCGAACACCGGTCTTTCCTATACGAGATACAGAGCTAAACCAGCTAACCCAGTGAAATCATTTAACTAAAATCTTCACTCTATATAATTATATTAATTTGAAATCATGTTCCCGCCAAAACAAAATTCACTCCCGCGGGAATTTTTTCCCCCAACCATAACAAGGAAAAGATATACCCATGGTTTTGGAAAACCGTGGGTATAGGTCTTGTAAAAAAACCCCTATCCCTATGGTTTTTCAAAACTGTGGGAATAGATCTCCATAACAATCCCTATACCCACGGTTTTACCAAAATCGTGGGTATAGGTCTTCAAAAATAACCTATACCCACGGTTTTTCTGAGAACCGTGGGTATAGAGGACTTATACCCACGGTTTTGGAAAATCGTGGGTATAGGTGCCTATACTAACCCTATACCCACGGTTTTGGGAAACCGTGGGTATATGGGTTTCCTATACCCACGGTTTTGTGCAAAACCGTGGGTATAGACCCATTTTCTAGTAGTGAATAATTGAACCTATTAAAAGGTCTAACAAGTCCCTAGAACAATGAGCTTAGGGAGCAGAGGAACACCCCATGAGTGAACCCCTCAAGAGTATCAACAGACAATACCTATTACCACACCTTCCACCAAAGTATCCAATTCTTCCCATGTGCTATATTTTCCAGAAAAATCATCAAAACCATTCTTTAAAAACCATCTCATAAATTCATTTCACAGTGCTTTGAAAATTCCTTTTCTTCTATCAAAATAATGGAAAATGTACCCTTTATCAAAAACTTGTTTCCACACAGACAATTCAATCATTAAAATTCATTTATAAAACAATTTATTAAAACTATAAAAATAAAGTTCATCCAAAATATGATAGATATAAAACAACCTACATCAATCTCAGGTTGCACAAACTTGCAACGAGATCCACTGATATTGAATAAGTCAAATACAACAACAGAGGCCCTAGAAACAATCCTTATATCTTTGAATCAATTCAATAAGAAAAATGGTTGACATAAAAGATAAAACAATAAACATATCAATAACATTTCACACCACACCACAACCAACAAAAAATTAAACCTTCTAAGGAAGATCTAAAAATGGATCTATAAAGGATCAATAATAATCAACACCATAAGACCAATATATCCTTAAAATGTAGTGCAATAGTGCTACTACAACCAACAATAATGAAAAATAGAAATATCACTTACTTAGAGAGATGCATCACAACCATAGTGAATATCAATAACCGAACAAAATGATATGGAAAGAGCGTAGATCCCCAAAATATCTTGGGAGATCTCCTAGGTTTTGAGATAAAATCCTACATACCGAATGAAAATAAAATCATATATAAAGCATGGTTAAAACCACTAACCCCGAAACATTCATGATGTGAAGCCCTTTCACGATGTGAATTTCATAATTTAAAAGATACAGTGAAAAATATGTCACCTCAGATTAAAAATAACTCTAGTAAAAATTTTCATGAAGTGAACCTCTTTCTTGGAATGTAAAATTTCCACGCTCGACACCAATTCATAGTATCATCCCGGAAAAGGTTTCACGTTGTGTAACCAGTTTACGACATAAAAATGGATAGTAGGTAGAATCTACAGAAACACTGAGAAAAAGACATGAGTCAACAAAAACCCCAAAGGAAATCCTCTTAAGCATTTATCACATTTATACCCAAACTCCATTAATTTCAACAAACAAACATCACTGAGATTTAGGTCTTTTTCTACTTAGAGGTCCCAAAATTCACCCAAACAAAGAGGGAAATGAAAATAGTGATTAGAAATACCTAAAATAAGGTAAAAATATGTTACAAATACAAAAGGGTACCATAGGTGGAAATATGGCTATCAGACATAAAATACAATTAATAACGCTAATATATTTTAATACCACTGGTCTATCTATCGTAACATTTGTCTTGGGATGAATTGTTAAATACGATTCAATGTAGACAAAATTTTTTCTCTTTTTTTTCAATTATGAATTAAATTATATTATTTAAAAATTATTTATAAATAATGATAAAAGGTATTATGAGGATATTTATTAATATATAAAATTGTTATAAATAAATTAATTATAAAAAATTTATAATTAATTAATAAATGTTTATGAAACAGTTATTATTAAATATCACATAATATTAAATATTAATATTAAAATAACCTTTTCTAATTTATATGACTTACCTTATGACTTAGAAATAAAGTGTTTATGTAGAAATCAGAAGGGTAATTTGTAAATTTCATAAAATATAAAATAAGTCATAAATATAAAGTGTTTATATTTTAATATTTTGAATTGTTCATAATGCTTAATTTGAATCATTTAAATTAAGGGACTTATTTGGGATTTTGTTTAATCCACCTCAAAATGAGTTTTGATTATTGATTTGATGAAGGTTGAGATTATGTTAAGTATTATATCTAAATTATGTAAAATGTGTAAATAATAGAAATTGGATTATTATATGTTTATAATTCAAAAAAATATCGTATATTTAAATGAAATGTCATATAATGAACAATATAAATGAGTTAATATAATTAAATGAATATAATGTGTTTATATTCATGATTATGGGATATCAATAATGGATGGAAAAAATATAAAGTGTCTGTAATTACCTTTTATTTGTGAATTTTCAATTATTTAAAAGTTATTCCTTATTTTACTATTCATTGATATAAATTTTTTATATTATGAGCATATATATCTATATGATTTAGTTTAAAGTTGTTAAACTGGTTCTTATAAAGTTTTAAAGTATAGTATTAAATGTTAGGTATGATTAAATAAGGTTATTCTTTCAATGACATAATATGAAAAATGATTTATGAAATTTTTTTCTCCTCCCATATACCCAATATGAATGAGTATGATAATGACCTGGTGAGAATAGATGTTTCCTTAAGGTTTATTATGGTAAGGAATATATACTGATTTTTATCTATTGAAATGTTTTAACAATATGAATAAATTTAAAAAAAATTACCTATTATTTTTAAAGTGTTGAGAAATGATAAACTAGGAATATGATATCCAAATTATGGTTCTGTGTTAACTGTATAAGTGGGTAATAGTACAAACTGGAAGAAGAAAAGTTAGTTGTAGAGTCCAAAAATGTTTCTTCTAGAAGTTAGTATATTTTATTTAAATATAAGTGTATTATCAATAAGGATTAATTTTTCCATAGGATGGAATTATTTGAGATACCTAGAGGGGTTTTGGAACTCCATAGAATTTCTTTATCAGGTATCAGTGTTATAGAAATCAATTATTTGGTTTTGAAGGTTATATGATACCAAATATATGTTTTATAATTGTTTTAAATATATAAGAGTTTAAAATAAATGGAAAATTGATATGATCTTATGGTTTTTATTCAAATAATTAATTGAGATTTTCTAAATCATGGATTTGAAATCATCAAGCCTATATGGAACATAGAAGGACACGATCTGGTAGTTTTCATTCAAACAATGAAGGAATAGTTACTAAATCAAGGATTTGAATATATAAATCTTATATGGAACTTAGAAGTATGTGTATATTCATCTCATTTCTATTATGTGATAATACCATTTTTCACTTATAAATAGTTTTTATAAAGAAAATGAGAATTTTTATTTTATACATATTATGTTTCATCGGATTCTACAACATGTTTGAGAAGGATACAAGGATAAATTTATTTATTTATGATAAAGAGTGTATCAAATTTGTTAAAATATTAGGTAAGTTATTCCCACCACCCATCAGTGAAATATTTTAAAATAAATTCTTCCTTTCTAATAAAAATTCGTTAAACACATAGAATACCATATATGATATAAAAAATAATAATTTATTATATTATTTCCTAAAAAAATTGTGTATCTTAGAATGATATTCGTAGAAAATTATAGTGTCTAATAGGTTAGTGGGTGTATATTCAAACTTAAATAATTTCAAATTTAATAAATGAAAGGTTATACTATTATAAATTTAAAATGATTTCCACTTAATATCCTAAAGATTTTAGGATATGTGATGGTAAGGAAAATAATGTAATAGTTTTATTTAGTTATCATGAGAAAAATAATATCTATATTTCCTAAAGGATTATACTAGTAAAAAAACAAAGTTAATTTCATATAATATATAAAATAGATTTATGGTATGGTGGTAAAGAGAAATATAAAGTGTTACATTTAGTTACTATAGTATAAGTGAATGTCACTTTATCCTAAAGGAGTTTAGGATGTACTGCTATGTAATAATTTAAATAGTTACATTATTTAACAAAATATTTCAAGGAAATATTTAACGAAAAGAGTACCAAGTTTAATTATGTTAAACTTAAAAAGATTTAGAAATAGAAAATAGAAGTTGTAATCATAACATTTGATGTTGTGGGTGAAGTACCATTGAAGTTGTTGACAATTTTCATTTGTTGTCAAGAATTTTTGAGAATTTTTTTAAACTATTGGGATATCACTAAAGCTATGAGGGATATTTTTGAGATGATTATAGGAGTATTGAAATGTTTTTGAAGGAATGATGTGTTTATTTTAGAATTTATCTAATTATTCTTGAGTTTAAGTTTTGGTAAAGGACTTGTGCATGAGTGTTTTTGTCCATGCATATGTGTGTTTTGGGAACTGTGTATGATTCATTGATCATCTGTGTATGAGTCATTTGAAAGAAAAATCATCTATGTATGAGTGCTTACAGTTCTGCATATGTGTTTTCAGGTGCTAAGTATGTGTTATCTACATGAGTGTATGATCATTACATACTTATAAAATTTTAAGAATTTTGATGAGTGAAGATTTGAGTTTCTAGCATTTATTAATATGAATAAGGATAAAATTCATAATGCTCGGGCTGATCTTCAAGGCTTAAAACATCACATTCTAAATGTGTCTCAATATTTTTTAAGGAATATTTTGAAACAGATGATCAATGATCACAATATTTATCTATTTGAAGTTCCAAGATGAGTTCATCTAGAAAATATACATGATATTCGAATATGATCTTACTAAAGTAGAAACACTAGAAAATAATTTTGATATTTTAATGTAAAGATACTAAGCTAATGTTTATTTCTTATAATCACTTTTAATAAGTTTTTGAAGTGATTTAATATAATATTTCAAGTTTGGATATTCAAGTTGGTGATTTTAGAAAATTTGAGATGTAGTGTATTTCAATTTGATGAAGAAGAAGAGTTAAAGATAAAATAATGAAAAGAAGAATATGTGTATTAAAATAAAATAAAAAATTTATTTATTTTTTGAATTATTCTTCAATAGAGATCGAAGTTGTAGAAGGTTATCAAACTATTTTATTGTGATATGAAATTATAAAAATGGTAGAAGTATAATTCTCTAGGATACAAGTATTAAAATAAAGGTGAGAAGATTCTTGAGATCGTGGTGAATGAATATGATCCCAACAGAATGAGAAAATAGATTGGATCACTTTGTACAATTCTATTGAGATAAGAATAAAGAATAATATATCGGTATTTATATTTCCTGTACTATTTTTAATTCTAGGAATTTTGGTTCCCATATATGATGAGATTTTAAAGATAGAGAAAGTAGGAGTTGTGAGAATTGTTGAATATCAAATAATACATGAGAGAAGAAGAGGGTCCAAATCTTGAAGTTCAAAATTCATCGTTTATATTAGTTTGATCCTGATCTATAAGTGAATCATATTTGATATTTAATATCAAGGAGAAAATCATCATCTGATTATATATTTATTGAGTAGTCTATTTTGAACATTCTTCAGGCTAATGAAGAAATATCTCATCCATTGTTTCTAAATAAACTTGACCTAAAACTAGGTCTTTCTCATCAGTACACGTCTTACAGTCATCCACCAGTTCTCACTGGATGATGCAATACTATTCTCTTTGGGCATCCCACCCTCACAGTATTCTCCCTAGGGTGTTATACCCTATTTCAATGGAAAAAGTCTCATGTTAGGGAGAGGTTTATGCCCTTATATTAGTCACACAAAATAATTCTCATGCCCCAATGTGGGACTTGTAACTTGCTAACAACTGCGCCCCCAATAAGTAATTGGTTAGGTCTGTGTCATGGACACCCATGGGGAGTACCAAACAACCATGTGTTAGTTCTTTGAGTTTGTTAGAATTCCTAGTGTTGATCTTTTTTCATATTCTGTGTTTTTTTAATATTAAAAATACCTCACGTAACGGATAATTATAATTTATCAAAAAATCATTTAATTAATGTGTAATTTATCATTATTTTGGTTATAATACATTATTTTTATAAATGATTCTACAATCACTATTTAATTTATCTTGTTATAAAGTTTTCATTGCATTAAGAAGAAATGATTGAGGTTGAACTTATTTATTATTCATTGATCAATTCATTGTTTATTTGTTTATTCAAATTATTTTATCTTATCTGAGATTTTTATTTTCATAATCCATTAAATCTATTTAATTATGAAATTTTAGATTAGTGTAATCCCCTTAGATAGGATTTTGATATGTGAACTAATTTTTTTTTTGGAAAAGTACAATTCCCATACATGAATTTAATTTCATCTACATGGATCATTTTTTGTTCCATGAACTGTACTTGGATACATGGATTTAGGTACATGGATTTTCTTACTTACATGAATTTCATCTTCATGGTTTATTTTGGTCTATGTGGAATGTTTTTGTTACATAAAATTTCAAATATATAGTTTAATATGTTTATATATAGTATATAAAAATATTTTCATTCTCATGGTATCTTAACTACCTCATGGTAGCTTGACTAACTCATGGTAGCTTAACTTCCTCATGGTAAGTTTATCCTCAAAATCACTTATCAAATATAAAGGTTGATCCATGCAGTCAATTTTTTTTAGGTATCTATTTTTTTATACATGTGGTTATTTATTTGTACTTGTGGTCGATCCATTGAGTTGAATCACATGATTAATCTTCCGAGTTCTGAATATTTCTGGATTGCTATGTTCTTCTTTTATTTTGATATTTTCATTTGTTGTATTATTTTAGCAGTTATTTTAATTGATTTATTGATTTCTAAAATTCATATTAATCATATGAAAAATGTGATAAGTGTTTTTGGAAATTTTTAGATAGATTTAAATGATTATTTAAATTCTTTTTCATTCACACATGAACTTACAACATGAAGTTTCAAGATATTGAATTTATTTATTATGTGTGATTTATTTTATTTATTTGTTTCCAAATTAATGTTTAATGATAACAAACATATTAAAAGTTATTTTATTGTATTTAATGTAGTATTATTTATTTTATATTTTTATCTCATATATACATGACTGTACATGGAAGGTTTTACAAAATTCAAAATTTAATATTTTTAAATAACTATATTGTGATATTTATGCGAATTCCTTTGACTAATTATTATGGTGATAATTTTTAAACTATTTTATGATGAATTAAAATTGTTTTTAATTATTCTTTTGTTTTTTTAATATCATCAATATTAATGGAATGATGATCTATCTCTCTAACAATTCCAAATTATTATTTGAATTATCTAACCAATTGATTAGTTATTATTTAGTTATTGTCTAGTATTATCTAAAGGGACTCAGACTCATGGAAGGTGGTTGATATGATATTGGTCGATATTATTTTCTTTTGTGGTGAACTTTCAAAATTTGAAGTGTTGTGCTATTCTGTGAAAATAAAAGTGACCATATGAAAACCATTCTCATATGCTTGATGAATTCCCAAGGAGAAACTATTCTTCTATGACTACTAATGCCTTGAATAGACATACTAATTTATTACTCATGAACCAAAGGTTGTTATTTTTTTTTTCTATATTGAGCTATTATACCAAAAAAATATATTCTCCATTAATTATTTGTCTCTCTCACGTGTTCTTACATGGTTTGGTTTATGATTTTCCCAAAAAATGAATTCTTTCTCTTCAGGTTGTGACTCGTAAATTCTAATGTTAGGATGTTCTGGTTTTAACTCCAAATATATAAATTCCAAATTGTAATGGGTTTTGACTCCTCATTAAAATTCAAGTGTATATCAGTTATACTGCCACTAGAAAAAATAGATTGTAAATAGGTTTTGATTCCCTTATAAAAATTAGGTTCTTAGTGAATACCATACCTCTTAAGTAGTATGGTGGAATGAAGAGTAGATGTAGGTTCACATTGAACTAAAACATTATAAAAAATCACTATATTTAATTTTATAATACATATTATTATTTCATGTGCATGATAATTAATTATAATATTTAATTTAATTAATTTAATGATTAAATTAAATTCTTTAAAATTTTAAACTGGTCCATTCACCCCCTATATACCTTTTTCATCTTAACTTGAACCGAAAACTTGATATCAAAGATTACTCCTCTCAGATATAGGTTTATTTAGTTTTATTTTATTGTGCTAACCTTAATATCCCAAACATAATAGTCTAAGGAAAAATTTATTTGTAATATGATATTAATAAACTTAAACAACATTTGGTTTCTTCAGAATCCACCACATTTTTATGGAAACAACTATGGTTATTGAATAGAATGGAGGATTGCCTCAAGAAATTAATCCTTGATCACTAGACTACAATGGTAATACCATATAAATTACCTGATTCTGACCCTAACTATCTTAGAGGGAGCTATCCAACTAAATACGTCCTAAATTATAAAATTATGAATATTTTATATTATTTTATTAACAAAAAATGCTTTATTCATGTATCAAATTCTAAGATTGCTCATGAAATTTGGAAAATTCTAAAATTTCACACTTTAGTTTAGGTAAGATGATTAGAAATAATATTTGAATGATTTGGGTTGAGTGTTAATATTTAAAGATGGGTGAAGATGAAACAATCAATTATATGATATACAGATTCACTAATATTATGAATGGAATGAACTCTCTTAGATAAAATTTAGAGAATCTCGTTCTTATTGAAAGCGTCCATATAACACTACCTAAGAAGTGGAAAGCTATGAAAGTAGAAATTGATGAGACTACAAACTTTAAGGAATACATGTTGGATAAAATCATTGGTTTATTACATCAATACGAATATGAGTCAAAGAACATAGATGAAGAGTATGTTTCAAAGAAGAAATGTTTTGCATTTAAATTAAATATAATTATTTCCCCTAACACTTTTGATTCTAACTCAAAGGAAAGAGATAAATAACTATCTAACATTACTAAAAAAATTATAAAATAATGAAAAGAACATGGGTATCAGGAAATTATTTAAAAAGGATTATCGAAAGAAGAAAGGTAAACTTGATTATAATGATGTTTCTGAACTAATGTGTTATAAGTGTAGAAAGAAAGGACACATAAAGGATAACTATATGAAAATTAAGCAAGAAAGAGTATACAAGAAATATAATAAAATGAATAAAAGAGATTTTGTGAATAGATGGAGTTGAGAAAAACAATATGATTCAAGGGATGAAACAGGAAGTGAAAAATAAACAACTAACCTATTCATGGTGGCATAAAGTATTAATGAGGTTAGTAGTTATTTTGATTACAGTTAATATTATTCTGAATTTGAATAACATAATATGGAATAATTAATTGAACAAAATGGAAAATTAAAAGGATGTTTTAGGAATTATTGATATGAATATAAAATTAAAAAGAGAAAATAAATATCTTATTAAAAAATAATAAATTGACTCAAGAAAATGAAGTGTTTAAAAATATTGATTCATGTTCAAATGAAAAATTTTATACTAATTTTATGCCTATCAAAAAGAGAATGAAAATTTGAAGAAATAAATTATAATTTTGAAATAAAATTTATATACTTCTCTAAAAGTTTAAGAGAAATATGAAACATTTTTATCAATAATGAAAATAAATAAAGACAAAGTGGATTTTGATATAATAAACAAATACCTAATCTATGCAAGGTGTTCATTTTTGAAAGTTATAAAGGAATTAAATTTAATGTTACAAGATTTATATGTGGAATGAATGGATACAATGAAAATGAATGTTTATTGAGATTTTCTAAATCTTTAAGCCATATTAAAACTTTTATTTCTGTGAATATATCTTCAAGATTATCTAAAAATAATTGTTTAAAATTTTTATGTATATTAAAGAGATCTTATGTTAACCTGATTGGACCCAATATAGTATGGGTACCAAAAAAATTTCTACTTAAATAATATTTTAGGAAACATGAATTATAAGTGTCAAAGATACATGGTACATGAACAATGACTACTCGAGAAACATGACCGATGATCTATAAAAAATATTTATTTATTAATCAATGCAATGTAGGGTTTGTGACATTCGGTGATAACTCAAAATGAAAGGATAAGGAATTTTGTAAAGTATTTATATATAAAATTATTATAATTTCTATATTATTATATGTTTAATGTTCAAAACATAACTTAATTAGTGTTAAAAAATTTTGTGATGATGGAATGGGTGTTAAATTTGAAGATAATAAGCGTTTAGTTTTCAAAAATGAATTTGTCTTATTTTATGCTAATAGGAAAGAGAATATCTATTATATTTATTTTTTTGAGTTAACTAACTATAATGTTAAGTGTATTAATGATATATAAATAGATGGTATCTTATGGAAAAGGAGGCTAAGACACATAAAATTTAGTCTGTTATAAAAACTATCAAAGAAAGGGAATGTGAAACAACTACCTAATTTGAAAATCAATAAGACTTTTACTAGTGATTCTTATTTAAAATCTAAACAATATATAATAAGTTTTAGATCTATTAATTTTTTTAATAGTGTAAGACTGTTAAAGATTATTCATTTAGATTTAATTGGTCTTGTGCATATTAGAATAATATGAGGAAATAAATATGTTTCTGTGACTGTTTTTTAGTAGATTTACTTGGACCTATTTTATGTCTCATAAAATTGAAACTTTATCTAAATTTATTTATTTTTGTAAACTGGTTCAAAATCAAAAATTCAATTTGATTATTTTTATTAGAATTGATAACAGAGTTGGATTTTGTAATCTTGAATTTGAAAATCTAGTGAATAAAATGGTTATTTTAATAATTTTTCTACTTTTAGAACGCCATAAAAATTTTATTATAGAATGAAGAAAATAAAAATATTATAGAAATGGGTAGAACTATATTAAATGAATATGATTTACCTAAATATTTTTAGGCTGAATCTATAAATAAAACTTGTTATACTTTAAATAGAGTTTTAATTAGAAATTTTTTGTAACACCCTAGGATTTCATAGTGAGTTATCACATTAAAGTAATTTAATAACTTATATTGTACGCAACACCAACTTGGCTAGCATTATACACAAGATTGAGTTTCTACGTAACAATACATTATTATTATAATTATTCAAAAATATATTTATTTATCAATTAAATATTGTAATATGAATGTAAAAAATAAATTTTAGATATTATTTATAATATTTTCACATAAATGAAACATATTTATAATTAAATGTATAAGTTTTGTTAAAATAGTTATATATTTAGAAAAAATATTTTCTTAAAAGAACTACTTTTTATGTCCTTTTATGAATAATAATAAAATTAATTTTAGACACTCCTGAAAATTTAATTTGGTAAAATAGAATTCATTTTTGAATTTGGAATATAAAATTTAGCTTAGGGTGAATTTTTTGTATTTTTCTGAAAGCATTCATTTTTTGATGAATAGTGAAAAATACTATATAGTACATAAAAACCGACTTTTTCATTTAAATAATTATTTTTAGTTCTAATTTATCTTGGAGTCAAAATAGATACATAATACTGATATTATTCTAATGTAATTCATTGGAGTCATTTTATAAATAATATTATATATATAAAATTTTATTGAACTTTTTAACGTCTTTTACCCACCTTCTAGGTACATTTGCTAATTTGCATAAAACAAAATTTTACCGCATCTATGAATTGAATTTCAAAAATCCGACAAACACGGTTTTCAACAGTAATTAAAATGTAGTTCAACATAATGAAAATAATATTTGGTGAATAGTAACTTTTGAATCTTTTTACCACAGTTAAAGGTAAATAGGGTAATTAAAGGTAAAAATAATATTATAATAATTTAAAATTTCCACAACACATGTCCTAATTCTATTGGATAAGTTTTTTTCGACCAAAAATCAACATTAGGATAAAAATAAGATCATTTTTATCCATTTGGGTTATATTAGGACATTTTTTATATTTTATTTAAAGAATAGTTAAAAGTGTTAAATCCATTTTTTAATAACTAAACCATTTTTAATATAGGTTTATACATAAGATAAATTAGAATATAAATATTAATTACAAATATAAAAATATTTAATACATCATGGTATTTTATTTATAATTTTTAGGCATTGTATAATTAAATTTATTTATGACACAATGGTGATGAAGTAATTACCTTATTAATGAAAGATTAAAATAATTGATATTATAAATATTAAAATAAAAGTAAATTGAAAATTTTGATGTCATCCACGAATTTTATAGGTGAATATTATATCTTATGGTTGATTCAATTTTTTTTTGAAGTAATCAAGTTGTTATGGCTTTCACAAAACTCAAATACTAAATAGTGTCAAAATTGACACAAATGAGTTTTTAAAAAAATACTATTTTATTAAATGATATAATTTTCCTAAAAATATAATATTAGGCCAAAGGAATTATATAATGTTATATATGTCATTAATGAACCACTTTAGGTTATCTTGTCATTTTATAGTGACTATATTAACAATGTAGTATAAAAATATAAGAAGACATGGTAAAAGATAAACTATTTAACTAAGAGTTAAATCTAAAAGATAAGGTTAATGTGGTGACCTAAACTTGTCTAAAACATATTGGTTGAGAGGATTTATACCCATACCCACATTATCCACTAAATAAATTCATTTGTATCTATTATAAATTGAAAATAATTTTATAATAAATTAATATTTGAAGCTTTTCCTAAAGTGCCCCTCACCTCTCTTATAAAAGCGTAATTCACCTTCTCTTAAATTCACACCTCCAAATCAATTTGGATCGGTCAAAACCAACTCAAATATCCTCCCAACTACCCTAAATTCAACCTAGAGCCCTTAATTTGATCATAAATCCAACATAAGGATCCCTTTTGTTAAATCAAAAGGAATCACCCGAAGAAGAGGTAATTATTTTATCACCTCTTTCAAAGTTATTTTCTTCTTCTACTTCCTATTTATTTGTTTTTCCCATAATAAAATAATAAATCCAGTACCTTATACATACTAAAATGTTATTATAAATATTTTACAACTATATTCATTATTATATCCATCCTATTAAAGAAAAAATCATCATACGTGCGTACGTACAACTTACTGTCTCCACATTGTGGTTTAGTTTGTTATTCAACACTTCATTATTTGGACGAGTATAATAATGAGTATAATTGATGTAAATAATAAATATAACATGTTAATTATTCTTTATATATAATATACCATTCAATTACATATTATTTCACCATCAATAGAATGATATCATCGCTCGTGCGTACATACGGCTTACTGTCTCCACGACGTGATGAGATTCATTTCCACGTTCACCATTCAACGATGATTATAAAAATATATATTATTAATAATTATGTAATATATTAAATAATAATTCTACTATAAATATATATATATTTATTTATTTATTTATTTATTTACATATATCTCATTCACTTACTTCGTTCAATACGATAAGAAAACAGGAACAATGTTCATGCATACGTACGGACTACCGTCTCCATGAACGGCGTTTCCATTTCATATATCTATTATACATATTTATATTATGAATATATATGATATATAAATCATGTTTTATATTCTTGAAGTATGTAAATCATGATCTAATTGATACGATCAAGAATAACAAGGTAAAATGTGTACGATAAAGAAAGCGATTATTACCCGAAATGTTACTTTAACATGGAAATTATTATTAAATGGTTAGTATAAAGTAATAAATGGATCATATATGATATCTTAAATATTAATATAGTTATTTTATAATTTAATAACACACTATGGTCATTATATAGGAGGTTAAATTTACCCTCGACTAAAGGAAAGTACAAGGTAAGGGTTAATTCCTCAATCTCATTATTATCTGATATTGTTTATGTTTAAGTATTTACTGGGAAATATTTATCATCCATGCCCATGTTTCATAAATATGTTTTCAAAAGGAATATTTTAAGTTTTTTTTGGAAGGTACTTTTTATCAATATCATAATTTTAAATGTTTTAATGATTTATTTTTCTAAATCTTTTTAATTAATGTCCAAGTTTTCAAAATGATTTTAAGGATTTATTTATATGGACACAATTGTTTTAAAATGTTAATTCCTTTCAAAAGTTTCAAAGTGGTATGGGATACTTTGATTCAAAATTCTCTTTTAAATGACTTATTTTATAAATGGTTTACTTTTAAATTATTTCACAAAAAAGGGATATTTATCTCAAAGAGTTTTACTGATCACTTTCAACTATGTCTACATTCTTTACTAGATATTATTCTTGATTGATATTGATTTATTATAATACAATCTTCTATATTGTATTGAGTGAGTTATGATATGTTTGACTGTGGATGTTATATTTTTATATCATTCATGGATTATGGTTAAAGTATTTACATTTCGTATGCTATTTTTAATACGAATGTTTATGTTATGTTTAAACCTTTTCATATAAGAAATGAAATGGATGTAGTAAATGAAGAGTGGGGCCCACTATAGTCCCTAGATGCATTAGTAGGTCTCATGAGACAAAATAGTGTCTTGGAACAAGTCCTTAACAAAATTTATATTTAGGGTCTTGGAATGAGGCCTTGAATTTGTGGTTAAGATGTTTGGCATTATGCATTACATCATTATGAAATTAGCTATTGATATTACATGTGATTATTTGACTAGTAAAATATACTTGTGAATAAGTAAATGGAATTATTTGATTTATCTTTTCCATGTTATTCTAAATTTTATGTTTAAAAGGCTTGTTTTTTAGTCTTATACATTGCCTTAAATGTTTATGCTTATTTATGATAGCTTCTAATATATTATTTATCCTTACTGAGCATCTGATCTCACCCCTTTCTTATGTTTTATTTCCCCAGGATGCCAAGAAGTGTATTATGATTGTTATGAAGGGTTATGCTAGGGTAATAATGGAGTTATCAAAGTATTATTTATGTTGTGTTTTATGTTAGAAATTGTAATGTAATGTTCATGTATGTAATCTATTTTCCAAGACTATTAAATTAGTTAGTCCTTTGGGACTTGATTCCTTGTAATCATGAAAATGTATTAAAATAATGCATCGACTCTGAGCTTCTAGGGTCGGGGAATTATAGTTGGTATCAGAGGAAGTTTAGAAACAAACTTGGAAATAGATTTGGAAAACTTAGATTAGGGATAATAACCCTATGTTTGACTTTGAGGATAAGTATAGAAGAACCCCCTAGAATTTGGGTAATGATAATGGATAACCTAGGATTAAACCTAAGATGTTATAGATTGAAAGTAACTTAATTTGATTATGTGGTTTTCATAAATGAGATATGTTTCTCACCCTATGCTTTCTGGTCTTAGTTAATGGAGGAAACTAGAAGGAATTGGATTAACATTGAGTTTGATGGAAAATTTTGTGATTTTGAGAAAAAATAAGATAATGACTAGAGTGAAAGATTTTTTGATTATGTCGAATCATTTATCATAATAAATGATTAACAATGTGATCTTTGATGACATTCCTAACACATTACGTATGATTAAGATGAATGTTTATAAATGTTCAAATTTTAAGAAGCATATAGGAAAGAATATTCGATTTCCTACATGTCAGGAGGAAGGGGAGAAGAACCTTGAGGAATACCTCAAATAGAGGGGAAGATTTTATCTCTGAGGAAAAAATGGTCACAGAGTGACCAATTGTTATGGAGTTCAGTGTCTCATCTGTGGAAATCATGGGCATTACACAAATCAATGCACAAACATAAGAATCTACCTCTAAACGAATGAATGACCTATTCCATGCCAACCATTAAATTGGAAGGATTGGAGTATTTATATATTTGGATCCAAGAATTATAGATAAGTGAATTGTATAAGGAGTATTCAATTTATGTTTTCTAATAAGGATTTTCAAGAATATTTTTAATAGTTATAATGGACAAGAAAATTGACTTAAGGTTAAGGAAAAGGTTTCCAATGTACAATGATAATCCATGTATCAATTATCAAAGGAATATACCCCAAAATCCACTATTGGATCACGATCAAGATTATGCTTCTACCATGGATGGAGAGGAATGATTAATGTGCTTATGTTGGGATTAAAGAATTATGTCATTTGAGTATTTTATCAATGATGTAATGGTTATATGAATTATGGAAATCAATAAGGATTTTACTATGGTACTATTTCATTATGGATTTGAGATTGTGTGGTACCAAGAAAAGTGACTCAATAGAAAGTTAAACTTTTTGGAAAATATATGGTTGAGGGAAAGATAAACCTTAAACTAGTCATGATGCTGAGGTAATGATTTTGGAATAAGAGATAATTGAGTTGGATAAAGTATATTGGATATTATTGACTACCTTGGAACTAATTAATGGTTTGTTTATTCCATCATTATTGGACTTTACAACATTTTTTTATTTAAGGAGTATATCTGGTATTCTATGTTTTACAAAAGGAATAAGGTAGTATATACCAAATCTATTTTTTTAAATTTTCTAATATCCACTTTGTGGGTTAGTGGGAACCGTACACATCATAATGAAAATAAAAACATACCAAACTTCCAAATACAAATTATTCAACAAACATAAAACCACCATCACTAGATTACCCGTGTGAATTTCATCAACCATCGATGTTTTTTTTTTCTTCAAATTTCAAAATTAAAAGGCTCCGCAACATGATCACTGGATCAAGGAAAGTAAAGAGTTTAATAGTCAAAAATTCAAAATTCTGAAGAAACTATGCATCAAGCCCATGCCATGAAATCCTTGGGCTACACGATTCTGATATGAAATCCTCCTAGAACCACTCTCCTTGACAGACGAGCAACCATCATTATCTCCATCATGCCGGTGAGAAACTACTGGAAACAGGTCACTGACACCATAGAAGAACACCAAAACACCTTCATCGCTTGAACAACAGAACACAACAGATTGAGACACCACAGAGCCGGAACTATCACCCTGAACATGAATATTTCTAGACAAAAGAGACACCATGAGACATCTACTGTAAATCCATCGACTGCTAGAACTTCAGATCCCAAAACACCTTGGATACCACCGCGCAAGTCCGATTGGGAAAAGAGTGTTGGAATCTAGGAGAAAGAGAAGAGTATGGAGAGTACTAAGGCCTGAAACCTCACCTCCTACAGCGAAGAACCACCACAAAATCAAACCTATAGAGAAACCAAAAAACACCTTCGACACACCATCTCAGCAGGAACCGCAACCGTCTCGCAACACCAAAAAAAAAAGAAAACGACAACACAAATCGAGCTCCCAAGGATAGCCTTCCATCCTTCACCTGCACAATCCAAATCCACCTTGAGGTCTATCATGACAGACCATATGGGGTAGAGAATGAAGGATCAAAAGACAAGAGCAGGGGAGAAAAGAAGAAGGTTCTCAGCGGTGAGCACCAATGGGGAAAACCAGCCCAACAAACCCAAAACCCTCGAACCAAAGCAATCGAGGCACCGAACCCACACTCCACCATCACCATCCCAAACCGACAAAGTCCTATCATGCTAGACCAATATGGGGTATATCATAGTGGGAAATCCGAAAATAGCAGAGGAGGGAGAAAGGGGCTTCGAATGAAAGAAAACGAGAAGAGAAGTAATGTCTGGGAGAACATATGAGAAAACCACCAGCTAGTAAGGGAAAAGAGACGATGAGACCGAACGATGTGAGAGAGAACCATCGTTGAAGGAGGGGAAACCCTAGAAGAGGGTGAGGGAGACGCGAGAGAACTGGTTCCCAAGGGAGTGCAGAGATAAGGTAGTATATACATATTCAAATAAGGTTTTATGGTAATTTAGGTTGTTACCATGTTTTAATAGAATATATGATAAAGGTATTCATGTGTTGTTATGTGACAAAAGAGATATTCATTATGTTATGTTGAACTTCCTTATACATTTTTGGACTTTGAGTTTGGACACAAGTATTTTGGGTAAGTCTAAAGGTTGAAATGGAGTAAGTTGAACACTTGATATTTTGTTTGAGGTTAAAGTATGATTTATTGGATACTTTGACCTAACCTTTTGTTTTTCAGAAAACATTTAGTGTATTAAGGGAATACTTGTGGACATTATGATTTATCAAATGCACTTTAGGTATAAAAAATCATTTTTTGAACATTAATTTCCTAATTTAAGGGATGACATGAAAATTAATTGAAGCACAACCAAATAATGAGATTATGATTATGACAGGTAATGAAATCAAGTATGTTTTCTTGTGTTTTTTTCTTGATGGTAAATTAATCCATGCTATTCAAAACAAAGTATCTAAAAAAATGTGTTTTCCTAATACCTTATTTCTTATTGAACTGATGATACTTTAAATCATCATAGATTTATGGATTTGAGGCCCTCAATTTTCCATTTATTGTTCACTTGTTTGTGATTGATGAACTCAATCAATCCCTATAAATATTTACATTTTCCCTCCAAATATGTGTCTCTAATTCCCACTAATTTTCTCCTATTGAAAATCCTAATTTGATGGTGACTTTTTCATTTATCTTTCCCTCTTATTAAGGGTAAATGTTATTAACCCTATTTTTGATGTGAGTTTTTCACAAAAGTATTTTCTATTTTCAACCTTTTATTTTCGAAGAACAATTTCAAATTGTGAGGATGCAATTTATTGAAGGAGGGTAGAATGTAACACCTCAAGATTTCATAGTACTTTATCAATTTATTGTAATTTAATAGCTTATATTTCATGCAACACCGACTTGGCTTGCGTTATACGCAATATTGAGTTTCTGCGAAACAACACATTAGTATTATAATTACTTAAACAATATATTTATTTATCAATTAAATATTATAATATTAATAGTAAGAAATAAATTTTAAATATTATTTATAATGTTTTCACATAAATGAAACATATTTATAATGAAATGTATAAGTTTTGTTAAAATAGTTATATATTTAGAAAAAATATTTTCTTAAAAGGACTACTTTTTATGTTATTTTGTGAATAATAATAAAATTAATTTTAGACAATAATAAAAATTTAATTTGGTAAAATAGACTTCATTTTTGAATTCAAAATATAAAAATTAGTTTAGGGTGAATTTTTTGTATTTTTCTGAAAACATTCTATTTTTGATGAAGAGTGAAAAATACTACATAGTACATAAAAAATGACGTTTTCATTTAAATAATTTTTTTAATTAAAATTTATCTTAAAGTAAAAATAGACACATAATACCTATATTATTCCAATGTAAGTAATTTTAGTCATTTTATAAATAATATTATATATAAAAAAATTTATTGAACTTTTTAACGTCTTTTAACCACCTTCTAGGTACATCTGCAAATTTGCATAAAAAGTAATTTTACTGTATCTATAAATTGAATTTAAAAAATACGACAAATATGGTTGTCATCAGTAAGTAATATTTTGTTCAACAAAATGAAAATAATTTTTGGTGAATAGTAAATTTTGAATTTTATTTACCATGGTTAAAGGTAAATATGGTAATTAAAGGTAAAAATAATATTATAATAATTTAAAATTACCCCAAAACATGTCCTAATTATATTGGATAAGTTTTGTTTCAACCAAAATCAAACTTAGTACAAAAATAATATCCTTTTTGATCCATTTGGGTTAGATTATGACATTTATTATATTTTATTTAAAGAAGAGTTAAAAGTGTTAAATTCAAATTTTAATAACTGAACCATTTTTAATACAGGGTTATACGTAAGATAAATTATAATATGAATATTAATTATAAATATAAAAATATTTCACACATCATGGTATTTTATTTATAATTTTTAGGAATTAAATAATTAAATTTATTTATGACATAATGGTGATGAAGTAATTACCTTATTGATGAAAGATTAAAATAATTGATATTATAAATATTAAAATAAATGTAAATTGAAAATTTTGATGCCATCCACGAATTTTATAGGTGAATATTATATCTTAGGGTTGATTCAATGTATTTTTTTTTAAGTAATCAATTTTTTATGACTCACAAAAAACAAATACTAAATAGTGTCAAAATTGACATAAATGAGTTTTTAAAACAAATAGTATTTTATTAAATGATATAATATTAATAAAAATATAATATTTGGCCTAAGGACTTATATAATGTTATATATGTCATTAATGAACCACTTGAGTCTCTCTTGTCATTTTATAGTAACTATATTAACCATGTAGTATAAAAATACAAGAAGACATGGTAAAAGTTAAACTATTTAACTAAGAGTTAAATATAAAAGATAAGGTTAATATGGTGACCTAAACTAGTATAAAACCTATTTGTTGAGATTATTTAGACCCATACCCACCTTATCCTATAAATAAATCAATTTGGAGCTATTAGAAACTGAAAATAATTTTATAATAATTTAATATTTCAAGCTTTTTCTAAAGTACCCCTCACCTCTCTTATAAAAGGGTACTTCCCCTTCTCTTAAATTCCCACCTCCAAATCTATTTGGATCGGCCAAATCCTACTCAAATATCCTCTAAAATGACCTCAATTCAACCTATAGGCCTTACTTTGATCAGAAATCCAACCTAAGTAGCCTTTTTTCAAATCAAAAGGAAGCACCTGAAGAAGAGGTAATTAATTTATCACCTCTTTCAAAGTTATTTTCTTCTTCTACTTTATCATTATTTTTTGTTTCCATACGAAAATAATAACTCCAGTAAATTATACATACTTAAATGTTATTATAAATATTATACATCCATATTCATTATTCTATCCATCCAATGAATGACAAAGTCACCATACATGCGTACGTACAACTTATCGTCTCCACGTTGTGGTGTAGTTTGTTATTCAACACTTCATTATTTGGATGGTTATAATAATGAGTATAATTGATGTAAATAATAAATATAACATGTTAATTATTTTTTATATATAATATACCATTCAATTACATACGATTTCACCATCAATAGAATGATATTGTTGCTCGTACGTACGTACGGCTTACTGTCTCCACGACGCGATGAGATTCATTTCCACATTCACCATTCAACGATGATTATAAAAATATATATTATTAATAATTATGTAATATATTAAATAATAATTCTAATTTAAATATATATATATGTATATGTATTTAAATATATCTCATTCACTTACTTTCGTTCAGTACGATAAGAAAACGGAAACAATGTTCATGCGTATGTACGGACTACCGTCTCCATGAACGGTGTTTCCATTTCATATATCTATTATACATATTTATATTCTGAATATATATGATATATAAATCATTTTTTATATTTTTTAATTATTTAAATCATGATCTAAGTGATACGATCAAGAATAACAAGTCAAAACACGTACGATAAAGAAAGTGATTATTACCTAAAATGTTACTTTAACATGGAAATTATTATTAAATGGGTTGTATAAAGTAATAAATGAATCATATATGATATCATAAATAATAATATGGTTCTTTTATAATTTAATAACATACTATGGTCATCATACGGGAGGTTAAACGTACCCTCAACTAAAGCAAAGTACAAGGTAAGGGTTAATTCCTCAATCTCATTATTATCCAAGATTGTTTATGTGTAAGTATTTACTGGGACATATTTATCATCCATGTCCATGTTTCATAAATATTTTTTCAAAAGGAATATTTTAAGGTTTTTTGGATGGGACTCTTTATCAATATCATCATTTTAAATTTTTTAATGATTTATTTTTCTAAATCTTTTTAATTAATATCCATGTTTTCAAAATGATTTTAAGGATTTATTTATATAGACGTGATTTTTTTAAAATTTTAATTCCTTTCAAAAGTTTCAAATTGGTATGGGAAACTTTTATTAAAAAATATCTTTTAAATTAATTCTCTTATAAATGGGTTACTTTTAAATGATTTCACAAAAAAGGGATATTTCTCTCAAAGAGTTTTACTGATCACTTTTAACTTTGTCAACATCCTTTACTGGATATTATTCTTGATTGTGTTTGATTTATTATAATAAAATATTCCATATTGTATTGAATGAGTTATGATATGTTTGAATATGGATGTTCTATTTTTATACGATTCATGGTTTATAGTTAAAGTATTGATATTTCATATTCTAGTTTTAATACGAATATTTATGTTATGTTTCAACCTTTTCATATGAGGAATGCATTGGACATATTAAGTGATGTGTGGGGCCTAATATAGCCCCTCGATGCATCGGTAGGTATCATGAGTCAAATTGGTGTCTTTTAACAAGTCCTTGAAAAATTTTATATTTTGGGTCTTGGCACGAGACCTTGACTTTGTGGCTAAGATGTTCATAATTATGCATTCCATCATTATGAAATTAGTTATTTATATTACATGTGATTATTTGACTAGTAGAATATCCATGTGAATAAGTAAATGGAAATATTTGATTTATATTTTCCATATTATGATGAAGTTTAATTTTAAAAAGGCTTGTGTTTTAGTCTTATACATTTTTTTAAATGTTTATGCTTATTTATGATAGCGCCTGATATATTGTTTATTTTTACTGATCATCTGAGCTCACCGCTTTCTTATGTTTTATTTTCACAGGATTCCATGAAGTGTATTATGATTGTTATGTAGGGTTATACGAGGGGAATAATGGAGTTCTATAAGAATTATTTATGTTGTGTTTTATGTTAGAAAGTGTAATGTAATGTTCATGTATGTAATCTATTTTTCAAGACTGCTAAATTGATCGGTCCTTTAAGACTTGATTCCTTGTAATCGTTTCAATGTATTAAAATAGTGCACCAACTCTGGGCTTCTGGGGTCAGGGCGTTACATTTTTTGAAGAAAACTATATATGAATTGTTTAAAAATAAGAAACCTAATGTTGATTATTTCAAATTTTTAGGGTGTAATGTTTTTATTTTAAATACTAAGGATAATTTAAATAAATTTGATTCTAGAAGTGTTGAAGTAATTTTTATAGGGAAAGATAATAAAATTAAATCTTATAAATTATATAATTAAGGAAATATTATTGTGTAAGAATATATTTATGTTAAATTTTAAGAAGATAATTTGAAAAAAAATCAGATTTAGAGAATTTCCAAAAATAATATAAAGTATTTTATTATGGTGAAGAAAAATATCAATATAATAATGTAATTATTAATGGGGATCATAATAATTATCATTCTAATCCTAAATCTTGAAAAATTAATAAGGATCACTTTATTTATAATATTCTTGGAAATATCGATTTTGGAATTAAGACTAGAAATTTTGTTTTGAATTTTTATGTGAATTGTACTTTTGTTTCTGAATGCATTCAAAATGATGTTTTTATGATTTAAATGATGCTAAATAGATAATTTATATGAAATATTAACCTAAATAATTTGATATAAATAATGTTTAGAATTTATTTAAAACCCCAAAAGTTTAAAAAAATTATAAGAACTAAATGAATTTTTAGGAATAAAATGAATGAATCTGGTCAAATTCTTTAGAATAAAGCTATAATTGTAGATTGAGGTTATTCTCAACAAGAAGTTATAGTTTTTCATGAATATTTTACACATGTTTCTAGGACTTAATCTATTATAATTATTTATGTTTCTTCTGATTATCAAGGTTTTAAATTATTTCAAATAGATGTTAAAAGTGTTTTTTAAATGGTTTCATTTATGAAGAAGTTTGTGTTAATCAACCACCTGGTTTTAAATATGAAAATTCCCCAATCATTCTTTCAAGTTATCAAAATATTTATATAGTCTTAACCAAGCACCTATTTCATGGTAGGATCGAATAAATTTATTCTTGTTGAAAAATGATTTTAATAAAGGTAAACTAGATCCCACTTTGATTATTAAAAAGATTTCAAATGATATTTTGATTGTTCTAATTTATGTTGATGATATTATTTTTGGATATTCATGTGAATTACTTTATAAAGAATTTTCTATCTTAATGGAATGTGAATTTTAGGTGAGTTTAATAAGAGAACTTAAGTTCATTGTGGTCGTTCAAATTATTCAAAGAAATAATGGAATTTTTTTAATTAATGTTATTATTATAAAGATTTAGTTAATATATTTGGTTTAGATTTAAGTTAAACATTTATAACCCATATGAGTACTAATTTTAAGTTAGATTTAGATAGGTAAGAAAAAAATATAGAATCTAAAATTTCTAGAGGTATGATTGGTATTTTATTATATTTTATGGATTTTAGGTCTGATATTTTGTTTAGTTTTTTTTATAAGTAGGATTTCAATCTAATCCTAACTAATCTTACTTAAAAGATATTAAATTAATTATAAGATATGTTAAAGGAACTATTAATTCAAAAAAAATTATTCTAGAAAGAACTATTTTGATTTTATTAGTTATTACAATTATGATTTTGGAGGATGCAGACTTGATAAAAATGTACTACATGTATGAGTCCATTTTCTTAGAAAAAAATTAGTGTCATGTAGTTCAAATAAAAAAATAGTTTTCTTATCTACTTTTGAGAGTTAATTTATTTCCACTTCATAATGTTTTTCTCAATCATTATATATTAAACAAACCTTATTTGTCTTTGGTTTTAATTTTGAAAATATTATTATCTATTGTGAAATTTCTTCAGTTATTTAAATTTAAAAATATCCTTTATATAATTTTAGAACAAAACATATTAACATTATATCTCATTTTATGAGAGATTATGTTAATAATTAAGATATTATTCTAGAATATATTTCAACTAATAATCAACTTTTATTTGTTTACCAAACCATTGGATATTGAAATGTTTGTGAAAAAAAATTAATCTTGGTATGATAGATATTTAGTTTGAAGTCTTATTTTCCTATTGTTTATATATTTGACTTAACATTAATTTATTGGTAGGGGTTTTCTAATTTTTAAACATGATTTTTCCTCAAATATGTCTTAAATATTCTTATACTTTAATTCGTGTTATTTACTTTTTGATAAATTTCAAAAAGGGGGAGAATTTTGTAAAATCTTCTTTCTATTTATTAATTTTCAAAAAGGGGTAGTTTATTGGTGCTTTGAGTTTAATAGGATTTCTAGTGTTATTATTTTTTCACAATTTATACTTTTGTAATATTAAAAATACCTCACATAATATATAATTATAATTTTTCACAATATCATTTACTTAATAAGTAATTTATCTTTGTTGCGGTTTTTATAAATTTTTTTGATAAAGGATTCCATAATCACAATTTAATTATTTATGCATCATGTTTTAAATTTTTCATTGCTTGAATAAGAAAATATTGAAGTTAAAATTAATTATTATTCATTTATAAATTCATTGTTTATTTTTTTATCTTTTTATTTACATTATTTTATCTTTTCTGGTATTTTATGTTTACAATTTGTTTAACCGGATTAATTCTTAAAATTTGTCCAAGTGTAATTCCCTTACATGGAATTTGGATATATGAAATATTTTTTTAGAAAATTAAAATTTTTATATGTAAATGGAATTTCATTTATGTGTATTATTTTTGGTTATGTGAAGTATATTTGGATACATGAATTTGGGTAAGGGTATTTTTTTATATTAAAATTTCAGTTGTATGATTTATTTATTTTCTCTGTGCCTTATTTTAGTTACATGTAATTTCAGATACATGGTTTAATATATTTACATGGAGTATATAAAAATAATTTTATCCTCATAGTATCTTAAATAACTCATGATAGCTTGACTTCCTTATGGTATCTTAACAACCTCATTGTTAGTTGATCCTCATGATCACTTATCAAATCTCATAGTTGATCTATGCAGAGAGTTGTTTTTATATGTGTTCAGTTGCTTATCCCTTGAGTTGAACCTCATGATCAATCTTCTAAGTTCCTAAAATTTATATATTGCATTATTTTTCTTATATTTTAATATTTTCATTTTTTGCATGATTATAGTATTTAGTTTAATTGATTTAGTTATTTTTAAAATTCATATTAATCATATGGAGACTATGTGAAGTTTTTTTGCAAAGTTCTAGAAAAAATTAAATGAATATTTAAATTGTTTTTCATTCACACATGAACCTACAACACAATTTTCAAATTTCTGAATTTATTTTTCATGATTATTTCTTTGATTTATTTTTTTCAAATTAATCTTTAATGCTAGTAGACATATTCTATGTTATTTTATATTATTTAATGCAGTATTATTGATTTTATATTTTTTTCACATATCTTCACAGATGTATATGGAAATTTTTTCAAAATTTCAATTTTAATATTGTGAAAGAACTATTTTTTTTTATTTATGGGAATTATTTTGACCAATTATTATGGAATATTTTTTGAACCATTAAAATATGAATTCATATTTTTTTGAATTATTGTTTTGTTTTTTGAATAACAATGATATTTGTGGGATGATAATATATATATATATATATCTTCAATAATTATGAATTATTAGTTGAATTATTAAATTGATTGTTGGATATTGTTTAGTTGTTTCTTAATCTTATTTAAAGGGATTAGGACTCATGAAAGGAGGTTGGTGTAATAATGATCGAGATGATTTTATTTTAATGTGAACTTTCAAACTCTGAAATAATGTGTGATTATTTGAAAATACAAGTGATCCTATGAGAACTATTCTCATCTGATGGATGGATTTTCAATATGAAAATATTCTTATATGACTACTACTACCTTGAAGAAACATACTGATCCATCACTCTCGAATTAGTTATTGTTCTTCATCTATCTACAATGACCACTTCTGATCGGTTCTGTTTGAGTTTATATTAATTATTTATATCACTCTCACTTTTTTTACATTGCTTAGTTTATGATTTTCCCAATAAAGTCATTCTTTATCTTTAGGTTGGGACTCCCGTATTCCAAATTTCAAGATCTTCAGGATATGAACACCAATGTCTAAAGTCATTATTGTAATGGGTTGTGACTCCCCACTAAAACTCACATTTCTATTGGTATTACCTACACTAGAAAAGGTTGGTTGTAATTAAGTTATAATTCCCATTTAAAAATTAGGTCTTTAGTGAATGCCACACATCTCAAGGATTATAGGGGATGTGAATAGTATATGTGGGTTCACATTGAACCAAACTATTATAAAAATTACCTAAAATCACTCATTACTTTTATATTTTTTATTATTATTGCATGTGCATGATAATTCACATTAATATTTAGTTTAATTTATATAGTTTAAATCAACTCTTTTAAATTCTAAACTAGTCTATTCCCAACCCTCTAGACCTTTTTCATATTAACATGGACCAAACACATTGGGATCAATAAACTCCCCTCTTGGTGTTATCTGAGGGGTATCTGAAAATTTCCCTACACAAATATCAAGTATAAGTCTCACAAACATCCACTAGTTCTCACAGGCAGACACGATATTGTCCAATTTGGGTATCCCACCCTCATGATTTTCATTACCATGAGTTATACCCTATTTCATAGGAATATGCATCATGTTAGGGAGAGGGATACACCCTTATTATTAAAAAACAACAACCCTACCATGACCAATGTATGACTAACACCTTTCTAATAGTTGTACCCCAACAAGAAGCTGGTTTGGACTCTGTTGCGGACACCCAAGGGGAATCTTGAACAATGTTGGGATCAATAGTGGACAAATTTCTTAAAAAATTTTAATTATGAAATCCAACTTAAAAACTGGATATTATTCAACTTAACATTATTACACATGAAAAATGATATAAATACATTAATAATAAGTTATTACCCCTATTAGGTTTTGTTAATGATTTATCTGGAAACAACATTTCTTTTAATTTTATAATTTTACTAAAATAATTTTTTTATGTTTCATTATTCTTTGTATCTATTTTTATTTATCATTCTTTATTGATATTTTGAAATATGATAAATATTTTCTTTCTTGTAATATTTATACCTATTCTTAATTTTTTTGGCTATTATATTAGTTTTATCATGTGGTTTGGATGTTATTTGTTGATTGAAAAAGATTAGTGACTAAATGGAAACATTTATTTGGAAGAAATTTTTCACATAGTTGGAGGTTTAATCTCTGTTTTTGTTGTTGATTATTATATTTTTATATAGTAGTTTTCTTTAATTTTTTTTATTATTTATTTGAAATAGTTTTATTTTATATTTTATTAATTGGTTATAATTTACCAGTTTTTAATTAATTCATTTTTTTAATCAAGGTTTGTTTGTAATATGTATTAAATTTCTTTTTTCTAGTTTTTAATTATCTTTATGAAACTTGAAATTTTTTTAATAAAGTTTTCAAACTAGGGTTTAAATTATTGAAATGTTTATATTGAGTTGGGAATTACAAAACATGTGTTTTATTGTATATGATTAAACTAAAAGTTTCATTATTAAAGTACATGTATATATTTTATGTTATATTCTTGAGAAGAGATATATTGATCTTGTTTAATTATGTTATGTGGTAGTCCAATAATTTTTGTTGTTAGAATTGTTTGTTTTCAAAGTTATATAACACTAAACATTTTTTTTATTTTGAAATATAATGAAAACTATTTTTTAATATTATTGACCTTGGGGAATTTTACTAAATAACAAAGAACATGTATTTTTTTTAATGGAAAAAAATAAAAATTTATTCTTACATTTCAAGAAAAATGTGGATCTCATTCAATCATTTCGTATATTTCAAAAAATCCCAAATTTTTAAACCTTTTAATTTTAATATCGAATGTGCCTTTGATACCAATAATGGGTTTCATGTGATAGGTTTTGTAGGATCATCACATGATCATTTCAGTGGAAGAAACCAAATAGTTTTCTTAATTTATCATCATCGGACCAACAAGTAATATGAATAACATAAATAATATAGATGTACCCCAAATACAGTGAGTTCCATCTCTATCGATTTTGGTGGAACACTTTTAATAATAATCACTGAGAAATAGCAATCCAAATCTTGTCTCCATAAGGATAACAAAGGCCACTAAAATCCTCATCTTCTATAAGAGGACCCCAGAATGCCAATGTTGTGCTGACACCTTATACTTGAAGACAAATGGAGTATCAATCCAGAAGAGAGTATTATAGATTATCAATCTCATACTACCTAGTTATAGGATCCCTATCCATTATATAGGCTTCTTAATGAAATGTAGGAGTTTGTGGGTCATCTATCATCACATGAAAATCAATATAAATTTTGATAAAATTTGCCTATTGGGGTTTAATAATCATTGAATGCTTCAATTATTATTATATGTTTATATAGACATAATTGAATCATCCCATTTATTTGTAAGCGATAATAAACCACTTGGAATATATGGTAGTGACCATGCACTTGATATCCCAACCCTATATCTATGATATTCATCATATTCATATCAAAATCTATGATGAGGGGATATCAAAAAATAAAATATTATTGTTTTAGTCACTACCGCAGAACGGGTCATGGGAAGTGTCTCGTTTTATCAGTGTTAAGAAGAAAGTGCTGATAAAGGGGGCCTTTATCAGTGCTAGCTAAAAGCGCTGATAAATCTAACCTTTATCAATGCTAAAAAACACCGATAAATGTGTACCCTTTATCAGTGCTTTTCTTAGCAATAATAAAGGGAATATTTATCAGTGCTAGTTTCAGCAATGATAAAAGTTTTTAATAAAAAATATTATTAATTATATAAAATTATTATATTTAATTTCAAAAATAATGTTTATTTGTATACATTAAATAAAAAAACGCATGTTTATAATTAATATTTTTTTAATAATTCAAATATATATATAATGTTTAAAGAAATTATTTCTTAGATTATAATTATATATATATATATATTTAAATAATTATAAGATTATAATAAATTTCATTAAATAATAAATATATTTATTATATTTATTAGATTTATTAGTTTTATTATATTTATTATATGTATATTTATTAGATTTATTAAATTTATTAGATTTATTAGATTTATTAGGTTTATTAGATTAATTATATTCGTTATATTTATTATATTATTATTTATTTTATCTATTTATTTTATTTATAACTAATATATATAAATACGTTTTAAATATGTATATTTATAATTAATTATTAAATAAATTTATATGTTTATAATGAATTTGTTCAATAAATATATTGATCATGCATGAGTATAATTGACGTGCATATATGTTATGTATCATCATGAATGTTCATTTATACATTACACCATTCTTATTATTCATGTTGTCCATATGTGATGGCTCGTTTTTTATTATGTATACTTTACTAGGTATATGATTAATTCATTTTACCCATATGAACTATTATGTTCTCAAAAGTACTTATAAAATTACATTAATATATTTAAATAATAAATATATTTATTATATTTATAATTATTAAATTTTAATTATATATAAATACTCTTTATTAATATATTTATTTGTAATTATAATTATAACTATATATATTTAAATAATTATAAAATTAAAAAAATACATATATAATTTTATAAATAAATATATATGTGTACATAATTATAAAATTATAACAAATATATTTATTATACTTATAAAGTTATAAATATATATAATAAATAAATATATTAATAAGCATATACAAGTATTTATAAATAAATACAAATAGTTATAATTATAATTACTAAATAAATATAGATATATTTAAATAATTAAAAAATTTTAACAAACATATTAATTATATATATTTATAAAATTATAAATATATTTGTTATAAGTTTATAATTATCTATGTACATATATATTTAAAATTACAACTATAAATAAATTTTTATTTATTATGATTTTTAATTACAAATAAATATATATTTATTTATAGTTATAAATATAAAGAATTATTTATTTATTTAAATAATTATTAATTTATAAAAAATATATTTATTATTTTCATATATAATGTTATATATAATTAAATATATATATTTATAAATATATACAAATATAGATAAATAAATAAAAATATTTATATTTATAATTATAAATAAATAAGGATATATTTAAATAATTAAAAAATTATAATAAATATATTAAATATATAAATTAATCAAATTATAAATATTAGAAATATAAATTTGTTATAATTTTATAATTTTTTAAATAAATAAATATTTATTTACTTATAATTATAATTATAAATAAATATCTATTCATTTAAATAATTGTAAATTAGAAGAAATATAGTTATATATGTCTATAATCTTATAAATATATATAATTAATATATTTATTAAATATATTTATAAGAGTATAAATATAATAAGCACGTTTGTTATAATTTTATAATTATTTAAATTATAATTTTATAAATATAAATAATTATTTATTTATTTATAGTTGTAATTATAAATATATATTTATTTATTTATCATATATATAATTTTATAAATATATATAATAAGTTATATATTTTTATCAGCGCTATAATTTTAGCACCGATAAAGACACCTTTTATGAGTGCTTTTTTAACACTGATAAAGGTATCTCTTTATCACCACTAAAAAATGCTAAAAAGGAATATTTTATCAGCGCTTTTTATTTTAGCACTAAAAACCATACGTTTATCAGTGCTTTTTAGCTAGCGATGATTAAAGATTTATTGGGTTTTATAAAGAAACCCTAACAATCTCCTCCTTTCTCGCACCCCTCAAGCTCTTATGGAAGCTGATCGCTGCACTGCCGACCTCTCATCCGCCATGACACCTCCACCACTGCGAACACTCCTCCGCCACAAACGCTCCTCTTCACGAACCCTCCTCTGCCGCGACCCCTCCTCTGAGATGACCGCTCCTCCCCTGTGAACCCCCCCTACAAGCTTTCTTGAATCCCTTATACCTCAATCTTTGGGTGGTTTTGACTCAGATTCTTCAAGGAAACATCAATTAAGTCTCATTTTTCTTTATTTCTCCCTCTTTTTAGGGTTTCTCTTCCCCCCTTCTTGAGTTCTTATTTTTTAGCGGGTTGTATGACATAATGTTGGTATGATCTTCTATTTGTTGGATAAAATATTCATGTTTGAGTTTGGATATTTCCTTAATAGGGTCTTTTTTAGGTGTGGTTGTGGTTTCACACCAATTTACAAAGGTTTCAAAGTGTGAGGTAGGTTATTCCATGCTTTTACATTATTATATTATTTTGATATGCTTGCTTGTTTACCTATACGTGTTACATGGATTATTCTTGTGGTGAGAAATATGTTTTGGAAATGGTTTGAAATGCATATGTGATGAAAGTTGGTTTTTGAAAAGAAACTGATTGTATTTCTTATGTGATTTGTAGTGGTGTTCCTTGAGAATGTTTTATGCTTTTTTTGAAAGGTGAATTTTTTTTTCAAAAGAGATATAAATGTGAAAATTTGTTGAAAATGGATTTCTCCAAGGGAAATGGATTTTTAGTGTGTGTTGGCTTCCTTATTATATACCTTAAATGCGTTTTTGAATTATTGAAGTAATGTGAAGCATGTTATGAATTAGTTTTTATGTGAGCATAATTTTAAAAAGGGGATTTTACCATATGCTTGAATCATTGTTTAAGATCCCAACATGAAGGTGATAATTTGATCGCATCAATGAGGCATACTCTAAATTTTCCCTTGTTTGGTCTTTATTTTGAGGTAGTTGTAATGAATATGAAGCAACTCACCACTTAGTGATAGCTGGTTCTAGATAAAAGGAAGGTTTTCTTGCCTTTTTATTCTATCCACAACCATATTCGATGTAGACCATATTTTGGAGGTGGTGCCTCCTTTGACTATGTAGGAATCATTCTCCTTGATCCCTCCCTCTACTACACATCCACCTTTAATTATCAACATCATTGAGGCATGTATATCTTCTATTTTGGATTTGGATTCTCTTGGATAAACCTTTTAAAAAAATTCTAATGCTTTCATCTCATGGTTTCCCATTCTACTGAACACCTCTCTTCTGACTAATTCAAAATCAATGTAACTTTTTAACTCTCCAAGAGTAGCAACGCCATTATCCCCCAAATTCTGAGTCCTCTACCATTGAATATCAATACAAACTTTACCCATTTCAATAGCACCACCACTTTGTTACTAATGCAATTCCACTGAATCATAGAAAACCACTTAACTAGAGGAAACTCAGTAGTCTTCAAACTAAGAATTTCTATTAGGTGTTTATAAGATAATCGCCATAAGTTATGTAACTAAACTCTAATACCACTTTTAGTAACTGATAGTAGAATAAAAAAAGATATAATACCAGTATTTGGATTTGGTGCACATCAACAATCCTAATGTTAAACCCCCAAAACATAAACTAAACCCCCAAAACATGCACATAGTGAAAGAAATTCCAGAACATACCTGAATTGGAACAAATACCCAAACCTGATATACCATAACATATAATTAAAGCTACAGCTTAGTCAATACATAATATATCTACCTTCTAGTTCCATTTGCCTCATGGTTTTGAAAATACCTCCCCAAGAGGAAAATGAGCAATAATGAATAAACACATGACATAAATGGAATAAGAACACCACATGAAAATTATGTTGTTTGGATGACAATCCTACTTCATAGTGGAATACATTGATATTTTTATTTAGGGATAAATTGAGATATAAGGTAAAGATATCTTTTGTTATCCCTACCAATCCAAATCTACATGAGACACTTTCTATACACCCTAGTCAAATAACCATAACAACACATGTAATGAATCCTTCCACCCATAATCACTCTACGGTGAATCCTCTCGAAGGGACAAATGATATAATTAAAGTGATTATAAAATCATATTTTCTTCTCAATATATTTTTATATCTAAATATATAAATTTTTATTTTATTACAACTTTAACAAATTATATGAATGAATTAATAACTATTGATATTCAATGTTATGAAGTGGTCACGACATTTAGGTCGATGCATCCATCAAAGGTACCTAACCTATATTTTTTTATGAAATTTTCTTTCAAATGTTCTAGAATATTTTGGGACATGATGTTGTTAATTTCATGAATGAGTTTTGGAGAGTTAATAATTATCTTGAGACTTATAATGATACTCTCATCACTTTGATTCGAGAGGTTACTGATATGAGTTCAGTTAAGTATTTTAGAATGACTAGTCTTTGTAATGTCATTTATAAAGTCTTTTTAAATATTTTAGAAAATATACTATGTAAAATCATACCATCTATTAGTTTATTACCATAGTTATTTTCTTGTGGTAAAGAGTTATATGATATTATAGTCTCCATGAAGTAGTCTTAAAGCATGAAAAATATTTGGAATGTGAATACTTACTCATTTTTTGATTAATTCAACCAAAAGGAGAGGCTCCAAAACATGTCATGAATTTTTTTTATATAGAAAGTAGTTAGTAAAATATCCTATAGATGTGGTAATTTTGAAAGAGATTATTTTTAGAAGTGGATGGTGTAATGGTAAGTAGTCCATAAGTTATGAATAGAAGATGTGGTTTTTTTAATATGGGTTTTTAATAGTGATATGTTAGGTTATTCTCCTCATTGTATTGGGAAAATGTTTTTGGAATGTAAGATTCATTCATTGATAAGTAATAGTGAAACTAACTATTCATCAAAAGTGAAAGGTTTTAGCTGGACATGATACAGTTGTTAGAACCTACACATGTTCAATGGGGAGACTTCTGTGAAATTTTAGAAGTCGGTGAAATGAATGAATAGATGATACTTACTATAAGATTGTTGGACAACATGCACAAGAAACATGTGATAGATGTAATGACCCAATGTTTTACTGATGCAAATTTTCTTCTTATAATTATTTCATATAATCTCATGAAATTACAACACAATGAACTACTAAGTGCTATGTGACCATTAAACATAATTGTTTTCACTTCTGTGATTCAAATTTCAAAAATCTGACTTACACGGTTGCGAGTCCGATAAGATAAAATTAATTTTTGGTGAATAGTAACCGACCCTTATGAATAGTAATGTTACCCTTATGAATATTAATATGACACTTATGAATAGTAAATATTCCAAAATAATAGTAGCCTCACCCATGAATGTATAAATAAAATTTAGGCATCTTATAAGTAATAATATGACCATAGTAAAAGTATTGGTATTTTTATAAGTCATAAATAATTAATTACAATTAATTAATTAATTTAAAATAAAATATATATTCCTAAAATGTGTTCATAAATTAATAATTTTATTTCTTATGGTTTTAATATAATTTTATAAGACCTTATGAAATTTTTGAAAGCATTATAAAATCAGTTATATTTTTAAAATATGTATTTTTCAAGTAAATTATGACTTTAATTGAAAAATAAATTAATCATATTTAGAAAATTATTTTTGAAAAATTGAGTTCATTTTTGGATTATAAATTTTTTAAAAAAATAGTGTGAATTTTTGGTATTTTTCTAAAATACTTGAATTTTTTATGAATAGTAAAATATGATAATTCACAATAAATGTTAAAACCTGAATTTCTGCATCATTCTTGAGTAATGGATGATGTAAATGGACATTGTTTTGAACTCACATGAACATATTACTATTTTTTGTCATGTAATAATCATTATTTTTGGTGTTTAGGGAAATTAATAAACTAAGGAATTAAATATTATGAAACCCTCCTCCCCTCCACTATGAAAACCACCCACACTCCCCTCTTCCCTTCACTCCTATCAAGCCTTTTTACTTCCCTAAATTCTAACCAAATCTCTCCACAAGTTCCAATACCACGTTCATCAGCCCTTGGTCTCCTCAAAATACTAAATCCCCTCACCTTAAGAGGCTCTCAAGGAAGATTGAATCAAGAGGTAAATTCCTCTTTTCTTTTCTTTCATTTTCTTTTCAAGTTCATTTGTTTTATTTTCTATCATTACCTCTTCACATCCAAATGTTATGAAAACTCCATTAAATTACATGTACAGGAATTTTGTTATGATAATGGAACAAGTTATTATCATCTCTTCTTTAATCTTCTTTTATACTAGTAGTAAAGACACCATCTGAGATGTGTTAATTTACCACATTCAAGGACGATGTGTTTTCAATTCCCGTTACCATATTCAATTATGGTCATGAAAACATTTATATGGTTGAACCACAACATAAAATATGTATTATGTCTCATATATGGTTCTGTAATCCTTTTTTACACATGGTTTTGATTTATAAAACAAAACATGTTCATTGTGGTCAAAAACCGCCAATTAACCCAAAAGGTTGTCACTAAAGTTTTATATAATGATTCAACTTCACTCCAAGTAACCAAATTAAATTTAAAACCATGTAAAATTATAAATGTTAAATAATAAAATATAACTCCAATTATGGACAACCACCTGCATCATACATGTGTTTCTGAACATGAAAAAGTGAACTGATCATTAAAACCAAGGAAGCAAACGAACCCAAAGAGTAAAATTAAACCTCATACCCAATAAAAAAGGTCATGAATGCACTTAAAAAGTTTATAATAAATCTTTTAAATATAGAATAGGTTCTTTAATTATTAATTAATGAACCTAATTTTATTGTTCAGGTCATTAATGTCAAGTGGAGAACACTGTCAGACTTAACGTAAGGGATCCTCTTGATTTCACTCTTATTCAAGAATGTCCTCTATGTTATGCCCTTTTATGTATAATCCCTAGTGAAGGGGTATTATTTAGAAACTCCCCCATACTTCCCTCGTGATTTATAATTGATTAGAAACCCATTTATCTCTCATTAATCCTTCTTAAGTAAGCCTGATACCATAAAGATAATTTGTAAGGGATTCTACCCGAACCCCATTTATTCTTTCAGGTCACTTCATATTTATTATTACCAAAATGAATTTATCTTATATTTTTATGTGAATATTATAAATTTTGTGTACATGTACTAAATTCATTTATCAATACCCTTCATCATTATCTTTCGGGGATATACATGTTTTTAAGTGATTCCCTCCCTAATACTTTCTGACAAGCAAACTTGTTTTAAGGGAACTTCCCAAATTCTTACCCAATTTCAAGTGCACTATATCATATGTTTTAATACACCATTTTCTTTATAAAATCAGTCTTTTTATTATGAAAACCTTATTTTTTCACTTCTGTTTTTATATAAAATATTTTCCTTTTTTCTATTTTAAAGGCTCTGTAGTATTTTCATTAAAACCGCACAAAAATGTTTTAATGCTAAAAGTTCTTAAATACTATTCTTTCATGTTGTAAATTATATTTGAAATCACTTACCATAATATATTATTATTTTACCTTATTAATTTCCATGTATGTTTTAATTCCTTTCTTTCATGAACACTTGTATGATACACCCATTCATTATGCTTTATGACATGATTATGATACCCATTTCTTTCCTTGGGTACCCTTATGATTATGTATGATTTATTATCTATGATTGTTAATGTGGAAAACTATTCATGAAAAGTTAAGATGTATGCACCCAGATAGCACTCCAATTCATTGGGTAAAGTTAAGTCTCATGATATGTTATGTGCGACGGTCTTGGCAGTTATCCTTGGCTTGTGCTACCATGTGCGACGGTCTTGGAGGTTCACCTTGTCTTATGCTAACATGTGAAAGGGTCTTTTCAGTTAGACTTGAATCATGCTAAAGTAATGTTTTATGTTTCCTCCACATTACTATGACTCCATTTTTATATGATTCCATTTTTATATGTCATGATTCTATATGTTACATGCCTTTTTATGTCATCATGTTATGCCTTCTAACCCATGTGATAAAGCTTTATTATTATATTTATTCCCTTTCTGGGTTTTTTAGATAATCCCTTTGTTCATGTTATCCCCTAGTTATCCTATGAATATGTATGATCATAATTTAAGTTAGGGGATATTTTTGAATATTAAATAAAGAAGTGTTTTTTAGTCCCATGTCTTTAGTTTTATGTATTCGGTCTTCAAAGACACTAGAAATCATGATCCTTGGATTGTACTCTGATGTATAATTATACTTAAAATCATGTAATGTTATGTGTAAAAGGATAGAGTCTCTATAGTTTCTATCAGAGGATGATCTAGTTATTTTTTGAGATTAGGAGTATAGAACTTTAGTAAGAACCTTAAGGATGAGACAAAGTATAAGAAACTATCCCTATATTTTGGTAAGTATAGAGTAAGTGGTTTATCAAGAAAATACATCCCTGTATGGATACAAACAAGTATAGTTGGATCTAGAACATATGTATCTAGGGGTAAAACCTGAAAACACTACTTTGAGCTAGACTCGAATGGGAACCGATGCACGACAATGGGTCTTGCAGCACTCTTGGTTTGACACTCCCATGGGATATGGTTTGGTAAATTTATAAGCTTAGTAAGAACCATTATTAATGGAATAAAAAAATCCCATAAGAATATAAGTTTAGAAATAGATCAAGGATAACTTAGATTTAAACCTAGGGAATCAAAAGTTAGGATATACTTCTACTTTACAAGTTTATCTTGTTATGTTCAAAGTTTACTTTTTATGCTCAATAACCAAGTATTAAAGCCCTATAATTGTACATTCTTTTTCTTAGTTAATAGCAGGAAATAGAAGAGCATGTGACAACAATCAATGTGATAGGGAATGTGAATATTTCCCTAACGATATGCCTGATATGATGGGAACGGGTACTCAAAACTTTATGATAGTACTTTCTCAGCTGGTTCAAGTTGTGAATAATAACTTAAATCATGTGGAACACCCTAATCCTCAAAGGAAAGAGAAATTTGTCGTTGGATGATTCATGTGGAAAAGGCCAGCCATGTTTAGTGGATCTTCTGATCCCCTCCTCATGGAATAATGGATTAACTCCATTGAAAAGATATTCTCTGTCCTCCAGTGCTCAGAAGAAGAGAAATTTTTGTTGTTGGTCGATCGTTTTGATGGGGAAGATGATCAGTGGTGGAAAATGATCAATATTACAAATCCCCAAGAGGAAATTGATTCCATGGATTGGGAGGAATTCAAGATAATTTTTTTCAATAAATATTTTCCCCAAACCCTCCATCTCAAGATAGAATGAGTGTTCCTCAGACTCTGGTAGATGGAAGATGATTCTATCGAGGCATATGAATAAAACTTCATAAGGATT